>OZ025259.1:9235142-9624965 GCA_964019135.1 Arenicola marina | reverse complement strand
TGGCGCCATCTGGCGATTGCATATTGAGATATCCATTCTAGCTCCGCTTGGAATGCGTTCCCACACGAGCGCCACCTACCGAATGCAACTTAAATGTTGTGTGCTTGTGCAATAGGACCAGCGAGTGGCGCCATCTGGCGATTGCATATTGAGATATCCATTCTAGCTCCGCTTGGAATGCGTTCCCACACGAGCGCCACCTACCGAATGCAACTTAAATGTTGTGTGCTTGTGCAATAGAACCAGCAAGTGGCGCCATCTGGCGATTGCATATTGAGATATCCATTCTAGCTCCGCTTGGAATGCGTTCCCACACGAGCGCCACCTACCGAATGCAACTTAAATTACGCACGATTTTCTGATGGCAGCATTTACCGTACGCCTAGCTGGTAAAGGCCCCTTTTAGGCTACAAGACCACGCCGCCCTCCTGCTCCCTCCCACCCCGCCGCTCATTAAACAGTGCTGTGCCCCACCCCACCCCGCGATGTAGTCCGATACAATACCAAAAAGACATCCACAAACGCGTGTTTTTTTGTTTACATTTTGGAATATCTTAATATAACTGAATAAGAGTATATAGCTTTCAACATGAGTGACCAAATGGAAAGTAAAATTTATTTACACAAGCATATATATAGCAACATATTTCAGAACTTTGCGGCTATTGTAAAAAAACTAGAGACCATTTAAAAATAGAGGCCATTTCGAAAATATAGGCCAATTTGATCATAGAGGCCATAAACCAAATATTAGCTGTCTCTCGTCTGATTCCAAGCTCGTGATATCTCAGGTAAAATGAAAAAAACACAGTGGCGTCTTGTCCTCCGATTTGGTAGTCAATCTCAATCTTTCAGGGTCTGGCTTATGGATTACTGGGATAATTTGAAATAGCCCAAAATACAAATCGAAAGATATACAGGCATATATATATCCTCATATATAGGCATCTGACAGTGGAAACAAATAAATAGTGGTGTTTTAAGCCACTTTAGTGCACACGAAGGGTATAGTTGGCCAAACAACCTCTCGGGACATTGACAATGGAATGGGCTGAAACATGCCCCACGTGCAGACGCCTGGGATTAAAGCCAATAATGGACAACATTATCCGCTATCAATAACAATATTTACGATACTTTGAAAAATGTCGCGCAAATCATTCGCAAATCATGATTCCACTGTGAGGCGCCATTGCATGCGCAATGCATTTTGGGTATTGTCTTGGCTCATCGCATGACAACATATTATCAGAGATGGTATAGTATGCTGACCTACATAGTCTCATTCTGCCGACAATTAAAGTTACGATAGTGTTTTCCATGTAACATAAAGTTATATCTTCTGTCGGTATGTAATTTAGACCAGCTCATTTATTTTATACATATTATGTCATTAGCCCGTAAATATGGTACATATACCTCTGTCAGTAGCACAACAAAATCATACATATTTCTCTTAACTCTTGCTAGTCACGCTTTTTTCAGGCTGGTAGATATATGCAAATTAAGTCTCGTGTATTACAGCATCCAGGGACGTGATCTGATTGTACAGAACTGTTGTGGTTAGTTCCCGCACTCACTGAACGGCGGAAGTGGCCGTATTTTGTCTATCTTTCGGCTTTCGGTAAACAACAAGCCACACGGTGCCGTGTAACCAGTCACGCACTCAAGGACGGGGGTTCATCAAAAATTCAGAGGTCACGCGGTCACGAGTCCTTAGGTTCTTCCACAGCCCGACCTCCGCTCGCCCCATCTTAGTAAGCCCGCCATGCCGGCCGAAGGCCGTGGAAGAGACTATCGGAGTCCGGTGCCAAACGTTTGTTTAGCAGCGTCTCACATCATCCGCTGTGCGAAGCGCGAATGAAGAATTCAGCGGTGATACTGCGCAGGAAGTCCTTTATTTCGTCCGTATAATTTGTATACAGCAAATACTTGATGTTATTTATTGTAGCGGATAAATAATTTACACGGATAATATTATTATAGGCGCAGCAACATTAAGTGCGTGCTTTTCTACGGTACCGCCTTGGTGTGACGGAAAGAAAGGCATCAGCAATTACAGCTGCCCATGCCGTAATTGTCAACCTGTATCATGAATTTCAATAGTTTTGTTAAACATACTAGGCATATTGTCTGACAATATAAGCACCAGCTGATACAAGAAATGTTTGCATTATCAAATTTATCTTCCAGTTATATGACAAAATACGGCCACACAAGCCCTTACAACATGCCGTTTTATTGCGCATTACATATTGTATTTATGCAATAAGGACGTAGATATATCATTTTCATTTAAAAGATTAAAGACTGTATGAGTAACTCTAAGTAGTCCACCGGACAAGCGAAACATTGTACATTTGGTGGTAAAAAGGATAATGTTGGCCCACATGTCCGAAATGCATGTCTAATCAAATTTAGATATATGGTCAAGGTTACACACCAATAGAAAACATCTCCATGATGAGCAATGGAGAAACCCAAATTTTCAACCCTATGCCAGAGAAAAATCGGTACCCATGTTTGATCATGTAGACCATAGGAAATTATAGAGCAATTATCCAACTTTATTTTAAAAACAAGCAAAACATAGGTTGACGTGCGATGTTTTTTGCTACAGCTCATAGTATGACTCCCCCTCCCCCCGCCACCCCCCTAGCGCAACCCGCTGAAAATTAGAGACCCCGCGAGTCAGCATGTGATGAGGTCGACCATACCATGCACCCGCAACATCTTATACGCACGTCGCAGTGCCACGCAATGATGGTCAAGAGGAGTCGACAAGTAACTTTGTGTCTGTATAGTTTGTCGGGTTCACAAATTCACAAGGTTCACGGGCAGGATAAAACGGAGTTATCTCATATCTCTGAAGTCGAGGACGTAGCAAAGGATGGATTCGGCCCGCCCCCCCCCCCCTCTCTCCCTCTGTGTATATACCTATATAGACTGGTGTCCGGGCGCTCTCTCTATATATAGACTGGTTTCCGGGCGCTCTCTCTATATAGAAGATGGTTTCCGGGGACTAGCAGATGGCGTGCTCGGGTTTTTTTGAAATATATATATCTATATATCCGCCGACGGATGGCGGAACTCTGACCTATAAGACACAAACTCTCGTTTCGACAGACAACAACGCGCCGAGACAGTCGAGCAGTGACCCCGACACCCCGACAATAAACATATTGATCAGGGTTGCCCGTCGCCTTGACAACAGCGCGGCCAATGTACCGTGACCGGTGTCGCGGCGCCTAGGTGCCTCCACACAGGGGCGGGTGGGGGGGGGGGGGGGTACTACACGTTCAGTACACGTCCTATACTTAGCCTGGTTCCGCGGCCCCAACTTCGCTCGCTTGTATGCGTATGAGCGGCGGTACCAGCTGATTTGGTCCTATACTGTGCAGGCACGGCGGGCTGCCCCGCTGGCCGAGTCGATAGCCCGCGGCCCGATGCTCTGTACCGGCCAGAACAGGCGGCCGGCGTCGGGGTTCGAAACACCGGTGTGCCACGTCATTACGTGACATATCGGCATGGAATAACTAGTTAGGTTATGTCGCTGTTAGGATCGTATGCTGACTGCGTCATGTACAGTTATTAATAACATTAGGGGTGTTTTCGTTTCGTGCTTATGCTTAATGCAACATGCACACCAGAAAACGAAAAAAAACGCTGTCTGCATTATGGTAATGGCACCTGGACAATTCTTTAATAATACATTCGGCAATGAGCCGCCGTGGTAGAGCGGCAGGGGGCTCGGCTTGATGGTGACAAGTACCGCGCTGGAATCTAATAACGCATCGTTCGTTGGGGGAGGATAATATAGGAAGTAAATATGTCTACATGAAAATAAATGTATCTATAAATGTACAAATTATAGAATATATTTGAAAAATACAAAAAATATTTATTGTTTGCATAACCACATCGGTAGTGCGACAATAAGACAAAAAAACATGGTACAGGTGACATACATAAGCATGGTAATTACGCGTGGTGTGCAATGAATGTGAATATTGAGCCCAGTTTCAACTTGATTCAGCTCCTAATGGTTCCTCGTTGTATCCATGTGTAAGGCTTGAAGCACAAACCCCACTTTTATTCGGTACATGCAATATGCAGTCAGTGGGGGATCTAGGGTGGGGGGGGGGGGGTTAAGGGGGGGTTGCACCCCCCCCCTTGGAAACCAGAACATACAACATACATGTTAACATACATGTTTAAGTCCCAAGTCTTCAGAGAGCAATCCCCCCCACTTGGGAAACTGAACATACACTGTTAAAGTCAGGTTCTCCAAGCCCAAGCCACCCCCCCCCCCCCCCCCGCCGCGGTCACAAGTCTTCAGAGCAGCCCCCCCGGGTCGCAAGTTTTCAGAGAGCAACACCCCCCTTGGAAACGTCCCCCCCCTCCCCGGTCGCAAGTTTTTCAGAGAGCACACCTCTTGGTCGGATGTTTTCAGAGACCCCCCCCACTCTTGGCAAATTCCTAGATCCGCCCCTGATAATGCAGTGAGGACAATAATACACGATACTGTTTAATATAGGCCGCCACAAACTGCCTTCATATTTTGTCACCATAACCTTCAAGTACATATCCGGTACGATTCTAATAAAAGAACTAGGAATTGTAAAAAATGACTTTTGTTTATTATCAAATAAGTGTAACATAAAATAAAAAGTATATAATCATAAATGGGGGGTCACACCATGGCCTAGTAGGTAGCGCGTTTATCGTATTGTCGAGTGGGCTCTGCCAGGTCAGCCGATGCAGCAGGTGCGAGGTTCGAATTCCTTCTGTATAAATGTATACATTTATGTATCATAAAGATCTTTTTTCGCAAAGTGTAAGGAGTTACTCCCGGAGACATGCCCAGCAAACAGATTAACGTCATGACAACCTCGACATTGTAACGTTACTTTTTGTTGCGATAACGTTGTGACAATGTGAAAATGTAAGAGGTATTTTTTACGGTGTCCGAACGTTTGCAGATAACGTTGTGACATATTTAGTCCAGTAGTTGTGCCTTCTGCGAGAAACAAATGCATATATGATGAATTAATTAGAAGCATGACCGTCTTCTCACCATTTGGTATTTATAACCACTACTACAAGCAGCCAATTTTTATTAGTCACTACACACGGCAAAGGTTTTATGGAATTTAGGCTAGAAAATATTAGTTCAATGTTTTCGACAAACGTTGTAACAACGTTGTTCTGTGAGATTCCGTGATTACAACCAAAAACCAACGTTGTGCGAACGTTGTGTATTTGCGGGGTGGTTGTTCTCTACCTTGACCCTTTCCTGTGTCGCGATATGACCTGCACCGGTTAAACCGTCCCATGTCTACTTAATCATGAGCAATCATAAGCTATATATATATATACATGTATATAACTTATGATTAAGCTGTTAGGTTAGTTCACTAAGTAGATATAGGACGCTTTAACCGGTGCTCGGCGGGCTTGGGGTCCTGACAGGTCATATACGAGTTTTAAATATTAAAATTAAGGTCCTGATTTCGTGATCACCTTCACGGACGTTCACTTCAGGCATGCCAATCCGTGTCCCTGTGATTCACAAGGGTTACAGGGCGGCTCCTGGCTGGATATGGCTGCCAGCCAGGAGTGGATTAGCCGACCAGCGGGGCGGTAATGAGGCTTCCCCTAGGGGTGTTAGCCTGCCATATAACCGGGTAATCCAGCAGGGTTTGGGCTCAATCCTTTACACGAAGATTACCCGAGTTTGGTACCGGATTTAGCAGATTTTCAGTTCAGCGGGGGTATATATGGCGTGGACACTCCCATGTGTCCTTACACTACCAATTAGGGGGCAATAATTTATATACACATATTATATAGACCATATAGACTTGTGTGACGTCACAAACGAAAGGTGACATTAAAAAACGCGGAGGCATAATACGTGACGTCACAGATGCATATTTACAAAGATAAAGTTTATTAACAAGGAAAAACAGATCGTTAACAAATTGTGGCAAAATAAAATTACGGCAAAATAAGGGCTGCGAAGAAAATGCGACCACGAGAAAATATACATTATCTTTCAACCTATACATGAACTATACTTCATTATAACGATAAAATTAATTCAAGTGACATTGTGCAGACATACCACTGTCAGGCCTACGTCTCTATTCGATACAATGTTATTCTGGGATCACGATACGAAGTAATAATCTCTAGACACATACGCACGCACACACACGCACACGCACGCACACACACACACACACACACACACACACACACACATGCGCGTTTGACACACCCTCGGCGGGGGGGGGGGGGGGGGGCGGCGTTGTCAACAGGCAAAAATAGGTTGATCCTTTTCTCATACCGCGCCGCTCGCGCCGTCCACCACCCCGCCACTGTATACCTGCCTATCTACCTATAGATACCCTGCCTACCGATCGTTCTTTCTAACCCAGGTAGCTGGCGGCACCACTTGCCACCCACACCAAGCGACGCGACCACGGCCTGTTGTACATAGACACATCAGTAGGCATGCACGGCGTGTCCTCACAATCCAGGCGCCCTCTCTCGGCAGGCCTGGGTCATGACAGTTCTCAATCGATCTTGTTATGGTTACGGGGATCTTGGAGAAGGCGATCGCGCGGGTGGTGGTGGTGGCCAACTGAGAGCTGGTAGACTCACTCACTCATTCCGGTACCTAGTGGGGAACCAGGCCTACCAGTCGCGCAAACAAACACAGACACAACAGAAGGACGACACAAGTCGGTGGACACCAACATATATATAGAGAGAGATAGAGAGACAAATAGAGGGATAAGACAACGTGGTGATAGCACGCATCTCCATGGAGACCATCTGACTTTGGCTTTTCATTTCGCGCCATTTCCGATTGTAGCAGACGACAACTGACGGATTTCACTGCCACTGGGCATGATATAACTCTTTCCAGTGAATGCATAGAGCTGCTTTTGTTAAAAGTTCCATAGTTGTGTATCGTTATGTTATAAGACTATTCAAGACTAACTCAAAATGTATCGGCAGTGGAAATTGGAATGCTTTGGGTTACCGTCGAGGACGTACACAGGGATTTTCATCGACTATAAGGTAACCTTTAAAGAATCTCACGAAAATAATGATGCTCACAACAAAAGTATCTTTCATATCCAAGTAGATCTAGTTTTCTTGTCTAATATGTTTTCTTGCTTAGCAAGTTGCTATAGTGGTTGCTTTCGTTATAGAACGGAATATTTGGAGACTATGATTTTAAAACATTATTGGATTTCTCAGATTTAAATTGAACGTCGTTCACTTACCAGGACAACCAACACACTTAATGACCTTTAATGGACATAATTTGACACCATCCATAAAATTTGAATGCATTGTAGAATCTTCGTGATGACAGCGTGATAGAGGCTCCGGATTTCAACGGGATTCAGAAGTCTCAAACCGGACGTCCTTCTTCTGGAACACGTCTTCCTCCGATCCATAAGTCCCAGGGAAGTCAGCCTCGTAGCAACCGTCCGGCGTCCGGTAACCGGACATCCCAGAGACCAGCGTCCGGGGCGCGAAGGGGATCCGGCCCGCAGTCTCCGGATGGCGACGAAAGCAGACGCGGAGGAGGCACGCCGGATTCCGCTCGAAGCATCCGGAGCGCTGTGTCCGTCGGACGGATCCGTCTTGGATCAGCCAGAAGCGACACCGGCGGCGCCCGCTTTCGGGAGCCGGTGAGGCCGGATTCTGCTCTGAGCCAGGGTGATCTGATCCGGAACGGAGAGCGTGACGACGACTTCAGAAATGAGGATCTTGGATCCCGACAGGGGACTTCTCGCGAGGCGTCAGCCTCTGGGGCTAGACGCCGCAGCACTACGTCAGACCGCAGCGGCGGCCGGCCGAGCAGCCGCTCGTCAGCACGGAATGACGTCACAGCCCGCGATGATGACGTCACGGCTCACGACGATAACGTGACGGCTCGCGATGATGTCACGGCCCGCGATGATGACGTCAGCAATGGGGCAGTAACGGACGCCGGCGGCAGATCTTTACCTCTGGAGGGCGCCCCAGAGGTCACGGAGCGAGCGACTCCAAAAAGTGGCCCAGTCGATGTCAGCGCTCTCTATCGTGGAGATTTTGAGGCTGCGGGGCAGTTGAAGAGAAGACGCATTGCGGTTTACATCTGCGCAGCTCAGGGTTCCTTTGATGGTAAGTTAACACTGCTGCTGTGGTATTACCACGTATCATACACAGATCGTAAGCTTCTTATGGTAGGCATAAAGTGCTAGTAATAAAACATAATATACAATATGGTACACACGTGGTCCACTATATGTTCTTACATAGCAAGGCAGTTTCCTTCAATGCCATACCTCTACAATGTTGCCCATCCACACGCCCCCATGGGCTCTGTCAATAACCTATTTGTGGTTATGGCAACTTTAAGAGGAATCAAATACTTGATTGTCAGATATTCCTTCATGTTATGCCTATGCCACATGTGCATAGTTGTCACCCTCCATTGGATGACGTAGGCGATGTGTGGGTTGCAAATAGGCTGCAAATACCCGACGTGAGATGTCGCAGTAGAACAATTATAAACGGAATGTCTTTAGGGAAGAACGATATATTGGTTTTACAAAGGTTTTCGCCTTGTCAAAGTGCACGTACGGGACGAAAACAAATCGGATCCCTGGAAACTGTCTGATATTAACATGATTTCTTTGGGATCGGTTTATCAAGGATTACATACGGAATAATGCAAAATCGGTACGTGGAGAAAGTCGTTTATTACGAGGATTTCGTTTTTATTCAGGGCCCGGGTTGGAGAGGTTACACTGTATCAGTCGCGAAGTAAGAAACGCCCCGTAATGATTTTTGTGAACCGATAACCACTTAGTATTATGTTCGTGATTTGGGAACACGACCCCCCCCTTGCCCCCCCCCCCCTTTAATTATACGGCGTGCTAAACCGTTTTAACCAAGTATGGGGCCAAGAGATAAGAGGGATGATAGCAAGCGTAGTAAACGTAAAAAATGAAAACATCTACATCTAAACCCATACTGTTATGAGCTGCTGAAATCCACCGGAAGTCAACCTCCACTGAGAAAAGCGGAAGAGATATGTTATGTACGCATGCGTGCGTTATGGCAAGCCGAAATGTGACTTAAAAATCTAGATATATCCCCACGGAATAGCTGAATTAATCAATATACGTTCGCATTTTAGGTAGCACCAATCCGTATTATTACATTACACTTTTAACTAATACACCATGCCAATTACTTCCAGCTGAAATGAACCATCTAATGACGAAGGCGTTTCCAAGGCTACAGAAGTTCTGCCGTGACCGCGATGTGGAATTCAACATGGCGGACGACCGGTGGGGCGTCCGCGAGAACCACGTCAACGATCACGTGACCTCCGAGATGTCGCTTCAGGCTATCGATCGATGCTATGAGGTAAAGGAGGCAGCCTCCTTGACGTTAAGGGTGACATCTAAAATACTAGTGCCTGTCATTTTATTTCTGGAAGAAAAATAATTATCAGTGTATCGTGAAAGGCAAGGGGCATCCATAGCTCAGTCGGTAGTCAGCCGGGTTCTATCCTCGACCGAGCTCGGTATTGGATTTTGAAGGCATATTGACCCTCAGACTGACAGAACCCGGGTTCTCTCCTCGACCGCGCTCGGTATCAGACTTTGAGGATTGTTTCTCGACCTATTATTAATATAACCACGTTGAAGGTCACCCGGCATCTCGCGAGGAAACAGGATCGCCTGTTGTCGAGTGTGTACTGCAAGACCAGCCAATCGGCAGGTGCCTGCGTGGTTTGAATCCCACCTGTTTGTACAGGATAAATATTCCCTTCTTTTATTTGTAAAGTATTATTTGGTTACTACCCTGAACCCTAACCCTTCGCATTTGTCACGACATGACCTACACAGTGTCCTGCTTAAAACCAACCAGGTTGAAGCCATGTGTACACAAAGATGGCCTAAGAAGCACCAATCCATCTGACGCTGGAGATTCCTTGGCAACTTTTTTTTATTTTTTATTATTATTTTAAACGGAATAGGAAATCCCTGGCAACTGATTAATCCCATTACAATACGGGGATCCTCGACCAAGTGTGGGTGTAAAAGCAGGGGTGATACAAACACCCAATCAATCCATGCATCCCTTGAAACAGATACCATAAAGACCATTATCACCATGGCCACCACACTGAATGACCTGACATCCCGTGTCTTGCTGTGTTCGCAGACGTCTCTGGATGCACCCTGCTTCCTGCTCCTCATGGGCCAGAAGGCAGGACCGTCGCGTCTGCCGCGCGTCGTCGCAGCAGACGACCTTGACCTTCTGACCTCGGGCATGGAGTCTCCTGACGACCTGACCTTGATCCAGAAGTGGTATCAGAAGGATGAGAATGCCCTTCCGGCGCAGTACCTGCTGAGACCCGTGTCGACGGTCATTCCGGAACTGACCGGGGATATCAGTGAGTTTACCAGTGGCACCCCCTGCATTGTTACCCAGTAGCGCCTCCCGCATTGGTAGTCTGGCGCCCCCACTGTGACGTACAGTGCCATATCACAACGCATTTTGATATTAATTTATTTAACTATTTTGGAACTGTGGTATTGAGATTCATCGTCAGTCAGTGTTGAGGTCAGTGTTGTAGAGAGTCATACGGGAGCTATAAGTCTATAACGTTCAATAACGATAGCGGAAGGACTGGATATTTTATTATTTTACACCAACCTCATTTCATAGATTTTCATGTACACAGCAGTTACTTAAAACATCAGCATTTCATTTCAAAAATAACTAAAATAAACTTGAAATTTATGCAAGGAAAGTTTTCTCTAACTTCATATAGTAATAAAGTGGTTTGCTCAATGACAAAGGACGATAATGTGCTTCATTAATGAACAGCTATCACGTGACCACCAATCTAGGTACTGACGAGATGAGAGACCTCATTCAGCAGTGGAAGGACGATGACCAGCGCCTCCTGGCGGTGCTCCGAGCTGCTGCACGTGGTCGCCCGGATCTGTCTCCGGAGCAACTGGCGCCGTGGGTGGAGTCCCTTCTGGAGCATCAGGTCCGGCGCGGCGTGCTATCCAGAGACGACGCATCCACCAGGACGCTGTGCTACCAACGGGTGATTCCGGAACTGACGTCAATGGAGTCCTTCGGGGACCAGGATATCCGGGTGCTAAGTCGGTATCTGGACATCACGCCACCGGTGGAAGGGGAGGGAGATGAGGGAGGAGAGGCGCGGATTGATCCGGAAACCTCCAAGATGTTGGAAGCGCTGCGGGAAGCATTCCAGAAGAAAGATATCCCTTGTTTCGATCTCCAGGCATCCTGGAGCGAGACTGGAGTCACGGCGGAGACTCACGCGGAATACCTGGATGACTTCGCGGAGTCCTTCTGCAAGGAGATGGAGGAGCGAATCGAGACCGCTCTCGCCCAGCGGCCAATTCTTGATCCAGTTGCGGAGGAACTGTTCTCACACGCCTCCATGTGCAAGGACGTATCCGGACAGTTCCGGGAGAGGACGGACCTCCTGGAGAACGGTCTGGAGCGCCTTTTCGGAGACTCGGGAGAAGGGTCCCCACTGGTAGTGTTCGGGCTCAGCGGCGCCGGGAAGACGACCCTGGTGTCGGCGCTGGCCGCCAGCGGTCGCCAGCGGCTTCTGGATCAGGGCAAGGATCCGGTGGTGATTGTCCGCTACTGTGGCTGGACTCCGGATTCCAACAACTCCAGGGATCTGCTGCGCGGCATCTGTCAGCAAATCCAGCTGGCATATCCCGAAGAAGGAACGGCCGATGGGGATAGCGAGATCCCGAAAGAGTTCTCGGCGCTGGTGGACAGCTTCTCGTCTTACCTCCAGAGAGCCACTCCGGATCGCCCCATATTGTTAGCTATAGATGGTCTAGATCAGCTAATTGATGAAGATCCAGACAGGAGTCAGCTGCAATTGATCCCGAAGACCTTACCGAGCCATGTGTCCATGATCGTGTCCGCGCTGCACGAGGAAGGATCCTGTCTGGATCGACTGAGGACCTTGGACTCGATCCCGGGAGACCGATTCCTGGAGGTCGCCCCGTTGTCCAAGGATGAATCATCCGGCATCCTCGACCGGTATCTGGCGCAGGCCAGCCGGACGCTCCAGAAGGAACAATCGGACGTCATCCTATCGGCAGCCAACGACGACAGTGACGAGAAACCCACGCTACTGCGCATGCGCCTGTTGGTGAAGTTGGCCTGTTCCTGTTCGTCCTTCACGGAGGAGCCAATCACAGCTAACTCCGTGCAGGGAATGATGATCCGGATCTTTGAATCTCTGGAGCGGGATCACGGAGAGGTGGTGGTGAGGGCCGTGTTCCGGCTTTTGGCCGCCTCGCGACACGGTTTGCAACAAACGGAGCTTCTGGATCTCCTATCCGCCGACGAGAGCGTTCTGGATCAGACCCTGTCTTACCACGGCGCCCCAATCCAGAGGATGCCTTACATCGTCCTGTCCAGGATCCGCTCCCAGCTCGGCCCGCTGCTCCAGGAGAAATCCGCCCAGGGACGGAGCGTTCTGGATTGGGCTCACCACGCACTGTTCCAGACGGCTGACCAGCGGTATCTGTCCGGCGGCGACTTAGTGACTGCCAGCCAGTGGCTGATGCAATACTACACGGGAGCGCTGCATCGGGATTGGCCCGACCGGCATATCGCCTACCAGGACGCATACTCCGGAGATGCCGCTGGAGATGCCGAGGGATCCGGAATCCGCTTCAACCGCGCCAAGCTGAGCGAGCTGCCGTCGGCGCTGGTTAACATGAGCCTCCAGAGCGAGGCTAGCCTCCGTCTGGCGCTCGACACCCTCTGCGATCTCCGCTTGGTGGCGCTGCAGTGCGCCGCTGGGCTGACCGGCGACTTCCTGAAGCAGCTCCAGAGATTCGGCGCTCTGACACAAGAGAGCTCGCCGGAGGGCGCCACCGTCAAGAACCTGAAGGATTACGCCGCATTCCTCACGGAGAGGCGTGACGTTATCGACGGCGCCCCCCAGCGGGTGTTGGAGGAGGCTCTGCAGCTGGCGGAGACGTCCGAGGTTCATAAAGACGCGACGCGGATCCAGGAGGCCGGGCAGAGCCTGACCCCGTGGCTGGAGGGTGTGACCCCCGGGGACAACCCTCAGTGAGGGTCTCCCCCCACAATTGGAGGGTCTGAGCCCGTAAAGCACCCCTTAGAGAGGGTATAACCCCAAGGTACGACCACAGCGAGGGACTGACACGGCATCCCCTTCCCCACTGTGGAGTATCACCGCCGAGGAATTATGCCCAAAGTCGACCATAGCTTACCGGTGTATTTACCGGGATATTTACATATAAGTAAAAATATAGGCAAGTCAAGCCTGCTTGCATGCGCTTATGCATTGTATATATATATATATATTTACGTACATTCACTGGCGACTTTGCCACCGAGCTTGGGAACATTTTTTCCTTTCTTCGTCGTCAAAATGGAGAGCCTTTTTGCAAACCTGTTGTGGTCTTACTTACACTTTCATACCTGTAAACAGGATTCTGCCTGTATGCCGCAAAGACAATGTTTACGTGTAAATGTATCTGGACTACATGAGCGATAATACAATGTTATTATCACGTAGCGTGCACATAGACAGTCCTGACCAGTGAAGTGTCTTAAACCTGTTGCCATATTTGTAAATATAATGATAATTAAAAAGAAAAGGCGTTCGACCAAGGAATAATTTAATTAAATCATTTTGACTGATTGGACCAATTTCAATATTTACTGTACACGCACGTGGCGGTAGCTGGTCAAATCTTGCTTAACTTGGTGAGACCACGGTATTAAACACACCCTCGCATGTTGCGGACCCCATTTAGCAAGATTTATCGTCGATGGAATAAGAGTATGTGAAGATATTGAGTCATAAACATCGGTCCAATTGTCTCGTAACCTAAACCATTGCAGGTTTTGTTTATATGGTTTTAAAATAGGCATTGTGCATGTATCCAATCCAGTTCGTGTGTATATAGTATGTATGTTGTATATATATATGGTACATATTCTACTATATGGTAATAATATCAAGCCTACTTATCAGGAGTAATTTTTTCGCGAAATGATAAAATATCATACATATTATGTAATGCACACAAAAACTTAGACACGCAGTCTTTAAAATATTTTATTAATTATTATAATTCATGTTGCTATTGTATTTCATCTATATTCGCCATAAATAACTGCTGGTAATTAATTTATGGTAATAAATATACATGATGATGACCAAACTCTCCACTCATTCTGGAGTCTTGCCTTTCTGCAGTCAATGAGAGTCGTGATCAGATAATAGAACCGTATCAGCACAAAACATTGTGGCCGGCATGTTAGGCCCATACCTACCAGTTGTCAGATCGACGGGTGTATTTGCTTATGACAATATAAGTCGTATGGGCATATTGCAGAATTTATGGTACATTACCAAGTAATATATATAGCGGACTTACACATGGCTTCTATTTTTCTGCATGTAATAAAATAGAAATGTAGCCTGGTTTGTTGACTTATAGACATGTAGGCCTGTGTAACATATTGCAGTTTGCAAAACGATTAAAGGTCAGTGCATATCACTGGATTAATCTGAATGACTGACATTACCATACTGTCCCATCTGGCCTTAATACTGGTTAGCTATATTCTATTCCTCCTTGTGACCTTTGTGTTTATTACATTAATTTGATGAATTTGCATTTAATAATCCCAGTTCCAAGAAAGACAAACAACCACATTAAGTGTGCTGGTGAGGCGATGATTTTATTAGGTAACATTGTATTGAGTAATATCAAATCTAATCAGCGAGTCGACCTGCAAACACTGACCATGATATAAGTCTAGAAAAAACAGAACATGCAGGACCTTAACAAGACATAAAACTAGCCCAACCCAAACAGTCTGCCACCATCCACCAGTCATGCTATGTAACAACATCACACGATATGTACACACAAGAGACCAAACCTGTGTACAGAGGGTCTGCCACAATCCGCAAGTCAGGCTATGTAACGACATCACACGATATGTACACACAAGAGACCAAACCTGTGTACAGAGGGTCTGCCACAATCCGCAAGTCAGGCTATGTAACGACATCACACGATATGTACACACAAGAGACCAAACCTGTGTACAGAGGGTCTGCCACAATCCACAAGTTATGCTAGGTAACGACATCACACGATATGTACACACAAGAGACCAAACCTGTGTACAGAGGGTCTGCCACAATCCACAAGTTATGCTAGGTAACATCACACAATATGTACACACAAGAGACCAAACCTGTGTACATCTAGGGTCTGCCACAATCCACAAGTGTGGCTATGTAAAGCTATAACACGCTATATGTACATCCAAGTGACCAAACCTGGGTACAGGCAGTCTGCCACCATCCACAAGGCAGGCTATGTAACGCTATAACGCGCTATGTACATCCAAGAGACCAAACCTGGGTACAGGCAGTCTGCCACCACCCTGCTGCTGGCTGAGCTGCTGCGGCAGGCTGAACTGCTTCAGCGGCAGGGTTCCTGCTGTTAGATAAGCTGCCTCTGCAGAGAAGCTGCTGGTGGAGCTACATTTCGGAGGTATTCAATTCAATTCAATATCATTTATTTGGGCAAGAACGAGTGCATACAAACGTAAAAATACAAAACAAAGTGGTAACTTAATTCATTCTTACCCTGGAGACTCCTATTAAGACCACGATGGTCGCTAGCATAGGAGCCACCGCAAAAAAAAAAAAAAAAAAAAAAAAAATTATCGCTTAATCGTAAGAGGGTTACATTGCACTCATTTGTATAAAAATGTAGGGATCTTGCGAGAGATAAATTAAAGACACATAGCCCATTTCTAGAGATATATAAAACAGGGGAGGACCTCTAATAACCTAATCATTTTTACAAATATAACAATTAACTAAATGACATTCCAGAGAATACTTCTCGACTAAGAAATTTTTGACATATCTTGAAAAACCGTCCAGTACATGTGTCTCAATCTTATTCAATATAATATCTGGCATTTGGTTTATGCATCTGGCAACGCGATATCTCAAACATTGTTCGGCAAACTTATGCTTCACACGTGTAACTAGCAGATCATCCTTGTGTCTTGTGTTGTAATTATGCAGGTCCGACAATTTAGAAATAGACAATTCAGTTAAAAAATAATCTGGCAGATCACCGTGGAGATACTTGTAATAAAATTTTAGTTGGTGGTAAATCATTATATCAGCCAACTTCAATATTCTAAATTGTTTAAATAATGGTTCCGAATGAGAAAAATAAGAGCTCTTGGCTATGATACGAGTCGCCTTTTTTTGCAATAGCCTTATACGATCAGCTTGATAACCCCATGCTAGAACATTATAATGTAAATGGGGTAGGATTAAAGAGTTGTATATAAGTTTCAGAACATAGGATGGTACGGTATGTTTTAACTTGCACATAACTCCAATAACCTTAGATATTTTAGAAGATATCTTGTTAATATGACCATTCCACTTGAGATCCTTCTGAACTGTCAGTCCCAAAAAGTCAAACTCATCTACGCACTCTAGAGGTATGTTATTTATAGACAAGTGTGGAATTCTAACAACTTTGCGCGGCATACAAAATATCATAAATTTGGTTTTTGAAACGTTAAGTGATAACTCATTTGCACATAGCCAACCGTATATCTTAGAGAGTTCATTATTTAACACATCATCAACAAGCATATTATCAGACGATGACGCAGTCAACGTGCTACACAGAGTTGTATCGTCAGCATATACAATGGCTCTAAATAGTTGACTAGCGTGTGACATGTCGTTCACATATATAATAAATAGCAGGGGACCTAGAATAGAACCTTGAGGTACCCCTCGAGATATTTTTGTTACCGTTGATTTAACATCTCCCAAGTGTACATATTGATGACGATTTGTTAGATGACACTTTAACAAAGAAATAGCTGGTTCAGATATACCATAGTGTTTTAGCTTATGGATAAGAATATTGTGATTCAAAGTGTCAAACGCCTTCGACAAATCCAGATATATACTGAGAGGAACCTCGCCCTCATCCAGTTTTTGCAAAGTTCGATCAACTAATTCAAGCGCGGCAAGCTGAGTGGAATGTTTCTTTCTGAAACCATATCGACCGTTGTAAAAGAGTTTTTCTTTCTGAAAATAGTCATAGATTTGATCATAAATAGTCTTTTCAAATACCTTTGAAATTGCAGGAAGAACCGAGATAGGTCTATAATTGTCGATATTGGAAGCATCTCCTTTCTTAAAAACAGGAGTTATCTTTGCAAGTTTCAGTTTGCTGGGGAATATTCCAGTAGATAGCGATTGATTAATGATTAAGGCTAATGACTCACTTAGATCTAATTTTAATACCTTAAGTAGTTTCACAGATAGCCCATCATCCCCAGTACTTAGTTTAGGTTTGAGACCGTCGATGATTTTTTCTACTGTTGCTTTAGTTATAAGCTTAAAGTTCATTTTGGACTTAACCGGTGATCCGAGGTATTGAGAACAAGAGGGATGGTCTTCAGTTTGAAGTCCATTACAGGCTGTCGAACCAACAGAAGAAAAGAATGCATTAAAAGTATTTGTTACGACTACTTTGTCACTAATAAGTTCTCCATTTATGTTAAATTCCTCCGGCAATGATTTATTCTTCGCCCTATTGTTATTCAGGACTGTGTTAATCGCTTGCCACGTTTTTTTTATATCCCCCTTACACTTATCGAAGTAATTATAATAGTAGGTTTTTTTGCAGTACGGATACATTGTTTTAAAATATTATTATACGTTTTAAAATTTACATTTAACGTATTATATTGTGAACTGGTAGGTGGAGTCATCTTAAGTTTCTTATACAATCGATCCTTAAATACAATAGATTTGATGATACCTTTCGAAATCCAGTTTGACTTTTTATGCTTTCTTTTATTAAACTTCACAACTTTATCCGACAAAAAAGTTTCTTTGGATTTTACTAAGATATCCTGTAAGGTATCGTAGTTTGGGTTAGGGTCAGTTCCCAATTCATGGTTTAGTCTACTAAACACATCTAAACCTTCCACGTGATCAGAAAACGATTTAATTGCAGCAGGATTATTATTTCTAATTGTGACATATGCGGGTGATTTTCTCGTTGCCTTTTGCTGTATGTCTAGGCTGACAAAATACGGGAAATGGTCTGATATTGATTTCACTAAAATACCAGAAACAGCAGACTGCATGACAGGGGAGATTCGTACCAGAAAATTATCTAAAAGGGTTCCTTTATACTTTGAAAGTCTTGTTGGAAATGTGATCTTTGGAAAGAACCCAAGGGATGTGATACTGTCAAAATAAGTACTAAATGCAGCTTTTTCATGGATTTGAAGCAAGTCAATATTGAAATCTCCAGTTACTAATAATTCACCGCTTATTCTCTCAAAGAGAGATAGTATTTTAGAAAATTCCTCAGTGAATGTCGAGTAATTCTCGTTAACGTCGCATGGCGGCCTATATATATTTCCCAGTATAATAGTTCTATCAGTTTCCATTACCTTTATAAATTGACCTTCCCAAATTTCAGAGTCAATAGGAATATCTAAAACCGAGAAGCTTAGCGTATCTTTTAAATATATCATTAGCCCACCATGCTCACTACAAGTTTTACCTTTGGATATAAGCGTATATCCATCAATATGTAATAGGGATGTATCTGACATGTAGCTTAACCATGACTCTTGTATGCATAAAGCGGAAAATTCAATACTTTTCTTACATAACATATCAATCATTATTTGAAGTTCATCGATCTTAGCATTGATACTGGCCACATTCATACTAAGGATGGAAAAATCACCGGTCCTGTTTTGCAGAACAGGATCCAGTTGATCTAACTCATAATAAGGAGAATGCTGAACATATTGGTTAGCAGGGTCTACATCTCGGATATTACTGTAACGGTGTTCTGGCTCAATAAGGAACGACACTTGAGACTGAGCTGATGGGTTTATTGAATCTTCCGTCACACGTTGTTATTGCCTCGGTGAGACAAGCGTACAAGAAAAACACCTGGAGAAAAGAAATCGATCGTCACGTGACATGATACATTTGATCGAACATGATCGAACTACCGTAACATTTTATAAGCAATATATTATGACTAGTTAGATATTTACAACATAATACTAGATTTATATCTTATCGATCACACATATATTCACATGACTTTCATACACACACACACACATTTACCTGGAACCACCTATGAATTGGTTGACTTGTACCAGTCAGACCGTCCTTTCCGTGTGTTCCTTTGTCAGTCAATGCCGAATTGGCTTCCCGCGCCTTTCTGGCACGTGACTGTCATTCACACTCGCTAGGGGTCGTTGCCTACACTACTTTGGTTTAGGGGTCATGACGACGACTAGATGGCGCCACCGAAGCCTCGGTCACATTACCATTAACTGGGTTTAAAAGTTCAACCAATGAATTCTTTTTTGCTCCCCCTAACTGTTGCAAAAAGTCATTTACATTCACAGGCATTAAGTAAAAGCAGAAACAATAGTTTCATTGCCCCAATGGGACCAACGCGAAAGTGATGGGATGAAGTGAAAATATAATATGCGTCATCCCCGGTCATCTTCAGGGTTTCAATAAATGAGTTTGTATTTAAACCACCAAATTGTTGTAAAGTGATACCGTCAAGATCCATCTCTAACATATGAAAGGTATAGTCGACTTATCATAAAATAAGATACAATGTAAGCGATAATAAGTTAAAGATACATAATTGTACCCTGCGCTTGCAAAAACAACTCGTGGGACCAAAAGTGGAAAGAAACACAGAAAAAAAACAAACAAAAGCATAAATATATATACAGTTAGGTTCACCCGTGTTGAACATACGGGGAACCAGTTGGTGCCTTGTATTCGCGGCAACATGAGCAAGAAAAAAGGGGGGTGGGTTGGTGAGGGGAGTCGGGAGAGATGAGAGTTGGGGGTGGACATGGAAATAGACATGTGAGAGTTGATCGGTCAGGTGTGGTCTCACTACGCTTGGGCAGGTTCGCTGAGGGGTATTTAAGCGTTTATAATAAAGTGGAGCGCTTAACGCAGGGGAGATAAGTTTGAAGTCACATGAAACATACATGAGCAATAGCCGTACAGTCGCGGTGAACACACTGGCGGTTTAGCCTGTAATAATTGGGGAGTGAAAGACCACGGGACGGATATCAGGCACTTTACCTGGCTTTAACTGTACATTTTGGAGTGACTGAAGAAGAGAGACGTACGTTAGAGAGGTATAACCATGATGACGGGGAATAACACTGAGCCAGAGTTAGCCGCTATTGTTGGCCGCTGGTCGCGAGCAGCAGTCAATGTGAATAACAAGCCTGCTTCTATGCTAAGAAAAGAAAAAAGCAAGGCAGGACCAAGTGGGTTCGGTGGTAGGGGGGGGGGGGGGGTCACATTTGTTTACCGACAGCTGAGGCCATTCAAAGAGAGACATATCACAATTTTGATTGGCGTATGCAAGATATGACGAGGACGAGACACTGGAGGCACACAGGCTGGAGGTAAGCTGCTGGTGGAGCTACATTTCGGAGGTAAGCTGCTTTAATCCATATTCTTGCCACCAAAACATGCGCCACATCGCATCTATACAGTATTACAGTGCCACATGATTATTTAACCTGGAAAGCAGGTCATGAGTATTAAATAATCATCTGATATTTATTATGAATCAGCCAGGCAGGTAGGAGGTGTTGCTTTGGTGGCAAGAATATAGACTAAACCAGTACATATGCAAGTGAAAATGAGATATAGTTAATTGAAGATAACTTTTATCAAAATATCAAGATAAAAAGGTGCAGCATTGCAAAAACAAACAAGCAATTTGCCTTGAACTGGCGAATATATGACCCAGAGGCAGAGGGGAGTCCGCGGCGTCCAGGGTCGTCCGAATCCTTTGTCAAACTCAGTCAAAAGTCCAACCACCCGGTCCCGACTTGGTGAATGCCGCGACTGTGTCTGGGAATTTGACAGACTAAGTTGAACAAAGAAGTTTCAATGAATCAATAAATTCTGATGTTTGCAGAAATAAACTCCAGAGGAGTGACGCATTGGCTCCAGGATAGATTCTAGCTACGAAATGCAAATGTATTTTCAGACGATTATACCTATATTTCTGTCCTTTTTACTTACGATTTGAGCATGTCCCAGTCACAGGCACAGTAAATCGACTGACACAGAGGTGGGGGGGGGGGGGGGGGGGAGGGGGGTCCGCACTGTCTACTAATTAGTAGGCGGTGCAGAGCCCCCCCCCTCCTCTGTGTCAATAGATTTACTGTGCCTGTGGTCCCAGTCACGGCCGAATCAGTTTACACACCCACAGAGTTGGCCACACCATGCCATTATTATTCGAGTTATTTTTGTCAAGAGTATCGGCACCATTATAATGCCAAACAGTGAGAAGTATAAATTCGTTCACTTCATTGCACATTTATACATTCTATTATTTATTTGCTGAACAATTGTTCAAATAGAATATAGGGCGAAACTTCGCGTACGAACCATTTGATGCCGCATAGACTGAATGCGGTTCGAATCTTTGGAAAAGTGCTTGGCGCGCATGCGCGGTTCGAATCTTCACAGGTCATAACACAGAGTAGATATATATACTGTATATACCTACTCAAGCGGGGGCATGAAGTTCGCCTTTACTACTTAGTATTACATGTTATCCAAGAAGGTATATCCATTAAGGAGGGGAAAACCCAAATATTTCAGAGCCGTAATGTCTTTCACCCACCGAACCCATCTGCCATCTTGTTTGTTGATAACAATATCTGCAGTGGCACCATCTGGCATTGCTAAATCCAAGCTGACATGTTCTTAATGAGTTTAATTCATTTATTTCTTTATGCGCCACCACGAATACACCAAATCTATATTGTACACAATCTATGCGATATTTGTGGCCTAGTAGTTGTTTGCGTCCTGAAATCTTGAGCCCGCGGAAGCCGGGTAGGGTGGGAGTGGAGTGAGGGAGATGTTAAGTAGGTTAAGGGGTTAAATGCAAGGGGTACGGCCTCGTCGACCGCGGGAGGGGTCGACCGCGGGCCACTTGAACCGCGGGAGGGGGGTGGAGGGGAGTGTTATGGGGGTGGGGGTACATGTTGTAAGGGGTGGTGATGGCGGCATCCAGTGGAGGGGCGAACGCTGCCTATTGTTAAAGGATTAACGCTAACAATAAAACGATTGTTACAAGGTAAGGTTGCAAGAGGCTTGACTTCCTGATTTGCGATTACATAAAAGTCGATCAGAGCCTATTCGTAATATGGGTAGGTGCTACCTAAAGAAAATCCCACATCGTGCGATGCGTAGCCACAGGGGAGCCGCGCGCAGTGACGAGCGCATTCGCCGGCTCTGGGATGAGTACGTCGCGGGGACTCGAGAACCAGAATCCCTCCTTGATGCCGGCAGCCATCTCCTGGGCCCGCGAGTTGCCCGCCCACAGCAGGCAGTGACAGGGTGACAGAGTGACCGATGCGTACGCCCGCCGCGGGATGACGCGCGGGATGACGGATAATGGATGATGATGTAGCAACTTGATGTATAGTGAACTTAGCTGGGTTATTGTGTAAATAAAGTCGTTAAATGTGTGTGTGTAGTAAAACTGTAGTTGTTCGGTACCGTTTGTTCCCCGTTAACAAAATCTCGACACGCATCACTCTCACCAACACCGACCCTAGACCTCGCAAACATGCATAACAAAGAAGCCAGTCAATTGCCGAGACAACAAATACGTAAATGTCTAAGCCGCTTAACACCGCCAGGTACCTCTACCACCGACCCACCCCACTTCCGCCCCACCCCCACCGCCTCACACTCCACCCCAACCGGCGGTCCAGATGAACTGCGGTCGAAGCGAGCTGCGGTTGTACGGACCCTAGACTTTTAAAACAGCATAGGACATTCTAGAGAAAATATAGCGGCTGATTGAACAGTCTTAGCTGGTTTCATTGACATTCTGCACGCTAACCTGACCGGCATAAGAGCTTAAGTATACTGGGTGGCCTACCGGTCCTGGCCCAAAGAAATGTGCCCACTGCATGGTGTCTTGAGTGGTGAAATTAAAACATTGAACTGTTGAACACTTTTTTTTTAGCAAGAAATACTGTTTCACTGCAGGTTTTCGAATAAGCTAGAGAAAAGCAACACGCTCCTTAAAAGTTTAATTGCATCACAGTGTGGAGCCTGTCTATCAGTGTTTACATCCCCGTTTAACAAGCTGGATCAGGGCTAGTATTCCATAGCGTCCGAATCCTTTGTTGTCAAAGTCTAACCACCCGGATGTGGGAATTTGAAAGACTTTAAAAAAGTTCAAGCGTCAAGAAATGCAAATTTGTGCACAAATAACCTCAAGAGGAGTAACACATTCGTTCCAGGATAACTACGAAATGCAATGGATGTATACAAGTGTATTTTCAGACGATTATAACTATATTTCTGTCGTTTTACTTACGATTTTAGCATAACGTTCAAACGAAGCGGTCACCAGCAGCCAGTTTAGTCAGTTTACACATCAACAGAGTTGGCCACACTATGCCATTATTATTCGAGTTATGTTTGTCAAGAGTACCGGCAGCATTATTGTCAAACAGTGAATACCATAAATTCCAGAACTTTCTGGCACATATATACATCCCATTATTTATTTGCTGAACAATAGTTTAGATAGAATATAAGGCAAAACATAGCGTACGAACCATTTTATGCCGCATAGGCTGGCTGCGATTCGAAATCTTCGAAAAAGTGCTTGGCGCGCATGCGCGGTTCGAAAAGGTTCGAATTTTGGTAGGTCGACGAATCTGTTCGGCGCGTAGGCCGGAAGCGGGGGCATGAAGTTCGCCTTTACTACTTAGTATTACATGTTATCCAAGAAGGTATATCCATTAAGGAGGGGAAAACCCAAATATTTCAGAGCCGTAATGTCTTTCACCCACCGAACCCATCTGCCATCTTGTTTGTTGATAACAATATCTGCAGTGGCACCATCTGGCATTGCTAAATCCAAGCTGACATGTTCTTAATGAGTTTAATTCATTTATTTCTTTATGCGCCACCACGAATACACCAAATCTATATTGTACACAATCTATGCGATATTTGTGGCCTAGTAGTTGTTTGCGTCCTGAAATCTTGAGCCCGCGGAAGCCGGGTAGGGTGGGAGTGGAGTGAGGGAGATGTTAAGTAGGTTAAGGGGTTAAATGCAAGGGGTACGGCCTCGTCGACCGCGGGAGGGGTCGACCGCGGGCCACTTGAACCGCGGGAGGGGGGTGGAGGGGAGTGTTATGGGGGTGGGGGTACATGTTGTAAGGGGTGGTGATGGCGGCATCCAGTGGAGGGGCGAACGCTGCCTATTGTTAAAGGATTAACGCTAACAATAAAACGATTGTTACAAGGTAAGGTTGCAAGAGGCTTGACTTCCTGATTTGCGATTACATAAAAGTCGATCAGAGCCTATTCGTAATATGGGTAGGTGCTACCTAAAGAAAATCCCACATCGTGCGATGCGTAGCCACAGGGGAGCCGCGCGCAGTGACGAGCGCATTCGCCGGCTCTGGGATGAGTACGTCGCGGGGACTCGAGAACCAGAATCCCTCCTTGATGCCGGCAGCCATCTCCTGGGCCCGCGAGTTGCCCGCCCACAGCAGGCAGTGACAGGGTGACAGAGTGACCGATGCGTACGCCCGCCGCGGGATGACGCGCGGGATGACGGATAATGGATGATGATGTAGCAACTTGATGTATAGTGAACTTAGCTGGGTTATTGTGTAAATAAAGTCGTTAAATGTGTGTGTGTAGTAAAACTGTAGTTGTTCGGTACCGTTTGTTCCCCGTTAACAAAATCTCGACACGCATCACTCTCACCAACACCGACCCTAGACCTCGCAAACATGCATAACAAAGAAGCCAGTCAATTGCCGAGACAACAAATACGTAAATGTCTAAGCCGCTTAACACCGCCAGGTACCTCTACCACCGACCCACCCCACTTCCGCCCCACCCCCACCGCCTCACACTCCACCCCAACCGGCGGTCCAGATGAACTGCGGTCGAAGCGAGCTGCGGTTGTACGGACCCTAGACTTTTAAAACAGCATAGGACATTCTAGAGAAAATATAGCGGCTGATTGAACAGTCTTAGCTGGTTTCATTGACATTCTGCACGCTAACCTGACCGGCATAAGAGCTTAAGTATACTGGGTGGCCTACCGGTCCTGGCCCAAAGAAATGTGCCCACTGCATGGTGTCTTGAGTGGTGAAATTAAAACATTGAACTGTTGAACACTTTTTTTTTAGCAAGAAATACTGTTTCACTGCAGGTTTTCGAATAAGCTAGAGAAAAGCAACACGCTCCTTAAAAGTTTAATTGCATCACAGTGTGGAGCCTGTCTATCAGTGTTTACATCCCCGTTTAACAAGCTGGATCAGGGCTAGTATTCCATAGCGTCCGAATCCTTTGTTGTCAAAGTCTAACCACCCGGATGTGGGAATTTGAAAGACTTTAAAAAAGTTCAAGCGTCAAGAAATGCAAATTTGTGCACAAATAACCTCAAGAGGAGTAACACATTCGTTCCAGGATAACTACGAAATGCAATGGATGTATACAAGTGTATTTTCAGACGATTATAACTATATTTCTGTCGTTTTACTTACGATTTTAGCATAACGTTCAAACGAAGCGGTCACCAGCAGCCAGTTTAGTCAGTTTACACATCAACAGAGTTGGCCACACTATGCCATTATTATTCGAGTTATGTTTGTCAAGAGTACCGGCAGCATTATTGTCAAACAGTGAATACCATAAATTCCAGAACTTTCTGGCACATATATACATCCCATTATTTATTTGCTGAACAATAGTTTAGATAGAATATAAGGCAAAACATAGCGTACGAACCATTTTATGCCGCATAGGCTGGCTGCGATTCGAAATCTTCGAAAAAGTGCTTGGCGCGCATGCGCGGTTCGAAAAGGTTCGAATTTTGGTAGGTCGACGAATCTGTTCGGCGCGTAGGCCGGAAGCGGGGGCATGAAGTTCGCCTTTACTACTTAGTATTACATGTTATCCAAGAAGGTATATCCATTAAGGAGGGGAAAACCCAAATATTTCAGAGCCGTAATGTCTTTCACCCACCGAACCCATCTGCCATCTTGTTTGTTGATAACAATATCTGCAGTGGCACCATCTGGCATTGCTAAATCCAAGCTGACATGTTCTTAATGAGTTTAATTCATTTATTTCTTTATGCGCCACCACGAATACACCAAATCTATATTGTACACAATCTATGCGATATTTGTGGCCTAGTAGTTGTTTGCGTCCTGAAATCTTGAGCCCGCGGAAGCCGGGTAGGGTGGGAGTGGAGTGAGGGAGATGTTAAGTAGGTTAAGGGGTTAAATGCAAGGGGTACGGCCTCGTCGACCGCGGGAGGGGTCGACCGCGGGCCACTTGAACCGCGGGAGGGGGGTGGAGGGGAGTGTTATGGGGGTGGGGGTACATGTTGTAAGGGGTGGTGATGGCGGCATCCAGTGGAGGGGCGAACGCTGCCTATTGTTAAAGGATTAACGCTAACAATAAAACGATTGTTACAAGGTAAGGTTGCAAGAGGCTTGACTTCCTGATTTGCGATTACATAAAAGTCGATCAGAGCCTATTCGTAATATGGGTAGGTGCTACCTAAAGAAAATCCCACATCGTGCGATGCGTAGCCACAGGGGAGCCGCGCGCAGTGACGAGCGCATTCGCCGGCTCTGGGATGAGTACGTCGCGGGGACTCGAGAACCAGAATCCCTCCTTGATGCCGGCAGCCATCTCCTGGGCCCGCGAGTTGCCCGCCCACAGCAGGCAGTGACAGGGTGACAGAGTGACCGATGCGTACGCCCGCCGCGGGATGACGCGCGGGATGACGGATAATGGATGATGATGTAGCAACTTGATGTATAGTGAACTTAGCTGGGTTATTGTGTAAATAAAGTCGTTAAATGTGTGTGTGTAGTAAAACTGTAGTTGTTCGGTACCGTTTGTTCCCCGTTAACAAAATCTCGACACGCATCACTCTCACCAACACCGACCCTAGACCTCGCAAACATGCATAACAAAGAAGCCAGTCAATTGCCGAGACAACAAATACGTAAATGTCTAAGCCGCTTAACACCGCCAGGTACCTCTACCACCGACCCACCCCACTTCCGCCCCACCCCCACCGCCTCACACTCCACCCCAACCGGCGGTCCAGATGAACTGCGGTCGAAGCGAGCTGCGGTTGTACGGACCCTAGACTTTTAAAACAGCATAGGACATTCTAGAGAAAATATAGCGGCTGATTGAACAGTCTTAGCTGGTTTCATTGACATTCTGCACGCTAACCTGACCGGCATAAGAGCTTAAGTATACTGGGTGGCCTACCGGTCCTGGCCCAAAGAAATGTGCCCACTGCATGGTGTCTTGAGTGGTGAAATTAAAACATTGAACTGTTGAACACTTTTTTTTTAGCAAGAAATACTGTTTCACTGCAGGTTTTCGAATAAGCTAGAGAAAAGCAACACGCTCCTTAAAAGTTTAATTGCATCACAGTGTGGAGCCTGTCTATCAGTGTTTACATCCCCGTTTAACAAGCTGGATCAGGGCTAGTATTCCATAGCGTCCGAATCCTTTGTTGTCAAAGTCTAACCACCCGGATGTGGGAATTTGAAAGACTTTAAAAAAGTTCAAGCGTCAAGAAATGCAAATTTGTGCACAAATAACCTCAAGAGGAGTAACACATTCGTTCCAGGATAACTACGAAATGCAATGGATGTATACAAGTGTATTTTCAGACGATTATAACTATATTTCTGTCGTTTTACTTACGATTTTAGCATAACGTTCAAACGAAGCGGTCACCAGCAGCCAGTTTAGTCAGTTTACACATCAACAGAGTTGGCCACACTATGCCATTATTATTCGAGTTATGTTTGTCAAGAGTACCGGCAGCATTATTGTCAAACAGTGAATACCATAAATTCCAGAACTTTCTGGCACATATATACATCCCATTATTTATTTGCTGAACAATAGTTTAGATAGAATATAAGGCAAAACATAGCGTACGAACCATTTTATGCCGCATAGGCTGGCTGCGATTCGAAATCTTCGAAAAAGTGCTTGGCGCGCATGCGCGGTTCGAAAAGGTTCGAATTTTGGTAGGTCGACGAATCTGTTCGGCGCGTAGGCCGGCTCTGTGATCATAATGCGCACATGCAAGTGTTGCGCAACAAACTTGAAAGCCCGCGGCGCCACTTTAAATAACTCCTTAATTTATCATAACGCCACGAAGACGAGGTGGCCGAGTGGTTAAGGCGATGGACTGCTAATCCATTGGGCTCTGCCCGCGTGGGTTCGAATCCCATCCTCGTCGATTATTTTTAGTTTTTTCACTATTTTTTCATGCCAATAATAATCCTCATTGACCACAGAAAGCATCTGGTGAATTTTTTTTATTGAAAACCGCTGTAAATTACCTCAAACGGTAATTATGTCGCGGCTAGTCACAAAAACGCGGACCAGTCTGGTCCTTTAATGGAGGATTCATCATGCCTTTATTATAGCGAGCGATGGGAATTTTAGTATTAAAGTTGCATGTGGAGCTCTTTCCCGCCAAAACCAATGAGGTCAAAATACATATAAGAATCAGTCCTTGAATCAGTCAAGACTTCTTTTATCTATACTCCACCCATACCAGACTGCCAAATAGTGTCTCTTAGCCTTGTCCGTGATATTATTTTATCACAAGTTTTCATTTTAGGGGTAAACGTCATCAGTTTGTGTGCTTCGCGATGCTTTGGTATAAGTAGCGGTGCCGCGACCGAGTTCTGTGGTGTCACGGGATAGACACGTTTGCCACACCACAGCCGAAACGGCGATGTTTATCAGGTTTCTGAATTTATAGAATGAAACAATCGAGTTTTCTGCAAAGTTTGATAAAAATTTCGCCTAGGCTTAGTTTTGGCGGGAAAGAACTCGACATGCAGCTTTAAATAACTGAATATCCAGAAATAGCCAATTCTCCTTTTAATTCATCATGACCTCCCCCCCCCCCCCCACCGTACATCTACTGAGAACTGTCACCCAGCTAAAAAAAACACATCAGTAGAATCCTTCATAGCCATAATTTTTAAAAAACTGTGTTCAGTTTTTATTTCAGCAAATTACAATATGTGAATAAGTATTGAAATATGTCTGTTTTTACATTTCGGCTCATTCAGGAGCTTGAAGAAATACCAAGCATTTATGAAACTTCTGTTCTTGAGTCACACAATGAACTGAATGGCCATTCCTGTGAAAATCAGTGGATTTTTTTTTTTTTTTTTTACAGTCATTTTTAATTCAGAGCAAATAGATAATTTGCCATGATTAACAAGGCATGTTAAATGCACCTTTTTGGCTAGTTTAGGGTCGATATGTCATGATGAATAGTGTGACGACATTTTTAGCATCCTAGAAGGTTCATAGATTGGAGTATGCTGATTGTATTAAAAAAGGGCTGCATGAGCAGAATTACACAAGAGATACTGTATAGTATTTAATTAAATATCCTTGACCTGTTGACACATATTGTGGGGGGAAATACAAAACCCTGGATGGGTTATTCTCTATAACGTGGGATATACTGACCCTATTGTCTAGTTAAGATTAATAATGATAGTTTGATAAACCTTATTTGATTGCACATGGATTGCCAGATGCAGTTACCTTGTTTGGCAGAATATGAGACCTGACCTGAGGGGGGTAAATATAAGTGCTAACGCCCACTGGACGCGTTTGCGGCGCGGCGACGGAACTGACGCGGCGCGGAAAAATAGGACAGTTGAGTTGCGCTTGGCTAACGCCCACTGCACGCGTCAGCGGAACGGCACCGGCGCGGTGCCGTCGCGGTACCGCCGAGGCTCCGCGGTGAGATAGGACATGTTCTATTTTTCGGTCGTCGGTCGGCGCGCCGTCGACATTTCAGCCAATAAGAAAAAAGAATGAAATTCAGCGCGATTCACACTCTCCAACATGGCGGCAAAAGCCTTTGTTCCGGACACAAAGATGCGCGAAAGTTGGTGGGGACATGATACAGGGCTCCCCCAACCAGATCCAGCAACTCCTGCAACTGCACTGGCGTCAATCTGAAGTAAATTTAGGTCCGAAACCTCTCATTGTTTGCAATTTTTAGCTCCTGTATTAGCCTGTGGTATTCTCCCAGTGCTAGTCTTCTTTGAAGAGTGCGATGAATCCAATACCTCTTCCTTCTGCGACGTCTTCCCGTTGCTAACAGCATGAGTGCGTCCTCATCAGAAGAATGTATCTTTCATTTGTTTCAAAATACCGCCAATACCTAAAAATAGCCTAAGCCGTTAATTCAGACAGCTGCTATTGATCGCTATACGGTCACTCACCGCGCGACCACCGCGTGCAGTGGGCTATGGCCACCGCGACCGAACCGCGCCGCCTCGGTTCCGTCGCCGCGTCAGTTCCGTCACCGCGCCGCGAACGCGTCCAGTGGGCGTCAGCACTTACAGGTTACATAAGATGCCAGGTCCAGATTCATTTTATTATGGTTTAACTGTATCGCATATATACATACACAAGCCATTGATTTGTTTAAGGATATTGTAACCAGTGTAATTATTCATCGACTGGTTGGTGAGACTGACACAGATCACTGAAACAATGTGCAAGGTTTATTCAATGTTGATCATATACACAGTAGTGTTCTTTTTGGCTAATTAAATTAAAAGGCCATTAATTTAATGTGCCAATTCTAATTGCTGGATGGCAGTTATTGTGACTTGGATAGAGCTTGCTTGATCTTGATATCCTTCACATGATCAATTGGACTCAGCAGTGACTTGCTTGATAAATACTCCAAATGTATCCTTATGCTCATCAGAACTCGAATAAATTGTGCAAGGTGCTTTTTATATAATGCCCATGAAAATGTAGCCATCAGTATGATTTGTTGTGATTTTTATAAAACAAATAACTGCTTCCTTTGGACACCATCACAGTATGGGTAAATAAAAGATTTACTTCAAGCGTAATATAAGTTTCATGGTTTTTTTTCATATTTCTTTAGCAAAATTTTACGAAATACTTTCATTTGGGAAAATCAGTGCCTCGACAAAAAAAAAGTCTACTCACTACAAAAATAAGTTTTGGACGAAGTGAATACAAAATTGAAATATTCCAAAATATTAAATATTCTATAAAATGTTTTAAATATTAATTTTACATTATTAATTAATTATTATTGCATCATTAAATAATTTTACACACAAAACTGTTACATAGGACACAATTTCCACCTTACGGTCATTTTCAAGCAGTGTCAGATTTACCATTGCACTCACAACAAATATTACAATTCTGTTAAATGGTAATCACTATTCCTTAAATTCAGTATACTTTGGATACTGTTTTATGTAGCGGCAAACAACTGTTTTCGACAGGCCTGCAGTTTTAGGTATAATTAAGTCACACTCAGTCTTCTACATGTACTTATTTGTTTGACATAGGCTCCCCAATAATCCCTTTCCCAGGCTGTCGTGTATCGAAAAGAGGCCGAGTATCGATACATCTCTGTCAAGGCATCTCTCGCTTGAGACAATGTATTTGCTCGCCATTGAGTGGAAAGTCATTTTGTTGCATACAGGAGTGATTTCCTGAACCAGCAGTTGGTTTTGCCTTTTCATTTATTATTCTTTCACGTTTGACCCGCGTTCACCGCGGCTACGTTGCGTTCATGATAAGGCTGAGACAGGGCAGGCTGTGTGGCCGCCTGGAACCTATGACGCGTTATTTACGCAGCGCGCTGATTGGCTTGCGCTCTGCTCAGCATGCCGAACTCACATTCGAGCGGGAGGCGGTAAATGTGAAGGTTTCAGTGCCAAATACTAATACTTATTGCTGGAGCCGGTTGCAACATACATTTTAGACTGATATAATGCATGTTGATCTATATGTAACATGCTACGCCTTGCTTGCCCAAAAACCGGACTAAACTACTCCTTTAAAGTTAACCTGCATGCATATTCAAAGTCCATTTTAAGCATAGGCTTAGGAATTTCATTTCGTGTAACACCCCCCCATGAGACGTTTTCGAGTTCGGAGTAAATCTCAGCTGTACGTAAATATATTCAAAGAAAGAAAGGTCGAAGCCTCTTATGTCATGTCTTTAATAATTTAATCAGCTGCCCCACAAAATTAACGAATACATTATTCAATGTCAAGACCGGATGTATTAATTAAAGTTAATTTATAAGCGACGCGCTAAATGTCTGTTGCCAATCTCCAAGCAGAGCCCTCTTGGTGACCGCCCATCGGCTGCTGTCAAACTGAGTTTTTGTGGCGTCAAAATGTTATAAACATGACGTCACAATAGGAGTTCCTAAGCAACCGAATGATATGCCACAAGCACGTGTATGGTATACGTCACCCCGCCAAAGATATGCTTTATGGCAAGCCGAAGTGAGATTCATTTTGAATCTTAATCTAGATGTATCCCCTCAGATCATCTGAATTAATAAATATATATACGCTCGCATTTTTTAGGTAGCACCTATTCATATTAATTATAGATCTATACTTACAATTTGACATAGCTAAGATAGCGAGCTCTTAAGGTAAGCCTAACATGCATGAATATTCAGAGTCCATTTCAAGCATAGGCTTAGGACTTTCCACTCTGCCGGCAGAGGGAGCTCGTTCGTCACATCACGGACTACGCCATCAAGCGGGAGATCGAGGACTTTCATTTCGCGTAACAGCCCCCATTTGGCTGGTGCCTGGCCCCAAGCAGCGTGGCAGCAAGCTCTCCCCCTGGTGGAGACCCAGTGCTCAGCGAACAGCACCCATGAGACGTTTTCCAGTTCGGAGTAAATATCAGCTGTACATAAATATATTCAAGCAAAGAGAGGTTGAAGCCTATTATGTCATGTCTTTAGTAATTCAATCAGCTGCCCCCAAATTAACGAATAAATTATTCAATGTTAACACTGCATGTATACTTAAAATTAAAGTTAATTTATAAGCGACGCGCTAAATGTCTGTCACAAGTTGCCAATCTCCAAGCAAAGCGCTCTTGGCGACCGCCCATCGGCTGCTGTCATACTGAGTAGGTGTGACGTCAAAATGTTATAAACATGACGTCACAATGGGAGTTCCTAAGCAACCGAATGATATATGCCACAAGCACGTGCATTGCTCCATAATTTACTTATTATTCGTTATACATTATGTACTAGCAACGTAGGCTAAGCTTTAGTATCGATCAATTAGGCCTAAGCGCCACTGAGGTAATGATGTCGTGGCTAGTCACAAAAACGTGGACCAGGCTTTTCTTTAATATGGGGGATCGATCATGCCTTTATAATTATAGATCTACTGATAAGATCTATAATACAAGCTTATATGTAGATAGGTTTGTTGGCTTAATTAGCAGATCCTTGATCGATGCGTGTTCCAAGACATTTAAAGTTGCATATCGACCTCTTTCCCCCCAAAACTAAAGAAGTCAAAATACAGATTAGAATCAGTCCGTGAATCATCCAAGATTTCTTTTGTTTATATTCCACACATGCCAGACTGCCAAATGGAGTCCATTGTCCTTGCTCGTGATACCAATTACCAAAGGTTTTCAACTTAGTGGTAAACGTCATCAGTTTGTGTGCTTCGCGCTGCTTTTTTATAAGTAACATTTCTATGGTGTCCTGTGATAGAAAAGTTTGACACATCAAAGCTGAAACGGCGAGATTTATTAGGTTTCAGAATTTATAGAATGAAACAATCGAGTATTCTGCAAAGTTTGATATATATTAGTTGGAACTTTATTATACTGAAAGGCCATCGGCCCATAGTACATATAATAAACAATAATTAACAACAACAAAAAACACCTGTAGTGACATATACTATCGATATACATATTACTCGCTGAGGTTGTCGTGCAGTATGAAGGCGTAGTAAACAAATGCAGCTAGATTAACATGGTGAGTCTTATTTAAGGTGGATAATAATGAAGTAAACCCATGCTGGGACTTTACATGATACGGAATGTACTGTTTTCTGAGTTCTTCGTACAGCGGACATTGAATTAAAAAATGGTACTCATCTTCAACAACCTCGTTATCTTTAGACAGGCAATAGTTGCATAGGCGGAGACTTCTGTGAGTTTGCCCTCTCATCCTTTCAATACGTAACGAATGGGCAGAACATCGAAATTTAGTTAATGCCATACGGTGCTTTGGAATCGTAACAGATGTGAGATATTGCTCTGGTTCTAACAGTGACTTGAATTTACTATAAGAAGATAGTTTGGATGTAAGTTTAACTCGCTCACCCCATTCTTGCATTGCAATATCAGCGACTCGTTGTTTAAATTCACTGATAAACATATTTACATCGCCTACGCTCTGGTTTAGCCACACGTGCCCAAAGCCGTATTTACACAAAAGCTTTTCAATTTTTGCGGGCCAAGTTTGTTTTCCAGTGGCTGCCAAGCGAAACAAGATTTCATAGCATGACTGTGTATATCGAGTGGCGTCGCTTTGCACCACACGCAACCAAAACTTGATGCATTTTGTCATGTAGATAGTATTAAGTGGCGTTCGTCCGCATTCTCCCAAGACGGCACAAGATGGAGTTTGGGGAGGCAAACGCAAGTACCTTTTACAGAACTGAACATGCATAGTTTCTATATGGCTTTGATACTCGAAGCCCCATATTTCACTGCCGCATAGAATAATAGGGAGGACAATTTTATCGAACAAATCAAAGCAGATCCTTGGAGGAATAAAACCACACTGCGACATCACATTTCTCACCAAAAACACACCCTTGTTACCCTGTAAGACTAGTGTCTTTAACGCCCTCGACCAGCTTAATGTCGATGAAAAAACTATACCCAAATACTTATAAAAAGAGACGGTCTCAACGCACTGACCATCGATGGACCACTTCTCGTTTTGCCGCAGACGTCCGCCATTTCTAAATACAATAATTTTAGTCTTATTCATGTTAATTTTAAGCCCATAATCCTTGGAATATTTGCCCAGTACGTCTAATTGCCTTTGTAACCTGCCAACAGTATCGTTTACTAGAGCTAGGTCATCAGCATACATTAGTACATATAATCCAGGGTGAATTTCATCGAGGTACACGCCATCACATGAATTACTTCTAAACCGGTTTTCCAATTCATTTATATATAGTGCAAAAAGAATCGGGCTCAGCATGCAGCCCTGACGGGCCCACCTTACATTCAAAATAATCTGACAGACCTTCCTGGGTTTTTACACACGACTTAAGAGAGGAATACATCGATCTAAGAACAGATAACACCTTTCCGTGAATACCTTCTTTCAGCACCCTATACCAGAGCGACGAGTGGGGAATCGAATCAAAAGCTTTTGCGAAGTCAATAAACGCGCAGTAAAATCTACCACCTTTTTTGCATAAATATTTTTCCGTTATAGCGTACAACGTAAATAAGTGATCGACAGTGGAACGACCTTTGCGATAAGCCGCCTGACTTTCGTTAATCTTATGATTCGTATCTGCCCATATCTGGAGCCGATTGTTTAAAAGTTTTGTAAAGATTTTACCCAAGACGTTAAGAAGTGATATAGCTCGATAGTTATTTGGATCCCTTTTGGGCCCTTTTTTATGCAGCGGAGTAATCAGTGCCTGCCCCCATGCCGTTGGAAACTCTCCAGTATTTAAAATAACATTGAATAAACGACATAAGGGTTCCTTTAGCATTTCTGAACCACTTTTAAACATTTCATATACCAAACCGTCGGGACCAGGAGCTTTGCCATTTGGCAGCTGTTTAATCACACCATCAACTTCAGCTACTTCTATATCAGCGTTCAATACATCTGGCACATTAAAAGTACAATCATTACATTCTTGGTCGTGAATCCTCAAAGTTTCATTAATTTCATCGTCAAACTCAACGGGGATTTTATCAACAGTAAATAGCGACTCGAAATAACATTTCCACTCATCGTTAGTTATAGGTGGGCAAGAGTTTCTCTTTCGATTGATAGACTGAATAAAAGACCAAACATTTGTTGACTGGTGGTATGTCTCCTCTAAATGGCTAAGATTCCTGTTCTTTTACTTATACTGCTTGGAACGACAAAGATTTTTGAACAATTTCTTTTTTCTCAGATATAATTTCTCGTCCATGTCAGATCGAGATAACCTGAACCTGTTTAGAGCACGTGACCGCTCCTTCTTTAATGACTCGCAATCACTGTCCCACTAAGTAGGCTAGTCTATATGTCGACTTCTCACTGTTGGGCACGGACATGCCTTCATGTCAACCGCCGCGCGTTGCACAAGATCGGTTATCAGGCATATAGCAATGGAGACATTCTTTGCCTCAACGGCTTCATTAAACTCATTCAATGCATACAATGATGCGGAATTCCTTAGTTTTGCCATAAAATCTGACTGTAGCTCGCTACTCCAACGGTATTTGGTAATTTCCCGAGTGTCACAACCGGATACTGCGTTTTCCACTATGTAGTTGACTGGAATGGTGAAGGTTACCGGAAAATGATCAGAGCCACCCATTGAGTCGACCTTAAATTGGCTAACGTCAGAAAACCTAGCAGTTGAGATAAGTGCGTAATCAACAACGCTTTTGCCAGTTGAGGACAGGTACGTAAATTCTCCCTCCGAGGCGTCGACAAAACGTCCATTTAAAATATGTATGCAATATTTCTTACAAAGCTCTAAGATTGATGTACCAAAACGATTGATTTTACAGTCACGAGATTTCCTGGGGCGTTCAAAATCGTCTCCTCTGTACCACTCAATGTTCGGCAGGAAATCTACATGGTCTTCTTCTATATAATCAAGAGCCTCACCAGTCCGCCCATTTAAATCTCCCATTACTAGCAGATCTGAGTTCAAGTGCGCGCTCATGATATCACCTAGCAGTTCGTCAAACTCCTCAATACCATTTTTAAATAACCGATCCCTGTAGAACGTGGATGTTTCATCTGGGATATATATACATGCAACAATTACGTTTTCTAGTACGGTATTTGGTATTGTTATGTGGAAAAACATTCCGTAGTCACAAGAAACAATCAGTTTTACCCTATGTTCGATATCTGGGTGAATGAATACAACGATACCTCCTGGGGTTCTCCCATACTTAGATCTGCGCTGACCATGTATACAATAATGACTATAATCTGGCAGCACGTTCTTTACATCTTCATCACAATGCGTCCACGTTTCACATAAAGCTATGAGGTGATATTGGTTGAGATAACGTTCTATGCAACTCTCACTCAGCAGATTTTCCAATCCATGTACATTCCAAGCGACAAATCGAATATTTTTTAGGCTACTTATTACATCAGACACATCATTAACGGCACTTTGGAGGGTTTGTGACTCACCGGGGATTGCGCAAGTGCAATCAATAGGGGTCGCCGATACATGGGGATTATGGTTACTGGAGGTATGGGGCAAAATGTCTGTGGGGTCAGTCTTGGGTGGGGCGGCGAGGGTTATAGATCCACACCTTCCGGGGATGTCCTATTCCTCCTCCCATGAGCTGCGGACGGTGTATCCGTCAAGCTTGAAGTAAGCGTAGTCCACGGTGTCATCGCCGAGCTTGAAGAGGTCATCCGGAGACTCGATGATGACGGGTCTGTCCTGGGACGCATCTTTCAGGTAGCACACGATGCGGCCGTTACGCGTCAGAGCATTACTAACCGCGCCGTGTTTTCTTGCGTAGGTGTGCAGTCGCGCCCGGAGTGGGGTGAGGTCCTCGTTTACGTAAACTCTCGCGTAGGCATCGTTGTCTCTAAGTATTTTTTTCCCCGCGAAGACCTGGTCTCGTACGCTTCTCGAGATGAAACGGCACAGAATTGGTCGTCTTTGGTTGGGGTCGCCATTTTGCAGTTTCCGCGGGCCCGTCCTGTGGCAAACACAAATGTCGCTTGCCTGTATCGGGACGCCACATTCGTGTGTCAGCTTCGTCAGATATTCAACCAGTTGGATGTTGGTTTCGCCTTGCGGTTCCTCGACGCCGTTAATCCTCAGAGTCCAGCGCCGAGAATACTGCTCCTGCTTGTCCATTTCGTATTTAAGTTTTAGCCCCTGCCTCTGAAGACTCGACTGGAGCTCTTGCGTCTTCAACCTGCTCGGGCTTGCGTGAGTTTCAGCTCCAAAGGCAGCGTCAAAAGCCGCCGTAATCGCCTGGCACATAATGGGGATTATTGCCTCGATGACTTGCCTTGCGACTTGGCCAGCGAGGTCAAGTTGCTCGGTTTTACTCGGCAGATTTTCGACTAAGTTCTCAGCTAGGCTGCTGCACTGTATAAGGTCGGCCGCCTGTTGTTGTGGTGTGGATTTCAGCTGTACACCAGGTGAGCAGCCACGCCGGGGGGTTTGGTCCCCCGGGCTTGCTTGGAAAGTCTGTTGGATTGCGGCTGATATGACTTCTCCAATGTTCACCCTGTTCGCTGTCTTGCGTGTCTCTTCCTCACAATCCAGATCTTGGGGCAGGACGTCAAATCTGGCGGCCTTGTGAGGTTGGCTCGTCAGTGGGGAAGGGTTGCTGTTGTTGCTTCCTATGCGTTCACGTTTCTTGTTTTTGCCCATGTTGTTTTAATAGCGGTATAATCAGTCACACTATCGAGAGCTCCACGTGCACGTCCGTTCACTACGACGTTCACTCGACGTTCACTATGTCGCCTGGGTTTAGTTTTGGCGGGAAAAGCTCGATATGTAACTTTATGCATCTGTCGCGCACACCTGTCAGTGTTACACTCTCGGCCGTCAGGTGTCGCAAGAGATGTCGTAAAAACGCATGTCACAACAGTGCCTTAGATAATCTTCGGTATCCAGCGAAGAGATGTTAGGTAGTAAGAATTCAAATTTTATCAAAAAAGCAACAAATAAGTGAATACGTCCGAGTCAAAATTTTTTTTTACAAATTATATGACAAGTATAAAGGAGATACATCTAGATGTCAATACAGTGCATTATTGTCCTTAACATCCCCTTGCTTGAGGGAAGGGGGGGGGGGTCGAGCAGGGTGTAGCCACAAAACCGCTCCCTTCGATCCGCCACTGATAAGGATTTTATTTGCACTATGTACTTAACCCCATCGCTTTCTGCACTCCATTCTAAAGACGTGAACTTGGTTTGCAAGACCAGCAGTTAGTGGTTGTCACAACATAATATTAATGTATAAGTTCTTATTTTAAAAGTTTTTGCTGGCGGCAGATACATTTTTGTCCCCCTCTTTCTCGTTATTCGTTTTTGAAATGGTTATTAGGATTTTGTAGTCTATTGCTGATATATAACTAGTGTACTTAGTGTTTATCAGGAAAATTTAAACAGTTCCATATGGTACGGGCCAGGTTTAAGCGTTCAACAACGTTCGATGATGCCACTACGAACAGCTACTCTCAGTCTATCGTTCGATCTGCTCATCGTCGTTCGCATTCTCGTCCACGTCGTCTTCAGCGGCGTCACCCGGCAATTCACTGAGCGGCAAATTAAGTTGGCACGAATAACCATGTTGTGCAAGACACAGCATGCAATGGTAACAGTACATCGTCTACGGGTTCAGCTGGATGATGCCTCTCATTTTATGAAGAGCTCTGAAATAGAAATTAAGATATTTTAGCCAGTTCACTTCGAAAGAGGTTCATATATATATATATGCGTTTTACATCTAGATATTACCAAATCCAGCATTGAATAAATGGCCCATCTAAATGTTGCTTAGTCTAATATAGTTTGTGAAAAACAATAACAAAGTTTCAAATAAAAGACTATAATGTACTAGCTAGCTGTCACGAATATTATCATTGTAATACTGGTTACTAATGATGAATGGCTGGATGAATTCAATGATCGGTCGTTGACAATTTCATGGTGAATCGACAACAATCATATAATAAAGATTGTGAACTGTAGGCTACCTGGAGAGTGTGAACTGTAGGCTACCTGGAGAGTGTGAACTGTAGGCTACCTGGAGAGTGTGAGCTGTAGGCTACCTGGAGAGTGTGAACTGTAGGCTACCTGGAGAGTGTGAACTGTACGCCAAAGCAACTTTCCACGATGCAGCGTGTATTCTTGAGAGATATGTTGAATGATTTCTCCGCTGGGACTGTGGGAATAACGAGGGGGATAGCAGCCAAGGATTTGCCGGATATCCAATATGGCCCAGCAACCAAAGAGTGCTGACAGCTTTGTCTTCAAATTTCTTCTTCAATGAAGCATGAAGCATGCTTGGTCTAGCTACAACAACGTTCTGGACGCTAAAGTCTGCATCGCAAACCACTACCAAAATAATACAAAAGCACTTACATTGCGCAGTCTGAAACTACTTTATAACTGGGTGCTCGATTTTCAATAGATGTTGCTCTCTAATGCCAGAATATGAAGGTATAAGATCAGTTTTTGTTATGATTATTGCTGTCTTATCTGTGTTTCTTTTCTTTTACAGAAGTTGGACAATTTTCTATCATCTCTGATGTATCGAGTTTTACATAGGTTTGAAATCCGGTCTATTCGTAAATAAATCCAAATACATGAATAATAAATAAGCTCACCAGCTATCACATATTTCATGATCGCTTATTTGTTAGTGAATTCTTTCTTATAAACAACTCGAGAGAATTAGTCTTTTATGTTTCGACTTATTGCGCATTTCTCAAATGTCTGCACAACTTTCAACAGTAAGACACATTGATTATAGTCACCTTTTCACCTGGACATTGAATGCTTTGCTGTTAACAAAGTCTCACTCATCGGAATCCAGTGCCGTCGGGCGGATGTGGGTGCCGTCGATGGCACGGGATTTCCTAGCAATATCCACCATTTCTTGCCTGGGAATTTGTTAAAAGATCTATATACAAATATATATATATATGTACTATTCACTTACGTAGGACTTTAAAGTTAATGCCAGTCGATTTATTAAGCCTGACACATTACACTTTTCATATATCAAATCATATAATTGCACGAAAGCATGAATTTTTAAATTATTTACGACCATTAATAGACCTTATCTTACCCCGGGTACAGGCTCCGCTCCGCCTTTCCTTTTCATATTGACGCGATATGACCTGAATTGGTTAAAGCGTTCTGAATATAAAACAAATAAAACAATATATCTTATCTGTTAACCACATATTAATATTTAAACACTGTATCGTATCTTAGTATTTTGATACTATTCCTCGCATTATTGTATTATTCAAGTATACTTAACTTACGGATTTTCTGCATTATTGGTGCCGTACAATGCATATTCTTCGGTCTTGTATTGTATTTATCGAAACCGCATAGATCTTAAAATGTTATTTACATATACCTACAGTACAGCGACCTACAGTTCATCTGGGTACCAGATGTGTTATAATACAGTTTATTGCGTACTTTTGGCTGGCCTCCCGCTCTGGTACAATTAATTAATACAAAAAAGAAACACACAGCGACCAACACAATTGCGCTAAAGTGGAGATAACACCTCTTGCCTTCTCAAACTCAAGGCAGCGACGATAAATTTACATAGTCCGTATAATGTCTTTTCGTTTTCGCTGCTCATCAATTGCACAAAACTGTCTATTGATGGATAATTATTATAAACTGCGCTAATATACTTTTGTCCAAGATCGGCGTATGAATGACATTTAAGTAGAAAATGGATTTGAGACTCGACTTCGTCAGCACACATCCCCTAGCAATACGGACAGTCTTTGCCTCTAAGGGCATGGTTTAATGTCTACCTTTTTCTATCATAAGACCATGGTTATCACATCTGAATCTAGTATAGCCCTTTCTTAGTCGTTCACTCTTAATTACTGTTAAATATCGTCCCGGGTTTAACAAGATCTTATACAAGCAATATTCTTTCGATAATTTACCATTTTCACATACGTCCGTATTCCATAATGGTGAGTGGATATCCTTCTTTCGTTGTGACACTTCCTGAATAAAAAAACCTGGCGGCACCTACTTCTTGACTAAGCCCCATGCTTAACCAATTCTTTACTTGTGACGCCCAGTTTTTCCTTATTTGACCACGTCATCATGCGAACAGTCTGTAAATAGCACCAGATGTGCTGCAGTACAATGAATGCGTAATATTTGCTGATTATTCGGCATGCGCTAGATTTGGAAATGCCGTGCAAACTAGCAACTTCACTTAGCATGCCGCGCTCAGCATACCATCGAGACGCGATAAGAATATGAAAAATTAAGTGCTATTCCTTTAGAATAGACCGATCCATACTCACACTAAGCCCCGCCCACGCTTTAGTCCGTTTTCCTTAATCGTGAGTATGAAATTGACAATGATAGCTGATGGTAGGTACAAGTGAGATTTACTCATCTCTGAAACTTACAACAGAGTGACATGCTGCTTTGTTTGTCCGACTTGTTTGTCCGACATAACGCACGTGGAAGATCTTCTTTGACCCCATGATTGGATAAAAGCAACATTGACGTCAGTGAATGGTTGGCAGCCTGGATCGGTCTATTGAACAAAGCAAACACGAGTTTACAGTATATGCCGCAAACGGGTAGGGGATACAGGCCATCTAGCAAATACCTGAAGCTGACTTAGTTGGAAATGGTTTCAGGAATGTGAGGGATAATTAAGTTACAAAAACAAAGCCAAATGAACATGTCAGGCTGCATCTTACCTTAAAAAATTGTGTGACGTCACGCCTTTGTCTTAAGTGTTCATTATCTAGACGAATGACCCGGAAAACAGACCTAGCCGGGTTTTATTAACGTAAGTGTGCGTTACTGAAATAAAGAACGGAAAAACTGTGCATTATCTTCATAATGAACAGTTGTTGCTAATATTGAATCAGCTAAGTGTCACGGTGTAATCAACCGAGCCGAGCTGAGCTGAGACGAGCTAGCTGGTCAGAACTTGCACATTTTGAGAAAATGAAATATCACCGTTAAGCCCCAGGCGGGAGGGTAGGTAGCGGGAGGGGTGCATTAGATCAAAAAGCACGAAATAAATAGAAATTCGACAGTTTTCGATGGTATATAAATCCGATGCCGCCTATGAACGGTGGATAGTATGACATTGGTCATGCCATTCCTACTGAAGGTGCCACATGCGTGCGATATAAATGGATGATCCATTTTAAAGTAAAAGCGTTGATTGCCTTACACTGCTTTTCAATGAGAGTGGTTTTCCTGGAAGTTAGGCGGGACGACTTGACCCTTGTGTGGGGATTTAGAATTTTTTTTCAAAATATCTGCTACTCCCATGCCTTCTCACCCTCCACCCTGGAGCTTCACATTGACTGGCGCATCAGTTGATCGGTTGTTCTTTTATATTAGAGCCAACCGCTGCTTCCCTAACGCTGTCGATTTCATGTGTCCAATCATAGAAAATGAACTACGAAAATCATGAGCAGAACTAATGCCTTGTTACAACAATTTTATAAGTACGATAAAAAAACTCGCTGTCGTGCATTCCCCAAATAAAGCACTCGACACTATCGCGTCTCGTGCTTTATTTGGACGAAGGCACTCCAGCTCGTTCTTTAACTAGTACATACCGCGGTTAACGCTTCGAGTTGGTAGAACATTATTCAAGTAAACCATCCAGCAGTAGTACTAAAACCCTGAAATCAAGCAATCATCGGATGTTGATGTTCATAAGCTGCTAAAAAACCAAAACGTCAATCGACGTCATTAAAAGTAAAGAAAAACGGCATACAGGCCTATGATCGTAACTGATGAAGTTACCAGACGCTACTAAAACCCTGAAAGTAAGCACTCGTAGATCATGTTGATAAAGTGGTATGAATTGCAAATGTCAGGAAACGTAGGCGCCTAACCCTTTTGTCCCAACACCCCCATATACACACCCCTTTACGTCCGTAATTTTAGTTGATAGTAGTCCACCGCTTGGATATTTTAGTCTTGATCTCCTTTTTTTCTTCCACATATTATTTCTTTTTTTTTAGTATCTTTGCATTTTAGACATTCAATCCGGTCTCCGGTGAAGACATTCCAGGCGTGCAGCGTGGGAGACGGTGGAGGTGGACAAGACTACCAAAGCGGTCCAACGTCATGACCCAAATAGACCGTGGTGAGCTCAGGCGATGTACGACACGATACGAAACCCGCAGATCGACATTCTGCGATGTTGGTTAGTGCATGTGAGCATATGATCTGGAAACCAGATGTCGAAGCCTACTGCCTCTAGAAGGCCTTTGGCTGGCTGCTACGGAAGACGTGGTAGATTCCCCTGATATGTGTAGCGCGCCACAGTCTCCTCATATCGAAGGGATTCTACAACAGTCTGAGGGAGGTGATCGAATATGTACTACCTCATGACGGACGACCTCAGCTGCAATCGGTGAAAACCGCCGGAGACGTACGTAGAATTTCGTCATGTCACTCTAAAAGGGATTCTTGTTGCATTTTTGGATTTCTCTCGTGCTGTAGGCCTACTATAAATCATGGCATTTAGCTATCGTCCTGTTTATATTCTTGCTGCCCGCGGTGTACGCCATCCGTTACAAGAATAGAAAAACGTCTTGTACTGGACGAGAGTTCCAAAGTGTGCAACTGTATCCAAAACTAGAGCCACATGCAGTTTCTCATGTAATGTTGACCTCTTTTCTGACCATGTTCCTTGGTGTTGCAAAAAGAATCGCTGGATAACATCTCCCGTCCACCCTCGTGTTGCATCCAATACATGACGTCATATACATGTATATATATATATATATATTTACTTTGGGTTCTGAAACTTCATCGCCGCTTCTGTCGCCCATAGCGACACCAGTCGAAGAGGTCTGTCAACCTATGGTAAGTATGTCTTACGTCATAAATTACATCGAAGAAATGTCATCAGCATCATTGTATAGAAAGCGTCCTGAATAACCAACCAACCAATCAATGTATAGAAAGACATTGACTGTTTTCTATGGTAGAAGGCGTGAAAATGCATGTCGGGGTGATGTGTGAGTTGCGTGTGAGTCCTTTACGGTAGAGCTCTTTGCGGGTCGGTTTCTTGTTGAGCATTAATACATGTATGTTTCTTGCTGTGGCCAGTTGAGGCACGTGGTGATTTATTTCACTTGAGCGGAACCCATCTCTTTCTGGACTGTCTCTCTTCGGTCACCAATGTCTCTACTCCCCCTCTTTACTTACATCTCATTGGTCCGTATTTTCCACTCCTGCGGCGAGTATTTCCATCCCACATATCCACGGGTGGCATACAAGCGCCACTCTTGGTGGTCAGGCCATAGTATTTACAGCCAGCACCCAGACCGGAGCTGTGTATATTGTCTGTACTTACAGGTAAGTGGGAAGAAATTAACTAGGAGGGGTATCGTTACTATTTTATCGCGGTCAGCTACTATCTGAATGTATGTCATTTTAGGATAATTATACTGATACGAAATAGGTGGTAAGATGATTGATTCGTATGATGATTTGTTACTAATATAGCTTTCATATTAGTAGAAAGAATGAAAGTTGACGTTTGACGTGGCTGACTTTGCAGACACGGTACAACAAGGGGAACGTGCGATATCTGGGGTAAATATAGGGTATGTGCAATGCATGTTGCCAGACAGACAGTGGGAGGCTGTTTGTACTAGTGTAAAGTCGTCATCCATTGACTTTAGATGAAAATTAATTAATTAAATTAAAGTTAATAAAATGGTAAACACCACTAAGTGGTGCCGTACTTCTCGTTGTATGGTTCCCAGGTCCGGCCAGGGCGTGTACCGGCGTCTGGTCTTTTAGTGATGACAGTGTCCGGTCTCTATATGGTGTTTATTGGTCTTCATAGTTTACAGATAGATAATATAATATAAAATATAATATGGAAGCGATTCGCCCACTCGTAGGTGGCGCGATCTACTCCCGCGGTCCAACCGGCACTCACGATGGTCTCTCTCCGACTGGCCACGATCCTTCCTTCTCTCCCTCTGTATATGGAAACGATCCGCCCACTCGCAGGTGGCGCGCTCCGCTCCCACTCTCTCCCTACACTTTCACGGACCAACCCATGGCACAAAATCACAGCATGTTTCACTTCACTACTCACATATTTGCTTAGTTTTCTCAAGTGAAGGCTTAATCTTCTCGGGGCCTTCATTATTTATGACATCATCGACAAGCGGTTTCGGGACCTTCATTATTATTAATGGTATCCTCGATAAACGGTTCCGGCACATTCATTATCAATGGCATCCTCGATACACGGTTCCGGGACCTTCATTATTAATGGCATCATCGATAAGCGGTTCCACCGTGGGGGTGGCACAATCCGTCGTGCGTCGGCTTTTATCTTGGAGGTTACCATGGGTCAATCATTCAGTTCGTTTCTATGTGGTAAACAACCGGCAGTCCGCCTGGGTGGTACCGAGCAAGTTCTTACAGACAGAGCGTGAGGGAATTACCAGAAAGCACCGTAGCTACTACAAGTGGAAAATCATACATAAGGCTTTTCGCATAATTAATAAAGTCGATTAAAATATGAAACAAATCAGATTAATAAATCGTAAATTAAGTAAAGGCTTAATGAATATGATTAAAGATATTCAAAGATAATTAAAAATAATTAAAGGCGTGAAGAGCAAAGCCTTTACACTAGGTAAGTCATTCATCTTGGACGTACAGCAACTATTCTGTATGTTTTTGTGTGCTTGATCTATTCTTTTAAATAGAATGTTTGTATTTTAGACGTACACGCCTGTACCCGGAGCAGACGCCCCCACGCCTGCAGCGTGTGGACAAGACGGTCTACCTGCCGCCAAAGTGGTTCAACATCATGGCCGCATGGCAGTCCGTGAATTGCCGAGGCCATGTACAACACTACAGGGGGCCTAAAACCCGACACTCTACAATGTTGGTTAGGGCCCCCTCAGAGGACAATGTGACGTGGACGTCTACTTCCTGCAGAAGCCGTTCATTTGGCTTCCACGCAAGACGTGAAAGATTTCCCTAACATACGGGGCGTGCGGCAGTCTAATCATGTCCATGGGGGTGTACAGCAGGCTGAGGGAGGTGCGTGGTCGGCATTGACGGCCGGCACTGACTCACGACTGAATACCTCGGCTGCAATCGGTGCAAACCGCCAAAGACGTACTTAGGCGATGGCGCCCATGTCTTCTCGCAGGTGGATGATGGACACAGGCTGCTGTATCGAGCAGTTCTGGAGCACAAGTCTGCTTACGACAGGAAAAGTCACCCCATTGTTGCGCGGAAGTGCCTTGGGCAACAGCTCAAACCAACTGCACAGCGCCCTGGACCAGTTGCATGCCGAGGACTGCATGAGGCGGGGCGTGCACTACTTGAGTGACTGCCGTCGACACCAGCTGCAGGTGCAGACAGGTGTCCTCCGGTATGGTGCACCTCAGCCGCACCCCGCCACCCCTCTCTCCGCCAGTTCTGCGTCGGATGGACAGCCCACGTTGGCTGGTGACTTGTTATTCCAAGGAAAATTCGGCGACAAAGGTACAGAACGATTGTTAAAGATGGATTTGACAAAAAAGGTACAGAATGATTTTATGTAGCCCATTTGTTACCAAAATGAGTTTCATATTTGTTAACTAGTGAAGAATATTTCAGTTGACATTTTCAGGCGTTTGACGTGGCTGACTTTGCAGACCCGATACACTAAGTAGCAGTTTATGACGTAGTACTGATATTTCATTTTAGTTGTCAACATCTATGATGACATTGGTAACCAAATACCTAAGGTCCTATTATCATTACAGGTGTTATTTAGTTTCGTATTTGCCAGTACAAGACAACCCCAATGCAGACGTTTACATTGCCCTGGTGGTATTGTACGCGTGTCACTTATTGAGGCTTATACGTACGAACAATTATCATTTATTGATTTTATGAGGTGAAAACAGTTGTTCAGTTAGACGGAAAATAATTGCTAATTGTGTCTACTGCCTCCAGATTGCGAGGAAGCTGGCGGGAGGCATGAGAGGACCGCTGTGTTGGCCACAGACATCGGTAACGAGTTCGGCCAAGTGCTCTACACAGTCTTTACTGTCGGAGAGAGCTGGCCTGGAAGCTGTGGCGCAGGGCACAGTACCTGTGGCACAACACAGTCACGGCTCCGTGACGCTGTGGAACGACGCCCCGAGCTGCTGTACGTGGACCGGGATTGCTGTTATCAGCACGGTGACCCCATGCCCCTCAGGGTACGGAGATCTTCTATTTAATGACTTGTATTTTGCAGAAATGTTCGCATTGATACTTTTCTTAACTACACGCACACGCGTATTGAGTGCATAATGTCAATAATGCACGATCACCCCATGCCCATCAGGGTACGGAGATCTTCTATTTGATGACTTGTATTTTGCAGAAATGTTCGAATTGATATTTTTCTAAACTACATGCACACGCGTATTGAGTGCATAATGTCAATAATGTCAGAAGTTGTCAATAATGCCAGGGGGTTAATTCGTTTCCTTACGGATCGGCGCTATATTGCCATCAAGGTTCATACGTCCTTCTCTCTAACCATGCACGCAGTTGTACCATCCCTGGAAAACCAGCGCACGCCTCGAGCGACATGTGGCACTCCATAAGGCGATATTCTGGCGGAGTGACCACCGACAACCATCCATTGTTCGGGACACTCCTCAGCAGATTGCCGTCCTGCCTCATCGAGTGGTCGGCCGAGGACCTCGACCCACTCCGTGCCGCCAGGCAAGCGGAGATGAGGACGCCCTAGGCATCCCCCGGCCTGGACCAGTCCAGGTCGACAAGAACATCTCGAAGAAGGCGATGGCCCTTAACTGCCGTTGGCAGACCCGTGGTGTGGAGGCTCATCCAGGCCCTGCTCGACAACATGTGGGATCTCGCCGACTCGGTCTCCGCCTCTTCGACCCACTCCGGATGCAGTGGGTGTGGGAGTGCGAGTAGAAGCATCTCCCTTGTATTCAGGATCCTCCTGACGTATCTCTCTACACAGTGACCGGATCCTTGAAGGAAGGAGGACACACTCTGCCCACCTACAGATGCGCCCGAGGCTCCGTGTCCATCGAATCTTTCCACAACCACCAGAATCAATTCGTACCTGGCGAGCTGAGAGTTGTCATTAGTCCTCTATTGTAATATAGGGTTGCTTACATGCCTAATGAAATATGTATGTTAAATTGTATATTATGATATATTCGGACATAAGGGGTAAACGTATATGTACGCATTTACTGCGCTGTGTCCCCTAGATGACTCCGTAAGCTGCTTTTACAGAGAACCACATATAAGGTTACTTGATTTAAAATCGTAACACCACAATCATCTATTTTGTTAATCCCTTAGGTTTATAGTGACATAAATAATTATTTCTATTCTCATTGTTTTTGGTGTGTATTTTTTTTGCAAGGCACTAGTGAAATTCCCATGCAGCTCTACTTTCTTGAAGAACTAGCACGGTGGAATGCCGACAGAACTAGGAATGTTCTCGAGCGGCAGGCGGTCACACCTGTTCGCTGCTACGATGTGCGTCTCCAAAACTCGCTCAATGCCCTGAGCCGCTCTGTTCTAGGCTACCCTCAGGTGCAGTTCAGTGACCCTGATAAATACACTGGTATGTATAGTAGGTCATCAAGCTTGTGACTGTATTGACACAAGGACAAAGTATATGTAGATTATGTTTGAATGAAAGTAGAAAAGAAGGACGTTGTTTATATTTTGGCAATATAAACGTATATGTAAGGATCAAACTGTAAATGTATGGCACAATATCCTATTTGTGTATAAAGTTCCTATTTGTGTATAAAGTTTGCGCGGAGGAAGGATTGTGACCGACAACTGCCGACATGGACACTACGTCACTTGTTACACTTGTGGTCGCTCGGGACACAGTGCCAAGTTTGGTAAATAGGTATTCGGCAATGGAGGAAGGGCCGATATGTTAACTGATGGCTCCACTGACTATTTAATATTCTGTTGCAAATCTGATTTACCTTTTATGAATGAAGAGAGCTGCCAATGTGATTTTACTGGGCGACTAGGCAGTAAAGCCCATATTTTAAGCAATCTGACCGACACAGATGTCATGCATTGTAATGATGAGCATTGTTTTATGGAAGAGGACATGTCTGCCACGTGATGTTTTTACGGTACCAATACGAGTAAAAGAATCCAATGATATTTTAAGCCATGCTGCAGAGAGTGTAAGATACCGGCCTGATCAGCCTTTTATGATGAATGAGGATCATACAAGTGCTCCTAAAAGGCGCATTAGATGTCTTGTTCATTCAAGAGACTAAGTTAGAGGATAGCTTTCCGGCAAGCCAATTTCCTTTAAAGGCCCACCGAAATAATAATACAGACAGCTCTGGCGGAATAATGGTGCAGGCAAGAGACGACATACCACACCGGCGGCACAAGGATATAGAAATTAATGAAGACTAAAATGGGCGTATCGAATCCATGGCAATAGAAGTGAGGCTGAATGCTCAAAAGTGGCTCTTTCTCAGTGCATACAAGCAGCCGAAGGTAAACAACGCATTACTTGTAACAAAGATCGATAGCCTTCTGCATGCAATCGCTGCTGAAAAGGTTAACCTTGTACTGTTGGGAGATTTAAATGTAAACAAGTTAAACAATAACAATTGTCTGAATGACATATTAAAGGTCTATGGTGCAAAACAATATCGTTAAGTCGCCACCTTGTTTCAAAGATAAAATACCGACCTTAGTTGATGTTGTGATTACAAATGTGTCAAAGCGCTTACGAGATGTATCATGTATAGATACGGGCCTTAGCGATTTTCACCGTATGGTATATGAAGCAACGAAAATAGAAGTTCCCATTAAGCAGCAGAAACCTGTCTATTATCGAAGCTTTAAACATTTTGATGAGATTAAATACAAAGCCGATCTAGCCTTGGTACCTTTTCATGTAAGTGAACTTTTTGAAGATGAATAATATTTGATTCATATTTATTTAGTTTTGTAGCACATTGATCAAAGAGGTCGTTGATAGACATGCACCAACCAAGCAACGGGTAGTTAAGAAAAACTGTGTGCCCTATATGAATAGCCATATCCGCAAAGCCATAAATGTTAAATTATGCTGAGACGGAAGTACGAGCAATTGAGTGGCCAGGAGAATTGGTGAAAATACAGAAAGCAAAGTAATCAAAGGTAAGTGACATATTTAATCAATATTTCATAGACGTTGCCAAAGACATAGGCCAACAAGATGACATACCAGATGATCAAATAGACGAAACCCTTCTTTATCACAAAGACCATAAATCCGGTATGGCTATAAAGGAAGGCAACCAAGGCTTAACGGAAACTTTCGGGCAGTAAGTAGCTACGAAATATACACTGCACTTAAAGGCATTGACGCGTCGAAGGCTAGTGTCTACAAGATACCACCGAAGCTTATCAAGCTGGGAGCTGCCATCCTGTTTGTGTCATTAAGGTATGTGTTAAAGATGACGATTAATTGCAATACGTTTCCAAAAGAACTAAAACACGCTGAAGTCACACTTATTTTCAAGAAGGACTTAAATAAAACTTAATTAAGGTAAACTACAAGCCGGTAAGTGTTCTCCCCTGTACTCCAAGATCTATGACAAAATATTGTGACCAGATCTATGACCAAATATTGTGAAGACTCCAAAAATGCATTAGATAATAATCAAGTTATGGGAGCTATACTAATGGATCTCTCCAAAGCATTCGATTGTCTTCCACGCATATTATTAAGTAAACAATCATGTACGCTAGTTGCAAGCTATCTTAAGAACCGCGAACAGAGGGTAAAACTAGGGACCTAATCGGAGCGAGTGGCCTTCTCTCAAGAAAGGAGCACCTGCACATTCATCAGTTTTTGGTCCACATCTGTATAATGTATTTACGAATGACCTGCTAGTATCCACCGCACGGGAAGCCGATAAGTATAGTTATTCTGATGATAACACTGGCGGCTCAAGGTAAGGAGTTTAACAACGTTAAAGTAACTCTAGAAAAGGCATTATCGGAGATAACAACGTGGTTCACCGATAATTACATGAAAACGAACCCAAGTAAATACCAGGCAATCGTGTTTGAAAAGAGAAACGAATTAGGTCAGCACAGATCGTTTTCGATTTCTGGAACAGAACTGGCAGCAGAACAAGAGCAGAAAAAGTCTCAGTGTTTTAGCTAGAGTTTCTAAATCAATGGATGTTGATAGCAAACTTACGCTATTTCATTCTTTTATCCTTTCACATTTTAATTATTGTCTCGTTGTATGGCATTTTTGTGATATGAAAATTATGCGTAAGATTGAAATACAGGAGCGTGCATTGAGGTATGCGTATTCTGATCTAAAGTCAATAAACACAGAGTGGAGGAGGAGAGCGGGTAGACCATTGCTATATGCTGAACGATTGCGCTGCATAGCATTAGAAGTTTACAAGGGTATCAACGGGTATAAGACGGCTTATAATCATAATTCAGTGAAGTATCAAGGTAGCAAGCTATGGCACATGCTCAACAAAGAAACGAAGTTAGCCAAATCTGCCAAGGAATTTAAGACAACGCTGTCAACCTCGGATGTGTTCTTTTGTCACTGTAATTCGTGAACATTATGCAACATAGCTAATGGATAAGGTTTTATGAGATGCAAAGGTTGTTATATTTTCATTGTCATATGTACATATATCTCATCCGCTCATGTCATTTTATCATTGTCGGTCAATAGCACGTGTGCTAATGTTTATTGTTGATTTTTACATACCCACGCTAAATAAAAATTTATCTTATCTTTTCTTGCTCAGGTAAACTTTAAATGGTTTTGGGAAATTTTCGAGGTTTTTAGTATATCGTGTGGGAACAGTGTATAAAGGTGACAGACCGCCTGTGTACAGGTATGGTCACTTGTGTGTATATAGCGCGTGATCGCGTAGAGATGGCGGGATTAAAGGAGTGACACACCGCCTGTTTACAGGTAGGGTCGGTTGTGTGTATATAGCGCGTGATCGCGTAGAGATGGCGTCAAAGAAGTGACAGACCACCTGTTTACAGGTTAGTCCTGAAACATGCCTCTCTGGGCACGCTCGGTAAACCGGACCGAGCGTGCCCAGAGAGGCATGTTTCAGGGCTATTTACAGGTATGGTCGCTTGTGTGTATATAGTGAGTGATCGCGTAGAGATGACGGGATTAAAAGAGTGACACACCGCCTGTGTACAGGTATGGTCGCTTGTGTGTATGTAGCGTGTCAAAGCGTTACTTAAGAGTGATATCGTTACATGGCGTGACTTTTTGAAGGTGGCAGCGCTAGGTGTGGTGAATGTAGCGTGTGATAGCGTGGCTTGTTGTCCCAGTAGATGAGAAGGAAAGGCTTTCACAATTTCGTCAAAGCATCTTACCTACGACTTGACTTCTGACGCACACGTTCCGGAACCCCAAAGAATATAATTGATCCAGAGTATAATATAGTATAATACCCAAGTAATGGGTTGTGCAAAACTGACTTAATGGCGTCATGGTGAGGACTGGACGTGACGCGAATGTGTATATCCTCAAGCCAGACGGTGCAATAGAAAGGCAGAAGGAACACTTCAGCGATGACGAAATACCAAATTTAGCTGTGCTTCACTATTACTAAAACCTGAAACCTAAAGATAAGCAGAAAGGACAATCATTTTTCTTTCGTTAGTTGTCAGCAAATACAGGTCCTCTAATATTTGGTACAATGATTACATTTTTTAAATAAAATGCTTGTATGTTTATAATGGGCACAACTGTTCCGTTGTCCCCCAATGAGTGACACATATTGACACATCTGTTTAGGACCTATGGAAAATTGCATTAGGCCTACTTGCGAAAAAACGTTTTCGTATATTTGATAACTTTACCTAGACATTTGACCTTGTGAGTTGACTACAATTAAAACCCTAGACAATCGTCGTATCAAAGTTTCTACAAATATTTATAACAACAATAACTTTGCACAAACAAACATTGCAACGAAATTACGTGACGGGTAGGGTGAGGATGACTAACAATTTAAAGTGGGGGTTATTTTTTGATTCCATCAGCTTAACTATTGCATATGCCCAGACTCCTGATTGAAAGTAAGAGCGTGGTTTGGAGTTTCAAAACGCGACTACGTTAAATCGTGACATCATGACTTCATCGTGACTTTGTATTCTCAACAATAACGTTGATTAAGATGCTAGGCCCACCAGTGGTTTGGTCGACTTGACGAAATTATCAAAAAATGCTATACTTCACTGTTATGGACACACGAAGATCGAATAGACGTAGAAAGGACACTGAAGCTAAACATATTCTTTATCTGGAGATGAATGTTCCATACCATGTGGCACAAATATTGCTACTCTAAAACTGTTTGACTCATTTTTCAACATAGCGAAATTCTCCATGGTCCCCCCCCCCCCTTCCAAGCGCCCTGCGTAGAATTCACGGTGTAGAATTGGAGCTAAGGCCATCTAAAGATTAACCTTGTGTACCACAGAACTGAAAGACGGCTCCAGTTTCTGTTGCCACATGTGTATCATGGGGTCAAATGTCCCGTTGCTATGGAAACAACATTGGGGCGTGATATCGCTCTGTTTTTGGTTATACATGCGAATACTCACCGGCGACTCGTTGCCGAGTTGGCTGCCAATCGACCCAGCCGTTTGCGCATAACTAGGTTTCCCTTTTTCCCATTATAATATGTAGGCATTTTTAACATGGGAATTCCTTTAGGAAAATGTTTCTATAGTAAAAGTAAAATAGGACGTACTTTATTTTAATGTGACGTAAACGTGACAATTCAGCAGATGATGTGCTCTATTGAGGCCGAAAACAACTCTAAAGTGGGAAAGCCATCTGCATGTCTAATACACGGAGACCGTTACCTACGACGTCATTTTGCGCGAAACTTTTTCATGAAAACGAAACAATTAACTATTATAAAGTTGTGTGCACCGAAAGGTAGAACATTGCCACGTTCTATGTTGCTGGGACCAATATTAAGGAAACAACCGACGCTCGAGCATTTCCCATTTGCACAATGACCTTCCCCTTTGACGAACAACATATGACCATGACGTGTCAAAAACTAATACCATTACTTCGGAATGACACGCCATTCTTAAATGAAGTCTGTCGTCTGGGCTACGTGATGTCGCCAGTGCCGTGAACATAAAAAGTGGGTACAAAACTGCAAGTAACACACGTACAAACAAACTGACCGACAAATAACGAAAATGTATATTTTGCGTCATAACTAGGCATAGTGACATCTCATTAAGAAACTTGCGAACTTGTAGGTGAACCAAGTAACATAGTCAGAAAAAGCGTATGTTTACTCTTTAACAAACAAGAAAAAAAAGTAACAGAAACTGAAATGAGTGGCATATTAAGGAAACACGGAGCCGACATTGTTTCGCCAATAATAACATTAATTCGGTATAACCGAAGTAGCCGGAATGCTAACAGCGTTTTTCATAATACAAAAATTGTATTTACTTAGATATTGGCTCTACTGTCATTGCAACATAATTCTGAACAGTGATTTTGGTGAGTGTTTTTTTTCTGCTTTGCGACTGGTAAATTGTGTCCAAAGTTTCGCGTCTTCAGTAGATTTGCATAGCGCTAATTAAACCGGGTTTTTACCAATAACGTCCCATAGACCACTTCGCTAATCGTAGTTCCAATTTTGCCACCCTGAGGCGCCGCTGCATGTGCAATGCATTCTGGGTATTATTTTGGTCTTTGCGAGATGTCAAGATGGCGTCATCGCCTGACAACGTATTTTGTAGACATTAAAACATCAAACAGTGTCATCTATGTAACGGAAACGTCACGTAATCTCAAGATAACACCAAAATATTTCCCATAACTCTTTGCGCCAGTCCCGATTTTCCAAGATAGCGTATAATTGCGAAGTCATGTATTGTGCTAACCTTGTTAATCCGTCCTGCTGGCGGACCTTGCTTCATCGCCTCCGTCTATGTAGCTGATTGCCAAGGTTAGCACGGTCGTTGCCAAAATTCGTCGGTACTCCGGGATCTGAAAGCATGAAAGTATAAACTGCCTAAAATGTAAGGTTCACAACTAGGTGGGGCGAGACAGACAAGGCAAGAAGTCGGACTTAGGCAGGACTTTTATTCTTTACTCACACACACCCTGTTAAAACACGAGCGGGTGAGAGTATCAGGCAATAGGGCTATACAGTTCGCGCGATGGGCCGCGAGACTATACCATGGCTATAGGCAGCTATAAGTCAATTTCTTTCCAGGTTTATTCTAAAGACTGAGTACCATGTCACTAAACATGGCTATGGGAGATATACGTTAACACATTGAACGGGACGATGTAGCGCAGAACTTTAGGAATATACAAGAAAAACGTTGTCTTCAAAACACTCGAATGCTAAAAATATCGTTCTAAATCTGGCCCTGCACCCGGGCTTTCGCGAGTTCTCCAAACAGCGAGTGACGTCACAGAGTTTCACGTGCCTCCGCGGTAACAAAAATGGCGAGAGCAACTGATCGACTTAACCATTCCGCTCTCAAAATGTGCAGTGCATGGAGTAACAACACACAGATGCGTCATTAAACCACATGGTAAGGGTAAAATAAGACCAGTTGGATATTTTTGTATCACTTTTGGATCACGAAAAGACAAAGCTTGATCATTCTTTTTAAGTTCTGTTTGAAGGGTTGCGCACACGTTGTCACCGGGGAGAATCCGTGTGACGTCATAATGCCTCGTTTTCGTAGGGTATACGTGTCGTCCCGTCGTAACAAATATTCGTCATTGTGATGGCGCAAATGAATAAAAAATACGTCGTCTATCCGTTTTGTGCAGCTATATTTCTGAAATAGTATTATTCATATCGCTCGGCCTTCCGCAATGGACCCACCCTTCGGTGCCTGGCTCTTGCGCAGGTAGTCTGGTTCCCATCCTCTCTCTTTGCGTAACATACACGTCATGCCTACGTCACAGATAGTCAGGATACCAGTGTGCGCAGTGATTCTAAACTCGTTCCAAACACGTGCTTCGTTTGTTTTTCCCCAAAATGAGTAAACCGGAAGTCTAGGCGAACGAGACTTAGCCTATGGCAGCTCGGACATAGCTATGCAGCCGCTGCAACACAACACAAATGAACACACGTAAGCAGTCACAGATGTCATAATGTAAACGTCCAAGACTCCGTGACCAACCCACTTATTGGTAATGATTATTTGCCCTTTAACCCTGGCCTCTCTTTCGGGGGTCTCACGTCATTAATTGGTCATGCGTGGTAGAATTAATTTGTTTGTGCCGGCTTTGCATTGCGGAATAAAACTTCAAAACTTACGGAAGTCTAGCCTTCAATCACTACATGGTGTCAGAATTTTAAGGAATATGGAGAACCTCAGAACCCCTGGATATATGCAATTTGATGCAGTCAATCTTGCAGAAGCCTGGTGTAAATGGGAACAATTGTTCAATGTGTATTTCGTGGCAGCAGAGTTGAACAAAAAGTCGAAAGCTACACAGGTAGCCATTTTGCTCAATCTGGATGGCCCTGAAAGTCTTCAAATACATGAAACATTTGTATTTGAGGCAGAAGATGACAAGAATGACATTAAGAAAGTTCTGAAGCAACTCAAGGATTATTGTATGCCGCAACGGAACACGGTGTATAAGAGACACAGATTTTGGAGCCGCAATCAAGATGAAGGCGAGTCAATCGACCAGTGGACGGCTGAGTTAAAGACCCGAGCGTCAACGTGTGAGTTCGGAGAACAAACTGACTTAATAATCAGAGACAAACTAGTGTTCGGTATACGTAATGAACGTGCAAACGAACGTTTCTTGAGAGAATCAGATCTCACGCTCGTGAAAGCATTAGCTATTGCCAGAGCGGCTGAGGCATGTAAAATGCAATTGCAGGCCATGACGTCAACCGCGGACAATACGTCACACGTCTCTATAGATACCGTCCACAACAAGGTTAAGGACAGCAAGGTCACTGCATTTCATACCAGGAAAAAAACGTTTAATTCATCCTACAAATACTGCGGACATTGGCACGAGCCGCGCAATGGCCCAGCATATGGCAAAGTTTGTCATAACTGTCAAGGAAGAAACCACTTTGCCAATGTGTGCCGGGGAGGCGGAAAACAGAAAGAGGAATCAAAGACCCGTCCACGTGTTACATGATTCAGAAGATGAGAAGGACAGTGAGTTGTTCATTGGTGAATTGTTCATCGGAAACCTGAAGGAGGATATTGACTGGGCTGAAGAACTCTCTTTTGGTTCAGAAAATGAAGACGTGAAGTTTAAATTACATACCGGCGCCATAGCCAATGTCATTCCCTTTGACAAATATCGTGAAATTCAAGTCGAGAATTCAATGAAAGCTACCAATGTCCTATTAACAGGTATTGGCAATGGAAAAATCAAGCCCAGTGGTTGCGCCTATCTGAGCTGCTCTGTAACACGCCGAAACGACGAAATCGACAACAGCTGTTATATATCACAGATGAGAAGCTCTCCATATTAGGACGTAAAGCCTGGGAGAGCCTGGGACTGCTGCGTCGAGTTAATCATGTTAAGGCCGTGGTTACTGAGACAGAGCCTCAGATCGCCTCCAAGGACGAGCTGCTCAAGGATTATAGTGACTTATTTCAAGGCCTTGGTCAATTGGACAAGGAGTACAATATAGAGCTGAGACCAGGATTCAAGCCAGTGGTGCAAGCAAGTCGCACCATGCCGTACGCTAAGCAGCAAAAGCTGAATGAGACGCTGCAGAGGCTGGAAGACGATGACTTCATAGCCAGCGTGAATAAGCCAACAGATTGGGTCAACAACCTTGTCTTTTCGGAAAAGAAGAATGGTTGAAGAGTTTGGACGCAAGGCCACTAAACGAAGCGATTAAACGTGAACATTATAACATCCCCACTCCAGGAGACGTTCAAAGCAAGCTCGCTGGAATGAAAGTGTTCACCGCTGTTGATATGCGTGACGCATTTTGGCATGTGAAACTAACCGAGGAATCATCCTACCTGTACACCGTTCTACTTTCATTTCGTTGCTATATATTATACGCATCACACTCTCCATGGTAGCGGTATGGTAAATATACATGATCGCATTGATTATAACGTTCAACTGCAGGACCTTAACATGAACATGAGGGGGGGGGGGGGGGCGGGGGGGGGGGGGGGCAGGGGGGCAACCCTGGGTTCGCTAAATAACGGCAGTCAATTTCTCACCGTCATAACGTAATCATGTGTTAAATGCACACTAGGATGTATCTAGCAAAATAGTGTTCCTTACAAGAGACATGGCACGGTACTAACCACAAATAACATTTTAAGTCTGACAGTATTACTCCCATATCTACATACGTAAACATGGGGGGAGGGAGTGGTTGCAACTAATATAGACACGCGTCGCAAATACACCTAAGGATCAAATTTAATCCTATAAATCGAATGTATTACGAGATTTACTAGGAGTATTAAGAATAAAGCAATATCTCATGTACAAGGATCGATACTATAGCCCAATGATACCATACACATCCCTATATATCACACACGAATAATAATTAAAATATCAACCAACCTCGAGAATGTGACGCCCAGCTAAAACTCTCTTACGCCGATGCCGGCCAAAGTTGTTGTACTTAGGCCAAAATGAAATTAAAATCCCCGCCGGCTTAACACGGACCCTCATTGGTCGTGACAGTGCCGTAACCATGGACGCATGTACACAAACGTTCGACTATGGGGCGCCATAGCGGAAATAATACGTAATTAATAAGATGGTAAATTAAAAAATATGGTATGCCATGTGTAATAAAACTATGTGACTTTATCGCACATTTGCTCTACTTTTGTACATAGCTTGACGCCAAACTTTGTGACCCTTATCACACTAATAGTATTTTAATAATCGCCGAGGCTCGAGCCAGCTCACTTACCTTGCGTACTGAGGTCTTTCATCTTGAACGCTAGAGATCCCTGTATTGCCATGCCTGGTCTTCACCCCTGGTTGCCATGCAGTCTTGAGGTGCTTGTGGCGTTGCCGCGAGGCACGAGGGCCAGAGCGAGGACTAATGTTTCCCATGATAAGATAAGAACGTTTTATTTAACGTCGGTATATAAAAGTCAACAGTATAAACATTAGCACAAGTGCCATTGACCGACAATGATAAAATGACCTGACCAGACCAGATAAATGAACATGGGATATGGAAAATATAACAACCATTCTATCATCTATGTAAACCTTACCCGTTCGTGCGATGGGGTGTCCCGGGCTCTCAAAGCCCGAAAGCCCGATGCGAGGGTTGTGTAATTCTTTTCGAACGTTTCTTCGCCATTTATTCCATTTTAATTTACGCAGTTGGTCGCCTTAACTAAACAGAACACATTCCGTTGTCGCAGCGGTACACGCTCAGGACTGAGACCACTAGCTGTCAGCCCCTTGCTCTGCAGTGCGGTGAATCTGATTAATTTTAGAATGACAAGTCGTCAGTTGGCGTTAATGGGATGAGTAGGGCATGTTCTATAAGAAACAGCAACAAGATGGTACACATCACACGCATGCATTTGGGTAGTGCCACCGGACTAACTTTCTCTTTAACAATCTATCTCGTAGTTCGGCATAAAGGTGGTGAGAATGCGCCAAAGTCGTCCATGGGCGCTGCGAGGTAATGGGAGGAACGAGGTCTCTCTGAGGGTTGCCGTGTGCTGAAGGGTGTACGTTATGATCATGATCAACGGAGGTGAGCGCTCGTAGGTTGGAAAATTCACTTGCGGGAGTGCTGGCGTTTTTGACTTTGCGCCAGGAATCCCGAACCCCAGACGTGACAATGTATATACAATTGTTATACTCTGAATTCCCCTCCCCCTCTCGACGAATTCCCCCCATTCCTCGTCACTTTCTCAAGAATAAAGGCAAATTCATTACTGCCCCCCCCCCCTCTGAAAATGTACCTGTCCTATCAATTTTAGAAACAACAACTTTATTACAACTGAGAAACAATTTATTTACTGTGGTATTTACAAGGATTTAGACTATTCTGCAACTACATGTTCTGAAAAGGGAGGGTCTATTACCAAGGAAAGTGTATAATAGGATGCCCAACTGTGAAATTCCCTTATGGGCCAACTGTGATAAAACAAACCGAGGCGCCACCTATGAAATACCGTGTTAGAATGTAAACAAAAGCACTTGGTTGAATGGTAGCCCCGTATCCTGCACGGTATCCTATCAACAGAAACGTTTATGTCAATTTAACAATAGCTTCAAGATCCTCGTAGGGTGTGGACTTTGTAGAATGTTTCTCCTTGGTGGGGCTATCGAGCTGCGCCGAGGGTCTGGGGTGGGGGACGGGGGCCAGGGGTGGAGTGGGGGGGGGGGGGGGGGTAAGATATCGTTCTGATTCTGATTTTGCGCGACCGGATTTGATGATTCGTTGAGGGGCGGAGAAGCCGGGATCGGTAAAATCTGGTAAGGCAGAAATTGGGGTGGAGAGGCCGTCGTGCATCTTCATCACCTCCCCCCTGTGAGGGTTGGTGGCGGTGGGGGTGGTGGGGGAGCGGGGAAGGGGGGGGGCTTTGCTGTTCTTGCTAAGTTATGTACTAGTACCCGCGGCGTTTTGCAATGTGTTGTACTCTGGTGGTAAAAGAACCAAATTTGGTACACTTGTAGAGTTTGAGGTACGGAAAAATTGGACTATGGACTCAGGTGAGGTATTTCAAAATGGTCGCCATTTTCATGATGGCCGCCAAGATAACCAAAGAAAGTCTATAAAATAATAGTTCCAAGATATTATTGTAGGAATGTGTGTGTACTTTTGCAGTTTGACCTGGTGAACAACGCAAAATAAAAATTAACTGGAATAAGATAAAATGGCTGCCATTTTTCAACATGGCCGCCAAAATCAAAGAAAATAAAGAAAAATCCATTCAATAATAGTTCCACGAGATTAATGTACGATTTTGGGCGTACTGTTGCAATTTGACCCATTGAACAATGCAAAGTAAGAATTCGTTGGAATATCATAAAATGGCCGCCATTTTTCAAGATGGCCGCCAATATATATATTTTTTTTAAATAGCAAAAAGTCCAATAAATTTATTTTTGAGTGCACTTTTGCAGTTTGACCAGGTGAACAATGTAAAAAAAGAATTCGTTGGAATAATGCAAAATTGCCTTCATTTTTCAAATCTTTTGAACAAAATTAGACAATTGCAGATAACTTGATGTTTTCAAGTTATAACAGGACAATATTGTAATATTGAATATTTTAATAACTGTAACAAAGTAAGAAATAAACATGTGATTTGTTCCAGGTATTCACATTTAATTGATCACATAAACATTCAAATACAACGTACAGTCTCAGTACACTGAAGTCTCAGGTCATGTACAATACATATTGCCTTGTAGGTATCATCTTATTGTTAAATGAGATTTAATCTAAACTATTTATTCTTTCATGTTAACAAATAGTTTTAATTAAGTTGTTGGAACATAACTGTGTGGGAACATTTCAGCAATCGACAGAACTATATGTTAAAGATGACATCACATTTTGTCCAGGTTATTAAATTGTGTATATGCACATACAGTGTAATTAACAAAGATAACCGACACAATACAGTATCAAATTATGACAATAAACAGCAATTAATCCATTTATATTATATCATTTATATTATCCATTGTATTGTAAATACAACACACAACATCACACATAATTGATTGCTTAACATAGAAATTTAATGTTCTTCGTTTTATTTTACAATAGCTAGTTCAGACAATAATTTTTTTTTTAAAAGCTTCATATAATATAAAATGCTATAAAATACTAATGCTGACAATGTCCAGTTATATTAAATGTTGGCACTGTCATCCCAGGCTTTACTTCATGAATATTTATGAATATGGAGTCTTTAAGCAGAGTTTGAGCAGACCACACAGTTCTTGTGAAGATGCTCGCTGTTTCTTTTGAACAGATCCTCATGCCGCAGACTGATTACCCGTTTACCCATAAAATGTAAGATAAATAACAAGTTACAATTGTCTAAATAATATAGTTTAGTCGAAGGATGTAGGATACCAGTAATACATATCATACCAGTCTGTATATCATACAACCTTCCGCTCGACCACCTTTAAAATAAATTTCATGTATTTCCATCCAGAACTATGAGTATCCGGGACTCACCATACTGATTATGACTAAAACAAATTATTATATCTGTACCAAAGGAAAAAAAATGGTCCATCCAGGCCTAATTGTGTTTTCAGAAATCTAGGGTTTCCACTGTATGCCCTGGTAGGGGGTGGGGGGGTGGGGGCGGGGGGGGGTAGCCCTGGTACATGCCTTTCTGACCACGCCCGTAAACGGAGCAAGGGTGAGAGCCATGCCGCTCACCAGGCCTAAAAGTAGAAATCGCGGACCGGTGGCTGAAGTTGAAAGTTCTTACAGAATAAATATGCAGTGCCTACCCGTCAATGTGCTCCACTATGTTGCTGAAGCTTTTATGACTTTCGTCGGACACTCATTTCTTTGGTCAGTAGTGTATTTTCTTGTAATCCGGGCGATTTTTGTCACCTCTCGCTTCGTTTTCAATGCTCCACCATTCGCCGTACGTCAGCAAACGCCGCCTGGCAGCGAGTGCTCACGCTAAGTTTGTTTACTTCCGGCGAGCGGCGGAGCATGGAAAACGAAGCGAGAGAGGACACAAATCGCCCGGATTACAAGAAAATACACTACCGACCAAAGAAATGACTGTCCGACGAAAGTCATAAAAGCTTCAGGAACCTAATGGTGCCACTTGACGGGTAGGCGCTGGATATTCATTCTATTACGACCTTCAACTTGAGCCACCGTTCCGCGATGTCTACTTTTAGGCCTGGTGAGCGGCATGGCTCTCACCCTTGCTCCGTTTACGGGCGTGGTCAGAGAGGCATGTACCAGGGCTAGTTGGGGGGGGGGGGGGGGCAAGGGTATTTCTGTTCCTCAGGAATAGGGTTTTCATTTCACTGTGAACTGGGATTGAAGCAAATAATTGACGGTCATGATCAAGGATTTTCATTAATCGTGAATGGGGAATCTTAATATTAAATAACCGTGAATCAGGAAATCACTATTTTATCTCATGTACCCCCCCCCCCCCCTACTCCCCTGCTCTGATAGCCCCACCCGCTATTGGATCTGCCAATGAAAACCCATTAGGAAGTGTGATAATTAGCTAGTAAGCTTAGTGGTCAATCAGTTAATAGTGACTACTTATTGTTATGTTCGCTTAGTCTGAAACTGGTTAGAACGATGGCCCCGTTACGTCTCCCAGGCTAGCCATCGTAGTGAGTAACATCCTTCTTTATCGCTCAGGTTGCAGACACTTGCCGGCAAAGTGTACACCCATGGAAGCGAATAACCTGTTACAGAAGTTCAAACATTTGCTTACCTCTCTTGATCCTTCGAAAATCCCCAAAATCCAGATGCTGGCTTCTTTACTGAGCAAATTGTGCATCAATTGGTGGCACGAAGTTGCCCGCCGGTCTTCCAGCCTCTCGCTCGACATGTTGACATATCTGACACGGTCCTTCATAGATGGCGATGCGAACGGCGTATCACCGCGCGAAATGCAGAGTTGGCTACCCTATTATACACTATCCTTGCTATTACTGATTACAGTTGACCAATGTTATATTGTTGGGTCATAAAACAAAAGCTACCATGCAGTTATAGTTCGCACTGATCAGTGCCTGCAGGTTGCTTGCTCACTGTAACTTCCTTAATAGCGAGAGATCGCAGTCTAAATCTTCACCTGCCCCGTCTGGGCACATGTTTGGATGACCGCAAGTAAAGAAATCGGCACATGTTTGGATGACCGTAACTGAAGAGATAGGCACATGTTTGGATGACCGTAACTGAAGAGATCGGCACATTAGTGTTTGACCGTAACCGAAGAGATAGGCGCATGTTTGGCTGACCGTAACTGAAGTGATAGGCACAGGTTTGGTTGACCATAACTAAAAAGATCGGCACATGTTTGGATGACCGCAATTGATGAGCTAACATCAGTTACGGTCAGCCACACATGAACCCTCAAGCGACATCAGTTAGGGGCGCACCATTTCATATCAGAGGGGGGGGGGGACTATTTGGGGGAAAAAATGTTGCTAGAAAAAAAATAACTTGTTTTCATAATTTTTTTCATAATGCGGGCGCGTACAATAATAGTGCTTACGTATTCTATATACCTTGTTCTATCTTCTGACATCAAGAAAGTGTGTCAACACTAGATTGTTGCAGTCATCTTTTCGCGAACAAATGTTGGAGCATGCGACTTTTCCCTACTAACTGCCATGCGTATGTAGCGCCACCTGGCAAATCCTGCCACCATTTGAACCATTTGTAGCCTGGGTCCCTAACTTTGTAACAGTCAATTACATGTGACAGAGGGCGCTGCTGGCGTCCTTAAGTTCAAAGTTAGCGACTGACAAGGCCCTCTAGCGGAGAGTCATATGATAACGGAGAGGAGGAACCAAGTCGCATTCACAGGTACCGGCATCCGCCAAAAACAAATATGGTGGATGGCTGGTCGGGAACAGTTGTGTGCTCCAACATTTCTTCGCGAAAATATAACCGAAACAAGCTAGTGTCGACAAACTTTATTGATGTCAGATGATAGAACAAGGTATATAGAATATGTAAACACTATGATTATTCGAGCACTCATTATAATAAAAGCTACAGTCGATTCCCCACTAACGTCAAAGGATTTTAACATTGTTACCGTTGTGCCCCTAAAGAAGCGGGCTTGCCTGGGGGCACTTGCGCCAAGTACCAAGGATATTGCTCACCCACCTTGCGAAGACCGAATATCGAATAATGAATAGGCTAAATGCAACAAGTTGATAGATAGTTGTCAACAGTGCATGACTTATTTGCGAAATCTTTAGACAACATTTCAGCCGTGTGTTTAAAAATCGAAGTGTACATTTTTTCATAAAATCTTTTCTGGCAAAAATTTAGTTGCGAAGAGTTTTGACTTTGACTTAACAACTCCGTTACTCAGTATTTCACCTACCTGACAGCGGCAGGAACAAGAGGTTCTGGACACTTGCATGTCGCCTGCTATGGTAATATCCACCTACCACAAAATTAAATTATCACTTGCATTTGCTCTTTAGTGTTTAATCCTAGATCTAATGCGCCACGACCAATCAGTTTTTTATGTCGCATTGTGAATGTAACGTGTAATATCTGCAATTTTTGCTACCGATATTGCCACATCAGTATTATTAAAACCCAATTGCATATTTCATACATGCATGAAAGCGAAAGTATCATTTATGAGCGCATTTATAGACTGAAAATACATATGAAACATGCTGGTGCGACCTTGATGCCAACCCTTTGTACCTGTATTCAATGTGGGGATTGATTTCTTCGTCGTAATTTGTAGATGTTCGCATCACTAAAATTGGCGTGAGTAAACGTTGCAAACACATCAAACATTGTTGACTAGAAATACAACAATTCATTTTTAATAAATATTAATGTAGGTTTAAAGAAAGCAATATCACTAAGAATGTTTCGGAGTGACCCCCTCTCATTGTTGTACTTATGTTCTGACACGTCTCGCACCATAGTGATCATACAGTCGAAAGTCACTTCTGGCTCTGCGTAAAAATCTAGGTCAAGCGAGCGATTGGGCATCGAAACTTCAGTTTTGGGGACAAACAAACACACGTGCGTCATATTGAAGTATAGGCAGTTTCTTTCCAGGTTTATTTTAAAGACTTTGAGTACCATTTCACTAAACATGGCTATGGGAGATATACGTTAACATATTAGGAGGCGATGACGGGCAGAACTTTGGGAATACACAAGGAAAAACCCGTATTCAAAACACTCCAAAGCTAAAAATAATGTTTTAAATTTAGTCCTGCACCCGGGCTTTCGCAAGTTCCTCAAACAGCGAGTTTCGCGTGCATCCGCGGTAACAAAAATGGCGAGAGCAAGTGATCGACTTAACCATTCCGCTGTCAAAATGTGCACTGCATTGAGTAACAGCACGCGGATGCGTCATTAAACCACATGGTAAAGATAAAATAAGACCAGTTGGTTGTTTTCGTCTCACTTTCGGATCACGAAAAAACCAAGTTTCTTCATTCTTTGTAAGTTTTCTGTTTGAAGCGTTGCGCCAACGTTGTCACCGGGGAAAATCCGTGTGACGTCATACTGCCTCGTTTTCGTAGGAAATGCAAAAAAACCCGTTAGTTTCTCAGTCGTATTCGTCATTGTGATGGCGCAAACGAATACAAAATATGTCGTCTATCCGTTTTGTGCAGCTATATTTCTTAAATATCCTTAATCATACCGCTAGGCCTTCCGCAATGGACCCACCCCTCGGCGCCTGGCTTTTGCGCAGGCAGTCTGGTTCCCAGTCTCTCTCTTTGCGTAATATACACGTCACGCCTACGTCACAGATAATCAGGTTACCAGTGTGCGCAGAGATTCTAAACTCGTTCCGAACACGTGTTTCGTTTGTTTGTCCCCAAAATGAGTAAACCGGAACTCTAAGCGAACGAGACTTTATAGCCTATAGGTCTGTACAGTCACCAAAGATTGTCCAGAGTAAGATCTCCATATCGCGCGTCTGCCTATGACCAAAGTGTTACAATCGAGTTATGGCGCCGCCCTAGCGGTGGGGATGCTACATATTAGCCTGATAACTGATACGCGCTGGCAGCAGACCAGCGAAGGACGCGTGAGAAACTTCGATCTACTGTTGATCGAGAATAAGTTAGCTGGATGATATTGACAAAAACATGATACATTTTACCCTTCTGTATCGTATCATTATTGCAAGTGATAAAGTCTGACTTCAACAAAGTCAAATGTAACCAAGCGTACCGGGGCCGCCTCATGTCTAGTCGGCACGGAAAATATTTGCCGCCTCGTTTACTTATTTGACACGAAATATTGACAAGCCTAAAATCAGTTTGTATTTGTCAGCTTCAGCCAAAGGCCCAACAGCATTTGATGTACTCACAGTCCTCTTGCCAAGAGAATTTACATGATGCCAAAATTATTAGTTTCACACAAACGAAGCAGACAACTTTCGCTATGGTCGTCGCTCTGTTTACCTTGTCATCTGTCAGGTCTGTGGGCGATAGCATTGCTGGTATGCATTTGCTTGTTCCTGATATTAGACTCGTCCATGAGTCTATTTCGTTTAACCAATGAAAATACAGTAATATGACCTTCACCTTACGCAGTCATAAAAAGGTGGCTGTCAACGCACTTTCGTATGCTATACTTTAGGCTATAGACTATGGCATTGTGCTGTTATTAAACAAGATACACTTTAAAGTAAGTAAAAATCACAAGGGTCTCATGTAATGGAGTACATAAATGCATAAATTGTAGCTGAAAATGGTGCACAGAAAAAGCGATTTATGAAAGCGAGGCGACCGATATTGAACGCTCAGACTATAGTGCTAAATCACCCTGGCCACTGTTTCGTACAGGGTGATTAAGCACTACCTCATGTCATGACAATGTCCCGACTATACTCCCAGGCTTAGAATCCCAAATTATGAACGAGAATTTCTTTAACATCGTGACAACCGCGAGATCGAAGGACTACTTTTGTCATTCAAAACATGGGGTTTTCCCACCAATAAAAGTCAAAAACTGAGGAGGACTTCATCAGGAATTGAACGCACAATGCTCCGATCAAAAAACCAACACCTGACCAACTGCGCTAGTGTGCTTCACGTCGACTTGTGGCGTTTGAACAATGGTTTGAATACGAACGCATCTGAACCCGTGAAACATTTCGATCCATCCTGCTCATCTGTGTTGGGAAAAGAAGCTAAGTTTTTTTTTCACGGAATTCTCTCAAACCATTTCTATAGGCTAAGTGTCTCACCCCGGACTGATAGATCTAGTTGATCTGCCAATGACAATGTCAGAAATGTCACTGTCGTTGACAAAGCTAAAACTGTAAAATTAGACAAAGAACTTGCCCGAACTTGCGTTACAATTTCTCATCTTTAGAAAACTTGAAAAAAAACGTATTTGGATTCTTTTTCCTGCAGTTTGTACAGTTTATGTCCATTTCCGCGCCAGTTCTTGCGTCAGTTACGCCGGTGTCCGTTACGACAGGCCCCGAAGTAGCATCCCGACCGCTAGATAGCGCCTTGCGCGAATGTGCACGCAGTGAACGCGCGAGTTGGAGATCTTACTCTAGACAATCTTTGCAGTCACTACGGGATCTTATCGAGACCCCACGAGACAGGGAAACTTATGCTCTACGTCAATGCCTAGCATTAACGGCCTGTACGTGCTGCCAACCTTCCGATTGTTTGCCTTCACTCGCTTCACACACACAATCGGCTAAACCTGTCCTTGGAAGCACAAATAACCACTGAAATTACCACTGTGCATATCAGAATTATAACCATCCGAGTAGATTTTTGTTATATATGAGCGGTTAGACAGTTCATCAACCAGAATGCGATTGTCTCACGAGTGACTGTCAGTGTCAGGCGAGCTAATGTGCTGCGCTGTGTGTTCCATGTCGTATGACGTAGTAATCTTCATGACTCGCATATCTGCAATGGTGCTCGGTTTGTCGCAGAAATGTAAACATCGATGATTTGCCTCAAAATGCAACGCTTTCAACATCTTCAACTGTATTATGATTTTATAGTTAGGAATGCCTGGACCAAAGCCTGGACTCAATTATGCACGCACAAACCGCGAACCCGGCCGGTTCCCTACACTAAAACGTTGACTACAATGAGTGCGCGTCACACAGCTGTAGCAAGGGACCAGAGTGATGCGCACTCGTTCCAAGCGCACGTGTTTTTTTTGTTGGTCCCCAAAAGACCTAAACCGGAAATAGAACCCGCGAGAACTGTACAGCCCTATAGGCCGAGGATATGTTACAAAAAAGACGACGTTACCAATGAGAGAGACGTACTGCAATCTTCGACGAACGTAAAACGAAGTTAGTACACTTGCCGTTTCATGGCATCCTAGCACATTGTCAAGTTTGCCCCACGCGCCAGTCTAATATGAACAATGGTAGGCCTACAGAACATGTCGCATGTTAGCATTAGTTTCCAAATGAACGCGACAGCTCCCCCGCCAACTTCATTTCCCAAACATGGTACTTAATACATTGCTGGGTTTGGAGCAGTTCCGCGGTCAAGCCCCCCCCCCCCCGCAGCCCTTTTTCACCTCTAAAACCCGCTCGCAAGGGGCGTTGCATCTTGAAAATCAGTTCGGAAGGGGCGTTTTTCCGTCAAAATCCGCTCGAAAGGGGTATGTTGTTCCGTTGACCGGCTCTATGTCGCCCCCCCCCCCCACCCCCCGCGTAAGTTTTAACATAACCGTTCTATAGGGATATCTTTTTCGATTAAATGTCGCTCTTTCAGGCATCAATGGACCCCCGCGGACACCCCCCCCCGCAACCCCCTAAACAACCAGATTTGTATAAGTGCCCCACAGGCTGGATTTACAAAGCCGCCAACTTCATGTACAATTTCTGGCGAAGGAAGTCACAATTTATTTATACCGTTCAAGATCATACTACTTGTGTTTCTTTGCAAAGTTCACAGAAGTAGAACAGAGTAGGCCTATAATGGCTACAAAGACATTTTTGTATTTCAATTAATTTACATCCAGGGAAGCAGGTGACCTATATGTAGGCCTATGTTACATCATACAGCACATTTTTTGTTCTTCAATTAATGACTGATTTTAATTAAACAGTTTTAGGTAGCATCTATCCATATCACCTAGGATGCCAACGCGGACTTCGCCCATTACGACCGGGAAGCCATCGTCAACGACCAACTACAAATTGCTCCAATGATATCCATATCAACCAGATATCCTGACTTTGTCTATCCGATGGATGGATGTGTTAAGTCCCCCCGACCCGATGAGAACAACTCCATCCAGAATGCAGGCTGTATTCTAGGTGCAATTTAGTTTTAGAGAAGTTGTCATGCACTTTATCCATCCATCCATCCTGCAGATAGAAGCTCTTTTAAAAGATTAGTTGCCGTAAACGCATGCAAGACTGAAGTTAAACAGCATAAATTAATAGAAGCTTTACGACAATTATACTGAAGCTTGACAAAATAAGGTCAGTGAAGCTTACAAAAGATGTAAACGGCATAATGACATTGCATCTTAAGAATATTAGGTAAACACTGAACATACATATTGGTTAGGCCAAATATTTGGGCTTACAGCACACATGCATCCAACACATGCCGACAACCTTTAATTATATATTATATAAAATAATATAACCAGTGACACCCAAAATATGCGAAACATAGGACTGTAGCTCAAATATAGGAATGCGGTTAAAATATAGGAATGCGGTTAAAATATAGGAGCTTTATATGAATGTGATTAAAATATTGGCACTTTTATATGATCAAATAAGGAATGAATATAGGAAATATATGAGCGCTGGGAGACATGCATTTGCGTTATTAACATATTGACTGCTGTCCACGAACGGTTGCTCGACTAAGAACACATTTTCCGTTTCAGGACACACATTGTGGTCTTCGCATTACAACATTTATAGACTGGTTCCGGCCGCAGTAGACATTGGATTCCTATCAATCAGTTGGGGCCGCGACCAGCTTGTATAGCTCTAGTATAATAACACGAATTTCTGACTAACGATTCTCCCTGTGTTGAAGTGGTTATCTGTGGTCACCAGTTGAACATCTATTTGTGAATGTTGCTGAAATAGGCTGCTTATTAATGCCTATATATATATGCAGGGGCTGATCCACTAATCTGAAAAGGGGGTGGGGTCCATTGAAACGTGCGACCGGGGGGTGGGGTGAGAGCTGTGAACAAAATTGTTTTTTGACGACCAGGGGGGGGGGGGTATTCCACGACGGCTGGGGCCCTGGATCCGCCCTTGGATATGGACTAAAATCTGTTTAATATATCTGTTAAGCATAACATAGCTAAATTTTTGAAATTGTTGTGTTTCGTTTATACGTTTGCTCAGCATAGTATATACCTGTGTGAGGCGTTACCATCTCGTGAACCTCGGAAATGTATTACAGAACTCATTCCGTGACAAGGAACAACCGCACGAGTTACTTATGCCAAGCGTTACTCGTGGAAACATGAATTAGATTTTTCCGTTACGCGACAATGTAACAGCAAGTAAGCTATTTCCTGCAGTCAGCGATCAGCTCATCCAGCATGGGTTGAATCTCCGCAAAAGTAGGCCTCTCAGCGGGCTCTTTGTCCCAGCACGTGAACATGATCTCGTAGAGGTCCGCAGGGCAGCCCTCGGGTTGGGGGTGGCGATTCCCTTGCTTGAGTTTATGAGTCACGTCCTCACGGGTCAAGCCTAGAATGGGGCGATCCAGAAAGGAAACACTAAATCAATTACCGTGAAAAAACAGGCATTCTTTTCAATAACATAAACATATGTTTTGTTTTGTTCCATTGATGAAGTTATCTGTCTCAAGAGTTGTATGTTCCCACCTGGGTAAGGTTCCTCCCCATCGGTGACGATCTCAACCAGAAGAATCCCGAATGACCACACGTCCGATTTGCTGCTAAACTTGGCGAATAGGATTGCTTCCAACGCGGTCCACTTCAGCGGGAACGTGCCTGCGCCACACAGATCACAACACTTATTATGTAGTGGTAGAAGCTAAATAGGTAGAAACTGAAAGGGCGAACGCAACTCTTTTGTGACGGATCAGAACTTATACTATTCCTGACTAAAGTACCACGTACCACATTACCTGGGTATATCTATAATGAACGCCGACATGTCCATTTGTTATGTGTGAGTCTTAAAAACAATTATACAAATATTTTGCCGCCAAATTTGAGGTCTAAAACTGTAAGGTCTAAAAGTTGTAATGGTAAACCTGACAGAAATGGCCATTGTTTGCTTGACATCCGACCGTTAGTTGGAAGCTACATGCCTTACATCACAGATTTGGTGTGTAGTCCACCGGTTTATGTCACCAGTTTAGGAATCTTGAGCACGCTCGATGCAATGAAATTCAGTGATAGTTAAGTGTTCAGAATAATTATTGCAATTAGAAATCAGCCCATAATATATGCTTTTAAAGATCCAGACATAATTTTGTGGTTAAATATAGCTTAGCTTTAACCCAACAAGATTGTTACGCAGAAAAGTACTAAAAATATGGTATTGATGGTGAATAAATTAACTGCATGTCAAAGCAAATAAAAATGTTTTAAATTCATAAATGGAATAAAATTGGCACGCACCAACTGCAAGGTAATATAATATATTATTAGCTTAAGATTCCAAAGCAGATTTTTGCAATTGCAAGCTCAAAATTCAAGCCGCAAGTTTTCAGTCCTCCACCCCCCCCACACACACACACATTTTTTTCCAAATTGATAGATCCGCCCCTGATAAACTTCCGCTTGGCTTGTCACAAACCTGATAAAACTTGTTATAAACCTGACAAGGCTTGTCATAAACTTGATAAGGTAAACAAAAACATAAGGATCGCTTGCGTCCTCCAGTTCTAGTGCACAACACTAAAGTGAAGCCAGTTCTTGTTTCCAATATACCGATCCAGGCTGTCAATCATTCGCAGACCTCACTGTTGTTGTTATCCAATCATGCGATGAAATAAGTCTTCCACGTGCGTTATGTCGGACTAACAAGTCGGACAAGCAAAGCAGCATGTCACTTTCTTGTCAATTTCAGGGATGGGCACTATTCTCTTGTACCTTCCATCAGCTATGATTGCCAATTTCATACGATGATGAAAAATGACGTGGGCGATGCTTAGTGTCGGAATATGGATCAGTCTATTGAGTTATTGCTCATAATGTATTTGTATGAAAGGTCTGTCGTATTTTGTTACGATAAAAACACCACATGGTAATAAATTATAACACTGCTACACAGTATGAAATATATCCTGCATATCTGCGCCTTATATACCTTATATAATCCCCTTAACTGAAACCAAATAGGCTGTGGTGTAGGAAGAGGTTTTAGTCTGGTGTGTGTGTGGGTGGAGGGGGGTGGGGGGGGGCACATGAGCGGGAGCCGGAGCGGCATGTCCAACACTGACGACAACTGACGACAACAGGGTCTGAGAGACTGTGGGACGTACGCCCCCCTCCCCTTGTAATAGGGGGTGGGGGCATGTGCTTACACCTATGACATGTGATATCTGATCTACACACTTCACACACGGTCTGCTCATTATGACCATAGAACGGAACTTACGCCCATGTGCGACGTAGGTGTCGGCAACGAGAGACCTGGCCAAGCCGAAGTCAGCCACCTTCATCACTCGATTGGCCCCCACTAGTATGTTTCTTGCCGCCAGGTCTCGATGGACGAATCTCTTTGACTCCAGGTAAGTCATGGCCTGGACAACCTGCATGATGCATTTACAGCTCTCTCTTGTAATGCGTGCAACTGTTTTGTGCAAAAGTATCTATGCAAACCACAAACTTTGCATTGACTGGCATTGTTAGTGTTAGTCGAACTTGCACGGGCTTTCGGATGTTAGCAAAGAAAAACAATCATGGAGACTAAATGTCGTTCTAGGATTGCTGGCATCACATTTAGTTGCTTAAATTCTATTCTTATTCTGTTAGCAGTAACATTTAGCTTGAAGCCAGTACTTACGCTCTTCATGGCATTTTCCAAGACACATGGTAGTAATAAATATGAGAAGTATGTGGCTAACCTGTTGCGCCACCTCTAAGCGGTCCACGAACTTCAGTTTGCGACCTTTATCTGTCTCTGATATCATGTAACTTCGGAGGTCACCAAACGGAACCAGCTCGGTGACGATGAAGATGGGTTCGTCCGAACAGATCCCGTAGAGACGAACCAGGTTTTTATGCTTCAGGGGCTCCATGGCGGCCGCCTCTTCCAATAATTGGGCCGCTGACATAGATTTGGGCTTTGCACACTTGATGGCCACTGGGAAATGACCATACCAAAGTCCTGCAGAGAAAGGCCATGTGGTAATTTTTATGTGCATTCCACTGTGACATCTCTTAAAATAAATAAAGCACAAGTTTAGGTCCTCGTAAGAATGGCAATAGTATTATATTCCACAATTCCACCTATGAAGATATATAAAACCGTTTGCGTAGCCTTTTGTTAGACTATAATATCACTTCTATTATATTCAGACTTTTTGTTACACATCATAGATATATATATATGTTATGTAATACGTATGCTATGTTACCGTTATAACGGGACGTAATAGATATATATCTAAACTGCAAATCTAAAAAACAAGCCGCGGGTAAGAATAAGCATAAATGGCAGTCATAATGATGCCGGTAGAGAGTATGTCAATTAGTATGAATATGGATGAGCTGGTGCGATTATCCTTTTACTGACCAAATCCATTGTCCGGGTTACTTTCAACGTAATGAAGGCATATTGACATTTATTAATGGTGACCCACATCCTGCTCAAGCATGAAGTTTATAAATTATCCACATCATGTGATAGCGCAATAGATTATCATCCACGTATCCATGCACGTATAACAATATTAATGTCCAGCTGTAAGCGTTTGAAGACGCCGTCGTTTTTAAATACCACTTTTGAAAAGATTAAATCGATGACACGCTGATAAAAACACAAATATAAGATTACATATATTTCGCAGACAAAGCTTAAGCATTCAATATTCGATTCAATGTTTACCTTTATGTACATAGCAGAAATTGCCGTTCCCGATCCTTTCTCCTTTTTCGAGAAACCGTCGCGGGATTTCGAAAGAGTCCTGCTTCTGGCTCGATAAATCCTGAACGACCGGACATTGGCAGGGTCTGGTCAGCACACAGCCGAGATCCGGATTTCCTGACCAGATAGAAAGGTATATATTGAAGTAGAATACTTGTACAGCGACTAAAGCACACGAAGATCATCATGCGTGCCAAATAATCCGACGAAGCAACTAATAAAAAACGTATCGGGGGTGTGTGCAGGAATTCTTGTAATAGAGTAGGGGGGCACAATAAATTGTAAAAAAAGAAGAAAAATGTGTCGTTACACCCAGGCAACAAAATTCTGTTATTTTTGGCACGGGTGAGCAGTCACGGAATGTGGGCGTTGGCGTAAATGGTATTTACCTTTATAATGGGTCACAAGCTGATGAAGGGTCTCAAACTTGGATTTCTCGTCAATGAAGTAGTGTCCGCTATGGTCGACCTTAAGTCGGTGGTTCTTGACAATGCGTGTGTTTTCCTTACCCTGGCATAGCACAGCCAGCACCAAAGGCTCTATAGGAAGGCAGGTGTGAGACACAATGGGAAGGTAAAGGCACCTGGTTTTACATTTTATACAACATTATATAATCGCAAGATATAGACGACAAGCTTTGATTAGTGAAAAGCCTGGAACCTGGAGCCTGCAAGAACATCACTAAAATTGTGCAAAAAAACAATGTTCTTATCCCATATCCGTGACGTAGTACATGTAGCGTCTGTCAGCTGTCAATCACACAATACTTGTTTATACCATATTTAACATTCCAGTTGAAGCGCAGTTTCATTACTTAATTGTTTGTCACATTATTTGATGGATGGCAAAGAACTATATATGTATAACTAGCGTTAATACTGGCGGTTTGACGTACCCTGTTTGGTCGGCGCAAACGCTCCCCTGATTAGGAACACACCCTGCCCGTTGCCCTCCGCCATCAACATGTCCTCTGCCGTGGATAGATTTACGTCGGGCTGGAATCCCCTAGAAAGACCGACCGAGCGGATCCTGGCGGTGAAAAAGGGGGCCTTTCCGCGGAACACCCCCAAACCCAGCAATGTATTAAGCACCCACCCGGGGTCTTGAGTATACAACTAACCAACCAATATTTTATTGCTGTAGCTGTTAATGGGAAATTCTGTTCTGATAATTCCAAATAGGTGTATTGCATTAGGTCATATACGTATACCCCTCGCGGGGTATTATGTTTTCTATGATCTGTGCCGTTTGGCCAGAAACAAACATGTAATCGCAATTATACCTTTGAGCGCATGATACTTACACCTCCGCGACGAAGTTCTCCGGGACGTCTCCCTTCTGGCCAGGGGTGAGGTGACCCAACAAGGGCCTGGAACCGGTGTAAGAATACTATTCAGTGTCGTCAATGCGCATTGGGGTGGTACTAATATGTTGTAAATACGCGTATGCATCGCTGAACTGGCGGCATGGGGGGGGGGGGTGGGGGTTAGCCCTTGAGCATTTACCTAGATAGTCCCGTCCTATACGGTCCACATTTCCGTCTTGGCAATGCCGCAACGCTGATTGGCTGAAATGCTCGACGCTGATTGGTTGACATTTCCCAAATTTCGAAACTTTAGAACATGCGCTAAGCCTACAATGCGTGGAAACCAGCCCTTCAATTGACGCGTTGCTTGAAAAGTTGTTTGTTTCAACGAACTTTACAACGTATTGCATCGTGTGAACAGGGCATAAAGATGCTGCATAGACAAGTCAGGTAGGGCACAGTGTGGGTCGTTACTCACACCACGGGGGTATCGGAGGTGTCCTCCTCAGCGACGTTGTCGGCAGGCACGTAGCCCCTCTGGCCTGTCGTCATGTGGACCACCAAGGGCCACGGACCCCTGTAACAATAGTATCATTTGTTTAATGCACATGCCTTAGGGATGACCGTAGGTCGCTTACGCCGTTTTAAGCCCATTCCCCCAAACCGCCACCCTTCACCCCCCCCCCCCATACGCACACCAATACTCCACCCACTCTCCTCCAAGGTTAAACTGTAGGATGAGTAGCCCTGGTAGTCACAGGTATATTTATCTCAATAATGACGACGCCTTTGGCTGGCTTTATCTGGAGGATGGGGATCGGTAAACTATTATGACAACGTTCATTCGACTACACACTACTGCATTTTATGGTCGGGGGACCATCGGCAAGAACTGCACAAAGACATGTGTGAACTTAAGCTCTGGATCATCTGTTCGACACATGTATGTATATACACACAACAAATACATTTCCAAGGATGATTTTAACGCATACAGACCGAAGGCAGCTAACCTCATTGCTGCCTACTTACGAAGACAAACGCTCGAATCTGTCGCCTTTTATAAAGCTTATAGAGTTCGCAGCGTCCGATTGGAAGTCAGATTGGGCCACGAGAATCTTCTTCTCTGTAATGAAATGACATGCATTAGTGAATTATGGATAACGTCTGTGTGAATTTACATGGGAACGATGCGCTGACATCGCGATTAAATATCATATGTTAGACAACTTAGTTGTGGATCGGTGCCTATACACCGTTGACAAGTTAGGATACCGACATTGTTTCAGAACGCCTCTCAATTTGGATACGTACCTTGTGTAATGTTTTTCACGGAACGTCTGGATGTCTCTGGGTCTTCTTTGTCGCTGCGTTTGAACTCTGCGGCCACTCGCGGAATGGCTGGCGCGTCGTCAAGCGACTCATATATTACGGTCCCACTTTCCCCATCAGGATTCCTAGATCCAGGTCTAACAGGCGGTTGTCCGCTAATCCATGACAACGCCAAATATACATATAAATTACCATACAATATTATGATGCTTTGACAGGCTATACTCGATCTGTAAGCGGAACCTGACAGCTTGTCATAATGCCCGCTGAGCAGACTAGAACTACTCCTTCCGTGTTAAGGCGTACATATCATTCGCTTGAAGTAACTGTCATGTCTGAGTAAGATAAATTTATACCTTAACCGCCAGATCGTCATAGAAAGCATGCAGTGGCTGATCCAGCGGGTCCTGTTGGGGCAAACCCCTCCTCCCGCTTGTGTTGATCAAGGATGCCCTTTTGCAATCTTAAATGCATGTCATCTTAGGCGTGCACCGCCCGCCCGCCCGCCCCCCTTTTTCGGTACCTATTACAAAGTAGATCCGTCGCGCCCTCCTTCTTCAGGCAGCAATAGCCACCGGGAAGATATATGTTCTGTGAAACTTACGTGCGGAATCTAGATATAATTTAAACGGGTATATATTTACGTTGGTGAGACGAGCAGCAAATCTTCTACCAGATCGGCAAAGTCCGGTCTAGCGTTGGGCAGTTTGGCCCAACAGCTTGTCATGATCTCAAAGAGGTCATCCGGGCATTCTGTGGGTTGGAGGTGGCGCCCACCCCTTTCAAGGTACGGGAAGATGTCTTTATTCTCGTAACCTTAAACATACCATGTGAAACATGCTACTGGTTGTGTGAAATGGTGGTAGGGGTGGCCTAGCTAGGTATACCCCTAGTTCTGTGGCTGTAGGACGGGCAAAAATATGACAGGGCCCGTCTACAGCCACAGAGCCAACCAAGTATTTTACCCCTGAACGCCTTAGGTTGCCGTCTAATAACAGCTCTGTAGAAAAAACTAAGCAACATTCACCGCCAAATCCAGATTTCTTAACTGCGTAGATGTTATGTTCCTCTGTAGAACAAACTAAGCAACACTCACCGCCAAATCCAGTATTTTTTTACTCCATAGATGTTATGTTCCTATAGGTAGCACCGTTGATATCTGTCAACAGACTCGATGTTCCATGACATGTTCGTCTTGTCCCACACAACAAATTTGGAATCGCCCACCTCTCGCCGCTCGTCTTGGAGGAAGTTTTGAACTGCTTGCGTCGCGCGCAGAGCCAGAGCGAATATTGGTCAACAATCACACGTGGACCGGCATCTCAGCCAATGGAGGGGGAGGGGGGGGGGGGGCTCTTTTCATATAATGGTGAACTGGCAATAAAGAAAATATTTTTTCGTAAACTGGAAATGGGGTATCGGCTGTTCTTCGTGATGAAGAATTTTCATTAATCGTGAATTGGGAATTTTAATATTAAATAACCGTGAATCGGGAAATCGCCAAATTTGTATCATGCTTCCGCTTCCTTCGTATGTGGGGGAGTTCTCCTTTTATCGTGACCTGGGTCTAAGTCTAAGTTTGAACTGCCTCGTAAACGTAAATATAATGTACGTAAAATGATGTGACCAGCCAGCGCAAAATTTACACCCCCTTGCCTCCTCCCTCCCCCCACCATGCGCTCCTGCCCCTAGATAGTCAGCATTGCCCCCCCCGCCATCCAATATATCCCCATACGCCAACATCCAGCATATTTTACTTGGGGGTGGGGGGGGCTGCAAGGCCGTCAGAAGCAGCGAGCAGTGGGGACATCTGCCCCCCCCCCCACACTTTTTTTGGCTGTCTCCAAAAACACGTAGGTGAGTAACGTTACTAATTGGGCACTGTTGAAATGGCAACTGCACATGCGGAATCTGGCTGAGATGTCGGTCCACGTGTGATTGTTGACAAACATACGCGCGACGCGAGCAGTTCATAACTTCCGGAAAGACGACCGGCGAGAGGCGGGCGGTTCGAAATGTGTTGTGTGAGGAAACGTTGACATGTCATGACACATCGAGTCTGTTGACAGATATCCCCTGAATCGGAAAATAACCAATTGATATCATGTATTCTACTAAACAGGCTTCCTGTTACGCGCATTTCGTTCGCCAGATGGCGCGCGGGTGGCGCAGGGGAAAAACAAACGCCCTACGGCCTACGCCCCCCCCCCTCCGTCACACATTTTCAGAGGCCCCTGTCAGTTGTTGCGTCGATCTGCCTCCATTTTTCATTAATTTAACATGATATGTATGCGGTGTTACGTACCAAAGAAAAAGAGTGCCATAGATGTCTATACATATACTGACGATATGTCATTGTTTACCTTAGCCTAATGTTACCTATATACGGTTCCCCTCCGTGAGTGATGATCTCCACCAGCAGGATTCCAAACGACCACACATCTGACTTGATGCTGTACTTGCGGTGTTTTAGACCCTCAGGGGCAGTCCATTTCACCGGGAATTTGCCTAAGACCAAGATTAATTAATGCGTTATAATAATACGGCACGTTACCAAAAAACTTCACCGAAACAACATCAGATTATCGCTATCATCCTTAAAATTAGAAACATGCCAAATCCGTTGAGTTGTTTGAATCCGTTAAGGTGCTTGAGATATATATTCAAAAGGCGAATTTAACAGCAACCAAAACGTGACAATGTAACTGACCCCCTGTGGCTGTATACTCGTCGTCCTGAATGGCTCTTGCCAAGCCGAAGTCCGCGATCTTGACGTTGAATGTCTCTCCGACCAGGACATTCCTGGCTGACAAATCTCGATGGATGAGCTTCTTTTTTTCTATGTAAGCCATACCACGAGCAACCTAAGACGGTGAAATGTACGAGGCGAGTTTTACCCTCTTCATTTAGTCTGCAGAATAGGATTCTATCCACGAAAGTTATGATTTATGCATGTATAGTGATCGAAGTTCCTTTTGCAAAAAAAATGTATACCTAATTATATTACTACCAAACTTACCAAAGTGCATTTCGTCAACCAAAATTCCTGTGGTCCCTGCCAAAGTGCATTCGGTCCACCAAAGTTACTAACCTTCATTCCAAAGTACTTTCGGTCCACCCATATTACTAACCTTCATTCCAAAGTGCATTTGGTCAACCAAAGTTAATTTCGTCCATACTACAGTGCATTCGATCAACGCTTCGAATAAATGGCATTCGGTCCACCAAAGCCCATTTTTGCTGCACCGAATCAAGTTTTGTCCGTACAAAATTTCATTCCGTTGACAAAGATACGTCAGACTGCATGTTGTCTGCCGTCCGCTGGCCTGGGTGGGGGATATCTTTACAATGTTGGGGCGGGGGGGGGGGTTGCCCATTCCCGCCATCATAATAGGGCTATAAAGTCTCGTTCGTCTAGACTTCCGGTTTACTCATTTTGGGGACAAACAAACGAAGCACGTTTTCGGAACGAGTTTAGAATCTCTGCGCACACTGGTATCCTGACTATCTGTGACGTAGGCGTGACGTGTATGTTACGCAAAGAGAGAGACTTGGAACCAGACTACCTGCGCAAGAACCATTGCAGAAGGCCTAGCGATACGATTAAGAATATTGAAGAAATATAGCTGCACAAAATCCCCGGATACCACAGAACTCTGTCGCGGCACTGCTACTTATACCAAAGCATCGCTAAGCACACAAACTGATGACGTTTACCACTAAAATGAAAAATTGTGGTAAATTGATATCACGGGCAAGGCTAAGAGACACTATTTGGCAGTCTGGCATGGGTGGAGTATAGACAAAAGAAGTCTTGAATGATTCAAGGACTGATTCTTATTTGCATTGTTACCTCTTTAGTTTTGGCGGGAAAGAGCTCGACATGCAACTTTACCATGTGGGTTAATGTCGATTCTAAGACAACCCCAATGTCGCGTTGTCGATTTTAAAAATCGCCGTGTTGCCGTGTCGAAAAAGCCCCTCTGGGGCCCTAGTGGGCTAGAGCGCTCGCATTGAGTGCTCTGGTCACCTGAGAGCCTAACGGCACGTGGGTCGGTGGTTCGAGCCCTGCTGTGTCCATGTCTGAGTGGGCGCAGGATAAAGATCCCATGTCTTTCTTCGTAAAGAGTAGGGGGTTACCCCCGGGGACATGGCTCCACTCTCCCTTCCTTCTTCCATTGACGCGATATGACCAAAAGTGGTTAAAGCGTCCTGAATAACCAACCAACCAACCAACCAAATATTTCAACGTATATCTCCCATAGTCATGTTTAGTGAAATGGTACTCATAGTCTTTAAAATAAACCTGGAAAGAAATTGACTTATAGCTGCCTATACTTCAACATTGAGCGCGTGAATTTGTTTGTCCCCAAAACTGAAGTCTCGGTTTGAGGCTTCAGTCAAGCTTTGTGAAAACAACTTTGGTGCACCAAAAGGGCTTAATTGGCGGACCGAATGCCACATTTTTTGAGACACAAGTCTCTGTGGTCCACGGAATTACATTTCGTAGAGACAAATATAACTTTGGTTGACCGAATGCAGTTTGGTAGGAACGAAAGTAACTTTGGCTTACCGAATGCACTTTGGTAAGAACGAAAGTAACTTTGGTTGACCAAATGCACATTGACCGAATGTAGTTTGGTATTGAAAAAAGTTCCATATACTTTACATTAATGATACAACACCATTATTTGACAGGACTTTCATTAGTAGTTCACAAGAACACTCCAGGCATTGCTGTTCATGACATTTGTTAATGTCACCAGCCAACATGTGTGGCCGACGCCCAAATGGATGTACCGTCTGCACATTACCTTGCTTATTATTTGTATTCAACGAATTAAATGCCGCCTGTTCTTTGTCTTTTCCTTCTTACCACATGCATCACGTAAGCTCTCGTCATGAATGCTAATGTCGGGGACTTGGTATTCACGTTAAGTAGCCTAAGATGCTAAGGTACTGGTCTAACTGTACATGTGAAGGCAGCGTTTTGTACGATGTGACTTCAACGGCATTTAACACCGAAATAAGATCAGTCATCCCCTGTTTGATATCGACACATACGATATAAAACAACGCAATGTTCAGACGTTTCTACGTTACCTGGACTGCCTTGTCAATAAGTCCCTCTTGCGAAAGTGTTGGTCCTGGGCCATTGGCGTCACGCAGGAAGTCCAGCAGGCTGCCCTTCTCCATCAGCTCAGTGATGATGTACACCGGGTCGTCCAGACAGATTCCGTACAGACGCACGATATTTGGGTGCTGTAATGTTTTCATAATGCTGGCTTCGAGTAAAAATGTTTTTTTGGAGAGTTTACCTTTCTTAGCTTCCTTGACCGCCACCTCTAATGTATTCTTCCACAAGCCTGAAAGATTGAGAAATAGGTCACCCAAGTCATCGCTATTAAAATATAAGCAATTACATCATGAAATAGCGTTTGAAAATGTTCTTGAAAAGTATCTCCTAACCTTTCCTGACCACCCCGTAGTTGCCAGTGCCTAACACTTCCTTCAACGTAATAGAGTTCCTTGGGATTTTAAATTCGTCCTTCCATTTGCTTGGCAGGTCCGGAAGTGGTGGCTTTGGTTTGAGGCAAGCAGATCTGAGGTGGCAGCACAGCTGCCCCTTCGTACCTGGGATCAGGGGTGTAGAAACAAATGCACAGCATGAACTCACCAATATGCATGCAATGCATTAGAGCATATGATAGAGAGGAATTGAAAAATGAATCTTCTTTAACAGCTCATAACTAGTTCAACATACTTCCAATGCATGCGTTTAAAGCGGTTATTACAACAAAATATAATCGTGCGAACCGCGAGGCTACATGGTCTAAAATATTCCGATGAGTCATTTATGCATACCTTCGAATCAGAGATTATCATTAAAAAACTGGCAATCATGAAGAGAACAATATTCCCCAGAGAAAATAGTTCTTCCCATCCGTAAAGCTAAATTACACTTTAACAATAATATTTCATTTAAAGTAAGCACCCCATAATAAGCTTTAGGAAAGAACTCGGTAAACATCGGCGGGTGTCACCGAAAGGAGAATCCCCAACTCGTTACGTCATTCACGGGGGAATCTCCAACTCGTTACGTCATTCACGGGGAAATCCCCATTCACGGGGAAATCCCCAATTAGAAAACATTAGTGTATATCATAATTATATGGGAGATCATTATGTATAACCAGATTTTTTAAAATGGGAATACGAGGAGTAAATTCCTGATACTTGTTGTGAACTAAGATGTGCCAGGAAATATTTGTGAAATAACATTTTCAAGCTTCAGGACCCGTTTCTTGGGAAATTTGCACAGCTGCCTATATCTTTCTTTATTTTTATTACAAGAAATATGAGTGCAGCCATTTTTAAAAGTGGTTTGGTGTCAAGATTTTCATTTTTGATGAAATTACAGCCAATTTTGCGAAGTACTTCCGAATTTTGGCAAAAACTGTCCTGACTTTGCGTAATTGAACTTTATTATTGCCATTCTGGCAATTTCTATGTGCACTATTTACATTTTTAATATCATTTCTGCATTTCTCTAAGTACAAGCTTTCCAAAAAGCTATTACTGGTGATAATGATTTAATAATTAGCTAAATTGTAGTTGGTGTCATATTTGGGAAATGGGGGCAAACGTATTATAACGGCACGGTAAAGTATCATACATATTTACCAGAGGGTGTGTAATTGGATATACTTTCATAAAATAATCACAAATACAGTTCTTTTACCTTGCCATTATGTGGTGCTTACATTTACGCCGGTTTATGAAAGAGTAACATTAGATCTTGTTCGCTATTAGCTGACCATGACCAAGAAACAGTATGGATGGGCCTATGTTCAATAGATGATATTGATCAACATTGCCCCAAACACATAATTACTGCATAAAGAGGTAAAATATATATTATTAATAAAATACTGTGCTTCAAACTACCAAAAAGGGTCAACGGCCTGATGAAGCTATGCCGGTTGAAGTAACCGGGCGTCATAGCAAGTGCATTTCTTTGGACTAGGAGCGGTATGCCGCCCGGTATACTCAACCTCGTCCGGACCTGCCTATATATATAGAGCTACGCCGAATGTCAATGAACTGTGCCCAGCGGTCATGCCCGGTTCATTTAGGGGCAAGGGAACCAGCCTAAACAGTCATTTTCACAGGAATGTTTTGCACCAAATAGATGCGCGCGCACACGACCCGGGTTACAGAATTGTCGGGCGCGATACCGATGCGTAATGTGCGTATTCGGTTAAACTTGGGGATATATCCGGGTCACCAATGAATTGTATCCTGAACGCACGAAAACCTTCCCCGGCAAATTCGTACGGTAGTGCCTTTAATATTCAGGATTAAAGGAGAAGCGGATCTCCTTATGACGTCAGTCAAGCTAGTCAAAAAATGTTCCGATACAATTCACAGTTCAAGGCTCTAATATGAATACCCTAATATGGAAAAACACACAATTAATAAGCCTGCTTTATCTGATAAATTGTTTTATGTTGCTGGCACGTTACGACACTCACCGATGTAATAGTCGATAAGATCTGCCAGACAACTGAACGTCAAGTCTCGTGTTAAGTAAACTCGACTGTCGGCATCATCAGTGAGAATTCTGTAGTGTTTGGGCTGTCTGACCCCCCCTTCATCACACCACAGCAGCGTCAAAGTGTGCTCATCTGACAAAAAGGAATCACACTTGGCATAGTGTCATCAAGTATTCTGGCATCTGCAATTATTTATATTCAACATATTAGCTTTGTAACCGAATACAAATTGATGAGAGTTTATCTTACTTTGTGAAACCGCACACGTCGTGCCTTTGTGAATGCGTTTAACCGTAGATATACTATTATATTAACACAACTCCTAAGTAAATAAACAAAAACAAAACTATGAAGCCAGAAAACTTACTTTTACGCTCGTCACTTTTTCTCACCAGAAAGTCGCCTGTTTTTCTATCTGAGTGTTGCACTATAGAAGCTGCCGTTACACCACTTATATCTCCGTGGTACCAACTGGCAGCAAAACAAAAGGCGGCTATTTTTATCACATGAAAGTGTCCAGGGGGAACGAGCCCCCCGTTTCAGACCCAATATCTGCCCCCCCCCCTATTCAAATAATTATGTGCCCTTTCCCCCTGGTCGTCAAAAAAATTATAGATCCCTTGTTGGCAATTTTGTTCAGCCCCTTCCCCTCCGGTCGCACAATGTCATCAGTGTGTCATCAGTGTGCCCCCCCACCTGCTGTATCGACCCTAAACAACATACACAGTCAGATATATGTTTGCAGATATATAGAGGCAACAGTGACTATATAAACTAAGCCAAAGACTGACCCTAATCAACCAGAGACGGTCAGCCCGTCTGTCCAGGATGATCATTATGTGATTGACCAACAGGTTGGCATTTACATAACCGTATGGATAGTAATAGCTTTGCTCCGCCGCAGAGCCCAACATGCCAGATATAGAGCAGTATTAAAACAGATGGCCTCTATATGTGACGTCCATTTTGAGTACATATTTCGTTGCTTGGCAACCAAACATAGATCTATCAGCATGTTGGACGTCAATATAAAATGCTCACTCGTCCAATCTTCAGACTAATTTATATCAATTGCCCTGCCCTGGTAAACTTTGACAAATTAGCCTAGCAGACACACACATACTTAACATAACATTTGCATGTCGTGATGCATAATTTGCATATATATTTACTCTCTCTGTATAATATAGTGATCATAATCTTTATTATTACGATAACCGTACTAAGTAGTACAATAATATAACTAGCCTCAAAATACAACTCGTCTCATCGAACGAACCACATGCATTGTGGGGAGATAAATGTCTTATCCTTAGTTATATCATGATTTTATGGTTAGCAATGCCCGGACCAAAGCAAACAAAAACAAGTTTCACATCCACTTGATGCTTCACGCACAAACCGCGCAGCCGGCCGGTTACCAACACGCAAACGTTGACTACAATGAGTGCGCGTCACGCAGTTGCAGCAAGGCACCAGCGTAGTGGGCACTCGTTCTAAGAGCACGTGTTTTTTTGGGTCTCCAAAAGACCTAAACCGGAAATACAACCCACGAGAACTGTACAGACCTATCAAGGACCTTTCACAACACGTACGATTTGGCCGAAAGATCTCCTTTTCTAGCCACGTAATTCCACGGAACGTAACCTGATGTTTTATCGCTCGTTTTGACAACACGGCACCAATTATCACCAGAGCTGCAAAGGTAAGAACATTTATGAGATTCTTTGGCACAATCCATGTAGATACATTCTACGTTAATATGCGTTATAAATCAGTTTCTATTGCCTAATAGGCGTAGAACACGGTTAGAATATCTTCAGTAGCCATATATGAAAAGCTAGTTTTATTTACGTATGTCATTGTAAATAACCATGAAAGCGGCATCAGGGTGAATTAATCGAATGCAATTTATTCTTTCTTATCCAAAACGAATGACCTTCAAGGGATCATAAAATATGAAATGGCGACTAATTGAATACATCCACAGACATTGCATGGTAAACAAGCGATTCGCAATATTGCAAATGAATGACACATAGTTGTCTAACTCTGGCACTGGAAGACATACTTGTCAGCTGACAACAACCAGAGCGCGTCTCCTTTGTTAAAGCTCAAGTCTTCTTCATATGTGGCGGTGTGGTCATACAGCGCCACAAGCTCCACAGCACGAGTAGTTTCTGCGTGAAAGAAAGAAGAAACAGAAGAAAATAAGTAACATGGTAAGCGAGAATGTGCTGCAAATATCTGTTATATCGGCCGAATTCCATGATCGGTTTGTGCGCGAAACCACACAAGAACCGTCAGAAGCAATTGAAAGTGGAGAGCAGATACAGCTCCGCGCCACTTGTGACGTCTTAACGTGTAATCATTCTTTTTTTCGGGGAGGGGGCATGCATATACCCCCGCCACGTTGCCCACTCCCTTTTGCCGACTGACCGCAAACCATTTTGTTCTGGAAATGTCATTTATTAATAAAATTAAGAAAAGGGGTTACGTATACCGAAGTACAACAGGACCAGGAAAAGCCTTACGCTCCCCGTAAACCAAATGCAGACAGAAAAAGGGTGGGGGCCAATCCGCCAACAACCAAAGTAACAATAGAATACTGCGATGGAGGAGGGAGGAGGCAGGTGTTTTAAACAGGAGTACAAAAGCTGCCGGCGCACCCCTTATATGTGAAAAAGAAAGATAAATCACATCACATCGCGTGCGAACAAAACCATCCTAGGTGTTACCCGGAATGTCGCACCGAAAACAAATCTAGAGTCAAATAACACAAAAGAGTTTAAATGTTAACCAGCGCAGGGTGGGATCTAGATGATGGGGGTGGGTAGGGCGTTGCCCACCCCCCCTGAAGCATACACGGTAAAAGTCGGGTTTTCGACGAAATACATCGCGAAGTGTCGATGTAGATACAACCCATTGGCGGATCCAAGAGGGGGTGGGGTACTCCTCTGGGGGGGGGGGGGGGAGCGGGGGTTACTCCGACTGTTAGAATCGACATATTTTAACGACCCATATGGAGGAACAACGCCATGTTTCCATACAAAATCTAAATCAGCATCCCCCCCCCTCCACCCGCCCCTTACGGTCGCAACCCCTTTTCAAAATTCAAATATTTATTTAGCAAAGCATCACTATTATAATGCGATTTCTTAGATGCAAACATTAATCAAAAGGCCCTAGAGCATCCAGCAAGGTTAAAATTTGCAAACGACAAAACGACTTTAATCTAAATCTATACAAATTGGTGATTATGGAATAAGTGATCACTTTGTGATGAATATTATAATAATTTTTTTGCTACAGTTGGCCAAGATCTTGCGAAGGCACGCCTAATAAAAGAAATTTCTCGCCGATTTTCTCGACTATTGTAAAGACAAACCTAATAGCGAGTTCAACTTTGCATTCGTTTCTACGGACCCTGTGATTGATTGATGTTATAAATAATCTAATGTCCAAGCAAAGTAAAGAGTCGATTCTCTCTCTGTCAACGTCATAAAATTCATTAAAGATATCTCTGTAGCACTCAGCTTTGTTGTGAATCAACTTACAAATGGCATATTTTCATTAAAACTGAAAAGTTGTACCGGTTTAAAAGAAGGGTAATGAAAATGACCTTCACAACTACCGTCTAATATCCATTTTATCGGCCATGACTAAGGTCTTTGCGAATATAGTGACTAACTAACTCTATAGTTACTTTTCAGCAATGACCTTCCTAACCACAGCCAATATGGATTTCGCTCCAAACATTCGAATCACCTAACTTAACGATAGGTGTACACGGATCTATTCTAAGACCTTTCAATATAAAAAATTCGTCGATGTTATCCCAATAGGCTAACCTTGCGTGGTGGGAAGTATTTCTTTCGTCTTGGACGAAACCGGGTTTTCATATGCTCCCTTCATCACATCCTCCTTCGTGTCGAACTCAACGTATTCGGTTGGCACATGGTACTCGCTTTCTACCATGGGATCTGAAGTCATAAATTGGTTAAGCCTTATATGACCCGATGCACTCTACTTACTCGGAAGATGCATTTGTCAGGAATTTTTTTCGGAATAACCGAAATTCCCATTATCTGAAATATGTCATTCTGGCGAGTCATGACGCACTTTTGGGTTAACATACCCATATAGCATGCTAACGTTAAGTTAACGTTAGAATGTGGTTTGCATGGTTAATATATGGTTGCCGATAAACTGACAAGGTTTACGTTACGTTAACCAAACGTTTTCAAGAAAGGTTTGCATGATGACGAAATGCCAATGTTAAGTTAACGTTAGATTGTGGTTTGCATGGTTGATATATGGTTTTCAGCTATTTTACGACGTAAAATTAACGTTTAATTTTAGCTTACAATTCTACGTGTGCAAATGAAACTGGAAATTAACGTTAAAAACATTTACAAAAAACGCTTACAAGGTAAAATGAAAATTAATGTTAGAAAAGGTTTACCGAAAACCCTTAAACATATCGAAAAATATAGGGCAAATAAAGTAAGATTCATTTCTAATATACAGGTCTAATATAAAACCAGGCTTCGGTAGCACAGTGTTTAGCGCGCATGCCTTGTAATAGCGCGACCGGGGTTAAAACCCCATCTGGCGGGGGTGAACTTTCGGAGTCATATGACTTCAAATGTCACATTGGTGTCACTAGTGACCAACCTGGGGCCACCATTTTGGGAAATACGTAGTGACACAGGGTGTACAGCGGCAGGAAGGCCGCCTTTTGCCAATCGCTACAGCTTGATATTCGTTTAAAAATAGTTTACTGTTAGCGTTAAAATGCAAACGTTAATTTAACGTTAAGCCAATGAGGACATTTACGTTAGAATAACGTTGACATATAACTTTAAGTAACGTTAGCTACTAACGTCCATCTAACGTTAACTTAACATTGCCATGCTATCTGGATCACGGCGATTATTAACCCGGTTATGTATTGTCCGCTTTAACAATAGATAAACATACAGAAGTAATATAGTTACATTAGCAGCAGTCACGACAAATATAAGTCAGTCAGAGAACGAGTATAGACACATATCATGGCGCATAACCATACGGTGGATAACGTCTTTAGCGATACAACGGATTGCACCCATCACTATTCATACTACTTAATTCAAATGTTCGCTAAAATGATGGTGAATGATTTTCCCGGCTGGACTTCAGTTAACAGGTTAACGAAGGACACTCCTCCTCGTTTCAGCAACATCCATTATGCATAACAATTGGTATATCGTATGAGCACCCCACCCTCTTCCATAACTCTTTGGTATAATTATCCATTGCCCCTGTGCCATGATGTCATGCAATAATTGATTGAGATATTGAGACTCAATGTTAATGTTAATCCCAGATCAGTGTATGCTATTTACATATTAAAAACATGTATAATGTTGATAGTTATATTATTAGCTTTAGTACAAATATAGTGATATTACAACGGGATAGCTGAATTAATACGCTCGCATTTTAGGTAGCACCCATCCGTATGATGCAGCGAGTGCGACGAAAAGACATTTAATATTGCGAGAATGCTAAAATTACATTACATATCATTTCTGGATTATGAATTTTACCACAAGGAGCCGCAGTAGTTACGAGGTTCCTAAGTCTGAAAACGATTTTTGGTACACGCCTTTTCTCTGCTTTGCGCATGGAAAGATGAGTCCAATTTGTCTAGTGTTAAATGTATTTGTGTAGCGCTGCACAGGGTGTACGAGTAATGTCTCAATATGCTAACCTTGCGGGGTAGGAGCTTCATCCTTTATCCTGGCGGGCCTCTGGTTGTCTGGGCGTGGCGGAAGGTCAGGGGGACCTACCGCGGGACCGGAAAGCGTAAATTGGTTAAGGTTACCACCCGGTGTACAGCTGCAGTCTGCTTAATCGTAAGGTGTGTTTGGCAGAAAATTTCTTCAGGTGAACAGAAATTCACATTATCCGAAAATGGGTCATTCCGGCGAATCATGACGCAGCTGAGGGGTTAACATTACGGAGATTATTAACCGAGTAACGTTAAATGAACCGGGGTAAACAACTATGCATCGTTGGCATTAACAAAAAATTAACATACGGAAGTGAAGGAATATAATTACATAAGCAGCAGTCACAAAATATAATTCAGTCAGAGAACGCGATTAGACACAAGTCATGGCGCATAAACAGGCGGTTGATAAGAGGATGGCACCTATCACTATCCATGCTACTTTATCAAAAAAACAAAACAATAATGCTGTATTCTAGTCACACTGATCACAAAAAGTTCACTGACCATTGCGACTGATCTCAAGCGATATACAGGTGATTATTGGTATATTGTAATCGACTACGTCTTTTAAGGAGGAAGGGAGCGCGACCGGGGTTCAATCCTTAACCTAACGGGGATGAACTTTCGGAGTCCTATGACTGTAAATGCCGCATTGGTGCCACTAGTGACCAACCTGGGGCCACCCTTTTGGGAAATACGTAGTGACACAGGGTGTACAGCGGCAGGAAGGCCGCCTTTTGCCGATCGCTACCGCTTGAAATTCGCCTAAAACAAGTTTACTGTTTCCTCTAATTCAAGAAGGAAATGACGTTAGAATAACGTTGACAATAACATTGAGTAAACGTAGCTGCTAACGTTAACTGAACGTTGCCATGCTATCTGGATAACGGCGATTATTAACCCGGTTATGCATTGCCCGCTCTAACAATAAATAAACATACTTGAGTAAAGGAATATAATTACATTAGCAGCAGTCACAAAAAATACTAGGTGTCAAGCCGAGCTTGAGAAGAGGCGAAAATCGGAGTTTTGGGACTAATTCCACCATTTTAAGACCCATCGCCGCTCGCTCATTGGTTGTTCAGCCTGGCGTTCGAGACCATATCGCCCCCTGAAAGCTGTAGCGAGGCCAAATTGCTGGCTGGAAGCGCAAATTAGGCTAAATTGAACCCCAAGTATCCTGATGTGCAGGACGAGCACCATCTAACGGCTGCTGTTCAACGCAGGCTATTTGTCCAGGTCGAGGGTGCCGCCGTTTAGAGTGATACGTCCAAATCCCAACGTTCTACGTGTCATTGGTCACGCCCTAATCTCTGTTCTCGGACTCGTCGTCGCTGAATTACGGAGCCCCCTAGCGGCGGAACTAAGCGTGATAGGCTAAAAGCGCAGGCGGATTCCATACCCAAGTCGATGTTTGCTCGTCTTTTGCAACCGGTCCCGACTCTCTAGCGTCGCTATTAAGCGAACGGCGGCCATCGCAACCCGAAAGAGTGCCGGTTCATATCGCCGTTGACTCATGATGGGAGCGTCAGCAAGAGGGATGTACCTCTTGCGAACGCTCTAGCGGCCAAACTAAGTTAGAGCATTCTGTGGTGGTATTGATTACCTAGTTTACATTTCTCTCTTCATTCATGCCAAATCTCGGTTCCCTAGCACAAATATTATGGCCTTGCAAAGTTCAAAACGCCACTTGACACGTACGCTGAAGATTGATTGGCCGATTACTCGAAACATTTTCAGTATCCGGAAACTCTGAGCCAGTAATGCGTATCCGCCTCTCTCTGCAGAATACTCTCCGACAAACAGCGAATCTCTATAGGCGATATTAGCGGAGTTACGCGGGAAAACATGATTCGTAACCTTGACCTTGCTGTGACCTTGACCTTGGAAGCGTAACCTTGACCAATATAGTTATTCGTGCCCAATTACTGATGTCATTCACCACGCCAGGTGACGTTTGTCTCACTTGTACCATTCACGGAGAAATTGAGACCATTTTCCCGCCAAAATGCTGCCGTAGGATCCCATGTTAAATTTTGGGAATTTTTGCAGAAGAACTATTAAGACAATGTTCAAAATTGAAACACCGTGTACAAGGTACTTATAGAGCCCAATACGTGAATTAATTTTGAGCGTCATTAAGAAAAAACTGGGAACGCTATAGCGATTTTGCCGATTTAAGGTCCTATCTTTCAATGGTTAAGCGAATTTCGAAAAATTCCTGTGACCTTGACCTTTGACCTACATGGCCCATCTACGAACTTAGCCTGACGATTGCCATTCCGCATCTTTTTGTGAATTTGGAAGTCGATATTTTATAGCATTCGAAAGATGATGCGTTACGTTACAGACAGACACACACACAGATTAACCGAACACACCGACATAAGACGAAAATCGACATTTTCGTCTTAATAAGTCAGTCAGAGACAAGATTGGACACATATCATAGCGCATAACCATACGGTGGATAAGCGTCTTTAGCGATACAACGGATTGCACCCATCACTATTCATACTTCTTAATTGAAATGTTCGCTAAAATGATGGTGAGTGATGTTTACAGCTCGGCTTCAGTTAACAGGTTAACGAAGGACACTCCTCCTCCTTTCACCATCCATTATGCAGAAAAATTGGTATATCATATGAGCCCCCACCCCCTCCTCCATAACTCTTTGCTATAATTATCTATTGCCCCTGTGCCATTATGTCATGCGATATTTGATTGAGATACTGAGACTCAATGTTAACGTTAATCCCAGATCAGTGTATGCTATTTACATATAAAAAAAAAATATGTATAATGCTGATAGTCTATACTGTTAGTTTTAGTTCATATACAGTAATATTACAATGTGATAGATGAACTAATACGCTCGCATGTTAGGTAGCTCCAATCGATATTATGCAGCGAGCGCCACGAAAAGACATTTAATATTACGAGGATGCTAAAAATACATTACATATCATTTCTGGATTATGAATTTCACTACAAGAAGCTGCAGTAGTTACGAGGTTCCTAAGTCTGAAAACGATATTTGTTGAGCGCCTTTTTTGCGGAGGGGCAAGGGGGATTCGTATCACGAGGAATAAATTTCTTTATTCCCAGGTCACGATAAATAAAAAAGGATAACTCAAAACATGCATAGGAAGGGAGGATACATGATATAAACCAGCGATTTTCCGCTTCAAGGTTACTTAATATTAAAACTCCCAGTTCACGATTAATGAAAATCCTTAATCACGACGGTCGGCTAATATCCCATTCCCAGTTCAAAAACAACTATTTGCCTCATTCCCAATTCACGGTGAAATGAAAACCGCATTCCCGAGGAACGGAAATACCCCTTGCCCCCCCCCCACCCCCTTTCTCTTTGCGCATGGAAAGATGTGTCCAATTTGTCTAGTGTTAAGTGTATTTGTCTAGCGCTGCACAGGTTGTATGAATAATGTCCTAATATGCTAACCTTGCTGGATGGAAGTTTCCTCCTCCATCCTGGCAGACCCCTGGTTGTCAGGTACTGCCTCCCTCGCATCCCCCGTCATGCATTTTTTAGCGACGATATGTAGATCAGAGGTATCTGCCGCGGGACCAGAAAGCGTAAATTGGTTAAGCGTACCACCCGGTGTACAGTGTACTCCGCTTAATCGTAAGATGTATTTGTCACACAATTTCTTCAGACGAACCGAAATTCACATTAAATGAAAATGGGTCATTCCGGCGAGTTATGACGCAGCTTAAGGGTTAACATAGTTATTACGAAGATTATTAACCGAGTAACGTTAAATCAGCCGGAGTAAACAACTACGCACCATCGGCATTAACAGAAAATGCACATACGGAAGTGAAGGAATATAATTACATTAGCAGCAGTCACAAAATATAAATCAGTCAGAGAACTAGATTAGGCACATGTCATGGCGCATAAACAGGCGGTTGATATAGATAGGCGTCTTCAACGATACAACAGATTGCACCCATCACAACCCATGCTACTTTATAAAAAAAAAAAAAAAATGCCGATAGTTACAACAGTGGTGAAGTCATCAGTCATCTTGAATTGTCTGCAATTGGCATCCAATAATTCCTGAAGATTTTACTATTGTTTTCCCCTACAATTCGTGGTTCGACACGAAGACTTTTTCCCTATTTACCGCAATCCGGGTTTTTTTTCACGCCCAGCCTTGAACAGCCCTCGTCCTGGAGATTCGATATTACTCTCCCTAATTCTTGGGACTCACGATTCAGGGAGGTTACCCCCTCACCCACCTATCTGTGTGTTCTTATTTGTGAGCAAATGTTTCCTTCCGATTAATAAAATCTTCTGCTAAATAGGAAATCGATTATCCGAGAAAAAAAACTTGGGGTTCTATAAGAAATTGCTTTTGAAATTTCATCCGCTTAAGCGTATCTTCCGAATAACCGGATTGCGATTAAGTAGAATGCACTGTAGGCTTATATTCAATATTTTAATTATTGCCACGTTGCTTACCTTGCGTGCTTGTGAAGTTTTCATCCGTTGTGTCGAGCGCAGGATTGCCATGCCCTGTCTTCACCTTGCGTGGCGGCGAGGGCTCTCCACCGCCGACCATTTGACCAGAGCGAGGACAAAGGTTCCCCATGGTCGTGCGATGGCGTGTCTCGAGATCTGTATAAGCACAAAGCGCGATTTGAGAGCTGCCAAATTATTCACTAATCATGAAAGTTTCTTCCGCATTGTGGTTGGTTGCGACAACCTTAAAGTTACTTATCGAGCTATTTCCCGCCAAAACGAAAGAAATCAAAATACAAATAAGAATCAGTCTTAGAACCGGCCCATCGGTCGACAAACAGACGTTTCATGCTTTGGTCGCCAAAAATACATTGGATTTGACGGTAGCCCAAAAGACCTGTTAATTTCAATTAAGAAACTTGTATTTCGCCCAAACGGCGTTATATTTGGCGGTCGCCCAAAGGGCCTTATATTTGGCGGTCGCCCAAAAGAGATATGTTGCGGTCGGCCAACAGACGTATGCTTCGTTCGCCCAAAGGGCCTTATATTTGGCGGTCGCCCAAAAGATATATGTTGCGGTCGCCCTAAGGGCCTTACATTTGGCGGTCGCCCTAAGAGCCTTATATTTGGCGGTCGCCCAAAAGATATATGTTGCGGTCGGCCAACATACGATGTATGCTTCGGTCGTCCTAAGAGCCTTACATTTGGAGGTCGCCCTAATTAAGGGCCTTATATTTAGCGGCCGCCCAAAAGATATATGTTTGGCGTTCGGCCAACAGACGTTGTATGCCTCGGTCGCCCTAAGGGCCTTATATTTGGCGGTCGCAGTAATGACGTTTTATTTGGCGGTCGCCCTAAGGATATATGTGGCGGTCAGCCAACAGACGTTTTATGCCACGATCGGTCGCACTAAGGGCCTTACATTGGGCGTTCGCTCTAAGGGCCTTATGTTTGGCGGTCACCCTAAGGGCCTTATATTTGGCGGTCGCCCTAAGGGCCTTATATTTGGCGGTCGCCCAAAAGATATATGTTGCGGTCGGCCAGCATACGTTGAATGCTTTGGTCGCATAAAGGGGGTTTTATTTGGCGGTCGCCCAAAGGATACATGTTGCGGTCGGCCAACAGTCGTTGTATGCTTCGGTCACCCTAAGGGCCTTACATTTGGCGGTCGCCCTAAGGGCCTTATATTTGGGGGTGGCCCAAAAGATATATGTTTGGCGGTCGGCCAACATACGTTGTATGCTTCGGTCGCTCAAAGGGCCTTATATTTGGCGGTCGCTCTAAGGGCCTTATATTTGGCGGTCGCCCAAAAGATATATGTTGCGGTCGGCCTAAGGGCCTTACATTTGGCGGTCGCCCTAAGGGCCTTATATTTGGCGGTCGCTCTAAGGGCCTTATATTTGGCGGTCGCCCAAAAGATATATGTTGCGGTCGGCCAACATAAGTTGTATGCTTCGGTCGCCCTAAGGGCCTTACATTTGGCGGTCTCCCTAAAGGCCTTATATTTGGGGGTGGCCCAAAAGATATATGTTTGGCGGTGGGCCAACATACGTTGTATGCTTCGGTCGCTCAAAGGGCCTTATATTTGGAGGTCGCTCTAAGGGCCTTATATTTGGCGGTCGCCCAAAAGATATATGTTGCCGTCGGCCTAAGGGCCTTACATTTAGCGGTCGCCCTAAGGGCCTTACATTTGGCGGTCGCCCTAAGAGCCTTATATTTGGGGATGGCCCAAAAGATATATGTTTGGCGGTCGGCCAACATACGTTGTATGCTTCGGTCGCTCAAAGGGCCTTATATTTGGCGGTCGCTCTAAGGGCCTTATATTTGGCGGTCGCCCAAAAGATATATGTTGCGGTCGGCCTAAGGGCCTTACATTTGGCGGTCGCCCTAAGGGCCTTATATTTGGCGGTCGCCCAAAAGATATATGTTGCGGTCGGCCTAAGGGCCTTACATTTGGCGGTCGCCCTAAGGGCCTTATATATGGGGGTCGCCCAAAAGATATATGTTGCAGTCGGCCAACATACGTTGTATGCTTCGGTCGCTCTAAGGGCGTTATATTTGGCGGTCGCCCAAAAGATATTTGTTGCGGTCGGCCAACATATGTTGTATGCTTCGGTCGCCCACACGGCGCTATGTTTGGCGGTCGTCCTAAGGGCCTTATATTTGGCGGTCGCCTGAAAGATATATGTTGCGGTCGGCCAAAGGATATATGTTGCGGTCTTTGAATGCTTCGATCGCCCAAAGGCGTTATATTTGGCGGTCGCCCTAAGGGTGTTATATTTGGCGGTCGCCCTAAGGGTGTTATATTTGGCGGTCGCCCTAAGGGTGTTATATTTGGCGGTCGCCCTAAGGGCTAAAATTTGCAGTGTAGGCGCAAAGGCGACCGGTCAATTTTGTATATGCTGGTAGAATTAGTTTTGACATGCGGTATGTTTCGTAGGGCCTAAAAGATCGCCCAAGCAACATTTTGCTGAAATCAGAAATTCAATACATGCAATAGCTGATGATATATCACTGGTCGCCCTAATTGCCCAAAATTTAGCGGTCGCCCTTAGTCGCAATTAGTCCTTATATACACACACATATATATATATATATATAAATCATCTAACTTATCAAACACTCTTGTTACCATTACCGAAACTAAGTACTCAAATTGACTGGTCTGTACGGATGACTTGGTGCCGAACGACTTCAGCGCCTTGCAAAGCCACAAACTTAATATAAGAAGACCTATTGAGTAAGCGGACAATCCTACCTCGTTAGCGAATTCAATTCAATCATATAGTTCTATATTCCGACATGACTTCCTTTTCGACGTCTTAGTTAGCAGCTGCTCATCAGCGACACTGTCCACACAGAACCCTTGCTACTCGTCGTGTGAGAACCCCTTCGCCGTGACTGGTGATGAGATCACAAGGAGCGATGAGAGAGCCTCTTGGAGGTGTTTTACACACACGCACACAAATTCCGCGTTTGGTAAGAACAAGATACATAACACGGTCTGCGCTGGAATCAAAGTCTATTCTTTATCGTAGGAGTGTGTCGAAGAAAAAATGGTGTTTCTTCAAAATATAGCTATTTCAATGTGGCATTAGCAGCCACTGTTATTTACACGATATTCAATCAACCTGGCTTATTTATTGCTTGCTGATGTTAAGAGTAATAATTTCATTTCCCAATTCAGGGCAGCAGGCCTATGACACATAATTTAAACAAATGAACCTGCAACGCAGTCCAAGCTATTTGAAATCTAAAGCATAAAATGTTGTAATATAAGATTCCAGAACATAAATGGCTTTATTCATTCATTCGTTGAAAAATTTTACATGTTAGGTCTTTTCATCATATATACTTAAAGCTCAAAGGCAAGTAAAAGAAAACGCATGTGACCACAGAACGTAGTTTGTCTAGCTTAAATTCCAATTTCTTCTTTCAATGCAGTATTTACATGTTACAATAGTATACATCATGCTTCTTGCCGGGAACATTCCGCATCGATATTTCGAAAGGGTCCGACGATGTCGCTTGTTATAACGAAAGTGATGGCAAGCCGAAAGAGTTGTAAATACTACAAGGATAATCATATTGTGGCAATGAAGCCGAATATCATTTCTTTTCAAAAAAAAACATAGACAACTATAGAAAAATCCGTTTAAACTGGCCACCACAAATATATCACTGACAGTATCTTTCCGTAAGTTTAGTTTAGTAATGAAAGAATCTAAAATTATAAACGAATACCGGCGGAATTTAAACACAAGTGCATAGAAAATCCGTTTAAACTGGCTACCTCAAATTTATCACTGACAGTGTCTTTTAGTAAGTTTAGTTTAGTAATGAAAAAAATCAAAAATTATAAAAGAATACCGGCGGAATTTAAACACAAGTGCATAATGCGTATATGCAATATACATTTGTGTATATACATTTATGTAGGCTGGCATACAAACGCAAAGAACACTGAAGGAACCGAAGTGATCTGGGTGGGCTTAGGATCTGAGGAACAAGGGTGAAGAGCTGGTGGCGAGACAATTGATGGGCAGAACGTTTTTGTGTTATTGAACTTTGCGCGTGTTATCTCACAAGACAGTCTCTTCCTGGTTGTGAGACCCATCGCTATCAGCGGCGGACAGCGCTTTAGTGGGTCAAGCCTATCAAGGACCCCGTGCGAACCTGCCATACACTGCATGGCTTTACAGAAAAAAACATTATTAACCAACGTGATCGATTGCTAGCAACAAGCCACATCCACCCCCTCTGCATAAAATTATACGTCAAGATATGATCACAAAAAATGTTCCCCTTTAGATCGCTCCCTGGTCAAATTGCCATAGCACTGGCCACCATGACATATAATGCAAGCATCGTGACTAAATGTATAACGACAAATTATTGCGAGATAATTATTATAAATTACTGGTTATTGAGAGAGAAGCCTTCCAGAATAGACATTGACATGCAACAATGGCAAAGTTGATGGAGGTCAATTATCTGAAAACTGTCGATATCAACTGGAATATTTGGTCAAGATCTGCAATTCTGTACACAGAGGTCAAATAACTGGTCGACGTATCGACAGTTTAGATCCTCACCGCATATACATAATTATATATATATATACATATAGCACATATGTATCGCTGCAATGAGGTAATTTATTAATTTACTAATTGTCTATATTATACTTTGTACATGTTCGAAGGTATCTTGACAAACAAGGGGAATGCAGAGGCGGATCTAGGAATTTGCAAAAAGGGGGGGGGGTTGCTCTCTGAAAAACTTGCGACCGGGGGGGGAGATGCTCGGAAAAGCCGACTTTAACAGTGTATGTTCAGTGTATGCCCAAGGGGGGGGGGGGATTGCAACCTCCGTAACCAGGCAAGGGGTATTTCCATTCCTCTGGAATGAGGTTTTCATTTCACCGTGAACTGGGAATAAGACACATAATTTTTCGTGAACTAATTGGTATGGGGTGCAGCTGACCATCGTGATCAAGGATTTTCAATTTTAATATAAAATAACCGTGAATCGGGAAGTCGCTAATTTATATCGTGCATCCGCCCTTCCTATGTATGCTGGAAGTTATCCTTTTAAATTCATTCGTGAGTTGGGATATTTATATGCTTCGTCATCTGGTAACACGAATTCCCCTTGCCCCCCCCCCTCCCCCCCAACAAAGGAGTCACCGAGAGCACAACGTCTAGCTAGACGTTGGGTTCAAAGTCATCTCAGGTAGATAACTGGCTACATGGTATGTCTATTTCCACTCGAACGATAGGGGGGTTTCCCTAAGATTCGACACGTCTGTGTGTACTAGCTTACGTTGTATTATGTCAATCCAGCACATATATGCGTGTACTTACTTTTATTTATTTAAAAAAAAAATGTTGTGTGGTGTAGTATTATACGGGATAAACTATCAATTAAATCTTGGAGCAACCAAGGTGTGCCATCTGATAAAGCATTACCCAAAACTGGAGCGAATGAGATTAAAATCAAGTTTCCATAAACACAGGACAGACAACGATCCAGAGAGAAACTCGCGACCTGGTGGTTGGGGGAGGGTGCTGGTGAAGTGCTCTTTTCGCTTATTTGCGAGCCAATTAAGGGGGGGGGGGGCTGTGCCCTGAATCCGGTACTGCTACCACGGCTACCGATGTCGTATTTAACTTGCTTATTTTGACTTTCCCTTTACCTAAAAAGTGTGAACTTATCTGTACCATAGCTTTGATATATATACTCTTTACAATGGACAAGATGATGTTAGGCTACTCTCCGTTCTTTCAAATACGTTGTATTCGGTTTGAACTCACCATTGCCCGGCCAACAGGCCTTATCGTAGTATGACCCGAATATTTGCCTTTTTGTTTAGACCCACAGTAATTGTAACCGGCCACCGTCGTCTTTTTTGGTCAGTAATCGACCTATGGTCCAGCGTTTTTTGTCTACCCGGACCAAAACATTATCCTGTGCTAATGCATGAAGAGCAATCAACTACAAAGATCACGAACTGGGTTATCTCTTGATGGGGGCTGATCTAGGGAGAAGGGGCCATGAGGGGTTGCACACCCTTGGAAGTTGAGCGTTTTGACATCAGGCCCCGGTTACAAGACATTATGTAAGGTACTATCCCATCTCTGGTGGTCGCCGAATGCTAAAGCTACTAAAAAATGCCCCCAAAATATATTTCTCGCCCTCTTAGCGCGACATACGTATGGTGTGATTCCTACAATCTTTCACAAAAAGTAATGGCAACATCTTTTTTTCATAAATGAAAAACAAAATAGATGTCATTCAAGCTTAGGCTTTTTTGCTGATATGGATCCACTCAGCTTTGTGCAGCTAAGCCGGCCTAGTCCCGCGTTGTAACGTACAGGCGTCCACTCGTGCCTCTTTCTGCCTGACAATAGAATCACAGCTTAGGACTAGATTAATAACATCTTAAAGTTGCATATCGAGCTCTTTCCCGCCAAAATTAAGCCCAGGCGACATATATGCACACCAGCAGTACCTGCTGGTGTTTTTATGGGGAAGAGCGCGGGGCAAAACCCTTCTCCGGTGTTGGCCGGTTGTTAGCGGAAAAGAGCTCGATATACAACTTAAAAAGTCTTATCTGTTATCTATTAGGCTCCCCGTGCGACATGCCTGCATGGTTGCTACGCAACAAGGTCAATGTCACTCAAGTATAGGGGTCTGGAAAGGGGGTTCAGCGTACAGTGTCGATCTTTTTCAAAATTCTCGGTGTCGAATGTCCATTATTCATGACGTTCCGTGCGTTTTTTTTGTCTAAGTTCAGTGCCGTTTTTTGCTAAAATGCCACTATCTGTATTGATGTCGCTTTTTCAGTTCCTCACTGTCGGAATTTAGGGCCCCTGAGGGGGGGTAGCCATGTCGCGTGTCGATTTTAAGAAAAGGTCCATGTCGTGTGTTGATTTTAAGAAAAGTTCCATGTGGCGTGTCGCTAAGTCCTATATATGTCGCATGTCGATTCTAAGACAAACCAAATGTCGCGTTGTCGATTTTAAAAATCACCGTGTCGCCGTGTCGAAAAAGCCCCTCTGGGGCCCTGAATTTGGGGGTCAATGTCGCATGTCGATTATTCAAATATGCGCGTGTCGCCATCTACCCCTTCCACACCCCTTCAAGTGCACTCAGATTCTCAGTGAAATAACAGTGTATATACCGCTCTATATCATCGCTTTATAATAAATTATAATCGGTACACATCTGGTACCAATTTTAAGTTGTATTCTGTATTCTGTATATATATATATTATTATATATTTTCCAGAATTATATTTTTAATATGTCAAAATAGAAGCCACAAAGATCATTATTTCCGCACTGAAGAACATCAGCAAACCAAGAATATGACCGCTTTAATCCTATTGCGCACAGAGTATTGGAAGTCATTACATTCGTTGGTTAATCAATTGGCATTTATATCAGCTGTTTTCTCGGCTTATATGCCTCAATCTCGTTCTTAAGATGGTATCCTTTGATAGTCAAGATATTTATCTGTACAAAATGGGTTTTTGTGTTTAGAAAACAACCTGTTAACCTTTGATAAACTGTGGAAAATTATGCAGCTATATAAGTCTGTACTTTAGCGTGCAATGCAGCACAGAGCGAGCTAGAGTTACCCGAAACATGCACCTAGCTGCCAGAATTTCCCGTGGTACGGTCTATCATTGGATGGTTAAAAGACCTTGAATGCATCATTATGAGTTTTAATGAATGATTATGAGTTTTATTGAATGATTATGAGTTTTAATGAACTATTATGAGTGATCAATTATTAGGTGGGCAAAATGCTTCCCCTCTCACGCGGCAACCCTATCTCGATCACCCGGCCGGCCTCCTGCGCATGTACCGGCAGCTGCTGTTCTATATGCTATATATATAAATGTGGAAGTTATAGTAAGTTTTCATTGTATGTATATTCAGGACGCGCCAATAACAGGAGCTAGGAAGGGAAGGGCCAAGCCATGTATCCGGGGTAACCCCCTACTCTTTGCGAAGAAGGACATGGATCGCTCAAACCACCGATCTAGGATACTGGAATTAAGTTATGAAGACTTGGTCCTAGATCTGTCCTATACGTTGTGCAAAACTCAACAGTGCCAAAAGATCTGGGTTAGCTTAATCCTATATAATGGATGAGGGTGTCTCCCACAGTGGTGAATATATAGTAGTTCTGGTTAATAGACCGCATTTAATTTCATATATCTACGACTGATCAAAACATTTCTTAAGTGACTGTGCGTCGTCTAAATCGTGATCGTAATATGCGTTATTTCGACGACATTGCAAACACTAAATTATCTATCATTTGACCCATATATAGTCTTATTCAGGCGTTTTGTCGACAGTAATATTGGATAACATAGGTGAGATAATAAGAATACGATGATGGTCTAATATGTCGCAGTAACTTTAATTCGCACGGATCTTATGTCAGTGGTGTTTCGGTGGGCGATAATATAGCAATTGTCAGTTTAGCCTTTGCGCAAGTGCCCCCAAGCAAGCCCGCTTTTTAGGGGCACAAGGTGTCCATGCAAAGTTCGTTAGACGCCAGTCGGGAATCGACTGTCGCGTTTATCATAGTGTGTGCGCGTACAATCATAGTGCTTACATATTCTATATACCTTGATCTATCTGACATCAAGAAAGTGTGTCAACACTATATTCGGCGTGTTTAATATCTGCCGCCTCGCTTCCAAAAATATTTTTGTCCATGCACTATTTGCAGCTATGATTTATGTATTTATTTGCCCCATTACACAAGACCTGTGTGAATTTAACTTATTTAAAAGTATATCTTGTTTAATAACAGTACGACACGATAGTTTCTAGCATAAAGTATAGCAGCATGAAGTGTTGATAGCCGCCTTTTTGTTACGTTGTAAGGTGAAGGTCATATTACTGCGTTTTCATTGGTTAAAAGATGTAAGCCCAAGGAAGAGTCTAATATCAGATACCATAGTCGCAACAGAAACTCTCCGGACATCGAAATTTGCGAATTCTTTGTTTACTCTACGAGTTGAGGACGAAATCTATGCATATTCCTTACCTATGAACTGGGGCCTGTCTGAAATATTATTTATCTGATCTGCAGTTTGATTCCTATCCTCACAATACATGACCTGCCATGCTATTTAATAAAGCAGACGATATTGTTTTTATCGATACTAAACTGATTTCAAGTTCACTCTGGATCACTTTAGGTATGCGTCAATGCTTAAAAACAGAGTTAATGATAAAATACTACAAACGAATTCAACCTATGACCCCTTACAAAGATGTAAATGGTATCGCCCAGTGACATCACGGTAAACAGTGAATGGCACCATCAAGCATATCGGCTGCTTTGAGGTGCAGCAAAGCAACATTTGCCTATAGTTTATTTGCAAGTGTCTCACAAAAACGTGAGTTCACATACACTTATTAGGCCCTAATCTAAAGTTCACACAGAAAGTATTTTTTTCTTTGAATCAGTGAATATTTTCTTCGAATCAGTGAATATTTTCTTCTTCGAATCAGTGAATATTTTCTTCGAATCAATGAATATTTTCTTGTAAGCGGGAAATTTCATTGTCTGGAGAGTTTCCGTTACGACTATAGAAAAGGGGACAGAGCATTATGTGCCTATGCAAAGTTTTTATACTAACAGTAATTTTAGCATCTCAAAGCAATGCAAAAGGAATGGGTTTGTACCTTCAATGTTCACATATATGAAAGGAACTATAAACGTATGTAAGCTTAATTCAAGTTATGGCTTGACATTGACACAACCTAACCCCCCTGCCCAAAACACCAGTAATACTATCGCCCACAGACATGACAGATGGCAAGGTTAACAGAGCGACGGCCATCGCAAAACTTGTCTGCTTCGTTTGCGTGAAACTCATAATGTTGGCATCATGTGAATTCTTTTGACAACAGGACTGTAAGTATGCCAAATTCTGTTGGGTCTTTGGTTCAAGTTGACAAATATAAACTGATTTTAGGCTTGTCAATGAAATATTTCATGTCAAATTAGAAAACGAGGCGCCAAATAGTTTCCATGCCGACTATAGGTTGTTTCAGTTATATTTTCGTGTTCTTAATGGTACAATCCATCTATCGTCATTTGGTACTATGATACCTAAACTTCATATTTCCCGCAAAACCCACATGCATATGAATTAACAAAGTGATCCCATTACTATCAAGTCGGTTGAGATGAGACTTTCTTGTTGTTTATCGCACCATTTTGTATTTGGTCATTCTTCACCAGCAGCTTTCGCCAGGTGACGTTTCGCTTATTGCGTGTCAATGGCTGGGTGTATGAAGCGCCACCAAGCTAATGGTGTTGTTTTGATGACATGCACACATGCACAGTTTCTCCACTGGGTGGGGAAGATAGCAGATGGAACAGAGCGGCCTGTTGGCTTGAGAAAACAATAAAGGTTGTCGTAATAATGAAGACATGAACCAAAATAATAAAGTAAGTTGATAGATACATACTTCCAGAAACTATTCCCATACTCCATAAAGTTCTTGCCATAAACACTGCTTCTTGCCATGCATGTTTATATTTTGCTATTCAGGATTTGGTTTTAGGGAGTTCCTCTGTGGTGGCACTACCATAAAGGCATAAAACATATAAATTAATTATATATGAGGTTTAATATTTGTTATTAACAAAATATAAAGACTTTACTCAAATAAATTAACTATAGTTTGATGTTTGTTAATACCATAAACTGCCTTTTTGAAGCAGCATATATATTAGAAGCCCCACCCAACTTTTCCCTCAAAAGTGGGTCGGCATGTGCCCAGAAACATTTCCAGCAAACTATGTATTATAATAAGTCACACCTGGCCTTCTGCATCTCTCGACTCCCCCTCCACACCCCCCTCTCTGCAACCCTCTCCCCTTCCTGCTACCCAGTGCCCTTTCCCATATCCTTGCTTATCATAAACCCATCTGGCGACCTGTGTCAATTACTCCTCAAGGATATAACATTTGTCTCTGCTTCTGCCATCACACCTCTTATCAAGTGTCACACCAGTGGCTGGCTCGGATATTTACTGCATATTTATGAAATACTGTCATGCCTACTCAGTATCAGTATCTGTATGGCCCGAGTAACCTCTGACAGTCAGTGTCAGGATGGCAGCTGTATCATGTTACACTGATGACATCATGATGCAATCAATTATTTTGGCAACACCGTAGATTTCCGTATTTCACCTCCCCCCCCTTCAAATGTACATGTCCCCCTTGCCATGCTCAGTTGAAATCAGCAAAATGTTGTATTTAAAGACACAGCTCGACTTTGCAGCCATTTCTGGGAAGTGCCTCATCCAACTTCCTTATAGTATCAGTGGCTTCAAAAAAGGCACTTTACAGTAACAAAATACAGACTTTTACTCAATCAAATTAATTATGATATGAGGTTTGTTATAAACACGCCACAAAGACTTTGCTCAATAATATTAGCTATGTATCAGGTTTTAGGGCTCAACATCTCCTGACATTCATTTGTCCTGAAGGACAAATACATTCTATTTTTACTTGTAACACTTGATATTAACTTGTCCTCCCCGCTCCACCAAAAAACCCCAAAGCAAGCATATTGTTATATAACAATATTTAAAAAATAATAAAGAGCCACTGCCACGATTCCAACTACTATTGGGAAAGTGATTGCAGAAATCATTACCGTTTTGAAACAATCATTAACAATAAGCATCCCCTTTCACAGGTTTTGACTACCCAGACCTGTGATTAATCCTTACTTTCCTATGTTTTCAGTATTTTTTTTCTTTTGTCCATACTTTTTCCCTAATTTTTTGTTAAAAGGCAGCCATTGTTTGAAGAAATTAGGGTACATCAGGATCATGGCACAAGTGTTTGATACCCGATGATCTGTGACACTTGGTACTGGCACAGAGTAGGTATTGTACTGTATAATGCCTACTCTGTGGTGCTGGAATGCATGGTATGTGGCCTGGCCTCAAAATGATAAGAGATGGGGTAAGGGTAAAGTTCATCTCTGTAAGTAAATATGCAAAAGAGGCATAGATAAATTTTCATCAAATGGTCCTAACAGCGGCAGGCACACAAAAAAAACTATTAAACAACTAATCCATTTCCATTTTTACCACACCCCACCCCTCCCTTCAAGTACACCCCTTCAACCTGCTTAAACCCACACCATGGGTTTGAGTCTGTGGCTACCCGAACAAAAAGCACCAATTTATATTCATCAGCATTCAAGCAAATTAGTATACTGTAACATAAGCAGTCTGGAATTGGTGACACTATTAACATACATCAAACCACAGACTTTCTCTCTAGGTGTTGATAAAGTGCTATGGCTGGCTTAAATGTAAACATATGGAACAATATTAGATTATTTCATGAACAAACACCAAATGTCATATAGTCAAACCCGGGAAGTGCATCATTCGACTTTGTAGTAGAAGCTGTGGCAGCTTACAGTACATATTCATAATATGCATACCAGTATATATTATATGGAAATATTGTAACTATTTATATTTAATCAATATTATTATTTGCTTCTAACGCTCCTTTTTTCATTGTTAGGAATCATGGAGCGTGAAGAAAGAGACCGAGAAAGAGACAGAACTAGAGATAATGATGACAAAAGAAGACCAGCATCTGAAATTAAAGAAAGAACAAGAGACAGGTCAGTGCAAGGTGCATGCATATTAAACCACCAAGAGGAGTTTGTGACTTGCTAGTTGCTGTATCATATCAATCACATATGCTTGTTTAGATGTAAGTGTATGCTTGTTTAGATGTAACAGCACTGTATTCATAGGCTCTCGTTGACATCAGAAAAAAAATCATTCTGCAGTCACTTTTGAAACTGTGTTCATTCAATGACATTGACCTTTACATTTGCGTAGACAACGAAGCCGCAGTCGTGATCGAGACCGGAATCGTGACAAGGAGAGGAAGAAAAGCAGAAGCAAGAGTAGAGAGCGCTCCCATGGCAAGAAACGAAGGTCAAGGTCGCGATCCCCACATAAAAGAGACAAGGATGCCAAGTAAGATATTCCATGTACAAAATGGTGTAAAATACTATTATGAATGTTCAGGAATGAAGTGCGGTAGATAGAATATTGATTCTATGATGAATTAAAGATGTAATTATATAATCTAAATAGAAATGTTCGATTAAAATGTAACATTTCCTCATATTCGAGTGAATTTGTCCCTTTACGTTGCCACCATACTTATTGCCATTCCGTTTTATCCAATGCAGAAAGTTGAAGAAGGAAGAAGAATTAGAGGAGGGAGAAATCACAGAGGCTCAGAAAAAGAAGGTTCCTCTTTCACTGGAGGAACTCCTAGCCAAGAAGAAGGCGGAAGAAGAAGCCCAAAGCAAGGTACCAGCATTTTTTAGTGTTGTTAAACTGTTGTATAAGTGATGTTCAGTATTTAAAATACATATATTAATTTCAAACGTCGTACCATCTCACTTGACCACACCACTTCGTTGATACTTCCTTTGCGGTGTATTTACCCACTTAGCAACAAATGAAGTGTGTTGTTCGAAGTGTTCTTGTGCCATGATCGCAGCGGCACATGACGATACCAATGACCAAATGAAACCGAACAAATGTAACGTTGACTGACCTCCTTAAGTAAACGTTGTCTAAAACGTTTACGCTTTTGTAAGCGTTGCATGTGAACGTGACCCTGACGTGGCTTGTAAGTGTCGTCTCCACGTGGGGGGCCGCCCCGGTAGCTCAGTGGGTCAGAGCGCTCGCATTGAGTGCTCTGGTCACCGGAGAGCTTAACGGCTCGTGGATCGGGTTTTTGAGCCCCTCTGTGGCCATGTCTGTGTGATCGCAGGATAAAGATCCCATGTCCTTCGCAATGAGTAGGGGGTTACCCCCGGGGACATGGCTCCACTCTCCCTTCCTTCTGCCATTGACGCGATATGACCAACAGTGGTTAAAGCGTCCTGAATATACAACCACACGTCTCCACGTGGCCGTTGCAGCCTAAGTTCCTGACGAAGGAGGAGCGGCAGGCCGAGGCTATGCGCAAGCGTCAGGAGGCGGTGGAGGCCAAGAGGAAGGCCATCGAGGATGAGCGCAAGCAGCAGCATCAGTTCATGCGGACAGCCAAGGATTCCATGATGGGTAAGGTACTCCGGGTGACGTCACGCAAATATATACAGGTGGCCATCGAGGCATCCGCTGTGCAATATACCGAGCTAGGCTGTCAATCATTCACTTACGTCACTGTGGCTTTTATCCAATTATGTGGTGAAAACAAGGTCTTCCACTTGCGACAAGTCGGACAAACAAGTGGGACAAACAAAGCAGCATGTCATTTTGTTGTAAGTTTCAGAGATGAGTACTTCTCACTTGTATCTACCATCAGCTATGATTGTCAATTTCATACGAAAGAATAAGAAAAAAGGACTGAAGCGTGGGCGGGGCTTGGTGTCGGAGTATGGATCGTTCTATTGAGTGTAAAGTGCCATAGAGAATAGGGGCCGCCTTGATAGCTCAGTGGGTTAGAGCGCTCGCCTTGAGTGCTCTGACCACCTGAGAGCCTCACGGCACGTGGATCGGTGGTTCGCGCCCCGCTGTGGCCATGGTGTAATCAAACCTTGCTCGAGATAAAGATTTATTCTGCATTGTTGAATGCCGAGGCACAGTGGATCAAATTCTATGCGAGCGCATATTGGGTTTTCCATTGTAGGGGCAAGGGTTATAAAACAGCGCCTTGTAGCAGCATAGTTTATTTCGTGGGGCGCGTCTTCCGCTCGGTCCGCTCGGTGTCGTTTTCTGATGTAAACACATTTCGTGTCACGCAGACGGCTATGAGCGAGATCGACGCGACAGACGGGAGCGCGACCGACGAGATCGAGAGCGCGTACGAGAACGGCCGACGGACGGGGCGGAAGTGGACGGAGAAAGAGAGAAAGTGAGGGACAGCAAGGACAAGGAGAAGGAAGTCGGAGCCATCAAAGTGAGTCTTGCGTGTCCAGTCACTCGTGTCGTGGTCTTCGCCATCAGGGACCGTAAGTTTGAACGGTCAGGGCCAAATATTTTCGCCCCGCTCTATGCTACTATCCTATTCTAGGGCCAAATATTTGACCCCCCCTTCTTCGGTTTGCGGGGATGATATTAGGTTCTTTACTTATGTTAAAAATGTTCATTCGAGTGAATCTGGTTTAGCCGTCTCCGGTGGCAAGGGCGTGATCGTCGATATTTTCGGAAGATTTTCTACAAATGCCTGGATTGCCAGCGGGATTGCCTCAAGTTGTGTCTCCTGCCCATTAATCCCCTATCGTTTCTTCTTGTGGTGGTGGGGGTGGGGGGGGAGGGGGGAGGGGCAGCCCCCAGGGGTGATTGCGTTCTCCCCCCGACAAACTAAGTAGGAACTTTCGGCGAGTCATTCCCCAAGATTCAAGACATATATGTTCAGAGGTGTTTATGTCATTTCTCGTCCCGCTGTTTGGAAGATCGATTCCTTCACGAGGCGGCTTTCTTCACATAAGTGTATATGTGTTTTACCGACGGATAAGGCATTTTCACCAAGCAACTTTATAATCTAAATATATACGTCTTCTACGGACTGCACAAGTTATTTAACCAGGCGGCTTTATAATATAAGTATCTACTTTTTGGAAGAACCAGACCGCAACTGTGTTACACCACAACACACATTGTGAAGTATTCCCTACAAAATGACGGGAAATAAAAGGTGTTATTGAGAGATTTATATACATGTATTAACTCGTAACTTGTATGTAGGATCGATATCTTGGTGGAGTAAAGAAGAAGAAACGTGTTCGCCGGCTGAACGACCGCAAGTTTGTGTTTGACTGGGACGCTGGAGAAGACACGTCTGTCGACTACAACCCGATCTACAAGGAGCGCCATCAGGTGCAGCTGTACGGCCGCGGGAACATCGCCGGCATGGATCTCAAGGTGGGATGTCTGGTGGCATGGGTCTCAAGGTGGGATGTCTGGTAGCATAGGTCTCAAGGTGGGATGTCTGGTGGCATGGATCTCAAGGTGGGATGTCTGGTAGCATAGGTCTCAAGGTGGGATGTCTGGTAGCATGGGTCTCAAGGTGGGATGTCTGGTAGCATAGGTCTCAAGGTGGGATGTCTGGTGGCATGGGTCTCAAGGTGGAATGTCTGGTGGCATGGGTCTCAAGGTGGGATGTCTGATAGCATGGGTCTCAAGGTGGGATGTCTGGTGGCATGGATCTCAAGGTGGGATGTCTGGTAGCATGGGTCTCAAGGTGGAATGTCTGATAGCATGGGTCTCAAGGTGGGATGTCTGGTAGCATGGGTCTCAAGGTGGGATGTCTGGTAGCATGGATCTCAAGGTGGGATGTCTGGTGGCATGGATCTCAAGGTGGCATGTCTGGTGGCATGGGTCTCAAGGTGGGATGTCTGGTAGCATGGGTCTCAAGGTGGGATGTCTGGTAGCATGGATCTCAAGGTGTGATGTCTGGTAGCATGGGTCTGAAGGTGGGATGTCTGGTAGCATGGAGGGCATGGGTCTGAAGGTGGGATGTCTGGTAGCATGGATCTCAAGGTGTGATGTCTGGTAGCATGGGTCTCAAGGTGGCATGTCTGGTAGCATGGATCTCAAGGTGGGATGTCTGGTTGCATGGTTCTCAAGGTGGGATCTCTGGTAGCATGGAGGGCATGGGTCTCAAGGTGGGATGTCTGGTAGCATGGATCTCAAGGTGGGATGTCTGGTAGCATGGGTCTCAAGGTGGCATGTCTGGTAGCATGGATCTCAAGGTGGGATGTCTGGTTGCATGGTTCTCAAGGTGGGATCTCTGGTAGCATGGATCTCAAGATGTGATGTCTGGTAGCATGGGTCTCAAGGTGGGATGTCTGGTAGCATGGATTTCAAGGTGTGATGTCTGGTAGCATGGGTCTGAAGGTGGGATGTCTGGTAGCATGGAGAGCATGGGTCTGAAGGTGGGATGTCTGGTAGCATGGATCTCAAGGTGTGATGTCTGGTAGCATGGATCTCAAGTTGGGATGTCTGGTAGCATGGGTCTCAAGGTGGGATGTCTGGTAGCATGGAGGGCATGGGTCTGAAGGTGGGATGTCTGGTAGCATGGATCTCAAGGTGTGATGTCTGGTAGCATGGGTCTCAAGGTGGGATGTCTGGTAGCATGGATCTCAAGGTGGGCATGGGTCTCAAAGTGGGATGACAGGTAGCATGGATCTCAAGGTGGGATGTCTGGTAGCATGGATCTCAAGGTGTGATGTCTGGTAGCATGGGTCTCAAGGTGGGATGTCTGGTAGCATGGAGGGCATGAGTCTGAAGGTGGGATGTCTGGTAGCATGGATCTCAAGGTGGGATGTCTGGTAGCATGGATCTCAAGGTGGCATGTCTGGTAGCATGGGTCTCAAGGTGTGATGTCTGGTAGCATGGGTCTCAAGGTGGAATGTCTGGTAGCATGGGTCTCAAGGTGGGATGTCTGGTAGCATGGGTCTCAAGGCGGAATGTCTGGTAGCATGGTCTCAAGGTGGGATGTCTGGTAGCATGGATCTCAAGGTGGGATGTCTGGTAGCATGGGTCTCAAGGTGGAATGTCTGGTAGCATGGGTCTCAAGATGGATGTCTGGTAGCATGGAGGGCATGGGTCTCAAGGTGGGATGTCTGGTAGCATGGATCTCAAGGTGGGATGTCTGGTAGCATGGATCTTAAGGTGGGATGTCTGGTAGCATGGAGGGCATGGGTCTGAAGGTGGGATGTCTGGTTGCATGGATCTCAAGGTGGGATGTCTGGTAGCATGGATCTCAAGGTGTGATGTCTGGTAGCATGGGTCTCAAGGTGGGATGTCTGGTAGCATGGAGGGCATGGGTCTGAAGGTGGGATTTCTGGTAGCATGGATCTCAAGGTGGGATGTCTGGTAGCATGGGTCTCAAGGTGGGATGTCTGGTGGCATGGATCTCAAGGTGGGATGTCTGGTAGCATGGATCTCAAGGTAGGATGTCTGGTGGCATGGATCTCAAGGTGGAATGTCTGGTAGCATGGGTCTCAAGGTGGGATGTCTGGTAGCATGGGTCTCAAGGTGGGATGTCTAGTAGCATGGATCTCAAGGTGGGATGTCTGGTAGCATGGATCTCAAGGTGGAATGTCTGGTAGCATGGATCTCAAGGTGGGATGTCTAGTAGCATGGATCTCAAGGTGGGATGTCTGGTAGCATGGATCTCAAGGTGGAATGTCTGGTAGCATGGATCTCAAGGTGGGATGTCTGGTAGCATGGATCTCAAGGTGGGATGTCTGGTAGCATGGGTCTCAAGGTGGGATGTCTGGTAGCATGGTGGGCATGGATCTCAAGGTGGGAGGTCTGGTAGCATGGATCTCAAGGTGGGATGTCTGGTGGCATGGATCTCAAGGTGGAATGTCTGGTAGCATGGGTCTGAAGGTGGGATGTCTGGTAGCATGGGTCTCAAGGTGGAATGTCTGGTAGCATGGGTCTCAAGGTGGGATGTCTGGTAGCATGGGTCTCAAGGTGGGATGTCTGGTAGCATGGGTCTCAAGGTGGAATGTCTGGTAGCATGGGTCTCAAGGTGGGATGTCTGGTAGCATGGAGGGCATGGGTCTGAAGGTGGGATGTCTGGTAGCATGGATCTCAAGGTGGGATGTCTGGTAGCATGGATCTCAAGGTGGGATGTCTGGTAGCATGGAGGGCATGGGTCTGAAGGTGGGATGTCTGGTTGCATGGATCTCAAGGTGGGATGTCTGGTAGCATGGATCTCAAGGTGTGATGTCTGGTAGCATGGGTCTCAAGGTGGGATGTCTGGTAGCATGGAGGGCATGGGTCTGAAGGTGGAATGTCTGGTAGCATGGATCTCAAGGTGGGATGTCTGGTAGCATGGGTCTCAAGGTGGGATGTCTGGTGGCATGGATCTCAAGGTGGGATGTCTGGTAGCATGGATCTCAAGGTGGGATGTCTGGTGGCATGGATCTCAAGGTGGAATGTCTGGTAGCATGGGTCTCAAGGTGGGATGTCTGGTAGCATGGGTCTCAAGGTGGGATGTCTAGTAGCATGGATCTCAAGGTGGAATGTCTGGTAGCATGGATCTCAATATGGAATGTCTGGTAGCATGGTTCTCAAGGTGGAATGTCTGGTAGCATGGATCTCAAGGTGGGATGTCTGGTAGCATGGTGAGCATGGATCTCAAGGTGTGATGTCTGTCAGCATGGATCTCAAGGTGGGATGTCTGGTAGCATGGATCTCAAGGTGGGATGTCCGGTAGCATGGTGGGCATGGATCTCAAGGTGGGATGTCTGGTAGCATGGATCTCAAGGTGGGATGTCTGGTAGCATGGGTCTCAAGGTGGGATGTCTGGTAGCATGGTGGGCATGGATCTCAAGGTGGGATGTCTGGTAGCATGGATCTCAAGGTGGGATGTCTGGTGGCATGGATCTCAAGGTGGAATGTCTGGTAGCATGGGTCTGAAGGTGGGATGTCTGGTAGCATGGGTCTTAAGGTGGGATGTCTGGTAGCATGGATCTCAAGGTGGGATGTCTGGTAGCATGGATCTCGAGGTGAGATGTCTGGTAGCATGGATCTCAAGGTGGAATGTCTGGTAGCATGGATCTCAAGGTGGGATGTCTGGTAGCATGGGTCTCAAGGTGGGATGTCTGGTAGCATGGATCTCAAGGTGGGATGTCTGGTAGCATGGGTCTCAAGGTGGGATGTCTGGTAGCATGGTGGGCATGGATCTCAAGGTGTGATGTCTGTCAGCATGGATCTCAAGGTGTGATGTCTGTCAGCATGGATCTCAAGGTGGGATGTCTGGTAGCATGGTGGGCATGGATCTCAAGGTGGGATGTCTGGTAGCATGGTGGGCATGGATCTCAAGGTGGGATGTCTGGTAGCATGGTGGGCATGGATCTCAAGGTGGGATGTCTGGTAGCATGGTGGGCATGGATCTCAAGGTGGGATGTCTGGTAGCATGGTGGGCATGGATCTCAAGGTGGGATGTCTGGTAGCATGGTGGGCATAGATCTCAAAGTGAGATATTGGTACTTCATGTATCATCTTGTGCGATTTACGCGATTTGTGTCTTAATTATATAATTCGCACATTCATACAAGGAAAGGAGCTGATCAGAGGGGCAATCGTTATGAAAACATGAGAAACACATGTTTTCTCGTATAACATTTTTGCAACTTTTAACACTTGTATATAACTATATTTAGCGCTTGTTTTCTTCTTTTCAGCAACAAAAAAAAGAACAGTCCAAGTTCTACGGCAACCTGGTGGAGCGCCGGCGTACGGAAGGCGAGAAGGAACAAGAGAAGAAGCGGCTGAAGAAGGAAGCCAATCGGGAGGCCAAACAGCGCTGGGACGACCGCCACTGGACGGACAAGTCCAAGGAGGAGATGACTGAGCGAGACTGGCGAATCTTCAAGGAGGATTACAACATCATGACCAAGGGCGGCCGCATCCCGCAGCCCATGCGCTCCTGGAAAGAGGCCGGTGTGGCCCCCGAGATCATGGAAATCATTGATAACGTGGGATACAAGGTGCGTGGAGTGATTGGTGTATGGGTCATCGACTGTAGGGGTCAAGCCTCAGGCTCAGTAGCACTGGGTTTGATGTTAATTGTGCAAATTATTATTATTTAATTATTATTATTATTATTATGACGTAGAGTCGAAGGTTTGGGCCTTATGGCATGTATGACAAGGGTTTAGGTTGTTTACACACCAATTTGGGTTGTATTATACGATGCCAGTGATTTTGTAATTGTCTCATTATGCATTGTTATATATTTTAGGTATGTTTCTGATATATGTGTGATATATTCTTTTGAATTCTACACCTGCAAACTGCTATAAGCAGTCAATCCTCCCAATGCTTATTGAACTCCTCTTGCAGTAACCAAACCGTCGCTTATGTCAGTGTATTGCCAGCTTTGATTAAAGTACAATGATACTTTCTGCCCGTATCTTCCACATAATCCATCATTTTCCCGTAGATTTCGTCGCCCCTTTTTGGCCTTCATGGACATAATAGTGGCCGGAAACAGCACCACACCTAAAACACTGCTGTTGCCGCAGAGAATTGTCTGACAGTAAAATTATAATTACTCTCCGTATCCTTGGTGCAAACCATCAGGAGCCAACGCCGATCCAGAGACAGGCCATCCCTATTGGTCTCCAGAACCGAGATATCATCGGCGTGGCGGAGACAGGATCCGGAAAGACTGCCGCCTTCCTCATCCCTCTGCTGGTGTGGATCCAGACACTGCCCAAGATTGAAAGGTGCTCCCACTGGGGCCCCGGATTGCTACTCATACAGCCATTTCGCATTATTGCTTATAATATTTTCTTTGTATATACCGTAGTTGCTTCAATAAGCGCCCATGTTTCAATAAGCGCCCGGCCAAGGAGACAGAAACTAAATAAGCGCCCGGGCTTAAATAAGTGCCCGGCGCTGAATAACCTCCATGGAGCAAACTTTCATGCTACTGCATTGCCTTCTTTGCAATGCGAGGTAGTATAGTTACTGCTATATTATATTATTGGGCACCCCTCTTTGAAAGCGCCCGTTGAATTCTATACTCGAAAAAAAATAATCGCCCGGGCGTGTATTCGAGCAACTACGGCAGTGGTTTTATTGTTTGATGGTATCTGTATTATCTCGAAATCGGTGCCTGGTCATTGTATGCTTGAATGACGAATACGACTGAGGGATTGGTAAATCATTCTTGATCATGTTAATATTGAAAGGTCATATGCCTTCTAGCAGAAATGGTCTAAATCAGGATTTAGTTCTAGCACCTACATGTTGTGTGAGCTTTTGTTGACATTACATTGCTACATAACGACGATACTATGTGGTCCTAGAGCTGGCTCCAACCTCGGAAACCTGAGAATGTGTTCTGGATATGTGCATGCCTGCTTTACCTAAACAGCAGTCTTTACCCCCCCCCCACCCATACCTTAAAGCTCTTCGTTCCCCCGTCGCCGCCTGTTCATTCGTCGATGTTGGCCATTTAATTTGCATAATCTATAATATTCACCTCTGAGCTCCAAGAAGCAACTAACCGTAATGAAATTCAATACAAACCAATCATTCACTCCCCGATCGCCCCTGCATGCTTTCTCCCCTACATGACGCCTCGTGACCTCTCCGTGACCTCTCCGTGACCGCTCTGGAACCTCTCCCTGACCGCTCTGGAACCTCTCCCTGACCTCTCTGTGACCATCTCCGTGACCGCTCTGGAACCTCTCCCTGACCGCTCTGGAACCTCTCCCTGACCGCTCTGGAACCTCTCCCTGACCTCTCTGTGACCCTCTCCGTGACCGCTCTGGAAGCTTTTCCTGACCGCTCTGGAACCTCTCCGTGACCCGTCTGACCTCGACGTGACCTCTGTCTGACCCCTGTGTGTGTCGCCCCTCGGCAGGATGGAGGACGCCGACCTTGGGCCGTACGCCGTCATCATGGCGCCGACCCGTGAGCTGGCCCAGCAGATCGAGGAGGAGACCGTCAAGTTCGGCGGCCCGCTCGGCATCAAGTCCGTCTCCATCATCGGAGGCATATCCCGGGAGGAGCAGGGCTTTAAGCTGCGCCAAGGCTGTGAGGTAAGTGGTCCTGTTGGAGCTCTCACTCAAATCTTGTACATGCTAATTCATCACAGGGAGCAGCAGGGCTTCAAGCTCACCAAGGCTGTGAGGTAAGTGGCCCTGGGGTATAATCGCCACTTAAGCTACGCCACTAGACAGCGCTAAGTGGAAGATTTGTCGAGCGATTATCGGGTTCAAAATACATAATTAGTCACCCAAGATGTGGCTTTTCTGATTTAAGACAGCGCTAAAATTATATTAAAGAGGACTTCTTAATCATGAGCCCCACAACAACGAGCTGGTGAGGCTAAGACCTTTTCTAGCACTTTTCGTATGTGACTTACGAGGGGATTATGCATGTGGCCCCTGAAACTCTCAAATCTTGTACATGCTAATTCAATTCAGGGGGGGGTGGGGCTGGCTTTCAGACAGCGCGGGGGGGGGGGCAGTGTTTCGAAAAGAGTGACGAGCATGTAACATCTTTTGCTTGCGAGTTTAGTGACTGCTCACCACTATTCGGTATACAACGATTATTAATGTGCAGCCATTTTCATAACTTTTGTTTCTTGGTAATATTATACAAATTGATGTGGGAAAGATATTAATGTTTTTTCTTTTATATCGGGCATTGCTATACACTACGGCTTTTAAACTAAGAGAATAATCAGCTATTTGTGGGCAATGATACCTCTTGTTATACCATAAATGTCCTTTATAATTACAAATGTTTGATTCGAATTGAACTAGGATTGTCTACCAAGAATGTCTGAACTAAGTAATGACAAGTATGATGAAGGTAGAGCAAAGCGCCAACAGCCGGCCACACCACATGTCGTCTCTTGCAGATTGTTATTGCTACGCCGGGTCGGCTGATAGACGTGTTGGAGAACAAGTACCTCGTGCTACAGCGGTGTACGTACATCGTCCTCGACGAGGTGAGACTCCCACTGACGCTGTGGGGCTTCATTACAACGGCGTGTCGGTGTTATTAACGCAAGGGCGGATTTAGGGGGTGGCGGGGTTAGTAGTACACCCCCCCCCCTTGGCAACTTAGACATATACTGTAAAATTCCTGTTCTCCGAGAACCCTCCCACCGGTCGCAAGTTTTCAGAGAGCAACCCCCCCCCCCCCTTTTGCAAATTCCTAGATCCGCCCCTGGTAACGGTAACTGCAATAAGTTATTATTAGTACGCAATGATTTTGATGCAATTACCTTCTAGGCCATTTTACTGGATTTAATGTTGGCGGAAGAGATAATTTTTAGAATTTCTTTCATCTTCAGTTTTGAAGATAGGGCTGTTAAAATATTTGTTACACAATTGTAACGCAGCTCTTAACACATTATTGCATATTTAAAGCCTAGACCGTGTGAAGTCAATATATTTTGTTATATGATCTCCTGCACGCGTTAATCCATACTTTAGGTTTTGTTAGTTCCACCACGAACATGTGAATAGTTATTTCTGCTATTGTAATGGATGTCTAGGCGTGGAATTGTCGCATGCACCGCGTACATGCACCATTTATAATGGACAACACATGTATTATTATTATTTCGAGACAGAATTTGGCCACTGCTAGAAATTGCCAACGCTGCGTACAATAAGATCTGCATTATAATAAGATTCAATTTCTGCGCGTGCAACAGTACTAACTGTGTAAACGCCACGTCTTTTGCACGTATGCTATTACTGTTTTAGTATTTATCTTGTCCGATAGCTGTGCAAATATGGATACAATAATACGACACATTATTTGAGTTTCCTTTAGTATATTTACTGTATTGTATTACTGTATTGGTAGGCGGACAAGATGATTAACATGGGTTTCGAGCCGGACGTGCAGCTCATCCTGACCTACCTGCCGGTCACTAACATGAAGCCCGACACAGACCTGGCCGAAGACGAGGAATTCCTCAAGGCCAACTTCACCTCCAAAGACAAATACAGACAGGTCGGATCTCCCTCTCGATCCATCCCCGGACTCAGCCTGTTTCTGTTACTCTTATTATATACATATCATTATTCTCACTCAAAATATACATATATACACGGAATGAGCAGTAAGGCTAAACAAAGCCGTCTGCCCGAACAATAAACTGTTTTAACCAAACACTAAAACGATAGAAGCTCAAGTTAATACAATCGTGGATGGATGCTTATTTAACTATTTAATTATTTTTAATAAATCAGCAGGGTTTGCACCTTGCTCTCGATGTTTTCAATGTTCTTGATGTATCCCCTGGACATATGGCTCCACTCTCCCTTCCTTCTCCCATTACTCCCACGCGATATGATCAAAAGTGGTTAAAGCCTCGTGAATAACCAACCAACGAACCTATACGTTACAACCATTGCAGACGGTCATGTTCACGGCCACGATGCCGCCGGCGGTGGAGCGGCTGGCTCGCAGCTACCTCCGCCGACCCGCCGTCGTCTACATCGGCTCGGCAGGCAAGCCCATCGAGAGGGTGGAGCAGATAGCGTACATGGTCACCGAGAAGGAGAAGAGGTACGCACGGCTTGCACTCTCACGATAGGGGGGGGGGGGGTGGTAAACAATTGAATCGGGCAGACACCATTATTGGCAATGCTGTCATAAGACGATCTCGATCAGCCTCTGGTCGATCATGAATTGAAGGGTTGTTACAGATTGAGGAAGTCCATTTTACTGTTAAATGCCTTGCGCTATTAGCATTATCATGAGTTAGCAATCGTTTACCGTCTCTTTTAATTCGCTGTGGGTTGTTCATGATACCAGCTTTTTGCGTTTAATTTCATTCAATTGTCAACTCCTTTTCGCTGGTTTTGTGATGTGACGTTATTGGCGCTTTCGGGCATATGGCGTAACATAATTGTGCAATAGTTTAGTTCCTTATTGTTTTTATTCGACGATAGGCTGTTGCATATATCTCCTCGTAGTTTTGCTAAAATATGTTTACACATATTTACACTTTTTCAAATGTCTACAACACAAATATATATGGTTTTCTTTACGTCATTACGTATATAATGCATTAATCATATGCCTATAATGATGAGCTGTATGTTAATATGATGACCACGTGTTGCCACTGCAGGAAGAAGTTGTTGAACCTTCTGGAGCGTGGCATTGATCCTCCCGTTATCATCTTCGTCAACCAGAAGAAGGGAGCCGACGTTTTGGCCAAGTCCCTGGAGAAAATGGGCGTGAGTATCTACCGTGGTTATAGTAGGGTAGAAATATGGGCGTGAGTATCGAGCGTGGTTATAGTGTGGTGGAAATATGGGCGTTAGTATCTACCGTGGTTATAGTAGGGTAGAAATATGGGCGTGGGAGTAGCTAGCGTGGTTATAGTGTGGTAGAAATAGGGGCGTGAGTATCTACCCTGGTTATAGTGGCGTAGAAATATGGGCGTGAGTATCTACCCTGGTTATAGTAGGGTGGAGATATGGGCGTGAGTATCTAGCGTGGTTATAGTGTGGTAGAAATATGGGCGTTAGTATCTACCGTGGTTATAGTAGGGTAGAAATATGGGCGTGAGTATCTAGCGTGGTTATAGTGGGTAGAACTATGGGTGAGTATCTACCGTGGTTATAAAGTCGGGTAAAAATGTGGACGTGAGTATCTGTCGTGGTTATAGTGGGGTGGAAATGTGGACGTGAGTATCTACCGTGTTTATAGTGGGGTAGAAATATGGGCGTGAGTATCTACCGTGTTTATAGTGGGGTAGAAATATGGGCGTGAATATCTAGTGGTTATAGTGGGGTAGAAATATGGGCGTGAATATATCTAGTGGTTATAGTGGGGTAGAAATATGGGCGTGAATATCTAGTGGTTATAGTGGGGTAGAAATATGGGCGTGAATATCTAGTGGTTATAGTGTGGTAGAAATATGGGCATGAGTATCTACCGTGGTTATAGTGTAGTAGAAATATGGGCGTGAGTATCTACCGTGTTTATAGTGGGGTAGAAATATGGGCGTGAATATCTAGTGGTTATAGTGGGGTAGAAATATGGGCGTGAATATCTAGTGGTTATAGTGTGGTAGAAATATGGGCGTGAATATCTAGTGGTTATAGTGGGGTAGAAATATGGGCGTGAGTATCTACCGTGGTTATAGTGGGGTAGAAATATGGGCGTGAATATCTAGTGGTTATAGTGGGGTAGAAGTATGGGGTGAGTATCTACCGTGGTTATATAATGAGAATACCCGCCGTGGTTATATAGTGAGAATACCCGCCGTGGTTATATAGTGGGTGATATCCAGTGGTAGTGTAGTGTATCAGAAAAAATGAGGGGTTATATTGCAACGACTAACAAATCCCAGCATAAATTGAACTTGATTTTTTGCATGTTAATTTACTTACAACAGTATCACTACATATATGGGTATGCTATTGCCTTGCAGTTCAACGCGTGCACGTTGCATGGCGGGAAGGGTCAAGAGCAGCGTGAGTTTGCCCTCAACAGTCTCAAGAATGGTTCTAAGGACATCTTGGTGGCTACAGACGTCGCCGGTCGAGGTATAGACATCAAAGACGTCTCCATGGTGATCAATTACGACATGACCAAGAACATCGAAGGTACGACAGTCATGGCTAGAACACCATTACAGACAGTAGGCTCCAACATTCAGGTCTCAGAGTAGACGTCGCGAAGCAGGATTTTATTTTTTGCCATGTACATCGCTTCCTATTGTTTGACAAAAGCGCTACCAGGTTATTTTTATAAATGCTATTTTTGTATGATATCTTATTTTCCATATCGCTTTAACCATGTTTTTTTTCAGTATTTTATTTGTCTCTTTTTTATTTTATTATTGAAGTTTGTCTTTTGTAGATATTCACATTTGTTTATCACATATACATTGCAATAAAGGCTAAACTGATAACAAATACTTTGTCCACAAATAATTATGTTTAACTTGTATTCATGCCCTTTCTTTAGACTACACCCACAGGATCGGCCGCACGGGTCGAGCGGGCAAGAGCGGTGTGGCCGTGTCGATGCTGACGAAGGAAGACTCCGCGGTCTTCTACGACCTGAAGCAGGCGTTCCTGGAGAGTCCGGTGTCCCAGTGCCCACCGGAACTGGCCAACCATCCGGACGCCCAGCAGAAACCGGGAGCCGGACCCCCTCGCAAACGGCGAGACGAGAAGGTCTTCATCAATTAGCCTCTTCAGCGACCGTCGCTGATATACTTACTGGCCACGGGGAGACGATGGAAGATTTGTCGCGTTGTGTTCAGTGTGGATTTGTTTCTATCCGAGATACTGTACAGTATCTGGCTCCTCTTCGGATATTCGTCGCTGGAGTGAACTCCGGCCCGACACATTGTGGGATATAACGCGCTGAGTACACCGGGAACAGGGAAATTAGGGTCTTGCATCCTTGTGAATCTGAGCTCTGAGTGGATATTTTCGACCGAAGCGTGAAGACTTGCGTTATGGACCTTCGTCTGTTGAGACATGTGGAGCTGGGGGTTTTGTATACTTTGTATACTGGGCGCTAGGCATGCTGTTCGCTTTGTATACTGGGCGCTAGGCATTCTGAGCGCTTTGTATACTGGGCGCTAGACATGCTCTTTGTATACTGGGCGCTATGCATGCTGAGCGCTTTGTATACTGGGCGCTAGGCATACTGAGCGCTTTGTATACTGGGCGCTAGGCATGCTTTTCGCTTTGTATACTGGGCGCTAGGCATACTGAGCGCTTTGTATACTGGGCGCTAGGCATACTGAGCGCTTTGTATACTGGGCGCTAGGCATACTGAGCGTTTTGTATACTGGGCGCTAGGCATGCTGAGCGCTTTGTATGCTGGGCGCTAGGCATTCTGAGCGCTATGTATACTGGGCGCTAGGCATGCTGAGCGCTTTGTATACTGGGCGCTAGGCATGGTCAGCGCTTTGTATGATGAAGGCCATATATCGGAGGTAGATTATGTGTTTGTGCTCTGCGCAGTATCACATGACTTCGCTTCTTTGGACCTAGAACACATGACTTTCGCTCTATAGTGTATGACATGTGTGTCATGTACAAAATTCTCATTCTCATGTAGAATAACAATAAATTCTTTACGAATTGCCTTACTTTGCTTTGTCTCCAAGCAGATGACATGTTTGTACTTCATCATTAGGTCATTATTTATGTAAACACACATGACTATGTGGAGTCGCCCATTGTCACTGGTCTTCGAATGTCTACGTTTATCCTGTTAAAATATGCAAACGACGAAAGAATAATCACCATTTAATATACACGTTTATGGTCTATATCATATCCTATGCTGCCATTCCTGCAGAAGAAGTGTCTTCATAAGGCCACCCGACATAGCGCCGTGTTGTTACTGTAAACAATTTCGATTAAGCCATTGCTGAGCCATTGCGGGAAGAAATCTCATCTCTTGTCAGATATGCTATTCAACAATATTCGGCATGGCCGCTTCACAATTCACAACTGCGGTGTATGTATCCCTGTCCTTTTATCAAAGGGAACGAGAACAAAAATCCCATTTCAGTATTATAAAGCTAACGTAGCAATTATGGGATTGTTTCTTCGCGGTATGGAATATAATGTCGGATAATTATATCATTAAAGTTACAATTTCAACAAACAGCAAACATTGGACGAACTGGGATGCTAACATCGGGCGGGAAAGATTTCAGGGCTTCAGAATCGGGTGCACCATCAGCCCGTATGAAGCCTCGGTAGATCATTTGGCAAAGCGGCGAACTTCTGGTCGCAGGGTTGTGCGTTCAATTCGCGATGGAGAAAACTAGTTTTTTGCGTGTTTTCGGTATTTAGACCTACTGTCGGCAGCAGCCTTTAGTCGTGCTGACAAATGTGGTATTTACAGTAATTAAAGCTTAACTGCTTAATATATGGTTTTATTGATGCTTCAGAAACTATAATTAAGCTGAATCATGTAACGTGAGGTCTTCGTGGCGCTACCATAGGGCTATACAGTTCTCGCGATCGGGCCGCGAGACTTCAGTTTTGGGGACAAACACACACACGTGCTCCATGTTGAACTATAGGCAGCTATAAGTCCATTTCTTTTCAGGTTTATTCTAAAGACTATGAGTACCATTTTACTAAACATGGCTATGGGAGATAGACGTTAAAATATTTGGGGGCGATGAAGCGCAGAACTTTGGGAATATACAAGGAAAAATCCGTCTTCAAAACACTCGAAAGCTAAAAACAACGTTCTAAATTTAGCCCCGCACCCGGGCTTTCGCAAGTTCACCAAACAGCGAGTGACGTCACAGAGTTTCGCGTGCCTCCGCGGTAACAAAAATGGCGAGAGCAAGTGATCGACTTAACCATTCCGCTGCCAAAATGTGCAGCGCATGGGGTAACAACACACGGGTGCGTCATTAAACCACATGGTAAAGATAAAATAAGACCAGTTGGATGTTTTCGTATCACTTTTGGATCACTAAAAGACCAAGTTTCTTAATTTTTGTAAGTTTTCTGTTTGAAGCGTTGCGTCAACGTTGTCACCTGGGAGAATCCATGTGACGTCCTAATGCCTCGTTTTCGTACGAAATGCAAAAAAACGTTAGTTTCTCAGTCGTTTTGTCCCGTCGTAACAAATATTCGTCATTGTGATGGCGCAAACGAATAAAAAATGTCATCTAACCGTTTTGTGAATATTTCTTAAATATTCTTAATCGTATATAGCGCTAGGCCTTCCGCAATGGACCCACCCCTCGGCGCCTGGCTTTTGCGCAGGTAGTCTGGTTCGCAGTCTCTCTCTTTGCGTAACATACACGTCACGCCTACGTCACATGCTTCGTTTGTTTGTCCCCAAAATTAGTAAACCGGAAGTCTAAGCGAACGAGACTTTATAGCCCTATTTACCTACATTTTAGCCTACACATCACAAGTGAAACGGTGTGACTGACCACTCAACCGGTGACTATACCCCAGATCGACACCTACCCCACCCCTCCCCCCCACCCAGACACACCATCATCAACCCACCGCACAGTCATTAAGTTAATGTTTCTAACGCATGATGCGGTAATTAAAGCATGTCTGCTTGATATTTAGCTGTATTGATGCTTCAGAAACTATGATTTTGGCGGCGATGGCTGTCCTTCCTTATCCTTCTAATTCCCAGACAGGCGTGGTATTTATGTAAGGTTATATCACCGTTTACGTCGCGCAAGTCTAGGTAACTTTGTGTGCTCTGTTGCCTATAGGATCGACCGCCTTCGAGCTGCACGTGTCCATCAACGGGATGACTGGCTGAATGCCCGAACACCTGGCTGACAGCTGGGTTACCATGTCGATACTCTGTCTGGGTCTATATATATCTGGCGAGACGCTCCATGGCGTACATGTAATTTCTGACGCCGTTTTGTTTAGTCGTGCCGTTCGATAGAAGCGACGTTGGGGAGGACCGTTAGAACGACCACCCTGCAAAAGGTCTATATCATAAGAACAATATTTGTAACCATTTCAAATGAAACACAGACTACAATTTGTTCAGTCCGCCCATCACAAACACACGCTGCGAAACATAAGATATTCTTTGCACTCCTTAGAAGGCAGAGGAATAACATGCGCCAAGCAAACGCAATGGATTCAAAGCCAAACAAATCAATATACGTCCTAATCATAACCATGACGACACTGTGGCTGTCCATGACGACGGTTACTTGGGGACAGCAGAATCTCCAACCCAGTGGCGTCTTTCAGCGTCTAGAGGACGTGGAGAAATTTGTCGCGGTGGAAAGGAACGCCTACGAGATCACAAGGAGCTGTGTCGACGACTTCGATCCGCAACATGCGAATGTCGTGAGGTGATCTATGAGAGAGTAGTTTTAGAATGAAAAGACACCCGTTTGTCAGAACGTTCATCTTTACTGAACATTAAACATATTCATTTGACGGTGTAAGCCGACTGGTGGCACGTCTGACCAAGGACAATTACAAAAAAAGAATATCAATTTAATCAAGCCTTCCCGCTGTATCACATAGAGGGGCAACATGGGGTCACCGCTTAATTAATGTAAGGAATTCAAGCAATTAAACGGCGACTGGCAATTCGCATACTTTTAGTTATTAACTGTGTATACTTGTGAAATGTCATGCACATCACTTTAAATGGAAACAAAACTCAATTGGTCCCAATACGTACATTACCGTACTTCTGTTGTCCTGCGACCAGCGTATTCAATGGCCAGTATTTCAGGATTCTACAGAGTGTTAAACGACGGCTGGAAGAGAGGGATGATCATCCCGGAGACATCAGACACAGTGCCGGCCACCCAATCAACCAGATGAACATCATCAGGGACTGGGCCTCTATTGGCCAGATATTCAGTACCGAGTTCATGAGCAACGAAGAAAGTAAGTGCAATCTTATGCAGCCTTGAATATCATGATATTATTTGGCAAGAAATGTAGTAACTAATACTGCATGAGAGCATTTCTTTGCTCGGGCAAGGGCCGGTATACCACCGGTACGCCCAATACGTCAAGATTTTTGCCCGGCGTACCGATAGAGATATGACGTGTTTCTGGTCGGACCAATAAAATGCATATATCGATTACATCCATAGGGGCATTGGAACCAGCCTAGAATAGTCTATCACCATTTAACTAGCCGCCGTCTGTTTCCGAGTGGTTTCAAGCGGGATACAATCGGCATGGCGATTGAATGCGCGCGCACCAACTCGTGCGTACTGTTCGGGTTACCTCAGGGACATACCGGGCTACTGAATCTGAAGAGCGGGGAGGGGCTGACATTGGCCGGGCGGAAGGGGCGTGGGGGGGGGGGCGGTGACATTCTACCCCCTTCCCCACTGACGGATCAGGTTGGTGGACATATATGAGGTGTCTCATCCAAAATAAATTCCCCAAAGCATCCCTCCGCCACCATATCAAAGTCCTAGATCCGCCCTCTGCCTCCCCCGCTCGTTCCTTCTCGTCGCCGCTGCCTCTGCCTCTGTTCTTCAAGGCATTAACCTTCGCGATGCTCACGTTCAGGAGGTCGATCTAGAAGCGTTCGGGATTCGCAAGACAAGAACACGGATCTAACAGATTAGCGTATTTAATTGCCCATCCGACTTCCGTAGCTATGTACACAGATCTTATTCTATCCGAACAGCTTTCCATCAAAATATTGCCGAGGAAGAAATAGAACTGCCGGACAAAGTCGACATCACCAGCGCAGCGGGCGGACTCTTATGGCTCCAGAAGAAATACGGACTGCAGACGATAGATCTCGCCGCTGGCGTCGTCGCCGGCATTCCAGGAGGCGCTCCGCTTGATAACAGAAACTTTCTGGATCTCGCAGTGCACGCTGGGAAGCTAGGTTGGCAGGAGACGGGTCGCCAGTGGCTCCACATGATACGCTTAGATGATCTCAGTGACGAGCGCCAACGACTGGTGTACAAGATAGCCAGAGTCACGCTGGCTGCGATGTACAAAAATGTTGGTCATATTATTACGGGCTATTATAGTAACAATCAGGACGTTATTTGTGCCATAATATTCTTCAGAAGTGCAGAAGTGTATCTCTGATTATGTCACCTAGCTATATTCATGCGAGAAAGTGAAATAAGCAAGATATATTATCGGAATGGATGTTGCTGTGTTACTCTTAGAATTACATCTACAGTACAGATACATGGCGATAAAGTTATGGTATAGTAATGTCAGATAATGCGATATATTAAGTTATTCTATATTTTGTTAATGATATGTTATTGCAGGCAAAGGACTACATGATGGCTCACAAGGTGTTGTCGTCTTCTGACCTAATAGGTGGGCTAAATACCGCAAACATGTGCCACTAATTAAGGGTATAAACTAAACGGTCAACTATAGTCTAACCAAAAACATAATGGATGCTATACATTCATGTACAGGTCCTATAACAATTAAATATATCACCTAAACGCTGCATCATGGGTATGGGTTCTCCTATCATTTAATTCGTTACATACAACGGGGTTATCAATCCATTCCAATTAATTCCGAAACCTCTATGTGACCGCAATTTGGCGTGAAAGGAAGTATTTATGTGGTAAATTGGGTACGCTACTTCTGACAAGTAGTGTATACTGTGCACCTCCCATGCTTCTTCCATAGTGATCATAAGCCAGTGATGTCACGGCTTGCTTTGCGCCACTATTTTCTCTCCCAGGAGATCATTTATTGGCCTCTGTGACACGGGATATGTCGGCATTGGACGCCAGACACGACGAGCCTGAAGGGGGTAAACGACCCATTCTGGACAGCAGGGACGGCCAGTCAGAGTTTGAGCGCCTCTGCAGTAACGAGAATTACAAGGTAACGATTACCTGTTATGCACGCCTAAAAATTAACATTTAAAGCTGGTTCGTTACAAGATTTTCAACTAGCAAATATATACACTTTCGACTGCAGAAGAAAAATGTGAACTTTCAGTTCAGATCAGAGGGTGACTGAAAATTTGCGTCATTTGAGCGGATTTGCCGGGGAAAAGAATAAACGGAGCTGTTCTGCATTGTGGGTAAAATTGAGGTCAATGTAAAAAAAGTGCCCCCCCCCCACCCACACACACACCCGCCACTTCACCTCCAGGGGCAAATTCTTGCTCCATTCCACACTGTCACGAATATTCATCCTTGTGGACTCTATAGTTGGTTCAAATGTATCATAGACCCCCATACGGCTATTCTTTACCGTATCGCTTCACCTGCTACCTGACGATGCGCTATTTTAAGTTATATGTTATGTAATTTTCATATCACCAACCTCTTCTCCATGTCAAATAAGTATATTCTGTCTTGAATTTAAATCCTGAAAGCTTGTGGGCTATCCGGAGAGAAGCAAATTTGTTCACCGGAGCAGAAGTTGGTGGCCGGCTTTATATCCCTGCGCGCCTGTTCGCCCTTCGGTAGTTTGTGTGGTGTCGACCGCGCCTCGCTAGGACGTCCGCGCGATAAAATAGTCCGCGCAGTTTTATGTTGAAATTGTTGTTTTACAGACTCAACGATATAAAAACATCTGCATCATAATTTTGAGATATTTTTAGTCTTGATTCTAGAATGTCAAAATATAATATGGCGCATGTAAGTAGGCTGCTTTACTGAAGGAACCCGGTTGCAGGCGCGAGCTGACCAACGACAGGTGTGCAGGTACCGGACTGGGAGGCGCCATCCCTTCAGCATCTACAAAGAAGAGGTCTTCAGTGCGGATCCCCTGGTGGCTATGTACCACGAGGTCCTTACCGACTCTGCGGCCGCCATCTTGAGAAATACCTCGGCAGCAACGGTAATATCATTGCATAATTAAGTAGCGTTTGCCTCCTATTTACTGCACATAGACTACTTCATGTGATTTGGACTGTGAAAGTAATTTACTGGATTGTAGAGCCTTAAAGTTAGGAGATCTGAAAGCATCGCGCTTAATTGGCGCTTAATTGTTGTTAATGCCATGATTGTCTATTTGCACCGGCGTGGGTAAATGGAGACACAGAAGTTGTCTTACTTCGACGCCTCGACAGATTTATACAGTGTTTTTAGAAAACCGGCACCCGTTATTCGAGAGATCTCTATGCATTTCGATAAATGGAGGCTGGCTCACACGCATCATACTCGCTCACACGCATCAACTGTTGTTTATTATACGGCTAGAATATCATATCTATATAAATTAAACATATATGCATCTGTTCCCCTCTAAGAGAGCGCTCTTTCTGTTTAGTTTTACCTCGCGGAATGTCCCACGCTCCGAACGAGGGAGGAAATCCATTTGGCGGAAACGTAAGTAGACGTAGCATACAAGTTGTATAAACAGCTTTAAATTTGTCCCCTATGACAGATAGCAACATATAGATAGCCCAGCTTGTCAATCTGTCGCAATTTTCACACATAACCTCCGTTAACATTTGTTAGCAACACTTGTAATTTTCCATGCCATTCGATTTCTAGGTTCCATGCGATTTATTATTTGTGTGGTTGTGTTGTTTAACTGACTTACTTGTGTGGTTGTGTTGTTTAACTGACTTAGGCTACTTGTGTGGTTGTGTTGTTTAACTGACTTACTTGTATGCTCGCGTCCTTCAAACGGACGGGAAATAAAGTATAATTCAAATCAAAATAGGCATTTGAGGGTTGAAAGATTTATGAACCTTACGACTCATTCTGATCTAAAGTAAAAGTAAAAAAGAAAGGAACCACAGTTTCTTCTGAAATGAAGGAACGATCTCTTTCGTTCATAATGCACGGCTAGTTACGAAATCAAGATTGTTTTCCCTGGTACATTGGCATTCAGAATAATCACTTAAGACATGACATATTTGTTTCGTTATTTTGCGATTAGGTCAGGGTTGCTTCCTCTGGAAAGTCGTTCTTCTGGTGTAATGAAGCGCAGGATCGATCAAGAGCAATGACTGATGACCCCCCCCCCTTCTCCCCCAGCCCACCCATCTCAGGGCTGAAGCGATTTTCTCTTCTAATTTATCATGGTTTCTTGGATGCAGCGGTTACTTGAAGGAAATGGAGATTCCGGTACTTAGGCGGCTTTATCGGACTCTCGCCGACATCACGGGGCTCGCGACCAACGTCAGATTCATGGCGGAAAACCTTCAGGTGTTCATTTTGGGTGTTTCTCGGAATCGCTCGTCAAGACAGATTGGTGTTGTCTATGACATCTATATATGCTTGATTTCTTACAGCTCAGGTAGCGATTAACTTTCTAACTTAATTAAAGTTACATGTCGAGTTCTTTCCCGCCAAAACTAAAGAGGTTAAAATACAAATAAGTATCAGTTCTTGAATCATTCAAGATTTCTTTTGCCCCTACTCCATCCATGCCAGACTGCCAAATAGTGTCTCTTAACCTTAGCCCGTGATATCAATTTACCACAAATTTTCATTTTAGTGGTAAACGTCATCAGTTTGTGTGCTTCGCGATGCTTTGGTATAAGTAACAGTGCGGCGACGGAGTTCTGTGGTGTCGCGGGATAGACACATTTGCCACACCACAGCCGAAACGGCGCGGTTTATCTGGTTTCTGAATTTATAGAATGAAACAATCGAGTTTTCTGCAAATTTTGATATAAATTTCGCCTGGGCTTAGTTTTGGCGGGAAAGAACTCGACATGCCACTTTAAAGCGAGTTTTTAATTAATGTGGTGATGTGACTCATATGATTTTATTACAATCGCAATATGTCTTTTAGGTCCAATTTAGCCTTCATGTGCACAGACTGGGCCTAAAACACCAAAAAATTTACCTTCCTTAGGTCAGCCGATACGGAACCAACTGTATATGCTTTCATGAGGTAACAAGAGATGTGCCGAAGGCCGTTCGTCATATAGTAAATGACTTTTTGAGTGATTAAATCGTGTATTTGTGTATAGGCTTATAATTAAGGATACTATGAACAATTTTCAATTCGGAAATAGTTGCTCCACACGGAAATACCGTTCGATCGTTAACTATTCAATATACCAACTTCTCATCATTTAAATTTTCACATGTCGCAGTCCATTGCTTACTTGGTCCCGTATGTGTTTTTGGAAACGTCATAACAAAGTCACTTGTTTGACCCATCGTTTTACATAGTTCAAAGTTACCCTCTAATAAGCATATTCCATATTATGCATTGCACAAAGTAACATTTTGAAACATTTAATCCAGGCAGTGTATCTATACATCGACCATGTGGATGCCATATTTCAGGATACGGATATTTATGGCGTTGGCCATCAGCATGAGGACTCGATAAGAGGATATGGGGCAGCGAGAATAGTGGTGGGTCATGCATGCTGCTAATTCACCATGGTGCTAATAAAAGCAATGGCAATAGTTTGTTTAAAGCTGAATTACGTCATCGCTATTTACATTGAATGTATGACGACGATTCAGGCTTCGTTTCTTCAATTTTACTTCCTACAGATCTAATTCAGTTCAATGAAATAATCTTTTCTGTGATTCAATGTCATGCTTGAGCATGGTGACGTCATTGCTTCTGATGTTGAGTGTAACCCCATAATAATTGTGTTGATTATGACGTCAACTGTTCTGGATATTGAATGTAAACCCGTAATTTAATTAAATATGATGTCATCAATTGTGATATTCAATCAAACCCCATGCTTTAGTTGCATATGATTTCATATATCCTACCTGATATGCAATGTAACCCAGTGATTTAGATGAATATGATGTCAATGCTTCTGATATCCAATGTAACCCCACGATTTATAGTTACAAGTGGTATGAACCCTTCTAAGGTTAAATGGAACCCCGTGATTTACTTGCATATGACATCATCGCTTATAATCATGCACGTGGCCCCGCGATAACTCATTCAAATGACATTATTGTTCAGTCTTGTTATCCCTTAACGATTCAGTTGAATGACGTTATCGCCGGCGGAGCCACTGTCTTCCCAGACCGGCGACTGAGACTCAAAGTCCCGCCTGTAAAGGTAAAGATCTGTAACTAAATTCAAAAGAATGCTTGATTCAAAGTCTGCCCCAGGTAAGCCAAGTAACGACACGGTTGCAGTGACTTTCTTTTCTTGCTCGGGGTTGTTCATGGCCTTATTATCACACCTCTCAACAGACATACGCACCCTATATGGGCCAGGCTCTCCTAAATAACTCTAGTTTAATGGTCGTTATTTGTGACCAATAGCCTCCTCACGGTGCACTATGGGATGAATATCTGTATGTATTCGACGTGGCCCTTAATGTTAGGTGACGACAGTCTGATTGTCGCACCAATAGCAACGAATGATCGACCCAAACACTCGCATATAGAACGTAGCCGGAGCATTTTAGCAGGCGTCTGGTCCTAACCACGGTTATTTATTTTTTGATGGTCGTGTTTTGCTTTGACAAAAATCGGTGTGTAACTGTGCATTATGTTATAGGTGTGAAAGTCTTTATCCGTGCCCGTTTTAGGCAGTCGGTCGTTTTCGGTTCTCACATACGTACATACAAGGTATACGTGTGTAGTCGGGAGCATTCCTTTGCAGCCCACGATCTAGCACATCCGCCCGGTGACCGGGAGAGGGGGCGGGGGGGGGAGGCGGTTCGCGCCCAGCTTTAAAATATCCTAATCTTGGTGATTCGATATTTCTCTCCCTAATTCTTGGGGATTCCGCGAATCAGAGGTGGTATCCACCCCCCCCCCCCCTCTAGATACGCATAGATACTATCATACCAAACTGCATGTTGCTATGACAACACGTGGTTGTGCTGCTACTGGTTCCAGAACGCTGCGTTGTTCTGGACACAGACCACCGAGTCCGGACAGCCAGACCCACGAACGAGACAAGAGTCCTGCCCAGTCCTTGTGGGCGAAAAATGGGGTATGTATGCCAAAGGGGGTCGTATGGAGTTTCATTGACGCTCAGCGATTCTTCACCAGTGACATAATGGGCAGGTATCCTTTAAGTAACGCGTGCATTTTGTCATATTCGAACTATTGTTGTGTAGCCTGTTACTATTTCAACAAAATGCAAAGCAGACGAAGCGGCAAGGCCGCCTGAACTAATATTCAGATTAGTCTTAGCTAGCGAGGAAATTTATTCAGCAACTGCTTGTAACATATCACAGTTTTCAACATAACAAAAGGCTGCTGCCATCAGCTAGTAAATACCAAAAAACACAGTCCCCTTAGTTGTGAATCGTGAAGCGGCCATGGCAAACATTGTTGAATAACATATCTGAAATGAGATGACATTTCTTCCTGCAGTGGCGCAGCAATGGCTTCATCGATACCACGACAACACGGGTCTATGTCCGGTGGCCTTATAACGACACCACTCGCCTAGATGAAGGAATGGTATCATAGGAAATGATATATACCATAAAAGTATATATTAAATGGTGATTGTTCTTTCGTCTCTTCAATTTGTTAGGACCAAATAACCAGGACTACTGTTGCGATGCGTATTTAACAAGCTAAACTGGAATATATATGATCAAGAGCTGCAATTATGACAAAACTTTAAGTCTCAGTTGGGCACATCGAGCGAAAAGTCTGCTCCGGGGATCGAGAGAAACAAAAGCGAAAGAGGGGTCATTGGGGCGGCACAGTGACGGATCCAGTGGGGGTGGGGGGCACATGAGACACGTCTCATATCAAGTCTCATATATTTTAATGAATTTGGTCATATGGGCTTCAGAATTTGCACATAAACAAATACACGTTTCATTCAGTGGAGGGTTCGCTTTTTAGATCGCCGCACACTCCGGCTATTTTGGGAAAGATTAGGCTTGCACTTAGACATAATCGAAAACATCACAAAAGATCAAAACTGGTTTATATACAAACAACGACCAACCAAAGGTTACGGGAAAAAATGGTACAGTATGTGGACGATGAAGTTGCATCAGACAACATTATTTTTCATTGACAGTGTTTTATTGCCATATATATACATTTCTATCTGTTCACGTTTATATTTATTGTCGGCACTGATAATTCAGCAGCATACGACCATCAATAAATGATACAAAGTTCCTTCCTTATCCTTCCTTTAACAACAGCACACGTTCAAATACAATATATATTAATGCTGAAGACTGAGAGGGTGTGCTTTCATGTTCATTATTTGTGACTATATCGCAGATACGCAGCAAATATGCATGTATATTGCAATCGTGATAGCAATCGTGATAACATTGATGCAAGAACATTAACAACATATTATTTCAAGTAGAAGACGGATCTACCAAGAGATTGTCAATGTTCTTTGATAAACGAACGAGTTTTCTTCACTGTATCAACTGGAAAGAGGCATCACATCACATGCAGAGGCTCGAGCCTTCATTCTTGTTGTCCAGGTGGAGCAGAAATTCGAACTGTTTAATTTCCTGGAATTGTATTGGAATCTAAGATATACCAGTCAGTCAAAATATAATACTTTGTTACATTTGACGAGTTATACAATGACTAATGAAGATACTTTATATATAAACATGAGTAGATATACACATCTTTATGTGTAAGGTTCATAAAACAGTTTTCCAAGTTCTTGTTCTGCCGGTGTTGTCAACAAACCGCGCCGAGTTACAAGTCACAAGTCCATATCCCTAATTCCAACATTGAGTGATTCATGTTGGACGCTTTAACCGCCAAAGGTCATATCGCAACAATGCGAGGGGTCAAGGCAGAGAGAGGAGCCATATCTTCGGAAGTCGCCCATACTCCTTGCGAAGAAAGACATATTATCTTTATCCTGCACAAACATACATGGCGAACCGTGACCCCGCATTCAACATTGAAGTTACAGATAGACACCCATACGACTGCCCAGAAGGCATGAATGACATTAATATAACAGGCTGCGTCATCTGTTTAACGGAAGGATGTATCACAAAATATGGTCCTCTCTTCGCTTCAAAACGACACTTACAAAACATATGTAATATTAAACTCATCATAAGCGTATTTGCCCGATAATTTCTTCATGTAACTTGTCACAAATAATGATACCGGCGGCCGATGGGTGCCTCAAGTAAACATCTGCAATAATCCAACCTTAAGTTAACTTATAACGTTACACATACCGCCCTCGAGGGCATATTACAGGAGCGCAAAGTTCTTGGCAGTCAATGCATAAATTGTTTCCTAGGGTATAACATCGGGTTGAAGGTCAGAGTCGTAAAAATCATACTAAGGTCCAGATAATGTGGTAAGATATGTCTGAGAGGTCGGGAAAGGGATGTTGGGGTGCACTTTTAACAAGACACAAGAGCGAGTTGACAAAGACGATCTCGGCACTCAACACAAGCTGTGATGATCGCTCTACGTACGCTGGCGTGCATACTCCATCTAAACTAGTACAACGGTGGCCTCAAAGTCATTGCAGCTCTGAAAACAAAACATATCTTACGTTGACCATGACGACATAATATGTGAAACAACATTACATATGGTGAAATCTGAAAACGGCTCTAAAGAGCTTGCTAAGTACAGAACCATGAAATCAGATTCTGCATTGAATCATAAAAACATTCTCGCGGCCGCTACACTTCTGCATTGCATACCTAAACACAAGTTGGGACCAATGTCATAATAACAAGGCAAGGTTTTAAACTTAACGACGGCATCACGGAGAGATATATTCTTATGAAGGATCCAAGTAATGAAGATTAACATTATTCTGCAGTCTAACTCGATCAAACTATATCTTGCATTTGTCCCGATAACAGCCGATGACATACTGATCGGACTATGTTGGATCCTACTATACTGGACATGGATATTTGCCAAGTCCATAATTGGAAGTTATATCACATGGTACGATCAACTTCAGAAAAAAAGTAATGATGGGTTCCTTTCAACTAATTCATTTCCCAATGGGTCTATCTACCATGCGTGAACCTTAAGTTGTGCTTTAGATGATCGGTGACCACAAGTCGCGGGAGGGAAGTACGCTGAACTACCTGAATTTGGTATCTTGAGCCAGTGCAACTCAGTTAATACAAAATGCATCATGATCAAAACCAAAATTGGAAAAGACAAAATGGGCCACAAAAGACAGATTCACCCCTCCCCTCCCCTCGGTGCACAGTGATGCCAATTTAGGACACCTTTGGTGTGAATAAATGAGATCCAAGTCGGATCCTGCGAGAGGCAAAGAATGTGTGTGCGACATAACGCACAAACGTCGTCAGATAGGAGAAACACGGTACACTGATAAAGGTGCTTGAGTTGATGGTGTGTAACGACGGTGTGTACGCATTTCATAGACGGAAGCATGGTGCGCCAAGGAAACATGCATCAGTCCCTGGAAGGAGAACTGGTTAAAGACCAGATCATGCAGTGATGTACATCGGTCAAGTCTTCATGCACTGATTTACAATTGACAATTCATACAACACTCAGCACTTCATGCAGTGTGCTGTCCGTAATTGGGAGTTGTTTCCCCCGCCCTAGCGGTCGAACAGAGAAAGGGTTCTGATCTACATATATATGACGTATGTATGTACAATGAATAAAGCCATGGCTTTGATGGTAATACATATATTAAACATACGACACATAGTAACCATGGCTACCTGTACGTCGATTCGTTTGTTCTCAATGGTCGCGGTAATACCTCCGAGGCGGCTGAGATATATAGATGCTAGAGTACTGGAGGAAGAGACACAACGTGCCAATAACAGGCATCACTCATAGATAAGTCATAGAAGTTACTGGTGTCCGTTTAGATGAGGAACATTATCAACCTGCAAGAGGGGACACATGCTGGGAGCATAGTAGGGCGCAATAACGAGTTGCACAAATATTGCAGACAAAATATAAATATGCAGCTGAACAGTTGAAAACCAAACAATTGAAAAGTATAGTTCGTAGTGGTGGTTGACAAACCATAATGAACATAACACATGTGCCTGATGCAGAAAATTTCACCTTATTTACCGGTAATCAATTCCATAAATCTTACCATAGCATATCCCCGCATTAGCGTAGACCTCTGGAGACATCAATGCGCACTTTGAAAGATTTAATCGAGACAGAAATATACCATAAACTATGTAGCTCAAATGCTATTGTGATCACTCACACTTTCGTCTGGGAGACATGATCCAAAAGCTTGTAGCAGTAAACTGTCCTGTTTCACGGCTGTGTCAAAGTCACTCATCGACACCTTGTGATCCAAATCTATATCCTGGAATTTAATTAATACAAGAGACTTGAAAATTATGCCACAAGGTTTATACGTCAAAGAAATGAATTTGGTAAAATTCGTTGGCGAAAGTTAGCGAGACGCGGGTCAAATGATAAACCTTCGATTCCGTCACATGTTCAAAACAAAAAGGATACTGTCGTAGTATCTATCAGCTGCTTCACCTCCTGTGACTTTACTGAGCTGCAAAATATGCCTGTCTAAATCACCCACTCAGCAAATATTGTGACCCTTGACTCCACTGACCTCGATTCTCGACCCCTTTATTAGATCATTTAAGGTTTTTCCAGTAACGCACCACTTTGCTGAGTGCCAGTTCAAGCGAGTGTCTGAGCCCCTCCCCCGGCCTTCTATGTAACAGTCGAGTCTCTTCTGTAACGCACCATTTTCTTAAGTGCCAGTTCAACCAAGTCTCTGACGCCCTCATCCGGGTCTTCGTCTGATGTCTGCTTGACGATGCTGCTCTTAAGTAAACTGAACATCTCTTCTCGGGATATGTGGCCATCGCCGTTCAAGTCATAAACGTCAAAACAGACTGAAAGCAAGGAAACAAAAATACGTTTCGTAAAATTAACGCACTTATCATGCATATACAAGCTCAATGTGTGGAGGGAGAGATACCTGCAGTTGAATGAATCTGCATATGCCTTGTACATTACGCCTTAGCTAAAAAAATATTGACAGATTTCGATCATTTATTAAGAAACACATGTATCAATGCTTCTTGAATTAATGCAAAATTAAATTAACTGCCGGTAATGGTATATCACATTATCTTGATCATCACATGAACAAAGTCCGTGTTCGCTAAGTATCACCCACATTTGATCTTTTCATCCAAGTCTCCCCTGAGGAACACTGACATGCCTTTGACCCATTCTTCCATGATGATATAGCTGTCATTATCTCTGTCAAATGCTCTAAATACTGAAAAAAATACCAATAACATATTAAACAAATTGTGCAAGGCAACAGTGATTGCAGTGTCCAGATACATCTGTATAAATGAAACTAAATGAATTGGTGTTTTAAACCAAATTATTATTTAAATCTCCCCGGCCAATGATGAATGAATCAGGACCCATAATAGGTACCTTGGCTCAGAGTCAAACCCACAATTGTTTTATCTCCAATATCACATGTATTGATTTTCAGGGTTTTAGTACTGACTGCTGAGTTATTTTAATTGAAGAACCAGTATGGCACGATATAGCCTTACAGGCTGAAAGTGCCATTAAACCCTAATCAAATCAAATCAAATCAGAGTCAAACCCAGGATCACCGATCTGCGGTCTCGTGCGCTAATTACACACTAGACTAAGGAGTCCCTTCTGTATAAAAGAAGTCTGACCAAGAAACCGTTATATTACAATGTTCCAACACGTGAACTTTCAAGTAAACCGCAACCAAAGCTCAATATAATAGCCTTTGATGGATATCTACATCTGATTGAAAATAATTAAACAATGATCTATTATGGAGGGAATTACATATGTTCATATAACAACCAAGAAGCTTCAGTCAGACCACATAACTCACCTCTGTCCATAATGATATCATCTGTCATATGAAAGTCATTATGTAATACATCACGGAAGGTCCCTCTGTCCATCTTGTTCTTGGTGAGTTCTCTGTACCTCTTTAAAAGGCACTCAATCTCAAACTTAGTAACTGAAAAAAAGATGAAAATTACTCTAGGTTTATTTCACGGTACTTTGGCGGAGGTATATCACGGTACTTTGGCGGAGGTATATAATGATAAACCATTGTATATCACGGTACTTTGGTGAAGGCATCTCATGATAAACCATTGTATATCACGGTGCTTTGGTGGAGGTATAACATGGTACTTTGGTGGAGGCATATCATGATAAATCATTGTAGATCACGGTACTTTGGCGGAGGTATATCATGGTACTTTGGTGGAGGCATATCATGATAAATCATTGTATATCACGGTACATTTTGGTGGAGGAATATCATGATAAACCATGGTATATCACGGTACTTTGGCGGAGGTATATCACGGTACTTTGGCGGAGGTATATCACGGTACTTTGGGGGCGGTATATTATGGTACTTTGCATGGCGGAGGTATATCATGATAAACCATTGTATATCACGGTACTTTGGTGGAGGTATATCATGTGAAACCATTGTATATCACGGTACTTTGGCGGAGGTATATCATGATAAATCCTTGTATATCACGGTACTTTGGCGGAGGTATATCATGATAAACCATGGTATATCACGGTACTTCGGTGGAGGTATATCATGATAAACCATTGTATATCACGGTACTTTGGTGGAGGTATATCATGATAAACCATTGTATATCAAGGTACTTTGGAGGAGGTATATCAAGGTACTTTGGTGGAGGCATATCATGATAAACCATTGTATATCACGGTACTTTGGCGGAGGTATATCATGATAAACCATTGTATATCACGGTACTTTGGCGGAGGTATATCACGGTACTTTGGTGGAGGCATATCCTGATAAACCATTGTATATCACGGTACTTTGGCGGAGGTATATCATGATAAACCATTGTATATCACGGTACTTTGGAGGAGGTATATCACGGTACTTTGGTGGAGGCATATCATGATAAACCATTGTATATCACGGTACTTTGGCGGAGGTATATCATGATAAACCATTGTATATCACGGTACTTTGGAGGAGGTATATCAAGGTACTTTGGTGGAGGCATATCATGATAAACCATTGTATATCACGGTACTTTGGCGGAGGTATATCATGATAAACCATTGTATATCACGGTACTTTGGCGGAGGTATATCACGGTACTTTGGTGGAGGCATATCCTGATAAACCATTGTATATCACGGTACTTTGGCGGAGGTATATCATGATAAAACATTGTATATCACGGTACTTTGGAGGAGGTATATCACGGTACTTTGGCGGAGGTATATCATGATAAACCATTGTATATCACGGTACTTTGGCGGAGGTATATCATGATAAATCATTGTATATTACGGTACTTTGGCGGAGGTATATCATGATAAACCATTGTATATCACGGTACTTTGGCGGAGGTATATCACGGTACTTTGGTGGAGGCATATCATGATAAACCATTGTATATCACGGTACTTTGGCGGAGGTATATCATGATAAACCATTGTATATCACGGTACTTTGGCGGAGGTATATCACGGTACTTTGGTGGAGGCATATCATGATAAACCATTGTATATCACGGTACTTTGGCGGAGGTATATCACGGTACTTTGGTGGAGGCATGTCATGATAAACCATTGTATATCACGGTACTTTGGCGGAGGTATATCATATTGAATCTGGTTTATTGCATACCAAAAAAAACCCAGGGCCCATGAGGACTCGTCGACGCGACTTTGGACTCGTTCTATGACTTTATTATGTTTCCCAGCTCTGCTGATGTACAACAGTTGTTGTTGGTGGTGTGGCGACGAGGATGGGATGTATGTACATCCTGGTTGTGTGAACCTCAAATAGCTGCACGTTGTGTTGAGCAGACTTCCTATGTGATGTAACACATGTTCGCACTAACGTTTGGGTTAAGTGGTTTTGGTACGTAAGCAAGACGGCATGCTCCGTGTGTGTGGATTATCGTGCGTTGAATGCCAAGACTAACAAGGACGCGTATCCTCTTCCAAGGATTGATGAAGCTCTAGATGCGCTAAAAGGGGCGAAATACTTCTGCAGCTTGGATCTGGCCCATGGTTTTAATCAGATCCCGATGGAGGGGAAAGACATCGAAAAGACCGCATTCCGCGTTGGCACGGGTGGCCTCTATGAATATACGAGGATGCCATTCGGCCTTTGCAATGCACCTTTATGCGATTGATGGATGGTGTATTTGGTGATTTGAACTTCCAAATGATACTTATATACTTGGACGATATACTTATTTTCGGGTCGACGTTTGAAGAGATGCTGGAGCGGCTTGACATGGTCCTCGATCGGCTCAACACAGCGTCCTTGAAGTTGAAAACACAGAAGTGCTTCATAGGCTTACAGACACTGCGGTATTGGGTCACATCGTGTCAAAAGATGGAATCTCTCCTGATCCGGACAAGACGTCTGCGGTGACCAGTTGGCCGACGCCAGCGTGCGAGAAAGACCTGCGTTCCTTCTTGAGACTAGCAGGGTACTACAGACGGTTCGTGCCGAAGTTCGCTGAAATCGCAGCTCCTCTACACTCTCTACTGACCAAAAAGATGACTGGTAAGAGAACACGAAATGTGAAGCCTGTGTGGCGGTGGGATGACAGGTGTGAAAAGGCTTTCCTGGAATTGAAGAAAAGGCTAACGTCATCCCCTGTTCTGGGTTATCCAGATTGTACCCGTCCGTGCACACTGGAGATAGATGCCAGCATGGGAGGTCTTGGCGCTGTGCTCTCGCAGCAACAAGATGGAAGATCAATCGTCTTGGCCTACGCCAGCCGAGCGCTGAGAAAGTCTGAGAAGAACACGGACAACTATAGCAGCATGAAACTGGAACTGCTTGCGCTACGCTGGGCGGTCACGGAGAAGTTTAGAGATCTTCCAATTGGCGCTGAATTCACGGTATATACGGATTACAATCCGTTGAGTTATATCCAAACAACCGCCAAGTTGGGAGCGACAGAGGCGCGATAGGTGGCTGAGCTGGCGCAGTTCCGTTTTGACATCAAGTACAAGTCCGGCAGAAGCAACACGAATGCTGACGCTCTGAGTCGTCGACAGTCGTCCCATCCACCTGCGAACCAGTTCGACTCGAACGAGTGGAAACAAGAGTCCATAGAAGCAGCTTCTATGTTACACAGTGTTCAGTCTGAAGATACACCTCTGTCCAGGATTCTTCGCCAAGCAGTTGGTAGACAAATCAACGTGATCAACGGTGAAGTCCGTAAGACCACCGCCGAGTCTCCGGTGACGGCAGCGGCCGCAATTCCTTCTTTCCCGAGAGAAGAATTACGAAATCTTCAACACGCCGATGCTACCCTTAGCAAAGTGTGGCAGTACAGACTGTCTAACTGCGTACCTACCCGGCGAGACTAATAGAAGCCCGAAAAACCACTGAAGAAATTGTTCAACATGTGGGAAAGACTAGACGAGCAAGATGGACTCCTGTATAGGAAGATGCATTGTGATGGTGCTGAGGTCAGACGCCTACTACTGCCGGCATCCATGAAGAGAATTCTGCTTGAAGGAGTTCATGACCAAGTAGCTCACCAGGGATCTGAGAAGACACTTGCTTTGGCAAGGCGGCGCGCTTACTGGCCATATCACGGTACTTTGGTGGAGGCATATTATGATAAACCATTGTATATCACGGTACTTTGGCGGATCGAGCTATATCACGGTACTTTGGTGGCGGTATATCATGATAACCCATTGTATATCACGGTACTTTAGTGGAGGCATATCATGATAAACCATTGCATATCAGGGTACTTTGGCGGAGGTATATCATGATAAACCAGTGCATGTATATCACGGTACTCTCGTGTAGGTATAGCACGGTACTTTGGCGGAGGTATATCATGGTACTTTGGCGGAGATATATCACGGTAGTTTAGCGGAAGTATATAATGATAAACCATGCTATATCACGGTATTTTGGAGGAGGTATATCACGGTACTTTGGCGGAGGTATATCATGACAGACCATGGTATATTAGGGTAGTTTGGTGAAGGTATATCACGGTACTTTGGCGAAGGTATATCATGGTACTTTGGCGGAGGTATATCATGATAAACCATTGTATATCACGGTACTTTGGTGGATGCATATCATGATAAACCATGGTATATCACGGTACTTTGGTGGAGGCATATCATGATAAACCATGGTATATCACGGTACTTTGGTGGAGGCATACCATGACAGACCATGGTATACAACGGTACTTTGGTGGAGGCATATGATAAACCATTGCATGTATATCACGGTACTTTGGTGGAGGTATATCATGATACTTTGGCGGAGGTATATCATGGTACTTTGGCGGAGGTATATCACGGTACTTTGGCGGAGGTATATCATGATACTTTGGCGGAGGTATATCACGGTACTTTGGCGGAGGTATATCACGGTTTTTGGCGAAGGTATATCATGATAAACCATGGTATATCGCGGTACTTTGGCGGAGGTATATTATGACAGACCATGGTATATTAGGGTACTTTGGCGGAGGTATATTATGACATACCATGGTATATTAGGGTACTTTGGCGGAGGTATATCATGACAGACCATGGTATATTAGGGTACTTTGGCGGAGGTATATCATGATATAGCGTGGTATATTAGGGTATTTTGGCGGAGGTATATCATGACAGACCATGGTATATCACGCTACTTTGCTGGAGGTATATTACGATACTTTGGCGGAGGAATATCATGATATACTATGGCATATCACAATACTTTCGCAAAGGTTTATCGAAAAGAACGCTTAGGACCGTCGTGAACCCGGTGTGGGCTTTGCCGTCAAGAATTGACTGACAAGGACAACTGAAACGCCTTAATTTTAGAGCTAATTGTGAGAGAATAATGTCACTTCGCATGTATTCGAAAGGGGGGTCCGTTACAATATTCAGTGCATACGCTATACGCCACCGCTAAAGAGAAAGACCGTTTTCATTTTCAAGGTTCGAAGGTAAAACACGCAAATATTGGAATATTACATACCGGTACTGCCAAGAGTATTTATTTACAGTGAAACATTAGGTGTTCCCGCATCCTTTTCTGGTTTATGGCAATCGTTTCGGTGTCCGCACAGAAGGCGATGGTCGGATCCATCTAAAACCCAGATAGCACAGCGATGTTGGTCCAACGCCGGCTATATTTGGCACGATTGCGGGTGGCTTGCCGAAGATGGCGCCCAGCGATGGTTCGATGCTGCAAGCACGTTTTTTGCTGATAAACTTATGCTACACCAACACGTACAGTTGTGTCTCAAATAATGGTCATTTCTCGGAGTTCTTCCCTCTATCACGAGGAACTCGCCATGGCTGACCACTAAGCCCACTGCTGTATACGTTAACTGCCGAGATTTTCGCCAAATCAAACCGACTGCCCCATGGAAATCAAATGGTCCCATGGAAATCAAATGTTCTATCACATCTGTCAAGATTTTAGTTTTGTAAATATTGATCTTTCAGGATATAACTGGCGCCCACGCGTAGGTAAATTCAAAAATATATTAAATATGTGGAAACAACGACGGTTAACTTTACAGGGTCGAATCACCATCATCAATTCACTGGCAAGTGCGGGCATTTGGTACTTCAGGAATATTTTGCCCATGCCTGATTGGGCCGCCAAAGAAATAAAACAAAGCACGCTCCATTTTCTCTGGAAACCTAGTGGCAAAACACGTGGCACAACAATCCCTTTTACAGGGACGTTTAAACCTTGTTAGTATCAAAAGCAAGCTAGAGGCCCGACGGGTTATATGGTTAAAAAAATACTCTTAAGGGTAAAGATAGAAGATTATTCGTGGGCGATACTAGCATTCCATTTCATTGGTTTATAAGAGAGGCACTCACCTCGGCACTGACCTACTGTCTTCAAAGTTTCACCTACATAATCGGAACGTCACGAGCATGCCACTGGTATATAGGGAATATTTATCCGCATGGACCAAACTCAATCGCAAAGGAATACCAAAGATCGGGTATACACGATCCTAATGCAGGTGGGATTAGGTAACATGGGGCTTATAGAAGTCAATAGACAGTTGGGAAGTTCAACTCCCTTTCTTTGTACGTATGCATGTATATATGGTATGTATGTATGTATGTATACATGTATGTATACATGTATGTATGTATATATGTAGAGGTATACTAATTATATGTAGTAACAAGGTAAATATATTGGCCTTGTCATACAGTTGTTATGCATATACTTGTACCGCTTGTACCATACACCATCTTGGAAATAAAGTATATAAAAGAAAAAAAACTCTTTTTTTTCACTGCGCGTTGCTCTATTTGGCGAGTGAGTTAGAAAACAACGACCTTCACCTTCTATGGTTGTTTGAGAACTTTAAAAAGTTGGCGATGTTTCTCTGCATATCGGCATATTTTCACTCCTTTTCCAACAACGGTAAGTTCGTTTGAAATAATAAATCATGTCAGACGTAACATAATGATCGACTGCACCGGAAAACATATCTTCTGAAGCTTAAAGTTGCATATCGAGCTCTTTCCCGCCAAAACTAAGCCAAGGTGACATATATATCACAATTTGCAGAAAACTCGATTGTTTTATTCCATAAATTCAGAAACCTAATAAAACGCGCCGTTTCGGCTGTGATATGGCAAAAATGTCTATCCCGCGACACCACAGAACTCTGTCGCAACTCTGCACTGCTACTTATTACAAACATTGCGAAGCACAAAAACTGATGACGTTTACCACCAAGTTGTAAAGGCTAAGACTCCATTTGGCAGTCTGGCATGCGTGGAATATAGACAAGAGGAATTTTGGATGATTCAAGGACTGATTCATATTTGTATTTTGTTTTGGTGAGAAAAAGCTCGATATGCAAGTTTAATCAGTTTTAATCAAAGGATATATAATCGCTCCATTGATGCTTTTGATCTCCCCTTCACAGCCATAGGTGAGCTCACTCTCCTTGGTTGGCTGGTTGGTTATTCAGGACGCTTTAACCACTTTTGGTCCTATCGCGTCAATGGAAGAAGGATGGGAAAGTGGAGCCATGTCCCCGGGGGTAATCCCCGACTCTTTATAAAGAAAGACATGGGATCTTTATCCTGCGACCACACAGACATGGCCACAGCAGGGCTCGAACCACCGATCAACCACTCTCCTTAGAGTGAGCCAGTTCTGGTTACCAGACACAGCCGACACGGCCACACTACCCACACAGGCTACGATGAACGGAAATAGCCCCGCCCCCAGCCCCCCACCCCCAACAGCAAGGAGGGGTCTGCACTGCCTACTAATAAAGTCTTATATGTGAGAGGTTTTGAATGCAGTTTGCGCTACAAATTGTACATTCTGTTTCAGAGATCTGAATGACATGGCCAATTGACAGCTGCAAGAATCTCACTGATCCATCCAGTGCGTCAAAAGATCCATGCGTCAATAGATGTGCCCTCTGTGTGCATGCTTGAAGAGTGTCATCAAGAATCAGACTGATCCAGCCAGGGCGTCAAAAGATCCATGCGTCAAGAGATCCATGGCCCATTCGTCAATAGATGCGCCCTCAGTGTGCATGCTTGGAGAGTGTCATCAAGAATCTGACTGATCCGGTGTATTTTGTTCAATAAATTAAGTCTAAAATGTGTACTCAATTATTGTCTACATTCAGCGATCCAATGCATCGGTCAATTGGCGGCTCGTGTCTGACCGACGGTGTGCTAATTTTGGCTCACTGGACAAAACTACGGTGGCCCAACGATGTTTGCAGACGGTGGGCCACGCAATGATGGTTGTATGATGTTTGCCAAAGTTGGGCTCGTGCATGCTGGTCCACCGCTGGTCCAATGATGCCATGCCGACGGTGTACCAATATTGGGCCACTGGACGAAACTACATTGGCCTAATGATCGTCCACCGTCCTTGTGCTATCTGGGAAGGGACTCTTTGTCGGAGATTCTCAGAGAGAGTCCCGCAATCCAAACGTTCGACGAGCTGACGCCACTTTCTGGAGATCCCTCGATCGGTTGAGGACTTGCTGAAGTACAATTTCAGCCTGCTGGCATGGTACGATTCCTTTAGGGGCTTTCCATCAGTGATACATAACTTGTTAAAGTTACTATTTCAACAAATTTTGCGGCGGGGGTGTTCCGTCAGATCACGTGAGGCGCCGCGGCTGTTGGAACAGCTGTAAGCACTGTATAACACTCTGCCTCAAGGAGGCGCTGCCAGTCGCGAATCCTGGCCAATAACGTCTAGTATATATATGGTTGGTACCAGTGACTTCCAGAAAGTTAGTCGTTGGCGCTCGCCCTGGCGGAGATTACTTCATGCGTGTTACGTCACCAGCACATCAACGTCACTGTACACACGTTTTTTCTCCGCCAGATTTGGATCACAATGAATGTTTACTTTTTGTTGTAATAGTAACTTTAAGAGACACTGAACCAGTTCCTAAACATCCCCCGTGCTCTGGACAATGGCTCCGTATGTGCGTTGGACTGTCGCTCAGGTGTGTTCTACTATGGCTCGGTGCGCTGGACTATGGTCTTGGTGCGCTGGACTATGGATCTGTACGCTGAACTATGGCTCTGGACATTGGACAATGGCTACATGTGATGGGCTATGGCTTTTGGCGCTTGACTATGGCTCGGCACATGCGCTAGAATATGGCTCGGTGCGCTGAACTATGGCTCTGTGCACTAGGCGTATGGCTCTGTGCGCTAGATGTATGGCTCGGTGCGCTGAACTATGGCTCTGTGCGCTAGATGTATGGCTCGGTGCGCTGAACTATGGCTCTGTACGCTAGACGTATGGCTCTGTGCGCTGAACTATGGTTCTGTGCGCTAGATGTATGGCGCTGTGCGCTGAACTATGGCTCTGTACGCTAGACATATGGCTCGGTGCGCTGAACTATGGCTCTGTACGCTAGACGTATGGCTCGGTGCGCTGAGCTATGGCTCTGTGCGCTAGATGTATGGCTCTGTGCGCTAGATGTATGGCTCTGTGCGCTGAACTATGGCTCTGTGCGCTGAACTATGGCTCTGTACGCTAGACGTATGGCTCTGTGCGCTGAACTATGGCTCTGTGCGCTCGATGTATGGCTCGGTGCGCTGAACTATGGCTCTGTGCGCTAGATGTATGGCTCTGTGCGCTGAACTATGGCTCTGTGCGCTAGATGTATGGCTCTGTGCGCTGAACTATGGCTCTGTGCGCTAGATGTATGGCTCTGTGCGCTAGATGTATGGCTCTGTGCGCTGAACTATGATTCTGTGCGCTAGACGAATGGCTAGGTGCGCTGAACTATGGCTCTGTGTGCTGAACTATGGCTCTGTGCGCTAGACGTATGGCTCTGTGCGCTGAACTATGGCTCTGTGCGCTAGACGTATGGCTCGGTGCGCTGAACTATGGCTCTGTGCGCTAGATGTATGGCTCTGTGCGCTGAACTATGGCTCTGTGCGCTAGACGTTGTGCGCTAGATGTATGGCTCAGTGTGTTGAACTATGGTTCTGTGCGCTAGATGTATGGCTCTGTGCGCTGAACTATGGCTCTGTGCGCTAGATGTATGGCTCTGTGCGCTGAACTATGGCTCTGTGCGCTAGATGTATGGCTCTGTGCGCTAGATGTATGGCTCTGTGCGCTAGATGTATGGCTCTGTGCGCTGAACTATGACTCTGTGCGCTAGACGTATGGCTCGGTGCGCTGAACTATGGCTCTGTGTGCTGAACTATGGCTCTGTGCGCTAGACGTATGGCTCTGTGCGCTGAACTATGGCTCTGTGCGCTAGACGTATGGCTCGGTGCGCTGAACTATGGCTCTGTGCGCTAGATGTATGGCTCTGTGCGCTAGATGTATGGCTCTGTGCGCTGAACTATGGCTCTGTGCGCTAGACGTTGTGCGCTAGATGTATGGCTCAGTGTGTTGAACTATGGTTCTGTGCGCTAGATGTATGGCGCTGTGCGCTGAACTATGGCTCTGTACGCTAGACATATGGCTCGGTGCGCTGAACTATGGCTCTGTACGCTAGACGTATGGCTCGGTGCGCTGAGCTATGGCTCTGTGCGCTAGATGTATGGCTCTGTGCGCTGAACTATGGCTCTGTGCGCTGAACTATGGCTCTGTACGCTAGACGTATGGCTCGGTGCGCTGAACTATGGCTCTGTGCGCTAGATGTATGGCTCTGTGCGCTGAACTATGGCTCTGTACGCTAGACGTATGGCTCGGTGCGCTGAACTATGGCTCTGTGCGCTAGATGTATGGCTCTGTGCGCTGAACTATGGCTCTGTGCGCTCGATGTATGGCTCGGTGCGCTGAACTATGGCTCTGTGCGCTAGATGTATGGCTCTGTGCGCTGAACTATGGCTCTGTGCGCTAGATGTATGGCTCTGTGCGCTGAACTATGGCTCTGTGCGCTAGATGTATGGCTCTGTGCGCTGAACTATGACTCTGTGCGCTAGACGTATGGCTCGGTGCGCTGAACTATGGCTCTGTGTGCTGAACTATGGCTCTGTGCGCTAGACGTATGGCTCTGTGCGCTGAACTATGGCTCTGTGCGCTAGACGTATGGCTCGGTGCGCTGAACTATGGCTCTGTGCGCTAGATGTATGGCTCTGTGCGCTAGATGTATGGCTCTGTGCGCTGAACTATGGCTCTGTGCCCTGAACTATGGCTCTGTGCGCTAGACGTTGTGCGCTAGATGTATGGCTCAGTGTGTTGAACTATGGTTCTGTGCGCTAGATGTATGGCTCTGTGCGCTGAGTTATGGCTCTGTGCGCTAGATGTATGGCTCGGTGCGCTGAACTATGGCTCTGTGCGCTAGATGTATGGCTCTGTGCGCTAGACGTATAGCTTGGTGCGCTAGACGTATAGCTTGGTGCGCTGAGCTATGGCTCTGTGCGCTAGATGTATGGCTCTGTGCACTGAACTATGGCTCTGTGCGCTAGATGTATGGCTCTGTGCGCTGAACTATGGCTCGTTGCGCTAGATGTATGGCTCGGTGCGCTGAACTATGGCTCTGTGCGCTAGATGTATGGCTCTGTGCACTGAACTATGGCTCGGTGCGCTAGATGTATGGCTCGGTGTGCTGAACTATGGCTCTGTGCGCTAGATGTATGGCTCTGTGCACTAGATGTATGGCTCTGTAAGCTGAACTATGAGGCTCTGTGCGCTAGATGTATGGCTCCGAAACGGAGCAAGAATAGGTGAAACCGAGTGGTTCGTGGCCGCAAACATCTTGAGGAAGCGTGCAAAGTAGGCGACAACTACTAGGCGTCAAATGTCAATGTAGTGTACAATGTAGAGCTTGTGTATTGGTAGTTGCTTGCATAAAGAAATAAATTAAAGATATTTTTTGCTAGATGGCGCCACTGCAGATATTGTTTATGCGTGGATTTAGCAATGCTACTTGGCGTTACTGCAGATTTTGCTATCAACAAACAAGAAGGAAGATGGGTTCAGTGGGTGAAAGACATTACGGCTCCGAAATGTTCGGGTTTCCCCCTCCTTAATGGATATTCCTTATTGGATAACATGTAATACTACGTAATTTACAACATCGCACGACCAATACCGCCAATACTGCCACCAACCACGCCGTTTTGCCTATCTTGCTCCGTTCCGCGAAACAGTCCATTTCATGGTTTACCCATACCCAATTTTAATGGTAATGAACATGGATAACACAGATTTTTGTACACAGCCAATTTACCGTGAGGAGCACCATAATGAGCATAGATAATGCAGATTTTGTATACAGCCAATCTTAATGGTAATGAGGGTATAGAGCAGATAACGCGAATACCATTGTATACAACTCTGCAATAGTCTCGCAGTCACTCTGGCGAGATGGCACGAATAACAACTGACAGTCCACTTGCTGCAGGCTAATCCCTTAGCGCAAGTGCCCCCAGGAAAGCCCGCTTTCTAGGGGCACAACGGTGTCCATGCTAAGTTCTTTAGACGCCAGTCGGGAATCGACTGTAGCTTTTATCATAATGTGTGCTCATACAATCATAGTGTTTACTTATTCTATATACCTTGTTCTATCTTCTGATATCAAGAAAGTATGTCAACACTATTTGTTTCGGTTACATTTTCGAGAAGAAATGATGGAGTACACAACTTTTCCCAACCAACAATCTGCCATATTTGTTTTTGGTGGATGCCGGTACCTGTGAATGCAGCTTGGTGAATGCAGCTTTAGCATATGATTTTCAGCTAGAGGGCGTTGTTAGTCGCTCACTTTAAACTTAACGACAACAGCAGCGCCCTCTGTCACAGGTAATTCACGGTTACAAAGTTTGGGACCCAGGCTACAAATGATTGAAATGATGGCGGGACTCACCAGGTGGCGCTGCATACTCATGGCGGTTGGTCGGGAAAAGACTATGCTCTAACATTTCTTCACGAAAATATAACCGAAACAACCTAGTGTTGACACACTTTCACTATGATTGTACGCGCACACATTATGATGAAGGCTACAGTCGATTTTCGACTGGCGTCTAAAGAACTTTGCATGGACACCGTTGTGCCCCTAGAAAGCGGGCTTGCCTGGGCCAGGGGCACTTGCGCCAAGCTAATCCCCTCAACCAATTACCCAACAACCCTCCCCACTCTCTCCCCTTCACCTATGGTAGAGGGTCGTGACAGCGACTTGGCGGTTAGGCCGTTTGGCCATTAATATGCATAGCATTCCTGGCGGTCAAATCGTCCAGCGGTTAAAATGGGCGTAAACCGCAAAATCGACATTCAAGAAAACCAGAAAACTCCTGTAACTTTCAGTAGAAGTTGAAAATGTGCCTTACAATGGGTTTTCTTCACTAAGTCATCGGCGATTTTCTGCTGTTGTTTCTTCTGTACGATGTTCGACATACTGGCATTAATCGCTATCAGTTAAATATTCAATAAACTTTGATTTCCGGACTCGATAACAAACCACAATCAAAGAAGATACGCTCACGCTCGTGGATCGTGAGTCTTTCGTTGCCAGGAGGACCGGGGTAAATGGTTGTTCAGCTGTATACCGAAAACTATTACAGGCCGGGGAGGCCGTTATAGCGAAAAGACGGTATTTTCGCGAAAAGAGAGGTTATTGCTTAGATAAATAATAAACAGCTACAAATACTTTGTGTCTTGTACCACAAGAGTTTTTTTTTTCTTTCAAAGTGATCAGATAACCTAGATTTTCATAGACTGGGTGTTTGCTTGTTAGGAGGACTGGAGGGGTGTAGGTTGCATGGTTGCACTATGATATACCTGACTAACTTGGTACGTTGTGAAAAGACCTAAGATTTGATTGATTCACCAGCATTCATTTATTGGTTAAAGAAATAAGGCCTATATACACATCCAAACATATAAAACACTGAACAATTGAAGCTGGATGCAGTTGTGGCCTGTCTCTTGTTTTCGCGAAAACCATGCCACGCCCCTAGCAGCTAATGACCATTCACCATCAACCCCATTTGTTGAAGCAGCATGCATATAAGCAGCATAATCCAATCCAAATAACAGCTTTTGTCATGTCACGATTGTCTTTTCGCTATAAGGGCCGACCGTTACAGGCCAACTGAAACCGTCACATGCACGGCTGCAGACAAATGTTATACCACTTAAAGTACGACCGGTATCCTGTTCATCTGTCTTATACATTGCCATGACTGTCTATTTTGGATGCCGGTTTGAACAAAAATTGTCTCAATGATCACTGTGACAAAATCCCGCACATTTCTCGCACTCTCCATATGCCCTCTACGCATGGCTTGGGACCCCCCCCCCCCCCCCCACCACTGTATTAATTTAGTGCCCCTCCCCCCGGGCATAGTAGGCCTATATATAGTGATCAGTTTGCAATGTTTAAACATATTGCAAACTGGTCTCTGTACTAATTAAAAGCACTGTATATGTTATAAATATAGTTATATAGAATGAGAAAAAAGAGTTTTGACTGCTATTGCAATTTGCACAGGCTGCCCAGGCTGAGAGACTATAACCTGATAACGTAAGCGGAACCCCCTCTGCCGGGAGATCGAAAAATACATGACATGCGGATTTGTAGGTTGGTAATGTTATTTTTGGCTATTAGACAGTACTTTCTTTTTATATTTTGTAAAAACACTGGAAGGCCTAAGTATATTTTAACAGTTCTGTCACATATTTTATTGAGTATTAATTATGAGAAGAACAATTATGTCTTGTAATATACAACAATAAATATATATGAAAAAGTCATCAAAGCTATAGAGCCAATTGAATCTCGTATAATTATTTGCTGCGTTCCCACGACAGGAGCGGCATGGCGGACACGGATAGTCTCCACGACGGGAACTCCGATTTGGAGAACGACCACAGCGCCGGCGACGCCGATATTGAAGATGATGAAACGCCAACGACTAGGTTGATGCCCGAAGATTTGCTTTCATCAGTTCTGCAACGCTAAGACTCACAAAACACCAGGCATTTTGCATTCACTCAACCTGTCTTGTCATGCCCTCGATTGCCATTTTGGCATTTGTCATTTGTTACGATTGACTTTGCCGCAGTTTGGTCACAGCCCAGGCTTCTCAAACGCCAGTCAGAGCGTCGGGGCAGTTTTATCAGTTTAACTAATGGGGATTTTCTGTATAAAACAATCGGTTACAATTCAAAGGGGCCCACATTGTAAATACTGTATCTAGCTTTACTCAAACTCCCAACACTGTTCAAGTGACAAGTCGCGACAGGCAGATATATCATATAGCATTGGCCATTGAAAATTTCAAATTAAGAATTAATATGTTGTAGGTAAAACCTAGAAGGCGAGCGTAGACTTTGACTTTGTTGTGAAGCAATTTTTTGGACCCCCACTGATGATAACTGGGCTAAACTGTTTCTCATAACCTTAGTTATGACTTGTTCTTTTTAAAGGTGAAGTTTTACATATTATGCTATTTTGTATATTTAATATCAAAGTTTTGGTACTGAAAAAGTAAATCTAGTAGTCTAGTAGTACATTTGATTTGTAGTCAAGTGACCTGCCCCTGACCGAATCTGTCATGATTTAGGTTCCTATTACCCTAGGTTGCTTTATTTGTGATCTGTAAAGTTTTGTTCAAGAGAAATTGCCATCTAAAAATAGGCTAAGGCAATGAAATCAATTTCCATCCCCTGGTACATTGACTGACCGAAAATGTTTGTTCTCAAAGTTTAAAAGTGCCGTGTTTTGTGGGGAGGGATCATTGCATGGTGTAGGTGGAGTGCCATGGTCAGATAGATGTGGCCGGCAATAGTTATGTTCCTGCCTTCCTGCTCCCTGATTTGGATTTGTAACTTCACGACTCAGCTCATGTAATGAGCGTGAGTAATTATGCTCGAGATCTCTAGAATTTGAAACTGGACGACTGCTTGACTGGGTTGTGTTACGGTTACCCAGTGTGAAGCAAAGTACTGTGAATATTTTTTTAAGTAAGGGTGGTCCGCCCTCATTCAACGCAGCAAAACCAGCAAGAAGTAGTCTACGATAGACAGAGATCCCAAATGACACGCAGCTGTGATAGAAGCTTTTAGTTTTGAAGTAGATGTGCTAAAGAAGGGGAGCACAACTTGTTTTGATTTGATAATTGGACTACTGTAAGAACTTACTACTTTTTAAATATAATGAAGAATGCTAATGGATAGATGTTCGAAGATCTTGATAACTTATCTCTAGATGTAGGCTAATCTTAACTGAAGGGTTTGTTATAAACCAAAAAAAAGCAATTTTTGCGCCAAATTGTTTAAAGCTTGGATCCAGCTTTGTACATTACCTTCTAGCTAATCTATATTAGAAGTTAGTTATTTGACGGATCCTACACGGACGCCTAATGAACTTTCAAACAACCCGTTTGAATGAACACAGATGTTGCTTTGATTCGATAATTAGAGTAAGGTTACTTTTTAAAGTAAGCTTATATTAAAGAATGCCAACGGATAGATGTTCGAAGATCTTAATAGATCTAACTTATCTCTAGATGTAGACTAAGCTTAATTAAAAATTTTGTTAAAAATTCGCCAAACAACAGCAATTTTTGCCTCAATTTTTGTTAAAGCTTTGATCCAACTTAAAGTTGCATGTGGAGTTGTTTCGCTGTTTTTGAATGCCAAATTTGCGTATAAGAACACAAACCTAAGGCCTTAAGGTTCATAACAGACAATAAACACCTACCATATCGCTCACCAATTATCTGCCCATGAGCAAAACATTTCAAATTCATGAATTGTCCGCCACAAAAATGAAAACTTGTGCTGATTTGAAACGTCATAAACGTGTGTAAGCAAGTCGTTTACCGGTGCCACCGACAGGGGGCCCAAGCGCTAAATTACATGAGACAATAGAAGCGTCCGGAGCGCCATATTTTCTTTGGCGGTAGCCGTTGACACTGCTTGTGGTCAAAGGTAACATTTCCTGTTTATGTTTATTTTGGTACAGCCGTTGCAACGGCCAGCTCCACATGTAACTTTAAGCTTAGTAAGTCTTACATTAATTTCCAGCTAGATCTGCATTAGAAGTCTATTTTAATGAAAGGCTAAAAGACGGTTGTCCCAATCAAATGGTTCCCTTAGCTTGTCCAGGAACCAGTACAAATTTCTTGACGGATCCTGCACGGATGCCTGATGAACTGTCAAATAACCCAGTTAATTAAATGTGACACAAATAAGTGGTGAAAGTCATATGATTATAGCCTAAATGTGATGTTAGATCTAGCACCTTTTGGATCACCAACCTTGATCTATATTTACAAAAGCTGAACTAGATTGTAGACCTAACGGATCTAGATCTGGATCTAGGCCTAAGCTTAGATCTAGAACATGTAACGCGTTAACGAAGCAATGTTTGCCTCAAATTGTTTAAAGCTTAGATCCAACTTAAACTAGATCTAGGGAACTTACATTAACTTAACTTCCAGCTAGATCTATATTAGTCAATTAGAAGTCTATGTTACTGAAAGGCTCAGTAAACATTAGCTAAAAGAGTCAAATGGTCCCCTGGTCAGGGTCAAAACTGTTATATCGATCCTACACTGGCGCCTGATGAACTGTCAAATAGATCTAACTCCTAGGCTAGATCTAAATATTACACAAATAAGTTACCTTAGCACTTTAATGTATCACCAACCTTGATATAAATTGAAAAAAGCTAGACTAGACGTGAAAATGTTGTAACATCAACGAAGCCTGGTAAACTGCTGACAAATCTGAAACTGTCGTCTGCGCGTTCGACTTGTGCTGCCACCAAGCGAATGCATCGCGCGCGCGTGTTGAGCGCCCTCTGTCAGGAGAGAGGAGGAAACATGCATGTTGTCGCTATGATCAGGGTTTCATCAGTTGGAATTATGTTTTTGTATGTAAATTATCTACCAATTATGTACATTCGTTTGTTAATGTGGGGGTTTGAGCTGCATATAAGTTTTTGACAACAACAAAAAAAACATGAAATTTCCCAGAATGCATTTAAACGCATGCGCATGTCACACCACTGGGGGTCGACTTCCCGTTGATTTTTTTTCGCGCTTTACAGTATGGGATTGAGATACAGATTTTGTCAGTTTTTTCCGTGTGTGTTATCTAAAGAGCTCGCTACGCTCGCTATAACTTGTACTTGTAAAGTTGTAGAGAGGCAGGGAACAAACAAATATATATTTCTGGCCTATGATATAAGGTGTGTATGTACAAATATAAATCTGATCTGAAATTTAAATTTTATCTTTATAATATGTGATATAATATATTATTTACGTTGCATATCTAGTTATTTTACTATTTTTGAACGTCACTTTACCTTTATGAATACAAATCAAAGGCTTTAAAGTTTATAACAAAGTATAAACACCTACCATATCCAGTACCGATTATTTGCCACTGACTAAAATAATTTAACTTATTGAATTTTTCCTCCACGAAAATAAAAACTTGTACTTATTAGGAAACGTCATATATATATTTACATATATTGTTTACCGGTCCCACAGACAGGAGGTGCCCTGGCCTTAAATTCTGGCAACAGTAACTTCTAGAAAGCCATTTCCCCTTGCCAGTAGCTGTTGACTCTGTATGTGAAATGTTAAAACGTTAAAAAGTCAGCAGGTACTTAAAAGCTGGAGGGGTAAATCTGGTTTAAATGGCTATTTACCAGCATCTCTTAAAGTCAGTCATAAATGCCGTAGACTCACGTTTCGGCCCATATTTTCCGCGAATTTGCCGCAATCGCTCTAAAAAATCACTGACTTGACAAAGCAACCCTGTGCAATTTTAATGATATCAAACTTATGTGTGTACTGCGAGGTTATCCTTTTTTAAGACACAAACAATATTTCTCCATGCTGACACTCCATTGGCAGCAGACACTTTGTCGCAAATAGATTAAATCACAGACAATGAAAGGCTCTGTAGTTGCCATGGCGTGTGTGGCTGGTGCAAATATAGCTCAGAGCACGTTCGGTGCCATGGCAACTACGTCATTTTATGACGTGTGCTTTAGTATGTTTACGAAACTGCGTTTCGTGCCAATGGAGTGTCAGCACGGAGAAATATTGTTTGTATCTTAAAAGAGGATAACCTAGCAGTAAGCACGTAAGTTTGGTATCATTAAAATTGCACAGGGTTGCTTTGTCAGAGCGATCGCGTCAAATTCCCGGAAAATATGGGCCGAAATGTGAGTCTACGGCATTTATGACTTTGACTTTAATCGTTTGACACATCAAGCAACTTTTCACTTGCCACAAACACCTATTTAGACATTGAAGTATAAAAAGTTTATGGTTTTGGTTCACCCGTTGCAATGGCCAGCTTGATATGCAACTTTAATACATTATTTTAACAGCTGTCCTATCAGTTATGCAAAGGTATAGGTCCTCTGCCATCTTGTTGGTTCACACCTAGGTCCTGTTGGAAAAACGTCTCATGCAATGCTCATTTCCAAATTCTGGTCTGTCCAGTAAACAGACTTTTTACTATCAAATTCCTCTAAATAATCAAATAGATTTCTCACTTATATCTGTGGCAAGAGGTTTTACTTAGCACCAATGTCTGAACCAGATGCCATGTTTAGTTTTTTGGCATGTGCTGGTACCTGTGAATGTAGTCTGGTTCCTAACTTTTATAACTATAAATTCTTTCAGAGGGTGCAGCTGTTGTCTTGCTCTTGTTAACCTTAAAGTATGCAGCTGACAGCACCCTATGGCATAGCTGGCAGTCATATCCTAAAAGCAGCATAGAAAAAAGTTGCATTTACCAGCATACCCCAAAAACAAATATAGTACCCAGATCATATTGGTGATCTGTACAATTCAAGCCTCAATTCCATAATTCACCTCTATGACAATAAGAATTTAATTTTTTTGATCTTAGTCAGATACATTAAGGAAAGCCACCTATAACAAGCCTCAGCAATTTTTAGCAGACCTCGGTAAACATCGACGGGGGATATTTCTGAGATTTTACGCAGTCTTATAAAACAAAGCATGACTAAAACACAGCAAAAGAAGTGGTAACATAGGTAAAATGAATAGAGCATCATATAAGAAGCCTCAGCGATTTAGAGAAGACCTTGGTAAACATCGGTTGGTGTCAGTGGAAGGGGAATCTCTTGACTTGTTACGTCATTCACAGGGGAATCCCAAATTTGTGATGTCATTTACAGGGTATTTCCTGAGAATGGCTCTTCGTGATAAATTGAGAAAATTTGATAAAATAACTGAGAATTTGTGTAAATAGTTCAGGAAACATTTATGTAGATCATAATTATATCGAAGACCATTATATATATAACCAGATTTATTAAAATGTGAACACAAGGCGTAAATTACTGATAATTCGTGTGAAATAAGCTGCACCAAAAATTATTTGTGCAATAATATTTTCAAGCTTCAGTACCTGTTTCTCTGGAAATTTGCATGGCTACCAATATTTTTCTTTATATTTATTACAAGAACTATGTTTTTAAAAGTAGTTTAGTGTCAAGATTTTCATTTTTTAAGAAATTACAGACAATTTTGTGAAGGTGATTATTTCGAATTATGGCAAAAACTCCTGATTTTGCATAATTGCACTTTATTATTACCATTCTGATTTTTTTGTGTGGCTACTATTTACATTTGTGAATATCATTCCTGTATTGCACTAGGTCTAAGCTTTCCAAAGAGCTATTACTGATGATAATGACTTAATATTGAGCTGAATTGTAGCAAAATTACATATTCATGGTAGGTGTCAAGTTTTGGTCATTTCGCGAAATGGGGGTATACTTGGAAAAAAGGATACTAAAGTATCCTACAAATTCACCAGAAGGTGTGTAATTAGGTATACTTTCATAATATAATCACAGATACAGAGTTCTTTTATCTTGCTATTATGGGTTGGTTACCTTAACTTTAAAAATTTGTCATGACCCACAAACCAGTATGATGGTACTAATTGTATCACATGGTGATGGCAAGAATGCACCCAAGTTAGTTACACAGAATGAATAATTAAACCTTTATAAACCATATACCTTGCATAATTGGGCTAGTCAAATCTTGTCACCATTGATTATTTGATGAAACCAATGATATTATGCTTGTACTGCAACTTATTTGTCGCTCATATATGTTTGTTTAGTTACATAATAAAGATACAACTTGCTACATTGCTCTTATTCACTGACTCTTATGTGATTTTCCTTACAGCCAGACTGCTACATCTAGAAAGAAGAGTAAGAGAAAGAAGAGGCAGACCAAAGACTCTGAGCGCTCAAGTGGTGACTCAGATGGACAGTTAGCTATGAATGAGGAAGAGGAAGAAGAGGGTGGTGCAGACGACACCTTGATCACACCAGGAGCCTCTGGAGAGGCCACCAAGAAGGATGACAAGCTTGAGGTCCAGGTAATGACATTGTGGTTACACTTGTGGTCCTATGTATGAAGACAGCTCTGATTGTTGTTGCCTGTAAATAACATGTTATATGAAATGTTTTTGTTTTTTTTAATTTTTGTTGCTTAAGGGCTTAATGTACTTTGCATTATTTCATGTGACTCCATGGCTACAAGAGTGTGACACTTTCTTTTTCAATAAATGATTGATCATAAGTGATGAACAGTAAATCCTTGTATAACCCAAATACTCCAGTAATTACTTTATATACTTCAGTTTAACTTAACTTCCTTAAGTTACACTGAAGTTAAAACACACTACTTAGTTTAAGATCATTTATGGTTCAACAGTACCAGCTAGTACTGCAAAGAACTACCAGGATTTTTAGAAACATGCTCTGGACAACCTTATATAATGGGAAATTCATCTGGAAAAGTTTCTATTAAATGTGGCTGCTGAAAGATACTCAGATATTGGTTTATTCTGCTGGTGTTAGTTCCTGGGCAAGCTGCAGCAGCTCCAAAAGGCCATGGAGATGCTGAAAACTCCACAGGGAGCGCCAAAGAGCATCGAGGAGGCCAAGCGGAAGCAGTATCAATTTTGGGACACCCAACCTGTCCCCAAATTAGGTGAGTCAAAGCCAACAAGAAGGGCAAGGAAACTATGGAAGTGGTCGTTGTCCCGGGTACAAGGAATGATCCGAACACCCAAAGATTAGATCGCCCAGACCGGGTTTCCAACCAGGGCGCTATTGATCTGCAGTGGAGTATTTTGTCACTCAGTCATGAAGGCTCCCTCTTGATAAAAGCAAGATGTGGCTCTATTAGTGTCTAGATTAACAGCCAACCACTATGATTAATACCAAGAATGTTCCTATGAGTTTACGCGGTATCATCGGACAGTTTGTGCACCTGTTTTATTTTATATCTCGGGATCTTTCAGATGAGGATGTGAGCGGAAATGAACCCATCGAACTGGACAAGACCGTAGAGGAGTTGAGACAGGATCCTTATTCGTTACCAGGGGGTTTTCACTGGGACACTCTGGACATAAACGACCCACTAGTAGTAAGTATCAGCGACAGCATTGGCAGTCCCGGAAGCTCAGACCAAACGTTGAGCAAATCGTCTTTCTTTTCACTACTTTTGTTGAATAGTTTAAGATTTGACCAGACGACATGCAGTGGCATCTCTTGTTTGAAAGAAATCAGGATCACACCACAGGTGTTGGATTGATGCCCGATGACACTGGGTACTGGAATATATGCTCATTATAATGAATAAAGTAATTATTTCATATGAATATACTTAAATGTCCTTAAGTAGTATTAATTTCAATATTGTGCATGTCTTGTGGGTTTCTTTCTGCTTCTTCCTTAAAAACATGCTGTCTGTTTCAGCTTAAGGAACTGTACACCCTTTTGAACGAGAATTATGTGGAAGATGATGACAATATGTTCCGCTTTGACTACTCGCCGGACTTCCTGAAATGGTATGTGAATTCTGTCATTTTGTTTAATGATAGCATATTAACACTTCATGGTTCATGTCCTTAAACTTGGCATATTTTGTTTGTTTTTAGTTTAAACATATTTTATTGGCAATTGGAAAACAGGCACACTGCCTATGTGAATTCCTCTTGCTGAAATTGAATCAATTGCTCATACATACATATATACATAACAGTTGCGTACACCGCAATGTAGTAGAAATTCGATAATTAATACCTTCAGACATAACATTAAAATACGTGATATTTAAGGGAAACGTTTGGAGGCTGCAATGAAGCGTGAACTGCTTAAAAAATACAACGGTTATCGTCCATTGATAAGAGACGGATTACCAAAAAGAATGGTGCCAGAATTTGTTTGTTTTTAATCCATAATTGAGTTTTCATAAGGGGTTAGGATAGTTCGGTGAGCTCGCAATACCAAAAAATACTAGCGTTTTTTTTTGCCAAAATGTAGTTGAATATTTTGAAATCCCCAAAACAATGCTCAATATGGATAGGGGTGGGGATATTCATGTTATATTCCAAAATAACAGGCCTGAAGACTAATACTTGTTTTGCTGCGATGTGATCAGTAAATAACAACCTATGTGTGGTAAAAAAATTGTAGAATTGTACACCGTAAGTTATGGAATGCCGCGAACTTCCTTAAAAACAAAACGGAAATAAACAAAATGCTGGCTGGGTGATGAGGCTCCAACCTGGAAGATGGTTTACTGTAAATGATCACGCAAGAATCTTTGTCACACCCGGTATATTGGGGTATTCGATTGGCTTATGTTTGAACCGTGTTGCTCATGCAGGAGTCTACAGCCCCCAGGCTGGAAGCATGAGTGGCACTGCGGGGTACGTGTCACCAAGAGCGCGAAGCTGATAGGTTTCATCAGCGCGGTCCCGGCCCATATCAAAGTCTACGACAAGTAAGTTTCTGCCTTAACCGTTGTTGGTGCACGGTAGAAGCTATTTACTCTTGCATGTTAATCATTCACAGTCGATTCACACGTTTTTTTTTTGCTGGATTAAATATGTTTAACGTGTCATGAGTATCCTGAAATATGTTCATAAATATGTTTAGTAAAGATAGTAATATACTCAGATTGTAGATATATCTTGAGGGATTTCTCCTATTCAAAGACATAAGGGAGTTTGGATTATATCATCCAGGTGGCTATATATAGGATGTATTGAATCAACTGATATACCTAATAACACTTCATGCAATGTAATATATGAAAAATGTGAAATGGTTGCAGGACGCAGCTGATGGTGGAGATCAACTTCCTGTGTGTCCACAAGAAGTTGAGGTCTAAACGCGTGGCGCCCGTTCTCATTCGGGAAATCACGCGACGCGTCAACACTCATGGCATCTTCCAGGCCGTGTACACCGCAGGGGTGGTCTTGCCAAAGCCGGTCTCCAGCTGTAGGTAAGGCTTCCCGTCATGTCCTACCCAAGGCCGTGTACACCGCAGGGGTCGTGTTGCCAAAACCGGTCTCCAGCTGTAGGTAAGGCTTCCCGTCATGTCCTACCCAAGGCCCAGGGGCCTCCCTGGTGCAGTGGTTAGCGGACCAGACCGCAAATCAATAGGTCCAGAGTTCTAATCCCGGCCCAGGCACCAAATCTGGGGCATGTTTCATCCCTTCTTCATTCCTCGTTTCGAGAGGTGCCTTGACCCAGTTTAGCCCTTGTGTGCACCAAACAAACCTAAAAAGTCCTTTCATTTTTTATCCACCCCACTGGCTTTCTTCCGTGTTGCTCCAGCGGTCTCAAAGGCCTTAACCCCGAGTCTAATCGGTCATGGCGGTCGTGTTTTGTTTGTTAAAGCGGGTGTCCAACCTAATTTAATCGCGATCTGCACCGAAAGTTTACATCTTAAAGTTCAATTGGCGAGTGTTAACACTTCGTTTCGGCCGACTGGTAAGGACAAAAAAGTTAAGGCCACCCGCCCCCAGCAATGTCGAGCAGAGCGCCATTTTGCCGGTAGCAGTGACGCGTATTGTGACTATTTATATGGCACCGCCTTATGTTATCACTCGTGGAGAGAGAGATCAGGGCCGCGATTTACAGATGAACAGCGGCAGTTCCAAGCCGCGCAGTAGCACATGATCTTAGTGTTTTATGGAAATGTACCATTTAAACAAATTTATATACGTCTTGCGACGATTGACTCCGCAACAATGCCAGAATTTGAGTTAGAATCGCAGCTCTTTATATTAGCGATGATCACGCGCTCTTGTTTTGCTCACACAATAGGCGCAATTTCCGGTTTGAATAAATTAGAGTATCGCCTCCTGATTGGTCAATCGCGGACACACCTCCAAAAAGGGCTGCCGCCTGGGCAGGCGGCGAAATCGTGCCCGGCGGTCACTTCTAAATTTTATTGTGAGCTATAGATAGAAAGAAAAATTCTGTAATTTGGATGATAGATAATTGGGTATTATATGAATCGGTAAAGCAGCGTTAGAGGCTAGGCTGGCGGTTCCCTTTAAATTTGTTGTCCTTTTCCTCGAAAATTACAGAAATGGAAATGCTTAAGTTGTGATTTAAAACAAATTTCGGTGACTGTGATGTATCAGTGCTTTATTGAGCCTGGCTTTGTATTTTATTCCACTTGCCGAACGCATAATGACTTTCCCTGCAAGTTTATTGTGGGAACTGCGATGGCTAATAGAAAGTGGACCAGTGATTGCGCAGTTAACCTTTTGTTCACTTACAGAAATGCACGTTAATTTTATTCATATGAATCTGAATCCTTAATATTACCAAACAGATGCCTTTATGTGTGACAACTACCTTGACGTTTTTGTAAGATTCCAGGCGATCTTCATATTATTTGTACATTCTTTTGCTCGTTGTGCAATCACTGGTACCTGCACAATCACTGGTCGGATTACTATACGACACCAATTTAAGCCTTTCCAACAGTTCCTGTAAAAAATGAGACTGCACACTATTAAGTTGTATATTAAATCTCTTTTGACTTAATTTGTTTTCTGTTTTCAGATATTGGCACAGATCCTTGAATCCTAGGAAACTGATTGATGTGAAGTTCTCCCACCTAAGTAGGAATATGACGATGCAGCGGACCTTGAAGCTTTATAAGCTTCCGGATGTAAGTTCCTTCATATATATTCTCAGAAGTAAGTTTATGATATATATTGCGAGATATAAGTTCTTTGATATATATTCTAATTTCTCAGAAGTTCGTTGATATATATTCCCAGATGTAAGTTTGATATATATTCTCACATGTAAGTTTGATATATATTCCCAGATGTAAGTTCTTTGATCTATATTTCCAGATATAAATCCCTTGAATATAGGCTATAGGCTTAGATTTGTTTGTGCTGAAACCATGCAAAAAGTGTTTATGATATATCCAGTTATTAATGATTTCAGCACCCCAGGACTCCTGGCTTCCGACCGTTAACGAAAGCTGACGTACCTAAGACTCACGCGCTCGTATCCGAGGTAACTATTCAGTGGATCGGTGGTTCGAGCCCCGCTGTGGTCCTGTCTATGTGGTCGCATGATAAAAATCCCTTCCCTTCCTTCTTCCATTAACGACGCGTATGACTAGAATTGGTTAAGGCGTCCTGAATATCGAACCAACCAATCATCTGCTAGCTGTTAAAGCAGTGGTTCACGAATTGTGGAATCGTGTCAAATTAATAATATAAGATTTGGGCATGCATTTGTGAAGAGATATATTTAGCAGATTAGTATCTGGAGCAAATTCCGCCTCAAAATGTTTCGAATGACTTAATATTGGAAGGTATCTGTGAGAACAGCTCGTCGGATATGTTTCTTGAGAGATGACATCCGTTGACCCAGGCCACTAAATGTATGAAAATTAAAATTCTAAACTCGCAATTAACCTGGTAGAGACTGTATAGGTCTCGTGCCAGGGTCTGGGTTTTGGAAGGGGATAATACTCCAGTGCCAACTAAACCTTGATCTGGGCTTGTGAATCGATCTTCAATGCTCCGGGATACGAATCGAGTGTTTACATGCAAATCTCGGCTATTAGAATATACAATGTATTTGAACATGATATACTTTCAGTACCTGAGCAGATTTGACCTGGCGCCTGCGTTCAGTGAGGAAGAGTTTCTCCATTGGTTCCTGCCACGACCTGGTATTATCGACAGCTATGTCGTCGATGTAAGCACTGAAAGCGCTCGATTTAGTTTGATTTAATTCGATGTCAGAATAATGTAATTTTATGTTTCCAGAACTGGTTCCATTGTGTTTGAAAAACGAAATAGAACACTCATGGCATATTTAACATCGCTTTTAAATATGAACTTGATGGACAGCGGTTGAAGTAAAAAATTATATTTTGATGGCAAAACATGATTGAAGATAAAAAAAAAAGATGAATATCTGCAATTTGCTCTTGAATTTCTAACTTGGGCGTTGATTTTCAGAATAACGGCACGATGACTGACTTTGTCAGTTTCTACACGCTGCCCTCCACTGTGATGCACCACCCGACCCACAAGTCGCTCAAGGCTGCCTACAGCTTCTACAACGTCAGCACCAAAACCCCCTTCGTCGAGCTACTCCAAGACGGACTGACGGTGGCCAAGAACGTAAGTTTACATGGCGGCCCAGGCAAAGGGTCTTTTATCTATCTGGGGAGCCAGGCCAAGGGTCTGGAGCCTTTTATCTATCTGGGGAGCCAGGCCAAGGGTCTGGAGTCTTGTATCTATCTGGGGAGCCAGGCCAAGGGTCTGGAGTCTTATCTATCTGGGGAGCCAGGCCAAGGGTGTGGAGTCTTGTATCTATCTGGGGAGCCAGGCCAAGGGTCTGGAGTCTTTTATCTATCTGGGGTCTGGAGTCTTGTATCTATCTGGGGAGCCAGGCCAAGGGTCTTTTATCTATCTGGGGAGCCAGGCCAAGGGTCTGGAGTCTTTTATCTATCTGGGGAGCCAGGCCAAGGGTGTGGAGTCTTTTATCTATCTGGGGAGCCAGGCCAAGGGTCTGGAGTCTTTTTTCTATCTGGGGAGCCAGACCAAGGGTCTGGAGTCTTGTATCTATCTGGGGAGCCAGGCCAAGGGTCTGGAGTCTTTTATCTATCTAGGGAGCCAGGCCAAGGGTCTGGATTCGTGTATCTATCTGGGGAGCCAGGCCAAGGGTCTGGAGTCTTTTATCTATCTGGGGAGCCAGACCAAGGGTCTGGAGTCTTTTATCTATCTGGGGAGCCAGGCCAAGGGTCTGGAGTCTTTTTTCTATCTGGGGAGCCAGACCAAGGGTCTGGAGTCTTGTATCTATCTGGGGAGCCAGGCCAAGGGTGTGGAGTCTTTTATCTATCTGGGGAGCCAGGCCAAGGGTCTGGAGTCTTTTTTCTATCTGGGGAGCCAGACCAAGGGTCTGGAGTCTTGTATCTATCTGGGGAGCCAGGCCAAGGCTCTGGAGTCTTTTATCTATCTGGGGAGCCAGGCCAAGGGTCTGGAGTCTTTTATCTATCTGGGGAGCCAGGCCAAGGGTCTGGAGTCTTTTATCTATCTGGGGAGCCAGGCCAAGGCTCTGGAGTCTTTTATCTATCTGGGGAGCCAGGCCAAGGGTCTGGAGTCTTGTATCTATCTGGGGAGCCAGGCCAAGGGTCTGGAGTCTTTTATCTATCTGGGGAGCGAGGCCAAGGGTCTGGAGTCTTTCATCTATCTGGGGAGCCAGGCCAAGGGTCTGGAGTCTTTTATCTATCTGGGGAGCCAGGCCAAGGGTGTGGAGTCTTTTATCTATCTGGGGAGCCAGGCCAAGGGTCTGAAGTCTTTTATCTATCTGGGGAGCCAGGCCAAGGGTCTTGTATCTATCTGGGGAGCCAGGCCAAGGGTGTGGAGTCTTTCATCTATCTGGGGAGCCAGGCCAAGGGTCTGGAGTCTTTTATCTATCTGGAGAGCCAGGCCAAGGGTCTGGAGTCTTTTATCTATCTGGGGAGCCAGGCCAAGGGTCTGGAGTCTTTTATCTATCTGGGGAGCCAGGCCAAGGGTCTGGAGTCTTATCTATCTGGGGAGCCAGGCCAAGGGTCTGGAGTCTTTTATCTATCTGGGGAGCCAGGCCAAGGGTCTGGATTCTTGTATCTATCTGGGGAGCCAGGCCAAGGGTGTGGAGTCTTTTATCTATCTGGGGAGCCAGACCAAGGGTCTGGAGTCTTGTATCTATCTGGGGAGCCAGGCCAAGGGTGTGGAGTCTTTTATCTATCTGGGGAGCCAGACCAAGGGTCTGGAGTCTTGTATCTATCTGGGGAGCCAGGCCAAGGCTCTGGAGTCTTGTATCTATCTGGGGAGCCAGGCCAAGGGTCTGGAGTCTTTCATCTATCTGGGGAGCCAGGCCAAGGGTCTGGAGTCTTTTATCTATCTGGGGAGCCAGGCCAAGGGTCTGGAGTCTTTTATTTATCTGGGGAGCCAGGCCAAGGGTCTGGAGTCTTTCATCTATCTGGGGAGCCAGGCCAAGGGTCTGGAGTCTTTTATCTATCTGGGGAGCCAGGCCAAGGGTCTGGATTCTTGTATCTATCTGGGGAGCCAGGCCAAGGGTGTGGAGTCTTTTATCTATCTGGGGAGCCAGGCCAAGGGTCTGGAGTCTTTCATCTATCTGGGGAGCCAGGCCAAGGGTCCGGAGTCTTTTATCTATCTGGGGAGCCAGGCCAAGGGTGTGGAGTCTTTTATCTATCTGGGGAGCCAGGCCAAGGGTCTAATTCCAACGAGTTTCGTGTGTAGCCTGTGAAAACGGCGTTAAACCTAAGAAGGCTCGTGTCGAATAGCATTTATAATTACGTCCCCAGATTTCGTATATTCACACGATGGACGAAGGTCCATCTCAACCTGCGTTAGAGTGTAAAGGGTTAGACCACCGATGGGGGACAATGTCCACTGTAACGTGAGCGGTCTATTTACCGGTTGTGTATCTTAGAGATGTTATTACCATGTAACAACCCGTTTTGTATTGTAGATGGGGTTTGACGTTTTCAACGCTCTGGATCTAATGGAGAACAAAGAATTCCTGGAGAAGCTCAAGTTCGGCATTGGCGACGGAAACCTGCAGTACTATTTATACAACTGGCGGTGTCCCCCCATGCTACCAGAGCGGGTAAGTGCCGAACTTGGACGTAACGAATGAATTTATTAAGTGGTGACTTTTTTAATTGTCTAGCACCCCTCGATACATCTACATGATTTAGACAATTTTGTATTTTACGAACGATTTCCGATGGATCTGGATCCAGATATCACCGGAATGTTTAAATATTATATAATCATTCGAGACATTACAATGATAAAGATATTTGATTAAAACCTGAACAATAAAGATATTTGATTAAAACCTGAATAATAAATTAGTGTTCACCTGAAAGCCATTAACTCAAATGAGGCGATACGTTAACACATATGCTGGAGTGTGTGGAGAGCAAGGATGCACTGCTGACAGGGAGTCTTGTATGTTTTTTTTCCCCGCAGGTTGGCCTAGTACTGCAATAGCGACCTTTGTATGCCAATACAAAAGCCCCGACTCTGTGATGACCGGTCAGGCGGAATGGAATCCAGGTTTGCGGATATCGCTCCGTCAACCACCAACCCACCCACAACCCCACTCATCCTCCCAGCCGTTCGCAGTCAGTGGGAGGGGAGATAGGAGAGGGTTGCAGACTGGATACACGTGAACTCAACTGCGGCGTCAATCAACTTCCGGATTGCGCATGAATCATGCGCATATGACATGCGGAGAGGCACTACCATCTCACTCCGGAAAGGTTCTCCTATGGAGGAATGTGTGTAGAAAGAAAGAAGAGTCTTTGGGGGGTGCTTTCTAAACTGCATGATTGCGAGACTCTCTCCTAGTGTCGCTTGTATACGTCGCTTCTCCTTTCTATGCTACCACTGGTTCCCATGCGGTGGAACCGATGTCCCCGTGGAGCAAGGTTCCCGCCAATATGATGAAGAACTTATCTGTGTATGGTCTATGAATAGAGTGGGGAATGTCCCCAGCTTGATTTGGTTTATTATCGCAGGTTGATTGTGTCTGCCAAGCGCGAGTTCTGGTCCGGTGATGTGAGTAGATTATTTGTTAGGGACGTTCGGTATTATGACTGTCGTTGTGTAAGGGTAACTAAATGAAATATTGATGAATTAAATACATTTTTGGGTATGGAGTACTGTTCTCTGAAGGTAAACCGGGAGAGCGGTGAACAATCTTGAGTGTAGGATTATATAGTGGTGGGTTTTCAATCGGCACCAACCGGTTTCCATGGCCTCCAAGTGGAGGGAGTGAACAATGACCCATGCCGATCGAGGCCGTCAGGCTTTTAGATAATTGATGTGGGCTACTAATTAGTCCTTCTTGGTCGTAATATGACAATACCGCAGTGAAAGCCGAACATTTCGGAAATTCCTCTATTTAAACATCTTTGGGAGTGTGATTCATGGTGTGGCGTGGATATTTGTTGATCAAAGGTTCCAGTCTGTTCGGCCCCAGTGTTTTTGTCGGCTTGGCGAAAATTTGGAAGTATTTTGGTATGTGGAAGCACTGGGTAGAGGAGAGTAGTTACGGGAGCACGCCCGTGTGACAGGTGACGTCATATGAGGTCACGAGGGGGAGCCACTGTCTGAAGTATCCGTATTCTATTGTATCGATGTCTGTCACTAGGTAAGAGCCACTGTGCCGTGCGACTTCAAGTCTATGCAGTGGAAACGTTCAAAGACTACTGTCTCTCATGTTTGTGTGTTTCAAATTCAGCTCTTTTTATAGAATGCATTACTAGGTACGAATAGTTCTGTGTAAAGGCGAACAGAGATAATTATCTTCGGAGATTCTTATTGTAATTGTAAATAAGGGTGTATTTAATACGCTGCTACATTGGTCATTCAGAGATGAAATCGCGGGAATCATGAACTTGATGTTACAAGATGCAGTATTCCGGCTAAGCGTGTCTATTAGCTTAGCGATATTCGTGCTTTCCTTGCGAGGAACATAGTCTTGATGATGTTGTTAGTTTCATCCCCCATGTATTTAAAGCGCAGGCAACAAATTTAAGCTTTTACTGGGTTAATAGTGTATTGATGCATCCTTAGCCTGAACCGACGAATCATCTGAAATCAATTTAACCAGAGCTTTTTCTGCGCGTGAATTCTTGCAAGTCGGTTGGTCAAGAATGGCCGACTCCGTAGATTATTCAAGGCCAGGTATTCTTACAGCAGCAGACATAGAAAATGGCGAAGCGGCGTGAAAAGCACAGGTTTGAGGTCAGATAAATTCTTTGGCATTTTGCAGTTACGGTTGTTATAACGAAAAACGCTTGTATGATGGATATTGCTTAGATATGATTCTCGTGAAGCGTAGACAGATATACGGTACCGAATTGGGTGAATGAAGATTAGCAAATCGAGTGGGAAAAGGGCTGTAGGTTAGTTACCTCTGGCCATCAAGCGGTTCACTCGCTCTTTGTTAAGTGAAGATTCTACGCCAAACTGGTGTTCCATGGTGTAAAATAAAGCGAATTTTGATAATTATTCTCTCGTCATTGTCTTTTGATGGGTATACATTTGACGGTTATCTCTTTGTTTTGAGTTTGTAGTCCGGTTTGCTGTTCATATTTAACGTTTGGCCTTCGATCGCGATCGCACTCCGTGTGGTAAGAAAACTAAGGATTTGAACTTGGCGGATTGGTCAAGGACGCGTCCAATTTTAAACCGGAAGTGTGGTATGGTTCGCCGCGATCGAGAGCTTAGTAGTTTCCTTTTAATTATCAATATTTAAAACTATTAGATGTGCTGCTATTTCCAAATTAGGGATAATTATTTAGTGGATATGCCCGCAACAATGGAAACAGTTCGGTGTGATCAATGTCGTTTCATAACGAGTTTAGAGTGACCAAATTGTACGCGGCGGTCGACAGTGACACAGAACTCGGCCCTGGGCTGAATTCCATATCGCCAATGGTTACGGCAAATGGTGGAAGCGGTGAAACGTACACTATCGAACTACTGGGGTCGCCGCCAGCTGTTTTCATTCCCACAATGCAGCAGGACATTTGTTTGCGGGCGAATCCACGAACCAATTAACCACACATAGTAGTACAATCTGAATGAGGTAAAATATGGAACAGAATATTAGCCATAGTATCAGCACTTCAGAAGATTCGCCGCGTAGATGTCAATAGTATGATGCGGGTTTGCTACTTTTCGATAATTAGAACAATTGTTTAACAGCAGCACTCTCTGCCTTCGACTCACTCCGCTAGGGCTCCATTAGATCTCTGTTGTCGCCTACTGCCTCTGCATTTTCACACTCGCTCCTCAGGGCGGCGCTGCGCAAAATGATAGGAAAAATGCGCCGCACATTTCTACAAATTAGTGCCGGGGACCCAGCCGAAGCCTAATAACACGGAATAAGGTGACGAAGAAGAGTTATTTTGCTGCATTAAATACACACATTTTTATGTTTCATTCTTGAAAATTATAATGTTGCAGCAAATTACAGCTGATTTGACCGTTTTTAAAGAATCTTGAAATTTGCCCTGACCCGACAGCAGCGGTAAGAGCGGAGCTTGCGTAGCGCCCCCGTGCAGAGAGCTTGTAACGGCAGACCAGCCATCAAATATTCCTTTGGTTCACGACCTTGACCTTGACCATTTAGCCCGGTCCTTATCTCACGGAGGCGTGTTTTTCACCCGTACATTATCGCATACCGTAATGCAGCGTTATATAATGTAAATATCCGATTCAATAATAACTTTCTTTTAGCACCGTTTATCACAAAATAGAATTCTTCAGGACCGGCCTGACGAGCCGAACGAGTCCTTTTGCCCACCACTCACAGAGCCACCAGTTCGGTTTTTTCCCCTTATTCCGGGGACGAATAAACAAAGACATAACGTAACATTGGCTGCTAGTTTTTCTTCAACCTCTTCACTCTGGGGATCAGGTTCTTGGCAGAGAACTGAAACGAAAAGAAAATTGGATAACGACATCTGAGGTTTTATACTAGCCACACACAAAGACAGCGATTGAACCTTGATTAGCTCAGTAAAAATAACCCCTTTCAGTACGTTCCAGCTCCGCAATTAGGGTCTGGACCTGGGGTAGGGTCGGGTGGTTGATTTCCAAGTTTGCGGGAGATGTATGGATAGGCAAAACAGTATCTCTTTTATTCCATTTTGGCAGTATTCAACAACAGCAAGATGGCATACAACGTGCAGCCTACCTCTTTAACTTTCTCCCTGATGCTGACCACACTGAGGTCGAGTGACTTGTCTCCGGTCTCCGACTCGCGGAACGCTTGCCGCTTCACCTCCACATCCTCGGGAAAGTGCGGCCCTGCCACCTGGTCTAAAATTAATGTATTCTTACGCAGTTCTTCGTTCACAGCGTCCTTGACCCTTTCCCTGAACGACTTCGAGGCGGTGAGCAAAGATTTTGGGATTATTTTTTGTTTTTTCTCGAACTTCCGGGGTACAAACTTGGGAGCCGAGCCGGTGGGTTTGTACTGACGGACTAACGGCGTATCCTTGCCCGTGGGGGCAGGGGACGGTTTGGGGTCAGACGTGGAAGAGTCTCTATCCGCTTTCACGTTTTCAGGCGCCTTCTGCCTGCCTTGGAAAGCTGTAATGTTGTGGCTCTGAGAGTGCAATTTCGTTGTGTTCCGAGACTCATGGGGGTATCCGTGATGACCGTTGCTAGGCTGCGGTCGGGACGATTCAGGGTGTGGAGGGTGACGGCCACCCCCGAGAGGGGGCGCCATCCACGGTCCGGGTCCGGGTCCGGGTCCGGGTCCGCGGAAGCCCTGTGAGTCTTCGCTAATGCGGGGCCCGGCATATCGCGGTCTGTAGGCGGCCGCCCCGGGAGAGTAGCCGGGCGGGGGCGGGCCACGGGACCTGGGCGGGGGCCTGTGATACCGCTCGGAGTGCGGGGGAGGGAACGGGAAGGGACCGCCTGGAGGAGGGAATGGGCCGCCGGGTGGAGGGAATTGGCCACCCGGGGGAGGGAATGGGCCGCCGGGGGGAGGGAATTGGCCGCCCGGGGGAGGGAATGGGCCGCCCGGGGAAGGGCCGACTCCGTGTGGTCCGTGTGCGGGGGTGCGCGATAGCGGGTGAAAGTCGGGCAGGCGGTGTCGTGGCCCCGAGGGTACAGATCCCTGATACTGGCCGCCCTGAGGCTGCTCTCCCCCACCCTCATACGGCCAGCGTTCCGCAGCGCCACCGTCGCTGAGTACCGGAAGAGTGGCATGCGCCGAGGGAACCCTAGCGTGATCCATCCGTTCGTTAGTTGACGTCACCGGCCGCTGCCATGGCAACAGCTCCCGGGGCGGTGCGGGTAAAGCCAGAGGTAGCCTAGGCGGTGCGGCCTCCAAACCAGAGTCACTGGGACCGGAAGCTGGCTTTGAAGGTCCCTGACCTTGAGAGTGCTTGGCTCCGTGCGACACGGGTTCAGATTCGGGTTTGATGGGACCAATCTGGGGTGGCGCGACGGAATCGTTCGCCTCCTCGTCCTCGTCGGTGGAGGCGGCCGCGTGGTCTCGCCGGGACCTCTCCGCCTCTGAAGCACAACAGGAATGAACAGCGTGAGCCTCGGAGATGATAATAGTAATGCTAGGCGTTACTCACACGTTAACTACTATCAAACAATGGTTCGGCTTAACCAAAAACACGCAGCCAGCCTTGAATATCAATTAGAATATAAAACATGTTATTAATTAATTACAATATCAAGCAATTTGTTATTAAATTTTAATCTAAAGCAATCTGTTATTTGTTGTTTTGTTTTGTCATTATAATTACGAATAACATTTGTCTGTACTCCAAATATCGATATTGTCATCAAAACTAGTCCTCCTAAATGCGTTAGTGCATCTGTAGGCATTTTGTTCATATTACTTACCGAAGAACTACACAAAGGAAATCTGATATACCCTTTTGTATTGAAATCTCTCTAGTAATGTGGACACATTTTTTATTTTACATGAACCTTTTGACTGCTTACGTTAGAGAATAATAAGCTAATTTGAACTATGTAACCGCGGTTCAACCATATAACAATGTATGTCAAGATGTATATCACTTCTCGCCTTGCACCAAAGCTTCTCTCGTGAACTGTGTGTGATCTGACCCAACCTACAGAACGCCATCTCACAGAGACGTCTTACCTAGCTCTCTTATTCGTCGAGCGATCCCCTTTCTCCTCTCCATCAGTTTCTGCCTCGTCTCGTCCACTGTCTCGAATTCTGGCGCGTAACACACGTGTAGCACACCACCAAAAAAGGACAGGTCGTCAATTTTCTTCTTGGCAACCCTGGCAGGAAAACAAGGTCACAGCGCTCAGTGAAACGGCATCATACCCGGTAATGCATATACAGCAGTCACCATTCCTCCACATGGTGTACCAAGCAAGAGATTATATCACACCTTACATGCAATAAATAATTGCTACCGTACTAATAAGTAAGAATACAACGTTCAGAGAGTAACTAAATTCAAGTACAGGGACCAGTAAATGCAAAGAGGAATTTAAAAAAAACATGTATATCTATGTACATGTATATCTGTACATATATATTCATCTCATTACCACCACTAAAGTGGACTGCTTTTACAGAGCATGTGGTGTTATTATTTAAGGAATTCATCTGGGTACGAAATTACTATACCAGTACACCATATGTCTTCTACATATTATACGTATATATTAATAGTAAAATCTTCGTACTATCTTGTATCACTTAAGATTTACTTGACAATATTACAACAAAAAGTACAATCCATACACCAGGTATATACCCATTTACCATTTCAAAATATATATCAGATATCATGCAATGCATTATTACCTGGACTTAGTCATTACCTTGCTGACTGTGTTCTTTCAAACTTGACCCAAAAGACTTCTGTGAATTCCTCCGCTGGATAGTCATTGAGCTTTGTATACTGCTCAACTTTCCCATAGCGAGAGAATATGTTAATAAGCTCGACATGGATATTTAAGGCTGGCACACCTTGAACTAGCAGATATCTAGACTCCTGATTGATTGTATAAACCTGAAAACAAAACATACATATATACATTATATTAAGAAAGAATAATATTTTTCCATGTTCTGCTCAATTTGCACTAGTAACAGAATGTGGTAAAAGTGGTATTACATTATTATAATATTATATTATAACAGTGACACTATCAACTATCTTTGATAAGAACAGTCTATTTTGTAGCAGAAGTTGTACAAAATGCTACCCAGACACAGCAAAATACTGGTTCATGTTGTTAGACCTATCTTTGATAAGCATAAATAAAAATAGACACTGACAGTTCTGGCTACCTATGTGAAGGTTAATTATTCAAACCCTTTTGATATAAACTGGAATATATAGTGGAGAGCTGCAATATTTGTCTCACATGGGCATATCCAGAGAAATTGCAGATTTCTGCCCCAGGAATTGAAGGAAAAAGTGTAAAAAAGGGGGTCATGTGAGCATCACATATGTATATATATACATTTACTCCAGTGGCATTTACAGCTGTGCTATTAAATCTCTCCTTAATTACTGTATTACACAATATAGCAATATATGAAGTTAAGAAGAAGAGTTAAGAAGTTAAAATAGAAAGAAATGGCAGAGCAGGAAAGGAAGTAAGACAAAGGGTATGTTCCATTTACATGAAAACAATGTTTGCCAAACTGACTGTTTGATGCGAGAACCGAAACCTGTTTGCTTAAAACTAAAATTACCAAGAGCTGCTTTGACAGTTTTGATTATGTAGAACTATCAGTTTGATCAATACATACACCATAGTTAATCAAAAATGTATTCAATAGAGATCTCGGAACTAAAGTATGAGACCATAATGAGGGCAGAAAATGAAACATATGAAGCATATTTATGCTGGAATAATTTCATATATGCCATAATCATGACCCATGCCATTGCTTAAATATGCCAAAACATAAACAAATGAATTAATGCATCAAAACAATTTTGATTTGAGGTTTTAGGTGAATAAAACCCTCACAGCACCCAAAACCATTTAGTCTCAGCACTCAAAAAGTACATATTTTAAGACCCATTAGCATACCAAATTGCATAAAAAAGATATGCTTTCCAGAGGTACATCCCCAGCTGCCTATTACCATGAGACACCCCCCATTGATTGCGGTGTCCCATACAGAAATGCCCCTTCTGTATCTATCATAATGGCACCATACAAATATACAGAGTGGAGAAGGGCTCAATATCATATATTTTATATAAGGGGGACATATCAGGATGAGACAACATTAAATGAACGGGTCTATAGACAGGGCGGCCATACTACCAGAACGGCCATATGGTCTCTCCACCCCTTAGTGTGGGAAGGGGGAAGAGGTAGTTGGGTAGGAGAGGAGGGGGAAGGGGGGGGGGGGGGGGAGAGCTTTGAATTAGAATCATCAGATCCCAGAAAGGTATGATGGGTAAATGTCTAAAACTGGAACCCAGTGTGAACCTCCCCTGGCCCTGCCTCCAACCCTGGCTACCCAGTACTTTGGTAATTGGACCAGTGGAAGTGATTGCTCAGGTACCAGTGATTGCACATCGAGCAAACAGATGATACAAATAATATGCAGATCTCTTGGAATAGATTTCCAGTTAGCTGTCACATTTGAAGGCATCTGACAGGTAAATGTTCGGATACAAATTCATATATGAAAGTGTATTTCTGCAAGTGCAAAGTCACTGGTACCTGCGCAATCACTTGTCCACCTTCTAGTTCTATGCATATGATATTGCCAGTCAATTGACCCAGTTGCTACTGCTAACTTCGCGCACCCCTCCTCTTTCTACCCAACCCCAATAGACCGGCACCAGATCCCATCCTAACCCATACGGCCGTCCTGTCCATACACCCCCGATCCCACCCTAACCCATACAGCCATCCTGTCCATACACCCCTGATCCCACCCTAACCTATACAGCCATCCTGTCCATACACCCCCGATCCCACCCTAACCCATACAGCCGTCCTATCCATACATCCCCGATCCCACCCTAACCTATACAGCCATCCTGTCCATACACCTCCGATCCCACCCTAACCTATACAGCCATCCTGTCCATACACCCCCGATCCCACCCTAACCCATACGGCCGTCCTGTCCATACACCCCCGATCCCACCCTAACCTATACAGCCATCCTGTCCATACACCCCCGATCCCACCCTAACCCATACGGCCGTCCTGTCCATACACCCCCGATCCCACCCTAGCCCATACGGCCGTCCTGTCCATACACCCCCGATCCCACCCTAACCCATACGGCCGTCCTGTCCATACACCCCCGATCCCACCCTAACCCATACAGCCGTCCTGTCCATACACCCCCGATCCCACCCTGACCCATACGGCCGTCCTGTCCATACACCAAACGAACGACCTGCGAATAATATGCGTCAACATAAACAATTCACCTTTTATCGCTCACATGTTTACTTCGGTGGAACACAATTATGTACGTAACAAACTACGGCAGATACATCATGACTGCAAATTCAGAAGTGTACATAACAGATAACGCTGAGTACGTACCTTGACAGCTTTCTTCTCTCTGCCTTCCCTGTATTTAGGACGAGTCATACAATCTTCCAGTCGACGATGATGCGGCTTCACAGCTGCCATGTTGATCAAATGCAACAGCGATGAAACGCTCATCCCCATTGGTGGACATTCGTGCCGTTTCGTACCTCGGTGTCAAGCTCCCCGCACGGTGGCGCTGCGCAAGTTCCGGAGCCCTAGCCACAGGTATCGTGAGGCCGCGGCGGGGGTTAGGATACAGGATACTAACTTTTCATATATTTCGGCCCGACAGTCGGCTCGTACAGTCCAAGAAAAGCGCACGACCGATGTGACATGCGGAGTTGTCCATGCGCAGTTGTCTCCCTAACTTAACATAATGATATTTAGACCTACACCTACATTTTTATAATGGTGGGGGTGCGCCGCTCATGCCATAGAGAGCATATGGAGAGCGAGAGTTGGTTGGTTGTATATTCAGGACGCTTTAACCACTTTTGGTCATATCGCGTCAATGGCAGGAAGGCAGAGTGGATCGAACCATGTCCCCGGGGGTAATCCCCTACGCTTTGCGAAGAAGGACATGGGATCTTTACCCTGTGACCACGCAGACAAGGCCACAGCGGGGCTCAGGTGGCAAGAGCACTCAAGGTGAGCGCTCTAACCCACTGAGCTATCGGGCCGGCCCCTAGGAGAGCGAGAGATAAGGGAGATATTTTGTAGTCATTGAGAGAGTAATTTTGGCGAAAAGAGGCATAAAAAAGGCACTTTTGATATTAATTGTAAATAATGTAAACTCAACAGATGCAATTCTATTTTCAACACTTTCTATTTTTAGTAAAGAGCTGCAAATTGACGATGGGCACATCGAGATAAATTGCAGATTTCTGCTTCGATGATTGAGAGAGCAAAGGCGAAAAAATGGGTCATTTGGGCGGCACTGATATATGTATATACCGGACTAAAGGTAGTACCCCCCTCCCCCCCCCGCCCGGATCCTCACCTCTCAACGTCGTCATACAGTGCATTTGGGTGCATTTCTGAAACAGAATACTCCCATAACGTATATATATATAGGTCTATCTTCCGACACTTCTTTCACCCTTTCACACACTTCTTTCACCCTTTCACACACTTCTTTCACCCTTTCACACGCTTTTTTCACGAGTGGGCGCACATTCATTCAGCGTACCCGTGGTGTCCCGTTCGCAACAGAACGAGGATTGGGACAAGATGGCGGCTGATTGAAAAGTGACCATCTGGGCTGGTTTCAGTGCCCCTATATGCAGTAACATTTCATTGGGCGCATTTCTTTGGTAACCCGGGCATATCCCCAAGGTGGACCGAATACGGACATGATGTATCGGTTTAGCGCCCATTGAAACGTGAGCTATGCTGAGTCAATGCTCGGCTCTAACGCAGAAGATCGAGTAAAGTCTATCTATGGTTGAAACTTAAATGATGTCGAAGCTCGATCAAGCCACTCGCATACACGGATAAAACAGGGATTAAAATGGCGGTAGGCTTAGTGGTTGACTTTGGATAAAAATCTTTTGCTAAAATCCCATAGTTTAAACCCCGTAAATGCAAGCGTCTCAACTGCCGGCGAGTTTTTGCCAAGGGGGGGAGGGGCCGGGGGATGGAGGAGAGGGGGGTGAGTTCGTAATGCAACACCCAGGGAGGCGACGTTATGATGTGATTTTTTGGTCCGGTTATTCAGGTGGGCGGTTGTGGCTTAATAAACGTTTAAGTACAAAAGCGCGATACTATCAGCCAATCAGAAACAGCGTAACATCTCATCCTGGTCAGTGCAGGAGCAACGTCCACAGCTTCGAGCAGACACTCAAAACCACCGGAGACAGGCATTATTTCACGTAATACGTCCTTTATTCACAATAATCTGAGCACTTTCACATAATATACAGGTTAGTACACAAGAAAACATCAAATTGGCGCACTCAGTTTAGGTTGTCATAGCTTACATTCACATAGTCCTGCAGGCAAACCGCTTTGGCTACCGCCAACAGCAGTTCCGCGACTGGCAGACGACTGGACCCATATGATCGCATATCGGAGCGGACTAGGCCTACGTTACGTCTATGGAACTAACATTCACAGTGCTTCCATTACAATGAGATTTAATGTGATCGAAGTTTTAATCAACAGACCATCGCAGCCGGGCGTCGTATCAACTGATCTGAGCAACTGTGGTCAATTTAATTTTGATCACTCACTCAGATTGTCTTGCACTATTAACGTCTGATTTTCAGGCTATGTATGTGCAAGTGCTTAGAAGGGTAAAGTGAACTCTAAAGAAAGTAAATCAGTGAAGAGAAGGGGGAGTGGGGGAGGGGGTGCACCACATACATACTCAGTACCATAAATGTGTCGTATACCTATAACCCCTCCCTCCACTGATTTTTTTGTATGGGTAAAGTGAATTATAGGTGTTTAATTAAGTATATTAATAACACTTACCCTGGTGTAAGCCTGGACTTCTCAATCTAGAAGCTGGCTTACCCAGTTACTTCTCTAGAAGCTGGCTTGCCTAGTTACTTCTCTAGAAGCTGGCTTGCCTGGGAGTACTTACACCGAATTATATTCCTACCTAGCCTATTTTGACCATTTTTGTGCCTATTCCACTACATGCATATAGTTACATTGGCACTAGTCCAAATAGAGGTCTAAAGTATAAAATAAAAGCAATAATGAGTCTCAAGCAATTGTATTTGATTTCATTCGATTTTTTACTCATATATCTAATACTATTTCAATTTATAATTGCAGAATGTTCCTTGTTGGACTCACTGGTGGAATAGCCAGTGGAAAATCCACTGTGTCCAAGATGCTCAGAGATCTGGGCTGCACAATAATAGATGCAGATGTAGCTGCAAGAGAAGGTGGTTTTATTACTATACATGTAATATATATGCAGTTTTATATAATGTGTTTTTTTTTGTATTTAAAGGCGATAATACTTTTTCAGCAAAGTTAGAATGTTGAATATACTGCTCATTAGTAAAGGGTGTGAGACAATTTGTTGTGGGTAATATCAATGCAAACTCACCATTCTTAATTTAAGTTATAGATTATACCTTATAGTAAAGCATACAAGGAATAAACAGTTTATGTCCATCATTTCTGCAGTTGTCAAGCCTGGTAAGAAGGCATGGAAAGCCATACAAAGCAAGTTTGGCCCAGAATATTTCCATGATGACGGCACCCTGGACAGAGAGAAGTTGGGAGAAGTGATATTTGCTGATGAGAACAAGAGACGTCTCCTGAACTCCATCACCCACCCTGAAGTACTCAAGTGGATGGTGTGGCAAATATTGTGGTGCTTTGTCACCGGTAGGGATCGTTGTATGTATTATATAGGCAACTTGTCGTATAATGTGGTGATTCACTCATATATCATATATATATGTCTTTTTTCCTTTTTTCCAAAGAAATGTTTGCTACATATTGATGTTGACTTGCGGTAGAGTCCCCAGTATTTTTTGTTGTAAACACGAACATACAACTCTTTTCTGTCTAAAACTAAAATGAGGCGCTCACGTTGGGGTAATCGGTAATTGCAAAAGAATATACATGCATTGAAACCTTAAAACAGTTTGACCATCATTTAAAGCGATAGTTTTGCATGTTCAATAGCCAAATTATGGTTTTTCTCCTGCCCCCCCCCCCCCACCCGCTTCCGTGCGTGCGTGCCGACCATGCACCCCCCCTCCCACCCACCCCAAAATGTGTCTTGGATGAAGCCGCCTAGGTAATTGCCAACTGCCGAAACTGGCGTGGCCTTTGTTGTTGCGATTGCCTAACCCCACCCCTACCAGCCACGACATCAAGGTCTGGCGAGAAACCTCTGTCATGCCGTGCGCTTTCATGCCGCACCAGCCCTACCCCTACCAGCCACGGCATCAAGGTCTGGCGAGAAACCTCTGTCATGCCGTGCGCTTTAGTGCCGCACCAGCCGCCGCCTCCCCCCCCCCCAACACTATTGTTCCTATTGGTTGTTGATCGGTGGCCACATCCGGAAGCGGCCACCTTAGGCGTACACCCCCGCCACCACCACCTTCTCGCATTACAAATCAACTGATTAGCACCAAATTTATTCTTTTGTTTTTCTTCCCCTTGCGTGGAATAAAATATTATAATGTCAAACACCATATTAATCTAGCCCAGAACCCTAGGCCCTGTTGGCTGAAACACAGCCTAGTCGCATTCTATGGTAAAATTCTGGTGTGGAACAACCCCATTTTAGGGTTGTTTGACTTTGACCAAGTGTAGCTCTGATTCTCCTTTGCTGTGGGAAAAGTTTTATAACTGAAAGAAACCTTAATCCTTTTCTTATTACTTCCTGACAAGTATTGACTAATCACATGAATAACCTTTCTTGAAAGGCAAAAATAGTCCAGTCTGTCACCAGAAATTCACATGAAAACATGTGTTTTCAATGACCCAATGAAGGGTCCCTGAACAATGAACCAATTAGCATGGCTTCTAATATCATGTGATGACCTTGCACATGTGCAGTAAACCACTTCCTTTAAAAAAAATGGTGGCATGTTGTTGTCCATTTTGATGCCAGTAGGCAATTATAGCTCCTTTTGAAGACTTTAACAACTATGGAAGAGTTCATACATCAGTAATTATAGGTAGAAAAGTACTTTGACATTGTTGGAACTAATTATGAAAACTGTACTTAAACAATTCAATTTGTCATGTGAAGTTGATTTTTTACTGTAGAATGATTCTTCAACCATAGCCATGGATTCTAGGCTAATATTAATCCATCCATCTGTTCAAAACATTCACGAATTACAATTCAACATAATACTTTTTTAAATGCTGATGGCATGGACCTTTGTCAGGAGGCGATCCGTCGGATCTCGTTAGGCAATTTAACCAATGGTTGTGAACGAGAAAATATGTTTTCTGCGGTCATCACTTTGTGCTTCACATCAATCTTTAGCCATTACAACAACTGACTGATATACGTCTATGTTAATCGTTCCACATTACTCTCACAGGACACCAGTTCGTGATCTTGGATCTTCCGCTGCTGTTTGAGACACGTGGCATGGCGCGGTACCTCAATTCAACAATTGTAGTAAACAGGTAGGCGGACTGTATTGTTCTGATCCGCAGATGGCGGGATGATGACCGCCAACGGCGTTGCCATGTTTGGATCATAGCGCCCACGTGTATGTTACCCGGAATGTAGCGCTTGGTATCAGTGATCGAAAGGTTGAAGCTCGGTCTTCTGGCAGTCTAACTGGTATCCCTCTGCGGCATATCAATTGACAAAGAGAGAATATGAAACTTAATCTTACCAAATCTTACCTTAATGTGCATTTAATCAACTTAAGCCACTACACACTTTGTAATTAAATTTTGTCATTGTTATTTAGCGACCCAGACATACAGCTGGAGAGGTTGCGTAACAGGAATGGATACAGCGCCACAGAAGCTCAGCAGCGAATAAATGCTCAGTTACCATTGGAATTCAAATGTAAAGCGGCGACTTACGTTATTGAAAATTCTCATAGTCGCGAAGAAACAAAATCCCAAGTTGAGGAATTTTGCAGATTACTTAGAAAGAGCAAAGCACAATGGAAGATTCGTCTCTTCTTGTTATCTTCAGTGGGTTGCTTATATTTCATATATGCTGGAATAATGAGGAAATTGTCCATAAGTTGAAAATCAAGTGATCGATGTTGCTGTTAATGCCATGTTCTTTCGCTTTTACTCTTGCTTTCAATCTACTTACGTTCGTTATAAATCAATAAAATGACGAAAAGACAGCCAAGCTTGTGTGAGGCTGGTTGGTCAGCTCCCATAAAGGGTGTGCTGCCGCAGTTTCGATGACCAGGTCTTTGTTAAATATGACATGAGCATCACAACGTATTGTCGTATAAGCTTCGGTTTAAAAGATAAAGATAACATGGTCCGTTCATCGTATGATCGCAGATATATATGTGATCTTCACGAACACAGAAACGGACTTCGTTTTCAGAGACCACTCAGCGACAGAATGCATGAATGTATTCGCCATTTTTCTGTCGATTTTTGTGCACAGCCTAGACGCATGAGAGACTCGTAGAATAAATCGGGCCACTTGGAGTAATGCCTGGGATAATCTGATTAAATGATGCGTAATCTCCGGACTCCAATGCCGAGCATAATCCCGCATCAAATTCGGATTCATTGGCGACAGAGTGTGAAGTGTTCTACTAGTTATAGGGTCCTGGACCTGCCTGCTGTTCAATGAGTGTGAAGTGTTCTACTAGTTATAGGGTCCTGGACCTGCCTGCTGTTCAATGAGTGTGAAGTGTTCTACTAGTTATAGGGTCCTGGACCTGCCTGCTGTTCAATGAGTGTGAAGTGTTCTACTAGTTATAGGGTCCTGGACCTGCCTGCTGTTCAATGAGTGTGAAGTGTTCTACTAGTTATAGGGTCCTGGACCTGCCTGCTGTTCAATGAGTGTGAAGTGTTCTACTAGTTATAGGGTCCTGGACCTGCCTGCTGTTCAATGAGTGTGAAGTGTTCTACTAGTTATAGGGTCCTGGACCTGCCTGCTGTTCAATGAGTGTGAAGTGTTCTACTAGTTATAGGGTCCTGGACCTGCCTGCTGTTCAATGAGTGTGAAGTGTTCTACTAGTTATAGGGTCCTGGACCTGCCTGCTGTTCAATGAGTGTGAAGTGTTCTACTAGTTATAGGGTCCTGGACCTGCCTGCTGTTCAATGAGTGTGAAGTGTTCTACTAGTTATAGGGTCCTGGACCTGCCTGCTGTTCAATGAGTGTGAAGTGTTCTACTAGTTATAGGGTCCTGGACCTGCCTGCTGTTCAATGAGTGTGTAGTGCGTGAAAGAATCTGATTTTGTATGTTTTAAAGGTGTGGATTTGATGATCTAATTTATACAAGTACTGACAATAAACCCCTGGAACATCCGATCCTGTATGTATGGTCTTCATTCGCCTACACGTTTTGCATGCCTCCCTTGGGTGGGTAAGTGGATTTCAGTAATTTTGAATATTAGAGGGTGAATCCAATAAATTCCTGGAATTGTTATTGCATACCATTAGACTATTCTATTGTAGATTTATTATGTTATGCTGCTGTTGTCGTGTTAGGGGGGGGGGGGTGTACAGAATGCTATAACGGATTGCGGTAAATAGGGAAAGGGTCTTCGCTTTGGATACGGATAACGATCCCAAAAATTACCAATAGCTAATCCCGAATCTTCAAGAATTTTTGGATGCCAATCCCCCGCCCGCTCGTATTACTGTGACTTTATGTTAGTTATTTATCGAAACCTGTAATTGTACTATTAGGAAACGTTTCCTGGCACTCGCTAGTGAGGAATCCCTGTGAAATAGCTCCCTACACCGCACGCCAATTTGTAGGGCAACCCACTTTGCAGACATTCGTGGTGACCCACAGTTGGGCCATGTATGGGTGCACTATGACTGAAATGTCATTGGTGCGTTATGATCTTACGGCAATCTCTAATATAACAATAGCGCGAGTTAGCGGGGCGTTAGGCAATTTTATTGGCCCGACATCAAGCTGTAGCAGCCCGCCAATTTTATCATATTCACTCCTACTGGCCCCCTATTCACTCCTGCTAGCCCCCTATTCACTCCTACTGGCCCCCTATTCACTCCTACTGGCCCTCTATTCACTCCTACTAGCTCCCTATTCAATACTACTGGCCCCCTATTCACCCATACTGACCCTCTGTTCACTCCTACTACTAGCCCTCAATTCACTCCTACTGGCCCCCTATTCACTTATACTGGCTCCCTATTCACTCCTACTGGCCCCTATTCACTCCTACTAGCCCCCTATTCACGCATACTGGCTCCATATTTACTCCTACTGGCCCCCTATTCACTTATACTGGCTCCCTATTCACTCCTACTGGCCCCTATTCACTCTTACTGGCCCCCTATTCACTCCTGCTGGCCCCCTATTCACTCCTACTAGCCTCCTATTTACTCCTACTGGCCCCCTATTCACTCATACTAGCCCCCTTTTCACTCCTACTGGGCCCTATTCACTCTTACTGGCTCCATATTCACTCCTGCTGGCCCCCTATTCACTCCTACTGGCTCCCAATTCACTCCTACTGGCCCCCTATTCAGTCCTGTTGGTCACGGTGAGAACCCTGGCACCTGCATCTTGGGGTAAGTTTCATCCAACCCAATTTCATTACATATTGACGTTTCTTAGCCCAATTTTTAGCCTTGATGTGCACAAAATCGGCCTGGAGACCCAACAGTTCATGTCATTCATTGCTGAGGAGTTCTGTCAGTATTTTTTGTGATGTAGGGCTTGTAAATGTGTTTGTTTAATTTCATTTCCCTCCCCACTGTGCCCATGTTACTACTTCCCGCTGGTTCCCGTGGAAGGGGACGACGGTGGTGAGAGATTGCGGAACTAATGTGATGAACTTGGACAGAGAGACAACATCCATTTCAGAGCGACCCTGACTGGAGCCTTCCTCGTTACTTTCACAGCCAGCGGACTCAGTGAGACGTGCTCCGTGGGCGCAAATCTCATTTAGGGCAATAATGTCTGCCGAATTGAAAGCCGCCCTCTACCCCCCGCCCCCCCCCACCCCTTACCTGACCCGGACCCCGCGGGAGCCCCCCGATAGCGGCCACGAGCGAGTCGGTCGCTATAACGTATGTACACGTTAGTTTACCCGGGTGTGTCTCTGTGTTAAGTATCCGCTCTGGTGGAAGGTTTCATGGTTCCCCTCGCTAGCCCGCTGGTCCGCCGCGCTCGTGTGCCTGGAGGGGTCAGGACGGACTGACCCACCCGGCCCGGGGGGTAGTTCCCCCCCCGCCCCCCTTCACCCACCCCCTACGTCGCGTGACATGTGGGTCCTGGAGAGATGGTTCCTTCCAGGAGGACCGCGAGGTGGTCGCCAAGGGTTACAATGTCCGAGCCCTGTGTGGCGTGCTGGGGGGAACGCCCGGCGGGAAAGGTCAAGAGGTCAGCCCAAGGTCATAATATCTGCAAATGGAGCGCTGATTCAAATAGGAATAATGTGAGGAGGATGTAGGGGGGGGGGGGGGTGGAGTGCGGCGGGTCGGGAAAAGATGGTCGGTAACTCTGTGACGCATGGACGGGCTGTAGTGTAGGACTGGGTTCAGGGAGAGGCGAGTGGGGGAATGATGCGATAAGGTACAGGAATGGAAAACAAATGCCTACTGTATGAAAATTTAGGAGAGTCCTATATGAGGGGGGGGGGGGGGGGGTCGAATCAAAATGTTAACTCCCCGAATACAAAGGAAGGGCGGATACATGGTATAAATTGGCGATTTCCCGATTCACGGTTATTAAATATTAACATTTCCAGTTCACGATTAATGGAAATCCTTGATCACGGCAGTCGGTTAATACCCCATTCCCAGTTCACGAAGAATTATTTTCCTCGTTTCCAGTTCACGGTGAAATGAAAAGCCCGTTCGGAAACGGAAATACCCTTGCCCTCCCCCCCCCCACTCCTTATAGATATGACAATATACCTATCTAATAGCTCTCAATGACATCTAATATTCACATATTCGATTTATTCATTCATTCAAAGGACTATTGTGCGAAACAAACTACGGATTTAAATGTGTATTTCTTGTCATTCCGAGGCGATATATATAACCGTGTTTATTATATGGGCCTCATGGTATATATAGGAAACGAATTTAATATTTTAGAACTAGGGTGGGATGGAAGGATGGTGTACTAGAGGGTGGGGTGGAGGAAAGAGTAAGTAGGAGTGCCGGAGAGAGGCCTATGGTGCCATCTGGCTGGATATCTGGGAGCTTGCGGGGTTCGAGCGTCCTTCAATATTTCATGATGTGGTTTCAGACATAGGAGTGTCTACCACGATTATTGCGTTACATAACCTATGCGCGTTTATCATCATTCATTGTTCACACCCTTTGTTGCCTGGCACGAGACCTGGCAGCTCCATTAATAGCACTCGGAGCCTCAAACCAACAGATCAGACAATGAATTCAGTCGTGGATTACCAGATCGGGCACTGTATCAGAATCTGAGGTTGTTTGCACAATCATGTCATTCGCCTCAAGGTCCCAGTGGGCTCTTTGGGCCGGTTGAACTCCTATACTGCACAAAGGCGGCATAGACAGTCTGCATATTTGACTGGGTAGTATTGTTAGAACGTAGTACAAATTTGCATTCGACTGGAAGCGAAATAGTGGCGCATTTTATTATTCTAATGGAATCACCTAGGCCTTTCCGTACAATGGAAAAGCGCGGCGCACCGACATCCTGGTGCTGCCTCTACCGGTGGATCCTGTACTCCACCAGACATCCTGGTGCTGCCTCTACCGGTGGATCCTGTACTCCACAAGACATCCTGGTGCTGCCTCTACCGGCAGATCCTCTACTTCACAAGACATCCTGGTGCTGCCTCTGCCGGCGAATCCTGTACTCCACAAGACATCCAGGTGCTGCCTCTACCGGCGGACCCTGTGCTCCACAAGACATCCTGGTGCTGCCTCTACCGGCGGATCCTGTACTCCACACGACATCCTGGTGCTGCCTCTACCGGCAGATCCTCCACTCCACAAGACATCCTGGTGCTGTCTCTACCGGCGGACCCTGTACGCCGGGAGTGCTGGGCCTAGATGCGCGGTCACGTGAATAAATAATGAGGTGAAAACACGGCGGCACGGCGACCTCAGCATTAGACCTTGGGAGAGCCATGCAGACATGACGAATTAAGTGCAATTAAGTCGTGTGGCGGTGGCCAAATGCCGCCACTATCGCGGGAGTTCTCGCGTCCCAGGTCGTTGTGGGACCACCAAATGCAATTAGCCCATCGTCTTCGTCATCTCCGCGATCTCATCTCCTCCCCCTTGCCCCCGCCCCCCTCCCCCTGGCTGACATTTCACGAGGTAAAGTGGGTAGACCTTATATGGATATATATATATGTATGTTGTGTTGGAAAGGTGGGGTGGTGACTTTGGGGGTGGCGAGAATGGTGATGTGCGTACTGAGGACAGCGCTAGTGAAGGTCGTGGTGGTGGGAATGGTGGTGGGGGTGGTGGTAATGGTGGTGGAGGAGGTGGTGGCGACGGTGGTTATGGTGGTGGTGGAGGAGGTGGTGGCGAGGTTGGTTGTGGTGGTGGTGGAGGGGGTGGTGGCGAGGGTGGTGGTGGTGGTGGTGGTGGTGGAGGAGGTGGTGGCGAGGGTGGTGGTGGTGATGGCGGAGGGGGTGGTGAAGGTGGTGGTGAGGGTGTTGATTTTGGTGGTAAGGGTGTTGGTGGTGGTGGTAAGGGTTGTGGTGAGGGTGATGGTGGTGGTGGTGGTGGAGATGGAGGTGGTGGCGTGGGTGGTGGTGGTGATGGTGGAGGGGTTGGTGAAGGTGTTGCGAGGTATAATTAGATGAGGACGGGTTGGCCCTTTGTGGTCCTCCATGATGGTCGGAAAAAGAAATTCCATTTCTCAATCGTTGTCCCGTGGATGGGTTCAGGTATAACATGGAGCCACCTTGAAGTATGTCAGGCCTCCAATGGAGGATCCTCTGAAGACACACACCACCTTAGCGTACTGCTGCCATGCTTGATTTGATAATGTTATATCTATTTTAGTTCCCATGGTAAGTCCTGGGTTACGGTCTATCTCAGTCCTATATTGCTATGTATGTTTCCATTTATCCAATATCATCATTGCTTTCTTATTTTTAACATTGAATAAAACAGGGCCTACTTGTATTTATCATCGAGCTAATGTGTTATGCTTTGACAAGTCTTCATGACACTTACATCTATATATTTTTTTACATTTTACATTTAAAGTGTAAAATAGCAATATGTCTTTTTACGACACGTCTGTCATGACCGGAGTGGACCAGCTCAATGTGTCACGTGACAGCCATCAGATCACGTGGACTGTCGCATGTGCCCCGAGCGCCCTCTCACAGAAGACGGCGCCTCCCGTCGTCATGGTGACCTTGGGAACCACTCTCAGCCTGATGAAGAGGGAAGGCACTTCGTTAGCCATCTATTGACATATGTGGCTATGGATGTCCTCATTCATACCCCCCCCCCCTCTCCCACCTCCGCCCCGCCCACCCCCTCCCAGCCCCAACCGGTAGGGACAATTCCACCATATTTCCGCCTCGCTCAGACTTTCGGTTCTTTTTTTGCATCCTTGCTTCGTATTTGTTACCCGCATCTTGCCCCCTGCCTTAAGGTTTTTCCATTCTTCTTAATGCCGCCTCCTACCGAGCGGCGCTTTCAGTGTTGTCTCCAAATGGCAGAGGGCGCTGGTTGTCCGGGGGAGCCGAGCAAAACGGAGAAAACTATGTCTCGCACGGCGCAGGATATGCGAGCTCAGCGTCCTGGCCCCGATTGTTAACCCTGCCTCCCCACCCCCCACTCCCTCCCCCACCCCCACAGCATCCTCCCCCTACCCCTTCACTGTTGCGCAATTTGTCTTGCTTCAGAATAGTCGAGTTGGACGTAATGAAATGAAGTCGGTGAATGGAATGGGACGGATGTCTGCCATGTTGAGTGAGTGCTCGCTGAGCCGCTCGTCTCACGAGACGGCCTCAATCTAATCCACCCCTCCCCCCCACCTCCACCCCCCGGGCCTGCCCGCCCCCGTCGCCAAACCCAATATGAGCTGGATCGTGATTCGGCCCGTCGTCACCCCAATCAGCCGCCAGAGTCGCTTTCAGCCCCGCCGCGGAGGTCGCACGCCATTGGCGGTGATCAGGCGGTCACTCACCCCCTCCGCCCTCGCCCCACCGCCGCCTCCTCTACCCCCTCCGCCACCCCCGCTCCTCTACCCCCGCCGTCACCCCTAACCTTTCCACGGGGTCAGGACTCGCAGGACAGCGGGACAGGTCTTGACCTTCAGCGTCCAGACTTCAGCCCAAGTCACCTGGGGTCGGGTTATGGCCTGTTCTGGCGAGGCTTCGGCTGCGCCGCCTGCTGTGGTGCCCCAATCGTGATGAGATTGTACAGAGATCTGCAGCCTGCATCCATGCTGGCTATCGATATCAGAAAATGTATTTGCCTTTTGTTTATAGGACACTTTACCCTAGCTTGAAAACAATACAGTGGGCAATGGGACGACTGAACTCACCGCACTTGGTCGCTATTCAAAAAACCAATTTTCCTATCTTGATTAAAACACTCACTTGTCAGCCGTAGTCTATTTTGAAATAACAGATTTCTTCCATTATACAAGTGGAAGCCTGGGGAGATAAGATTCGCACTCATTCAGGCAAGGTGACAGCATAAAGCAACATTTTCACCGTCGAACGAATTTCACTTCGCGCTCGATCAGCCATGGTGTCTCATTATCAACTTATGCCTCCAGGGCGGCGCCAAGTGCGATGAGTTCAGACGTTACTTGTCGTCCCATTGCCAACACACTTGAAAGGCATACAGAGCGAAGGATCAAATGCAGGAAGGAGACGTGTCCCTGGGTAAACTTTTTAGATGAAGGAGATGTGTGTGTTATCTGGCGCCTTCCAGAAACATTTGTGCACATATGGCTCGAACCTGCGAGCCTACCGTTAATACGTCTCCTCCAACAACGTGAAGGATATATCCGACATGCACCGACCTGGCTAGCCTTATCGATCCCCAGTCCGCGTGACGGTCCTAGGCGCGTAGACTCAGATGCGCGTTGTGCACCAAGTTTTCCTCCAGTTTGGAACTTTACAACTGTGGCAGTAAAAATGAATATAACAATGCGGTCATAGTGCAGATCAGAGGTTGATCCTGGCTGTTGGTTTCAAGAGTGGGGTTAGAGCAAAGATTGTCTAGACTCTAGACAATCTTTGGTTAGAGGGATGGTGAGGAGGGGGAGGGGGAGGTACGTGTTGGCGACAACAACACAAATTGATTCTAACCATATATCTAGTGCACCGCAAGTGAAGGAAAGCAATTGTCAAGTAGGTATTACTTGGGCCCGTGTTCATTATTATCTCGCCACTTACGTATGATATAACGTTCCGTTATAGCTTCTTAAGCTCTTTGCTGTGGAATCCATCATGCCAACGTGATTTGCAATTTGGCACATTCCTTATTCTGCAAAAATGCATTTGGTGAGGTTTTTTTTCTGCTTCTCGTCGTTAAAAACGTTCCCAAAGTAGCGCCAAGTGGGATTTCTGGGTAGAGGTGTGAGTACTACGTGAGCCAGACCGCGACATGGGAATTCGCGCTGACCAAGAAAACATACTATGCACTTACCATCTCCTCTAGGAGCTTTATCTAGTGAACAAAATCCCGTATGCATATTTGCATATTCATGAGCCATATACGTCACCACGACCGAGATGCCCGGATGTTTACGCAGGACTGTTTGAGGTGAGCTGGCTACTCAGAAAATCATATCGCAAAGTCAAATGCGCATAAACTCTTATGGAACTTGACAGACCCGTCCCTTTTAAGACCCTTGGGGCCTATGCGACCTTACCCTCAGTTACTCTTTCAGAATGCCATATTTGCCAAAGCAGGATATATTTCCGGACTTGCCCTCACAGCGAATTTTATCCAGCTATGCATGATTTGATGTAATTTGCATTTGCGCAGTATGTATCTGACAGCGTTGTGTTTTATGTTTTTCCCATTTCTACTACTTTCTTTTTTGTTTTGCTACATAGAAGCAACATAAACCTAACAGAAAGTGATGCTGTACACACTTCACCAAGTAATTGTCCATTGGCATACCGTGACGGGCGGCGATACCCCCCCCCCCACCCCACCACACACACACACACATGGGTGTGTCAAGGGGAGGGGGGGGGGCACATGGGGTACGTGCCCCCTTTTCAGACCCTAAAGTATATCTGTGCCCTCCCCTTTTCCAATTATGTGCCCCCCTGGCCTGTCTTTATACATTACAATGCATCAAGCTGCTTTGTATATGTGTTCTTTCTTTATCTTACCAACTATTATAATGTGCAAATAGTACAAAACGTGCACCACGGTCACCTACGCCTCAGGCTTGAATACGGATTTTTTTTCACGTTTTTTATTGAAACAATTTATTGTGCCCCCTCCTTTCAGAAATTCCTGCGCACTTCACTGCTCACACACCTTTCGGTCACATCTGTGTCTGTATCGCACTGCAGGTTTAGCATCCATGTCGTGTCACGGCCATTATATGTGAGAAGTTGACCTGCTTTGGTTGCTGAGAGTGTCGTCAAAGAGTTCGTAGCGCAAGGAAGCTGCGTTTCTTGTTTCACGTTTTAGCTATTTGTAACACGCTCGATGCTGCAGAACCTGCATGGTGTGCTTGTCACACTGGGGCGGCTGCCCTGTCATCGAACTGTTTACTGTTTTACATGTGACAAAGAGAGAACGGGGCGCTTCGTATGAAGACCACGTCCAGGCGACTCCCACCCCTTTTCACCCCTCCCCACCATCCGTACGCCATTGCAAAGGACTAGGGTGGGGCATGTGGCACTGACACGCCCCCCCCCCTCCCCCCACCCCCTCCTCACAGATCTCTTCCACCGAGGGCCCCCACATTGATGTGTCCCAGGATAGGGTAGGGGAGAGGGGGAGGGAGATGGGTGGGAGTGGGTATGGGGAAAGGGAGAGGTTAACTGCCAAAAGGGCTCTCTGAAGCCTCTTGAAGCATCTCATCCAAAGGTCTCGCAGGGTGTGTTCCACGCTGCGGATCGGCTGCCCGCCCCGCCGGTTGCCCCCGAGTGGCAGAGCAGTTTTATACTTAAACCGCACGACGACTACGGGGCATTAATCTCTCGACGTGGGCAAAAAAGGGCGACTCATTGCCAAGCTGCCCGCCGAGGTTTTGTTAATAGCGGTTATTCGTGACCAGATTGCAAATTCCCGCGCGCTGGCTACTTTTCCCGCCGTAACTAGCCCCGGTCGTCTGCTGGGCGACCGACGCTCGCGCCGTATTGTTTCCCGATCGTTTTCCCCTAACGAGAAGAAGTCACGCGGGCGAACGATTCAAACCGCAGTTCTTTACCGCGCCTACCGCTCTTCTATAACGAACTCGGACACGACAATTCGCGGTCTCGCAAAGGAAATTAAAAGACTTCGGAGAACTCAGTTATAGGCCGTTCTCAGAATGAGAGTCCCGACATGGCTATTAATGTTGTCTAGATCAATCGCACCAGAACAGTTTTGGAGAGTGCATCAAGCGATTGATCAGTGGTTGTCTCCAGTATGAAGCCTTTAGATAAAACACGGAGATTCTATCTATCGGGTTAATGCATTGTCTGTCTCCTGCATGACATGAATGTAGGAAAAATTTCCTGTGTGTTTTTTGCTTCTTCCAAAGTCGATAAATCAGTGGGTTCTCAAAAGGGGAATCAAGAAAACACCCCCATAAAAACGTTCTGTTGGATATTTGTTTGTAATTTTGTTGGCAATCTCCGCCTCCTCCTTGACATTCTGTGATAGATATGTCTTCGCTAGATATATCGACTTGTAAATCACGGCTTGAAAATCCCTCGTTGCCTGTGACTATGGGACACAAAGCGTAAACTCCTTATTTCTTCTTGACATTGCCTGTAAAATCTTGGTTACCACAAGTTGTGTATTTTGATCTGTTACTATGGAGATTGCCTAGGCATAGTGTGGGGCACGGGACAGGAGACTAATTTTATAAAGTATAGGAACGAATGACATGTTTAATGCATGTACATGTATTGAAGAATGATGGTTTGGTTTGTATTGTGAACGTCAGAAATCGTCGAAGTTATGGATAAATCTCTCATGAAAGCCCGAAGGAAAGCGTGCTGACGTTTCTATTCAGGCGTTTGTATAATACGACGATATCACTGATTTAACTTTTGCGACCACAATTTTCACATTTCTCTATCAAGGGTAGGTAATGTGTAGTGCGTCACAATTCCTAAAACTAGCGTATAATCATTAACAGCGTTGGAAATAAAATGGTTTTATGCCACTTTTTCGCACACAAGGGCTAAAGTTGGCCCAGGAACCTCCCGGGGACGACAAAACACTCTCCCGATTATGTGCCCAGGTGCGGATTCCAACCCAGTACCTGTTGCTCTGCGGTCTGGTACGTTAATCACTGCACCGGGGAGACCCTCTATGAAGTTAGATAACTGTTCTTTCGTTCAACTCACACATGTCATGTATTCGTGTATTTATATGTGTGTGTGTTATGAATGACGGCGAGGGTCGCGTAGCTCATTTGTACCACTCCGCGGCGCATGCCCAAAATTATCGCCCGAGCACAATTGCGAAACAGTGACTTAGGATGTGTCGTTGGTTAATGAGCTTGAGTCTTTCTAATCATCATATGATGTTTAGGTTAGTGTTTTAGGCAATCTTTATCCATCCATAGTAATTGATCCATAACCAGTCATAGTAATTAACCCATATCTATCAATAGTAATTAATCCATATCCATCCATAGTAATTAATCCATAACCAGACATAGTAATTAATCCATATCTATCAATAGTAATTAATCCATATCCATCCATAGTAATTAATCCATAACCAGCCATAGTAATTAACCCATATTCATCCATAGTAATTAACCATATCCACCCATAGTAATTAACCCATATCCATCAGTAGTTACTATGGATAGCTTAATCACTGTAATTAATCGATATCTATGCATAGTTACGTCTGGCGCTCCATTATAAAGAAATCCCGATGCTTGATATGTGAACCATGGGCTTAACAGACTGCTATATAACAGTGATCAGCGGCAGGCGGATTCTGGCTAAATTAATGGTCGCTGACTCCACGACTGGTTACTGGGGGCTTAATACAGATATCAATCTCCCCCTCGTTGCGCGCAATGAAGCGCCCCCTGTTGTTAGAGCCACACCGCCTAGCTACACCGCGTGTTTTACCCTTCCGGTCATCTACGCGCCATCACTTCCGCTCTGCAGACAATGGCATAATGCCGACAGCGGGACGGAGCTGGAGCCAAAGCGTTGCCGGTGATATTGCTCATTAGGCCCCATATTTCTCCGGAATTGGATGGCGGCTGGCTGTTGACTTGGCCTTTGATGGCGCCCTTATTGGATTCATAGCTATAAATGCCGATCCCCTGGACGTGTTATTAGCTCGATCAATTGCGCAGGCGAGCCTGAAGCCGGGCTGGCGTGACTAGCTGTTTTTTTTTCCAGCGTTGCTTTTTTTTGTCATCGCGTTCGCTCCGTCCGCCGTCTACGTGTCTTCTCCGGTCTTTGTATGTATACGACTGGTGATTGCTCCGCCAGTCTACACAGCACTGGGCGTCCTCTGGTCTGGCTTGACTTCTGGGTGATCCACTGGCTTCATGCTATCGATATTGGTGAGCTGAGATAACGTACGGATTTGTGTCATTCCAGCAAAACTATAAACATTGCGCGGTGTAGATTCACTAATTATTGTTCAAGCTGGACACATATATGGCCAGGTGCAAATAAGGAAACTCAAAATTGAAGCAGATACTTGAAATGCATACACAATATATATGCTAATGGTAGTTATCATATTATTACATGTGTCCATGATCATGGAAGCTACATTGAAAATTTCAAGAGAATCGGATTTCCGGTTGCGGAGTAATGACAAAAAACCCTTGTTGAAAAAAATGTCCTTAGTTGTATAAAGGTAGTATATAGCTAAACATTTATTGCAAAATGAAATGTGGAATAGCAAAAATTGCTCCAAAATATGTAATTTTGGGCAAGGTCATTTGAAGCAAAACCACAATTTTATAAGCATTGGGTTCTTGCGAAGACAGGTCCGTCAAATTGTACATTTTTTTTAGAAAACGGTATCATAATATTAGATAGTAACCTCTGTACACATTTTATTGCTTCTTAACCCTGCCTATGCATGTAACACATCTAGGGTGTCTCCTTATGCATGGCTTTGCATGTCCCAACAGTAACGGTGGTAAACACTAATCTTTAATTGCGTACTAGCATGCACAACGCAGTTGATCGAATTTATGAATTCCTTGAATTATTAGTCTGGACCCATATACAGATTGGTGCTTAATGCTTTTCTTGATTCTCCAAATATGTTTGTCCCAGGGGTCCAGTTTACCCAACGTCCCGACAGTAACGGTTTTGTCCCAACAGTGACGGTGATGAATATCCAAGAGCAGAACATATATATTGTTAAAAAACTAATCCTAATGTGGATGGAGGAATGATTATGAACTATACCCACTACTTCAGGCATTAGATATTCCATAATGAAATAAATTGAAACTTGTTTAACATTCTGCAGTACTGCAGTATTCCTAATGTCTGACGTATTTAAACTTCATATAAATCATATGAATAAATTTTATATTGTATTATTGAATGTCATACTACAATCCGGCATGTGTTGCCAAGGGAACTATACCAGTTGCGCATTATTTCAAGCCATGTTGCTTCCTGGTGGTCAATGGTAAAGATTCCTGATTACATGTCGTCTTCCATCGGTCCATGGATTGGCCGTGTGACATGCCTCACCAGCCAGTGGCGAGGTTACTTCCTGTTCCAAGGTTACGAGACCGCCCATGTCGGCGATTTCTGCGGGGTGATCCAATGATAAAACCGTTGATGAGGTGTCACTTTTCATCGGCCAATAGGACGCTCACTTTACCGTGCGACGGGTTAACCAGCCAATGAAAATGCCGTACAAAATGACGCGTCACATATTATCAGCCAATGGCCAAGGTAGCAGCCTCCCCGTGTGACATGTCGAAGCATCCAATGGCCAAACGCGTTGATAAGATGACCCTAAACGTCATCTCACGGCATGGGCAACTCAGTGCGTTCCCAGTTTTATCATCCAATTACAAAGCCGGTTGCTGACGTGTCGCCTCTCATCAACCAATGCATATGGCACCTGGCTCCGCGCCATTGGGCACCTGGCCCCGCGCCATTGGGCACCTGGCCCCGCGCCATTGGGCACCTGGCCCCGCGCCATTGGGCACCTGGCCCCGCGCTATTGGGCACCTGACCCGCACCATTGGGCACCTGGCCCCGCGCCATTGGGCACCTGACCCGCACCTGGCCACGCGCCATTGGGTGCCTGGCCCCGCGCCATTGGGCACCTGGCCCCGCGCCATTGGGCACCTGGCCTCGCGCCATTGGGCACCTGGCCCCGCGCTATTGGGCACCTGGCCCCGCGCCATTGGGCACCTGACCCGCATCTGGCCACGCGCCATTGGGCACCTGGTCCCGTGCCATTGGGTACCTGGCCCCGCGCCATTTGGCTCCTGGCCCCGCGCAATTGGGCACCTGGCCCCGCGCCATTGGACACCTGGCCACGCGCCATTGGGCACCTGGCCCCAAGCGATTGGGCCGCTGATGAGACGCCGTTGGCAGCCACTTATTGCCAACAGCCGCCCACCCCAGATGGCGTAATTACAACACCCAGGGGCCAAGACATTTCACTCGCGTGCCTGTCACTCATTATTTGCTCCGCTTCGACTTGAAGTGGACCATCAGGAGAGACGAAAAAGTAAATGCGCAAACCAGAATGTCGCACCCTTCGCGGCGCCACGGTGGCTGTAAAGGTTGGTTAGATGAGGAATGGGTGGCTGTGATGCCCTAATCTGTACACCGTCCTGAAGGATGGCTGGGTGTGATGTCCTAATCTGTACACCGTCCTGAAGGATGGGTGGGTGTGATGTCCTAATCTGTACTACGTCCTGAAGGATGGGTGGGTGTGATGTCCTAATCTGTACATCGTCCTGAAGGATGGATGGGTGTGATGTCCTAATCTGTACACCGTCCTGAACGATGGGTGGCTGTGATGCCCTAATCTGTACACCGTCCTGAAGGATGGGTGGCTGTGATGCCCTAATCTGTACACCGTCCTGAAGGATGGGTGGCTGTGATGCCCTAATGTGTACACCGTCCTGAAGGATGGGTGGGTGTGATGTCCTAATCTGTACACCGTCCTGAAGGATGGGCGGCTGTGATGTCCTAATCTGTACACCGTCCTGAAGGATGGGTGGCTGTGATGTCCTAATCTGTACACCGTCCTGAAGGATGGGTGGCTGTGATGCCCTAATGTGTACACCGTCCTGAAGGATGGCTGGGTGTGAGGTCCTAATCTGTACACCGTCCTGAAGGATGGGTGGCTGCGATGTCCTAATCTGTACACCGTCCTGAAGGATGGCTGGGTGTGATGTCCTAATATTTACACCGTCCTGAAGGATGGCTGGGTGTGATGTCCTAATCTGTACACTGTACTGAAGGATGGGTGGGTGTGATGTCCTACTCTGTACGCCGTCTTGAAGGTAAAGTCTGCTCGTGGATGGTTGACAGATAATTTTCTTTAACAGAAATAGACAAGGAGCGCCTTGCAGGCAAAGCTTGTTGAGAGTGACTGATAGTCAACAGATAGCGATTTGAACCATCAGGCGATCAATTTATCGACCAACGGAATATGCTTCTAATTGTAATAACCAATAACAGTAAACAAGCCAGCTGCCTGTATGCTTGGGCAGCCGGACAATGGTGTTTATGGTGTATAGTTATGGTGCTTAATCAAAGTTCGTATTTTTGGCTGTTCCAAAGCTCCCGAACTGTCCCTTCCATGCTCTTCCAATAAACTTGAGGGGGCCTCCCTGGTGTAGTGGTTAGCGCACTAGACCGCAGATCAATAGGTCCTGGGTTCGAATCCGGGCTCGGGCACCTAATCTGGGGCATGTTTCATTCCTTCGTCCTTCATCGTCTCGGGAGGTTCCTTGGCCCAATTTAGCCTGTATGTGCACAAAAGTGGCCTAAACACCAACATTCCATTCCAATAAGCTTGAATAGTTTTAATTGTCATACGAATCAACGCTTCCTTTAATTATCCCTGGGCAATATATTCCACAACTGTTATTTGTCTTTGACGTGGGAGAAGAAACATTGAGTGCCTACATGGTAAATATACGGGTGCGTGCGGGAGGGGTTGGGGTAATGAGTGGGTGAGGGTGTACATACACCATACAGGTACATACTTGTATATAGCAGGATTCAATGATGGCGGCCAGTGACAGTGATTAGCACCACCCGATTACTGTCGCCTTCCTTACCTGACTGACCGATAGAGGTTAACGGGTGGCCGATGCCGTTATAACCAGTATGACGCCAGAGCCTCGTCGTCGGCGGGACAGTGTGCAGCTTTCTTGGACCCTGAGAGGGTATGGCCGTTCATCATTGGCGTGGTTAGCCCTACGGCAAGATCTGGGTCTCACCCGGGCTGTGGAAAGATAGATCCCTAATCCTCACTGACACCCATGGATAATTGTTGCTATCAATTCTATCGCGGACGTCCTTGACCTTGGGTGCCGATTTTTCTCATGTTTTGTTCACACTGCAATGACTGGAAGTTTAGCAGTCGTCTTCTCTCCAGTATGTATGTTATATTGCATCATATGTTATCTATTAATTTGATATGTCATGTATTATAATTAATGTTTTATATACTAAATTTGCTGTTACATTTGATGTTTTATATGATATTCGGTGTTACATGTTACATTTTAATATTACGTTTGATGTTATATATTACATTTGATGTTATGCAGTACTTTTTTTTATATTTGATTTTGTTATATTAAATTTAATATCACCTTTGATGTGGTATGTCACGTTTGATGTGTTATGTGACATTTGATGTGTTATATGACATTTCATGTGTTATATGATATTAAATGTGTTATATGGTATTATATGTGTTACATGACATATGATGTGTTATAATGCACTAGACGTGCTTTATATTACCATATGTTTATAAGTCACATATAGTATGTAGTACATTATATGCGTTATGCACCTCATATGTTTATTAGATTGTGCATAATATGTATTATTATATTGCATTAAATGACCTCATGTACGCCTCTGCACCTGTCAGCACATCAGTACATATATCTATATATATCAATATATATATATATATATAAATATATATATAGCGAGTTAGCGGCTTTATGTTACACTTTATGCATTGCATGATACATTTTATGCGTTTTTATTAATATTATAATATATGCTGCTATGCATATCAGAAATCCTTTTTCTACAATATACTTATGACGGGTTTTGTTTATCACGGAGATAATTAGAGCTTTGACATCACAGAAGCGATTTTATATTTGTTGAGAACTAAAACACAATAATTATTAAAATTATTAATCGATGAAAAGGTGGTATATTACATGTTGACTCGATGACTCAAGTTGCCTCAAGAGCATGTAATATACCGTCCAAATCATGTTCATTTCAGCCTTTGCGTATTTCGTTCAGTTCTTATTTCTGTTCTTCTTGATATCCAATACCCACACAGCGAAATGACAGTTCTTGTTTCCTCGTTGACTTCATCTTTGATACGCCACCAGGCAGTTCACGCCCCACCCCCCTTCCTCTGCCCCTTGCCACCCCAACCCATTAATCATTTTCGCATGTATTTCATGGACACGCTTCTCCCCACCTTGTGAGACAATTTGCGTGTCTTGATCGTATCATACTTTGACATTGATCGCTACCACCCCCCTCCCCCGTCAGCCCCACCCCCTCCTGGTCATACACACCATGTGATCATACCTCGGCCACCGTCATCTTTAAATGGCCGTCGGCAGCGGATCTGAACCCCTGCTGACAAACCATCATGGCAGACTTAATTGGCATGTATTGCCTGAAGCGGGGCCATTCTAACCGGGCGTGGTTCCGAGACAGGTTATTAGTGCTTGTCGACATGTGTCTGTGATTAAAGAGGTCGGAGCCAGCGGGGCCACGCCCTGACTGCTTGGGGCGCCCTCTGTCGGTGGTCGCTGTCATTATCACCCTGGCACTGGCAGTAATCACGTGACTATTCCGGACATACGTATGTTGGGATGCCAACAACCTCCTCGCCTGCTGCTGTCAGAGGGTTACACTTTAACACAGCGAGTGTCTCAATTCGGTTGTTGTTAATTCAATATAATCCGTATTTTTTTGTATTACCAACCTCTTCTCCATGTCAAATAAGTACATGCTGTCTTGATTTTAAATCCTGACAGCCTGTGAGATATCCGGAGAGAAGCAATTTGGTCACCGGAGCAGAAGTTGGTGGCCGGCTTTATATCCCTGCGCGCCTGTTCTCCGTTCGGTATTTTGTGTGTGATGTCGACCGCGGCTCGCTATCACTTCCGCGCGCGATAAAAATAGACCGCGCAGTTTTATGTTGAAATGTTTGTTTTACAGACTCAAAGAGATATAAAACATATGCATCATAATTTGTGAGATGCTTTTAGTCTTGATTCTAAAATGAAAAAATCTAAGATGGCGCATGTAAGTACATTGCTTTAAAGTTTACAAAATATTGACAAGCGAACCGGATTGGCTGCCAAAAACTAACACTAGTCTTAGTATGGCTGATTACGATGGAAGATTGCTCGTTCAACAAGTCCATACCGCATTTGTCAGCCTAAGTAAAAGTTGCGGCTATCAGCAAATAAAGGAATAAAAATAAACAAAAAAGGGAGTTGTCCCCATAGGGACATTATACTCACAGCCCTTCGAACAGATGTTCACCGCTCTACCGATTACTCTGTGGTGGGTGGCATTGGAAATGAGATTTACTGACGGATGTAATTACCTCGGTTAATAAGATACATTGTTTGTGTTAATGGCAAAGGAAATTAGGTACGTTCCTTAACGAGTGTGAAATGTAGTCAGGTACGTTATTTAGTTCGTATTAATGTTTCTCTGTTCGTTTGTGATTGTCACTCGTGTCCATGGTTATAAGATATGCCCCTTTATGATTTACACTGGCAAAGATTTATGTCTCATGCTTCGTCGCCTTGTCGCCTTGTCGCCTTGTCGCCTTGTAATGCCGGTGTACCTTTATCATTTCACGGCTTATTATTCTGTGGTTTTATATGATACGTTCAAAGTGTATTTTCTGACACTTGAATTGCCACATCAAATCCTGCGTTGGCGCCTTTAATATCAGCTGAAAAGGTCGCTGAGCAATTCCGACTCGCCATAACTGTCACAGCCAACCGCTCTCACTTGGCAGAACACTCTCGTCGACATTTTAAACCCAAAGGGCAATGGTGGTTATGACATTCGACGACCTTCCATCGCTGTAGTGGAGCCTCATTATTACCTTGGAGCCGAGCTCAGAGTGGGTGAGATATCCCATTGTTGCCAGCCGCAGGTGCTGTATACGCGATCAGGTTTATCATTCCCCCTGCTTTTTTCTCTCTTTTCCTTTCAAGCAGTTGTCTTGTCTCCTATTTTCTGCTTCATAGTCATCACATGCGTCAATATTCTTTTATCCCCTCTACTCCCGTCGCCTTGGCCAGTTCTACCGCTGCTGTTTTCCCCTAGCTTGAAGCGCGGGTCCCTGGTGACGTTATCGCTAAATTCCCTCCAAATCCTCCCGGGGACTGAATTTTCTCTGACCGCTGGCGACGAAATGAACGCGTCAATATTTGATCGCCCACCCTCTCCGCAAAATATAAAAGCCTCCTCGTCAAAGTCTCGGCCTTTCTCGCCTCGCCACGTGAAAATCTCGCCGTGACGTGAGCTCCGGGCAAACGACTCCGTGATGAGAAAATCTCAAATCCTTTTATGAAGGAGTCCTGTCAGGAAGTCGATTTAACCCAGGTTTGACCTCCGTCACCAGTTTCCGGTCTCTGAAGGGTGGTTTAATTAAACTCCCCTGGCGACCTCGACCTTGGTCTCATCCGGATTGATGCTACCCTGCCGCCAGGGGGAGTGTTTGCATAGACTATGGTGCTACCGGGATTGCCAAGTGGGGCAAACAGGAGCTTCCCAGTGCGGATCTCGTGATGCCCTCCGCAAACAACGCTCGTTTATTACTCGCTGTGCGCTGTCAGCAGCGCTAACTGTGCTTGGTGCATTCCTAGCTGCTTTCACAACAGGGAGGCGGCGGGGCGCGAGATGTGAGGTAAGGGGGTGGGGGTGCGGAGGTTGGGGGGTTGGTGCGTGTTTTCGGTAGGCTATAGCTAACATTGTGACGTTGATAATGACCTATCTGATATATTGGTTAATGGATATCGTTCCGCCTGAGCCATCGATGTACTGAACAACACAATGTGACATAGCGGTCCATGGTTATTGCAGAGATAAAAACAATGTAAGTGGGTGTATTTTGTTGGCATCTCGGAAGCCATGATGTCGGATAATCGTCTTGAACATGTTTGTGCACAGACCACACCATTCTCGATGTCGATGACGCAGCCCCCAGCCCCTCCAACCTACCCCATGATCCACTCCTTCCCACATACCACAACCGCCACTCAAGCTCTCATTCGAGCCGGCACTCCTATTACCTATATGCCACATGTAAACAAACCAAGCCGACGGTCCAGGTATTATAAAAAAAGATCGATGGCGAGCTTAGTGGCATTATGACAATCGATGACATATTATCGTGTAACCAACTTTTTAAATGTGAATGATTTGGTGACGGAGGCATTGTTAGTCCTATTGGAACACCGTCAACTAAATGTCGACGCGAATGTATGTGCCAAGCCGGATGTAAATGTGATGGCGGTGGCAATGCTAGGATCTTTATTGCGGCGTCGCTGGGCAGCCATACTGCACGCTAGACTATTGGGTGACGCTAAATATGAACATATTCCAAGTCATTGGATGTTTCGGGATTTCCATTGTTAGTTTTGAGCAATAGTCTCTGAAGACTGTAATCTAACGATAGCCCTGGTTGTTGGTGTATATCCGTGAGTGGCACACTCTGAAGACTGTGATCTAAAGAACGCCTTGGTTGTTGATGCATATCCTTCAGTGGCAGTCTCTGAAGACTGTGATCTAAAGAACGCCTTGGTTGTTGGTGTATATCCTTCAGTGGCAGTCTCTGAAGACTGTGATCTAAAGAACGCCTTGGTTGTTGATGCATATCCTTCAGTGGCAGTCTCTGAAGACTGTGATCTAAAGAACGCCTTGGTTGTTGATGCATATCCTTCAGTGGCAGTCTCTGAAGACTGTGATCTAAAGAACGCCTTGGTTGTTGGTGTATATCCTTCAGTGGAAGACTTTGAAGACTGTAATCTAAAGAACGCCTTGGTTGTTGGTGTATATCCGTGAGTGGCAGTCTCTGAAGACTAATCTAAAGAGCGCCTTGGTTTTTGGTGTATATCCTTCAATTACAGTATATGATAACTGTAATCTAACGATAGCCCTGGTTGTTGGTGTATATCCGTGAGTGGCACACTCGGGAGACTGTAATCTAAAGAACGCCTTGGTTGTTGGTGTATATCCTTCAGTGGCAGACTCTGAAGACTGTAATCAGATCGTTCATTGTGGTGTCCACAGAGATCTGTCCCCACGGTGGAAGATTTAGTGATGGTGGGTACCAGCCATTGTCTCGCTATGTCCCTCACGAGCCTCATTCAAGTCTAACATCGTTTTTCGCCGTTAATAAATGTGGTTTACCCCTTCGCCTTTGTTAGCCCAGCAAGAGTGCACTGTCATTATGTCGGACCATTAGCCCTCACGATGACTTATGGGCCTCCAGGGGAACGTGTGTTCACGACGGTCCAATTGTGGTTGTTTCTCGTTGCATTAAACTGCGCCTAGAGTCGAGTAATTTCGGTATTTAGGCCGCGGGTATTTAGACCGCTCAGAATTGATTTGCTGTCTTCCCAGAAGAACGACCTTGACATTGATGTCAGTCCTGCCCCGTGCAGATAGGGAGCTCGTTAGGGGAATGACACTATCTCCTGTAAAGTGCTGTAGCCTGTAAAGTATCCTGTACTACAAAATCCTGTTCACGCTGCAAACAACATTCCACGTTAGGTATTCTGCATCTCAAATGTGTCCTGTACTGAAGCCATTGTTAGAGCCAAACTGGTCTATCTCAGGTGGGTACAGGTGGCTTTCGGGCATAGTGTATTTGGTTGGGCACTTTCCACTTATTCGTCGTAGTGAATACCATCGAATGCAACAATAATGAGTTTGCAGCAGATTTCGTCTTTGTTGCGTGTTGTGTACATGTATATCTGTATATCTCCTATATACGCTATGTGTGTGATCCTCCTCACCCCCTTCCCCGGTCCTACTCTCTTCTCACCCTCTGGCCCTGTCTCTCGCCGTAGCATCTCTCGTCACCCCTTCACGTGATCTTGCTGAACACTCCACATGATGGAGTGCGCCACTCCGGATTATCTTCACCCCTCTGCTGGCGGACCTCTCTGCACCCTCTTGCCCACCACCCCCACCACCCCCTACCCCGAGCCCCTCACCCCCAGCCCCCCACACCTAGCTTCACACCCCCAGCCCCCAGCCCCAGCCCCCACCCATAGCCCCCCACTCACAGCTCCCCCCCCCGAACCCCTCACACCCAGTCCCCCCCAACCCCTCACCCCCAGCCCCCCACACGTAGCCTACACCCCAGCCCCCCACACCTAGCCCCACACCCTCAGCCCCCAACCCTAGCCCCCACCCACAGCCACCACCCCTACCCCGAGCCCCTCCCCCCAGCCCCCCACTCCCAGTCCACGACACCAGTCCCAACCCACAGCCCCCACTCCCCCGGCCCCGAGCACTCCCGCCCCTAGCACCCCGCCCCTAGCCCCACCACCCCAGCCCCACACCCCCAGCGCCCACCCCCAGCCGCCCCCCCCCCACATAGCCCCACACCCCTAACTCTGCACTCCCAGTCCCAGATCCGCAGCCCCCTCCCCCAGAGCCCCACCCCCAGCCACCCACCCGCCCTCCCGCCATCAGCTATGCTGGCCATGTCCGTCTTATCGACCACAGTCTGCGATAAGCTTTTCATTTGGTCTCCGCGCCTCCCGTAATCTGTTTCAACATTTCACCATCAAACTCCCCCCCCCCCCGCTCCCCGCGCTCGAGCACCCCACCCCCCCCTCCCATCCTTGCCCTCTTGCCCCCGGGGGTGCTGAATGGGGGCACTAGGGGCCTGCGTTGCTAAGCGGTGGTAAGTAAGCTTATCGGGTATGTGACTGGACTGAAGGGACTGCATTCGGTCCTGAACGGTTGCTGCAGTACATAATAAAATCCCACTTTAGGTATCTCTGTAACCAATCTTCACTTGCTCTACCGCACGTGACTTTGAAATACTCATTGAAGGACTTTATCAAGGTCAAGGTGACAATGTATCTATTTCGAAATTACGTTTTCCGCCAAGTCTGGTGTCATTTCCTCGGCTGCCAAGTCTGGTGCCATGCCCTTGTCCGCCAAGTCTCGGGCCATGCCCTTGTCTGCCAAGTCTCGTGTCATGCCCTTGTCCGCCAAGTCTCGGGCCATGCCCTTGTCTGCCAAGTCTCGTTTCATACCCTTGGCTGCCAAGTCTCGTGCCATACCCTTCCCCGCCAAGTCTCGTGTCATTTCCTTGGCTGCCAAGTTTCGTGTCATACTCTTGTCCGCCAAGTCTCTAACCATCATTTGGCTGCCAAATCTCGTGCCATACCCTTGTCCGCCAAGTCTCTAACCATCTTGTGGCTGCCAAATCTCGTGCCATACCCTTGTCCGCCAAGTCTCTTGCCATCTTTTGGCTGCCAAATCTCGTGCCATACCATTGTCCGCCCAGTCTCGTGCCACGCCCTTGTCCGCCAAGTTTCGTGCCATGCCCCTGTCCGCCAAGTCTCATGCCATACACTTGTCCGCCAAATCTCTTGCCATCTTTTGGCTGCCAAGTCTCGTGCTATACCCTTGGCTGCCAAGTCTCGTGCCATGCCCTTGTTCGCCAAGTCTCATGCCATGCCGTTGTCCGCCAAGTCTCTGGCCATCTTTTGGCCGCCAAGTCTTGTGCCATACCCTTGTCCGCCAAGTCTCGTACCATGCTCTTGTCCGCCAAGTCTCGTGCCATGTCCTTGTCCGCCAAGTCTCATGCCATACCCTTGGCAGCCAAGTCTCGTGCCATGCCCTTGTCCGCCAAGTCTCGTTTCATACTCTTGTCCACCAAGTGTCGTGCCATACCGTTGTCCGGCAAGTCATGTGTCATGCCCCTTGTCCGCCAAGTCTCGTTCCATACCCTTGGCTGCCAAGTCTCGTGCCATGCCCTTGTCGGCCAAGTCTCGTGCCATACCCTTGGCAGTCAAGTCTCGTACCATACCCTTGGCTGCCAATCTCGTGTCTTGCCCTTGTCGGCCAAGTCTCGTGCCAGACCCTTTGCAGTCAGGTCTCGTACCATACCCTTGGCTGCAAAGACTCGTGCCACGCCCTTGTCGGCCAAGTCTCGTGCCATACCCTTTGCAGCCAAGTCTCGTGCTATGCCCTTGCCCGCCAAGTCTCGTGCCATACCCTTGTCCGCCAAGTCTCGTGCCATACCCTTGTCGTCCAAGTCTCGTGCCATGCCCTTGTCCGCCAAGTCTTGTGCCATACCCTTGGTAGCCAAGCCTCGTACCATGCCCTTGTCCGCCAAGTCTCGTTCCATACCCTTGTCCACCAAGTCTCGCGCCATACCCTTGTCCGCCAAGTCTCGTGCCATACCCTTGAATGCCAAGTCTCGTGCCACGCCCTTTTCGGCCAAGTCTCGTGCCATACCCTTGGCAGCCAAGTCTCATGCCATACCCTTGTCCGCAAAGTCTCGTGCCATACCCTTGGCAGCCAAGTCTCGTGCCATACCCTTGGCAGCTAAGTCTCCTACATACCCTTGTCCGCCAAGTCTCGTGCCATACCCTTGTCCGCCAAGTCTCGTGCCATGCCCTTGTCCGCGAAATCACCTGCCATACCTTTGGTACCCAAGCCTCGTATCATACCCTTGTCCGCCAAGTCTCGTGCCATACCCTTGTCCACCAAATCTCGTGCCATACCCTTGGTAGCCAAGCCTCGTACCATACCCTTGTCCGCCAAGTCTCGTGCCATACCCTTGTCCACCAAGTCTCGTGCCATACCCTTGTCCGCCAAGTCTCGTGCCATATCTTTGGTAGCCAAGCCTCGTACCATGCCCTTGTCCGCCAAGTCTCGTTCCATACCCTTGTCCACCAAGTCTCGTGCCATACCCTTGACTGCCAAGTCTCACGCCATACCCTTGTCCGCCAGGTCTCGTGCCATGCCCTTGACTGCCAAGTCTCGTGCCATACCCTTGACTGCCAAGTCTTGTGCCACGCCTTTGCCCGCCAAGTCTCGTGCGATACCCTTGACTGCCAAGTCTCGTGCCATAACCTTGTCCCCCAAGTCTTGTGTCATACCCTTGACTGTCAAGTTTCGTGCCATGCCCTTGTCCGCCAAGTCTCGTGTCATGCCCTAGTCCGCCAAGTCTCGTGCCATACCCTTGACTGCCAAGTCTCGTGCCATGCCCTTGTCCGCCAAGTCTCGTGTCATGCCCTTGTCCGCCAAGTCTCGTCTCATACCCTTGGCAGTCAAGTCTCGTACCATGCCCTTGTCCGCCAAGTCTCGTGCCATACCCTTGGTAGCCAAGTCTCGTTCCATACCCTTGGTTGCCAAGTCTCGTGCCATATCATTTGGGACCAACTCTCGTGACATACCTTTCCGCAAAAGTTTGTGCCGTACGTTTATTGACCATTGTCTCATGCCATAACCTTAGCAACCAAGTCTCGTGTCGTACCCTTGGAGGCCACGTGTTGTCGTCCACCCAATGTCCTTCCTGTCCAGCGGCTGAATGTTTGGCCCTCACCATCACGTCTCAATGGGAGATGCAATCTCGCGACCAAATCGCAGCCTCAGTCTCGAGGCACTCGAGATGTGGACCACTGCTTAAGGTCGCGGGGTTATATTTTATGCCCATCCCCCACCCGGCCAGCTCTCACCCCCCATCCTCCACCCGGCCAGCTCTCACCCCCCATCCCCCACCCTTTTGGTCGGATCACGTGGGTCCTCAGGTAGCCACTCAGCAACTAATGGATGTACAAAACGATCCTGTAGCACGCGCTGGATGCCACAGCCATCGTGTTTCGATCAAAATCCATTAACTAATGAATGCTTCTTTAGGTTATGATGCGGCCATGCGACAAAAGCTGAGCAGGTTAATGCATGTCTTCGTTCATATACCGGGTTACATCTAACAAAAACAACAATATTATCTGCCAGAGCTTTGGTTAACCACAACCCTCGACAGATGCGGTCGTGTTCGGAATGTGTTTTATAATCCGCATTCGCTTGGTTTCTGACTCAATGTACGCCTGATGACGCCGCTGTTTATATTTGTATTTTTCCTTCAGATCAGATCTTCATCGTGGTAACCGCATCGTGAAAACGTCATCATGGTTACGTCATGATGGTGACGTCATGATGGCGACGTCATCATGGTGACGTCATCATGGTGACGTCATCATGGTAACGTCATCGTGATAACGTCATCATGGTGACGTGATCATGGTGACGTCATCATGGTGTCGTCATCATGGTGACGTCATTTTGGTGGGGTCATCTTGGTGACGTCATCGTGATACCGTCACCGTAGTAACCGCATCGTGATAACGTCATCATGGTGACGTCATCATTGTGACGTCATCATGGTAACGTCATCGTGATCCTCTTCTTACTCCCCGCAATCGGTTCTGTTCATGCGCCATATTGTCTTCTGATGATATTGTTTCTCTGTATCTCCGATCCCCGCATCCCTATATTGATACTGACTGGTCCCTGGCCAATCGCCACGACACATCGTCTAGGCTGGTTCCAGTGAACATATGGCAAGTGACAAGGTGCTGCGCTCTGCCGGCAGGAGATTGTGTTCATGCGGTCAACGACGTTGTGGTGACGTCACCACAAGGGCGGTGGCAGTCTCTCTGTAACATCCATATCGCAGTTGGTAAGCGAGCTGGGTTCGTGCCCTGTCATCTCCATCCGGCAAAAGTTACATTCAACTCCAGTTCGTTATAAAAGGAGTAATCTGGGCCCAAGTTAGCCTTTATTATTTGCACAACATAGGTCTAAGCTGTATTAAATTTTTCTCGTAGATGGGGGCCCTTCGTGCGCAACATATAGTTGTACTGTACTAATCTCTTATATAGATTCAAACCATGTAATGGCCGTATAAGTCTTGCCGTAAAGGTGGCGGGCAGGACGGTAATGCAATAGCTATTGATTGATTCTTATTCCTCGAGCGTAAAATTGAGTGACCTTCAGCCTGGTAGTGCGCGGCTTTGGCTGCCGTCATATAGTTTGATGGCGCTGGCCATTCCAGCCGGCCAGTATGATTGCTACGACGCCGTTTCCTCGCCCTACGTGTCTCTGCGGACCGAATGCCCCGCCCCTGGTGTGTCACGTGACACGTCACATCATAGCCCGCCTTCTGTATAAACCACACAAACGGTGTGGCCGTATTTATCTTCCCCTGGTTTTAACAGTCTTTCTCCGAACCACGACGGGCGAGCTGCTGTTCTCAGACATTCTATCCCCGATCGCCTCCCCCCCCCCTCCCCCCCCCTTCTCATGTTGGCATTAATGGTTTAATGTTCCTAATTTCTTTGCCATGTATGTGCCTTACGGTTGGGTGATGGATGGGCTCGAGTTTTGGGTCCACTTACGTTTGGTTGAACTAGGCCGCTGAGTCACCTGAAGAAGAAGGTGAATTATGTGTAAAAACTACGGAGCTGTCAGAATTAATTAATCTAATCTTAAGTTCTACTGTGTAAGGAGTTATGGGCACCACTCGAGTAATATTACTCGGGTGGCGGACCCCATGTCATTTCTTTCATACACCCCATCGTATTAAAACATAAGCTTTGATTTCTGCATACGTTGGCTAGGCATCAATGTGGGTGTTATTATTGTATACACGATGATTAGCTGTTGTTTAAATGTGCGCATAAACCAATAGGTATGGGAACATACTTTGAAAAAAAAGAACAAAGCTTAACACCGATTTTCGGCTTGTAATAAACACGGCAGATGAAACATTCATGTTTGTTTGATATATACAGACCGGTTACACCCCAAAAACAACGACACATAACACATCCGACACAAACTAATTAGCGGCTGTGTCGCTATACTTGCGATACCGAACCAAATGATATAATATCAATCTCAGAGATGAATCAAGGGGGCGGTGAGTATTGACTGCGCGTCACGCAGCTGTAGCAAGGCACCAGCCTGAGAGTGCGCGTCAGGCAGCTGTAGCAAGGCACCAACTTGAGAGTGCGCGTCACGTAGCTGTAGCAAGGCCAGCCTGAGAGTGCGCGTCAGGCAGCTGTAGCAAGGCACCAACCTGAGGGTAGTTGTTATAGTAGCTGTAGCAAAGCACCAACCTGAGAGTGCGCGTCACGCAGCTGTAGCAAGGCACCAGCCTGAGAGTGCGCGTCAGGCAGCTGTAGCAAGGCACCAACCTGAGAGTGCGCATCAGGCAGCTGTAGCAAGGCACCAGCCTGAGAATGCGCGTCACGCAGCTGTAGCAAGGCACCAGCCTGAGAGTGCGCGTCAGGCAGCTGTAGCAATGCACAAACCTGAGAATGCGCATCAGGCAGCTGTAGCAAGGCACCAGCCTGAGAATGCGCGTCACGCAGCTGTAGCAAGGCACCAGCCTGAGAGTGCGCGTCAGGCAGCAGTAGCAAGGCACCAACCTGAGAGTGCGCGTCACGCAGCTGTAGCAAGGCCAGCCTGAGAGTGCGCGTCAGGCAGCTGTAGCAAGGCACCAACCTGAGGGTAGTTGTTATAGTAGCTGTAGCAAGGCACCAACCTGAGAGTGCGCGTCACGCAGCTGTAGCAAGGCACCAGCCTGAGAGTGCGCGTCAGGCAGCTGTAGCAAGGCACCAACCTGAGAGTGCGCATCAGGCAGCTGTAGCAAGGCACCAGCCTGAGAATGCGCGTCACGCAGCTGTAGCAAGGCACCAGCCTGAGAGTGCGCGTCACGCAGCTGTAGCAAGGCACCAGCCTGAGTGTGCTCGTCACGCAGCTGTAGCAAGGCACCAGCCTGAGAGTGCGCGTCACGCAGCTGTAGCAAGGCACCAGCCTGAGAGTGCGCGTCACGCAGCTGTAGCAAGGCACCAGCCTGAGAGTGCGCGTCACGCAGCTGTAGCAAGGCACCAGCCTGAGAGTGCGCGTCACGCAGCTGTAGCAAGGCCAGCCTGAGAGTGCGCGTCAGGCAGCTGTAGCAAGGCACCAACCTGAGGGTAGTTGTTATAGTAGCACGTGGTATTGTATTGGTCCCTAAAGCCCTTAAACCGGAAATAGATTAAGCGAGATGTGCGTAGCCCTATTGGACAGAAATGCTTGTAATGGTTGCTATATAGGGTTGGCAGGATACAACAAAGGCATCAGGTATGTGTTTCTGGGTTGAAGAGAATTCGTGTCTTCAGTTTGTTATAACAATTATAATTGCTGGCTGTGATGCATTAATGCAGAACGTGAACGGGACTCTTTATCACTAACATTATCACAAAGAACACTCGTCGAGAGGATAAGTCATGACCAATCCTGTTTCCTTTCGCCTTTCGCGTCCTGTTACAGCTCATCCGTTTCATCAGATCAGCCACAACTGGAATATTTCTTTCTTCTCTAGTTCCTGAAGCTGTATTAGCCTCTCATTATCCTTTCACGTTCTTCTTTCGTTAGCTGGGAGTGACGGTGTACTGATTACCACTTTACGCCGAGACCAGAAGCTGATATGACATCACCATTACGTCAGACCGTGGCGCGGAATCCCCCGATACGTCCTTACAGATGATGCAATCTCCTGGATATTCTGCTCGGTTAAACCTCTCCGAGCGCCGGGACGCCGGGCAAAACCAACAACATTGACAAACATGCCTACACGGTATTTTTTTCCAAATGAAGCTCCATCAAGAAAATGAAACCCGGATAGGATATTGTTATAACATTAGCTGCAAAGAAGGAGGATTTCTGTTTTTATGTCCCCTCTTGGCGAGCAGAACGCGGTGTGATTAGGGCATTAAAGGCCATTGACGCCAATGTAATTATTAGCTTTCAAAAAGTCTCTAATGTCGCTGGGATCAATGTCTCTCCACAGGACGTATTGATTGAGAAAGAAATAACGGTCTGTTCATTTCTAGAGGCTTAACACATGATCCATCAACCCCCTGAAATCCTATTTCATCCCCTCCGCCTCCTTCTACTCCACTCCCACGTGGAACGTGGATTTGACACCTTGATACCCGCTCAGAAAACATCTTAGGAAGTCTGCTCATTGTTGGTGACTTGACACGCATCTGAGTGATACGTTTTACCGGCAAGTTTCATCAGATAGACAGGTGACACGTCATTGGTTAAGGAGACACCCCGCCCCTCTCCCCTGAGAGAATCGGTGTTAACAAAGCGTTAATAAATCACCGCTGGACAAAATGTCGTCAGGCAACTGCTGAAATGGATATTTTTTTAAATATAAGATTGCACAATGCCATAGGTTCACCAGCTCGTGACAGTAGTATTGATAATCCTAACATTATATTTATTGATGTGCTGACGCATTCTCCATTCCTAAAACCTGGCATCTTTGGCTGCAAATCTTCTATTTTTCTATGTTCCGCGTATATCATTATGTAGATCTAATGGATCAGTCAAGTTATTGTGACATGACGAATAAAACTAGATGTTGCCCTGTCCCTTACTTCGCTGGCTAAGTTCTGCCAGCCGTTGACAATTGTTTGTGTTTGTACAATTATTCTTCAGTGGACCTATTACCGTGTCTGAAAGTCAAATATTATATGGCAAACTATCTTGACAAAATAGTCGTTGCCTTTGTAGAATGTCCTTACATACATAACTCTCAATGAGCTAACATATCCTTTAAAAAGTTAGATTAAAATTTTCGATCAGCGCGTCATGAATATAACTGTGCGGAATTTATCTTGGGAGAATTTACTTCAATGTCGTATTCCTTCTCTTCATTTTCTATCATGAATATATTTGCGTGGGCAACTGCATATTGGCCGATTTAGCTTCCGGCAGTTGTTATCTCTCCAGTCCCGGATATTTGAATTAGGCATGAATATACTGTGGGATGTGTTGAATATGAGACCACACCGGGATGGCCTCTCTGGTGCCGCTGGTGTTGAACAACGTGCCTTGGGGTTCCATGACCCCTATTGGTCAGGGGCGCGCACCACAATGGCAGATATAATTCACCCCAACAGGGGATCTGACCCTGACAGAAAGGCCTTGCTCCGATTGCATTCTTTTTTTTTGGAAACCCTTTTGAGATCAAATGCCCTCAAACAAGCCAGAGCAAGGCGTCTTGGGTAACTGGAAGCAATCCCCCCTCCCCACCTAGTCCCCTGTACCAGCCCGGGTAGAGCAAGATGACGTATGTCTCCGGCGCCAGGTCCCCAATTGTCCTGTGATCACCACTCCAGACTGTCCGGGAAATAGCAAGCAAGATCCACCGATATAAGTCCTGCTCCAGCCTTCCCCGACTGTCCGCGTGTCATTTTAGTCCGGGATTCGTGAAATCTTATCTTATTTGTTCAGAATTCAGAATCACCACTTGGATCCAGCCATCCTTTTCTGATTCAGACATCTAGATGTACCTGATATTGTCTCCGTGGAGCAGTCACTTTACTACATTGCCTCGCCTCAAGCCATTTCATTCTGACATTGACCAAAAAGACTCAAATAGCGAGAAGACGTCTTTACCTGCGTGAAACGCGCATCTTTTAAAGTGTAGACTACCAGCTTACGTGTGTCCATAGACGTGGGGCGGAACTCCTCTGGTGCGCACACGAACGTTTGCATAACTTTCGTAGCCTAACAATATCTGAGTGATTAAGTGATTCTTAAGCTTCCGCTCAGTTTGCACTTGAAAATGTAATGTACATGTTTTTTAGATGAAATAAACCTAGTATTGTTATTAACGCGCCCTCCGCTTGACATAGAGCACAGCAATTTCCTTATTATGAGTAAGGGAAGCATTGGTGGATTCTTCTTTGAACTTTGTCTAGGGCATCGCGGCACTTTCAGATTTTGTTATCCCTTATTTGATTCCAGCTCCCTTGCTATTAGTTTTGCTGTAATATTGCTGGAGGCTCTTGTCGGACGGCCTTTATCGCATCGCGTGCTGGCATGGTAAATCTGTACTGCCAAATGGAGCCTATTATAGCAATTTAATCCACCAGATAGAACCTGAAGATTTTCCTTTTCCCCTGCATAATTGGTGGAACTAATAGTCTGCAAATGGAGGAATGGTATTCGATTTGCAGCGCTCAAAAAGTAAATCTAACGACGGCGATTTTGTTGGATAATTTATTTGTATTTTTTCTGAAGTTCTCCCACCACGGTTCCGGATGTAGTTAAGGCTCGGCTGCCATTGGGGAAGGGGCAAACCTCCACATCTTGCGACAAGCTACGCTTATTGGGTATGCCATGAAGCTCTGTCAGCTTATTGCCAAACACTACGTCTAATGGAGATGGAGTGAAACTCAATTGTCGGATCCATGCTTGTCGTAAATTCAGAAAATCTCCCAATATTGACACATACCTCGTTTTTTCATAACAATGTTGTATACTTTGTCCCCATATACTCCTGCTAGCTAGCCACGAGCCGCTTGTTTTATTATGGTGGGTTCATTAAATATCTACTGGCCTCGTGCTGGGTTACGTGCTTCAAGAACTAGAGTTCATTATTTCCGCTTGGCCAGGAGATCTACATGTTTGATAAAGCTTCAGTCAAGCTTCGATGTTTTGTCTTGTCTGTGGGTTCTTCCTGTAGTGCACCGCGGGACAACGCATCCGGCCGCCGTCTCTTTCGCTGAACCACCCCGACAGGATGGCAGTAAGTACCAAGGATGCAATATTAACATACGTAATGTGTCGTCCAATGCGGCATGTCCACTCAATAGACCAGTGATGGAAACGTCTGTTCTTGTAACCGGACCCGTGATGGTTCATTTACAACACGAGGGAATTGTCAGAGACGGTACCGAGATTAATTGTAATTAATACTTATTATGACGTTGAATACATTTCAAATGACCTCCAAGCATTGTGCGTTATTCCATAGTCCCCGAGGTAGAGTGTCCAAGGAATACTGGATGCTAACCAGAGTGGTGTGTTATTAAGCCCCATAACACTTCAGTTCTCTTATGGAAGGTATTTATATCAAACGCATATCGTCTATTGCGCCCGAAGCAATGCAATGACTAACCGTCTACTCACCATGAGGTAATCACATGTTTGACAACTAGGGAAAACGGTTAGCTTATTCATTACTGTAAAACAAATATAATATAAAATTGGGACGGGTAAGGAACCTTATACGTTAGTGAACAATATGGAGTTTGGTGCCCGGGACTGCTTGGTCGTGTGGTCAAGGTATTGTCGGGATTTGGGCCTTGCAATGGCTCGCAACTATATTCTAACCTTCCGCGGACATTTTCAATGACGTCCGACCGTTTCATAGCCGAACGAAAGCCCTCCCCCCATCATTTGGCACCCCGATACCCGCGTCTACGCAGGAAACATTAAAAACAATCTGCTAATTGACGGTGACAAGTGTCTGAGCGATACGTTTTACCGAAAAGATTGATAGCCAGGTGACGGGTCATTGGTTAAGGAGACTCCCCACTCCTCTCCCCTGAGAGAAGCCGTGTTAACACGGCCTTAATCAATCACCGCTGGACAAAATGCAGTCAGACAGTTGTTGCAATGCTGTTTTCATTATGAGGTGGTGCATCGTGCATGACACGCAATCATTAAAGCGTTGAGATCCCCACAAAACATCACACTTTACAATAGAGTAGGGAGTTACCCCCGGAGACATGGCTCCACTCTCCCTTCATTCTCCCATTGCCACGATATGACCAAAAGTGGTTAAAGCGTCCTGAATAACCAACCAACCACACTGTACAATAACCTGTTTAAATCTACATGCTTCACAGATGTCGATATGGGGGAATGTCGTTCCTACGACCATGCCGTCAAACACACCACCACCAGATAAACATGACTCGGATTACAATCATTACATGCGAAGTCTCAATTCCATTGATTTCGTCAGTGGAGGAACAAGGGGGTGTTTGAGTAAAAAATGCAATTAAAACTTAGTTTGCAGACATTAGTTTATGTACGACAAGTCTCACACTGCCTTGTGGCAGAGTAATAATGTGTATTTCCGTATGACGGAGAAAGTTAATATATTAGGTCTGGTTTAACAGGTATTCAAGTAGGAACTACCAACAATGACAGCTGAACAAAACAAGATCTAGTCCAAGTAAACATATATCAAAACCAAGTTGTCTGCAATATATATCGTTTATAACATCATACTAATATAAGCGACTGAATTAAGCGACAAGAAGGAATACCTGAATTGTATTTTTTTTTTATAATGCGCTTACCGGTATTTCATCAAACTAATGGTCACAGACAATAACATGGTTGTCCAGCGTACCCATTCAAACACAAATATTCGGTTCGCCACTTTCAGAATCTCGTAACCTAAGACGAACCAAAATGGCGGAGCGAATGTTGCTTAGGGCATATAAAAAACAGTGAATGTAAGGCAACGAAAGAAAACTGCGGAATCACTTTTATCGCCATTGTTGGTAGGCGATGTTTTCACAGATGTACAGACCCCCCCCCCCCCACCAATTCCTGGTCTCATGTGGGTTGTACTTCATGGCCGTGACGAAACATTTTCCTCTAGCAGACCTGCACATACTAAAGGTAATACATCTAAGTGGTCTATTGACTAGTACATATTAAATGGACCTAGAAACGTGTCTGCTAAGGTGGACCCACACAAAATGTGAACGTGTCCTAGCCAGCAACAGCATATGGGTAAAATGTGCACAAGCTTGTTAGCAAAAAGCCAGGTATGTGTCAAGTGAAAAATTGTTGCATTTAAAACAAGCATGCTTTCAGACAAGTTTCAGGCTGTGCCAGCCATTATGAGCACAGTTGCTGGCAGTAAGCAAACAGAGACTCGTCCCAGACCCACACAACGTGTCATACGGCACTATGTGGAGGTTTGCCCCTTTGGGAACCGAGTCATAATGACATCCCGGCCGCTGGCGGGAGAACTTCAGTAAAGTATCAACAAAATCAGCGCCACACGATTTATTTTGTGCCGACCGCCAGTCAGATACCCTTCCTCCATTTGCAGACCATTAGTTCCAGCAAATTGGGAGGGGAAGAGGCGAGTCTAAAGGTCCTTGCCAACCGGGCTAAATGGCTATAATAGGCACCATTAGGCGGTATAGGTTTACGATGGCAGCACGCCATGCGAGGAAGGTGGCCTAGGAGAGCCTCCGGCAAGATGGCAACTAATGGCAAGGGAACTGGAAAGACATGAGTGAGAAAAATCTGAACGTGGCCACCAATAAACCTGGCGGCGATTTGGAGACCGAAAGGAGTTCAAAGCGAAAACTATCGATATAATGAAGAACAAAATGCATCATGTCACCGGTTGAACGAAGCATAAATTAAGGACATTAAGGACATTAAGTTTATATTTTAAGCGCTGGTGCGTTTCTGCGCTCGCCATACTAGCTCGGGCCCACGTTTGCAGGCATTCTCCCCATTTAAGGTGAGGCGCTCTGGCCCAGGTATGGGTATATTCTAAGACAGGCAGCCTCGTGGTGAGGCATTCTAAGACAGGCAGCCTCGTGGTGAGGCATTCTAAGACAGGCAGCCTCGTGGTGAGGCATTCTAAGACAAAAAGCCGTGTTCGTACCGGTGTATGCGGAGACGTCGTGTAGAAAAACGATCAATCAGGTTAATACTTAACAACGGAATTGCAAGCAGAAGTAAACTGGATCACTACCTCACGGGACCCGCCGCAGGACAGATGCAAACGTCATCCGTACAAATTCCGTGCAAAATGTACCCTCGCCAAGGACAGAGAAAAACATAGTTTAGAGGTAAATCAACTACATTTAATATATGTGAACGCTCAATGGAACATACGTTTAGTCGTCTTCCAACGTCGTCTTCTTTAGACGCCGTGTATCAACGGCATCTCAGTCCGTCAGTCTAATACATGGCAGGCGATAGGTTCCCATGGTGATCACTGTGGTGCCCCCAGGGCGTAATCACCCCCTATAACAACGTCTTTCCCTCCACTGCTTCAATATTGCTCCCCATTAGAAGGCTGACGTGGCTTCGGGAGAAGCCCTGTGAGATGTTTACTACTTGAACAAAACCAACTAGATGTAGATGTCTGGATTTTATAACAAGATCTCCATGGGGTGATCCACAAATTCTGAAGAAGAAAACATAAACCCACTAATCATGGACTAAAAGGACTGGGGATGGCTGGAGCACGACTTAAATCGGTAGATCTCGCTTATTATACCCCACAAGGCGGACAGTCTTGAGCGGTGATCACATGACAAATGGGGGGCCGGGACCTGAGACATACGTCATGATGCTCTACTCGGGTTGTACAGGGGACTAGGTGGGGAGGAGGATTGATTCTATTTACCCAAGACTTCTTGCTCTGGCTTTCTTTCTTTTTAGTTTTCTTTGGGGGCGGGGGTGGGGGGGGGGCGTATTCAATCTTATAAGAGTTTCTACGAAACGAATGCAATCAAAGCAGGGTCTTTTCTAACAGGGTCACACCCCCTGTGGAGTGAATGGTGTATGCCAGTGGGGCACTGACCAGCAGGGGCCAAGCCAACTGAAGGCGCTGTGGTCAGTACCCGGTTCAGAAGTAACGGAACTAGAGAGACCATCCCAGTGACGTGTCATAATCAACGTATTACGCATCATCTTCGTGCCGATTTCAAATATTCAGAATGCTCAGATTATTCAGAATAAAAGCAATACGCGGAGATCAGATCGGCCGATATATTCACGAAGACAAATGTAGTGGAAGCATACTACCTTGGAGCGACGTCTCTCAAGATAAATGCCAAGTAGAGCATTAGTGGAAAAATAGATTCATCGACGAGAATATAACATTTTCAGTGAAAAAAAATGCGGTTTCAGAATGGGGAATGCTTCAAGAAATATAATGTTAGGAGGATGAAGACTACCGCCGTGAGCTGGCGATCCTATGACGACAGGAAGTATTTGTGCGTAACTTACAATAATATTATGCACTGCGGCCCAGATGTGGCTATATTTTGGTCTATATCAGCCTGAGTCGATGTGTTAGTAACCGGACGGGGGCAATATTCCTTGGCAGGGTTAGCGCGTCTTCCGGGTGGTCGGCGGGCCCTGGGTTGATTGCCGGAATAGGAATCATTATATTAACATGTATTAGGAAATAAAAGCAATGTAATTTTTTTACGATTTCAACGCTTTAACGAACGCGTCCCATGCACATTGTACCACTTCATATTAAAAAAGAGATCCATTTCAACAGCTGTCTGACGGCATTTTGTCCAGCGGTGATTGATTAAGGCCGTGTTAGCACGGCTTATCTCAGGGGAGAGGGGTGGTGTGTCTCCTTAACCAATGACCCGTCACCTGGCTATCCATTTCCCCGGTAAAACGTATCACTCAGACGCGTGTCAAGTCACCGACAATGACCAGACTTCCTCAGCTGTTTTCTGAGCCGGTATCGAGGTGTCAAATCGACGATCCACGGGGGAATAGAGCGGAGGGGGGTGAAGGGGCTGAAGTGGGATTTGAGAGGGTTGATTTATCATGTGTTCTGCCTCTCGAAAGCAACAGACCGGTATTTCTTTCTCAATCAATACGTCCCCTGGCGAGATATTGATCCCAGCGACATTGGAGACTCTTTGAAGGCTATTAATTACACTGGCGTCAATGGCTTTCAATGCGCTAATCATGCCAAGTTCTGCTCGCCTAGGGGGGGAGGAGGGGGGGGGGGGTAGAAAAACAGAAATCCCTCTTTCGAGCAATGACTTGTGTGGCAGTAACTAAACTATAATTATATAAATACTTCAATATAACGACACCCATATTTTGTCATGCTATCTCCATATTTTTTTACATTTAGGGACAATTATTCCCACATTCACCATGATGGGAAACTTTAAACGAAAGTCGTTTCATATCGTCATTTATTTTCTTTAGTAGTACTTTATAATTAGGATGGGTAGAGCTTAGGCCCTTGCAGAACCGCGTTGCCCTTGCAGAACGGAGTTGCCCTTGCAGAACCGAGTTGCCCTTGCAGAACCGAGTTGCACTTTTTACGTGAATAATTCCTATAGTTTATATCCCCATCAAACATGCTCTCTTAGAATGCTTATAGTTGGCCATCGAGCTTCCCGAATTGATGCCGGTTTGACAATTAACGTTGCAATCGTGAGATTTTGTATTCCTAAATGATGGTTATGTTCTGATAATATTTAATGAAATAAAACACGTCGAACAAAGAACATAAAATCATCAAAGTAAATCAAAGTCGCATGTAACTTTGTTCCTACTTTAGGACACATGACACGACGCCATGCATGTATGGACCTCAGGGTGGAGGGGGGCGTAGGATCGGCGGCCCCGCGAGGCGGATAAAAGGCAGCACGGAAGGGATGAGGGGCCCCACAGGACAGCCAATGTAGGGGGTGATCGCTCGATTCGAGGCACCGCCGACTGAATCTCAAACAGGATCTGAGTCACATACGGGTCCCGGTGAGCCAGGCAGCCAGGCGACAAATCTCCGCCTTCCATCGCATACACGAGAGTTATTTATAGTCTGATGCCCGACCGGGAGTGACGTTTCGCTTTCAGGATGACCGATCTGCAGTCGCGGGAGGACTCCGCTGGGACCACAGAAAACTAAGTAGGCTTAATTCCTCGTTTTCACCTACTATTACAAAATGATCCCATTTGGGCTAATGATTTGTGATGAACCTTCACTTTTAGCAAATAGCGTGTAGCCTTTTTTGCAAAATGTATGTTTTGCCTTTCCCGGCGTCGCGGCGTTCGGAGAGGTTTAACCAAGTAGAGTATCCAGGAGATTGCATCATCTGTAAGGACGTATCGGGGGATTCCGCGCCACGGTCTGACGTAATGGTGATGTCATATCAGCTTCTGGTCTCGGCGTAAAGTGGCAATCAGTACACCCTCACCCACAGCTAATGAAAGAGGGTAATGAGAGGCTATTACAGCTTCAGGAAGTGGAGAAAAAAACAAATATTCCAGTAATGGTCTATCCAGCTGAACGGAGGAGCGCATAACCGAATACGGCGATTGTGGTTGTGGTGCATTGTATTCACGGACCTTACTCCCCACCCAGAAGATGATCACGATACGCGAAAAAAAAAATTTCGACCGGAAAAAAATGTGTAAATAATATTAGAACAAAGATAATAAAATAAATAGCACATCATGTAAACGTTGATATAATTGATATGATACTGTTCAACGGTCTTCATGATTTGTGCAATTCAACAAGTGCAACATTCACGTGGACCGCGAATTTGCGTTCGAGTTACTGATCCGCACACAAGCTGAAAGTATGAGCGAGCATGCTCGAAATATCTGGGCGCTTACTCTGCTTGCATACCCAAACGCATCCCAAATTATACGCCTCCCCGTTCAATACTGTTTCACATGTCTCGCTGAAGCTATTTCCTGTTTAATCGCTTTGGGAACCATTACAATAACACGTGCTTCTATAACAGCGAGCGTCAGGCTGGTGCCTTGCTACAAGTTACCCCCTCGATCCATCTCTGGGATTGATCATTTTATTTTATTTATTTGATCCTTTTATGATATCATTTGGTTCGGTATCGCAAGTATAGCGACATAGCTGAAAATTTACTTGCGTCGGATGTCTTGTGTCGTTGTTTTTGGGGTGTAACCGGTCTGTATATATCAAACAAACATGATTTCGAACGTTTCATCTGCCGTGTTTATTACAACCGATTGTTAGTTTTAAGCTTTGTTCTTTGAAAAAAAAATCTCAGTTTATGCGCACATTGAATCAAAACCTAATACTCCTGTATACAACAATAACACCACTATTGATGCTTAGCCAACGTATGCAGAATTTAGAACTTTTTTAATACGATTTTAATGTATGACATAAATGATATGGGGTCCAGCGCCCGAGTAGTACTACACGGGTGGTGCCCATAACTCGTTAGACAGTAGACCTTAAGATTAGATTAATTAATTCTGATAGATCCGTAGTTTTCACACTTAATTCACCTTCTTCTTCGTGTAGGGGCCGGCGCGATAGCTCAGTGGGTTAGAGCGCTCGCATTGAGTGCTCTGGCCACCTGAGAGCCTAACGGCACGTGGATCGGTGGTTCGAGCATTGCTGTGGTCATGTCTATGTGGTCGCAGGATAAAGACCCCATGTCTTTCTTCGTAAAGAGTGAGGGGTTCCCCCCCGGAGACATGGCTCCACTCTCCATTCCTTCTCCCATTGACGCGATATGACCAAAAGTGGCTAAAGCGTCCTAAATAACCAACCAATCTTCTTCGTGTGACTCAGGGGTCTAGTTCAGCCAAACGTAGGGGACTCTACAACTCCTACCCATCCATCACCCAGCCGTAAGGCACATACATCACAAAGAAATTAGGAACATTAACCATTAATGCCAAAATGAGAAGGGAGGGGGGGGGGGGTGGGGGGGGCGATCGGGGATAGAATGTCTGAGAACAGCAGCTCGTCCGTCGTGGTTCAGAGAAAGACTGTTAAAACCAGGGGAAGGTAAATACGGCCACACCGTTTGTGTGATTTATACAGAAGGCGGGCTATGATGTGACGTGTCACGTGACACGTCAGGGGCGGGGCATCCGGTCCGCAGAGACACGTAGGACGGAGGAAACGGCGTCGTAGCAATCATACTGGCCGGCTGGAATAGCCGGCGCCATCAAACTATACGACGGCAGCCAACGCCGCGCACTACCAGGCTGAAGGTCACTCAATTTTACGCTCGAGGAATAAGAATCAATCAATAGCTGTTGCATTACCGTCCTGCCATGGTGCCTGGGCCCGGTGTGCTGCTGAGTGCATTATGTATGTATAACCAGCGTGGAACCACCTCAACGTTCACGGCGAGACTTATGCCAATCATTACAGGGTTTGGATCTCTATAATAAGTATTTATGACATATATCTTGCCTATTGCACTACAAAGTTCACAAATAAAATGAAATATGGTTTAGACCTATGTTGTATGTTGGATGCAACTTGTCCTGTATGGAGGTGCCAGGACACGAACGCTTACCAACTGTGCTATGGGGGCCCCAGCGAAGCGTTTACACAGAAACCCGCCAAACTGCCACGAATTTTGTGGTGACGTCACCACATTGTCGTTCACCGCAGTTATCCCGAAAGGTTTTTGGGCCCATTGATAAAGACACATGAAAGCCATAGACCTAACTACATCGTTATGATCATAATCTCTGATAAGTAATTGTTTCATAATTGTGTTCCATTTACTCTGTTTTAACACATCGCATTCTTTTCTTTTTCGTATTGCATTGATTTAATTATCAATTTTAATAAAACCGTGCTTTGAATATTTTGTATTTCTTTCCATTATTATGTGACTATAATAAATTAAAACAGGCTACTAAATCCATAATAGCACCCTCATAGCTATATTTGCATTGTATGTATAGGGCGACAGGTGGCAGGTATGTCAACACGCGTCCTTCTCTTGACCCTCTTATTACTGCTCACTCAGGTCCGGTGAGTTCTGTGACGTCATGATCACCGTGGGCGCGTTGGAAGGTGTTATTACAGGGAGTTGAAGCAGGGAGATATACCATCGATTGAATAACACCGACACAATCACAGCCGCTCCCTGCAGACTCCGTGGGACAAACGTCCATTCACAGCCTCCTTCCGGCGGGACCGCCTCAGAGAGCCATTTTACTGGGCCAACCGTTCCCCGCTCCGACCCCGCTGGAGGTTTAAGGCAATATGTGAAGGTTTGCCACTTTCCACTAGGGCCAGCCAACCCATAATATCACGAGGACCCCACGCGGAAAGCCTCATTAAAACAGCAGTAAATTCACGGCAGGATCTGGTCCTCGAGTCGCTGTCTTGGAGTGGAGTGGGTGGGGCTGGTTGGCTGCAAGTGAAATGTTGATGCCGCCCCTTCCCCCCTCCTCGCCAGCATGCCCTTTACTTGTATTGGAGGAGGGGAGTGTTTTTGTGCGCGAGGCGTGGGCGCAGAGGGGCCAGTCCTGAAGGGCCGGGAATAAATTACTGTAATTGACAACATCTGACCATATTGAAACGTATCACACACGAGGGGCATGCATGTTATGCAGTCAGGAAGCTGTGTGTATTACTGCCACATGTTTACTGGTTCTGAAAAGCTCAACCGGATGGAAATGTCATTAGTTTCTTCACAAATGCAACTTGTGGATTCCAAAAGGACACTTAGCGACCCCGAACTGCGATATTGTCGATAAAATGTGAAAAAAATAAGGTTATATCGCGTCTGGAGTCCTTCCATACTCTTTTCGAAAGAGTACGTTTAAGCTTTGCGCTGCTCAAATTTGGACACTTTTGCCCATATATCCCATATCCCATACATATTCCATAGAACGTAAGCTTTTACTGTTGAAGAGACCGAATTGAAAAAAAACCTTCTCAAACGGAGTATGATAAAGTTGGGCTGTGGAGCTGTCTATCGTCTCAGCGCAGACAGATGACGTGGGTCTGACAAGGTTGTCCTCCCTCCATCCACAGTTACCTGCCCCCCCTCCCCCACCCTCCTTGGCGCAGATCTGACAAGGACGACCCCCCGGCCTTACCCTAATCCAGTGTCATGTCTCGATCGTCTGACAAGGTGGCGGTAATACGCCCCCCCCCCTTCCCCCTCCAACCTCCAGCTTACCAGGACGGCTCAGGGCATGGCACTCGCCGTTTATCCAGCTGCTCACAGGAGTAATCAAGCGAAACTCATAAAAAAATAAAGACATTTGCAAGCACATGACATTATAAAGACAATTCTACTTTACTTACAATGTCTCTTTTTTATCACATGCAGCCGCACTTATAGTCGTGTATGCATATGACGCCTACATGATCGAAGTCCGGTCCTGGCGAACGAATAAATGGAAACTAGACATCAGAATATATTGATGTGTATAGGTCTATATCTGTAAGTGCACCCATGACACGATCGGTAGGCATACTCTGGTAAATTGGTAAGTTGTATGTTACATCCCATCCCCATGTATCTCAGGCTATGATGAAGAGGGGGGCGGGGGCGTTTGTTTTTAAGATATCGAAACATTGAAAGATTAATTCTCGATTCACGAAGAATTTCCCTCAATCCCAGTTCACGGTGAAAGGAAAAACCCATTCTTGCAAAATCAGGGCGTTCTGAGCTATCCCCCCCCCCCTCCCCCGCCCCCGGGTCGTAACAAATTGGTGAACCCTAAGAGGATTCCTCCCATCCCCCCTGGTCGCAATGTTTTCGACAGCGATTTAAGTTACTGATAACTTACGATGGTGTCTGTCTGTTTGTCAGTCTTAAATGCGGAATAACTGTCGTGGTTTCGGGGCCATACATAACAAAAACGGCAGCCAATTATAAAGACGTGGCATTAATAGAGGCTATACAGCCAACATGCGCCCTGGAAACCCTCCAGCAAACATCCCGCGAGAATATATGCAGTGTGAGCTGACCCCTTGGAGGAAAGACAGAAATCTGTCATGGTTCAGCAAATTAAGAGTCTGCATCGTCTCACACCGCCATCTAGCGAGTGTACCTAAAACTAACAGCCTCCAGCAAACTCCCGATTGAATGAGGCTGAGGCGGGAACCCATCAACACGCCTGGAGACGCCCTGAACCACCCACTGTGACGCTGTGAGACTGATCCAGGCCCTGAGAGAGAGCTTTGTGTCCTCAGTCCGGTGGTGATGTCGTGCGGAAACAGCTGTATCGTACCTGCCGAGCCTGGTTGATAGCTCAATCGATAGATATCTGTCCCTTATGTTGTTTATATGGGTATAATACGACTGGAGCCGTGGCTCGATAATGCGTACCAGAGACTTGATCAAACACAGCAATAGAAGTGATGTATGTACGGATGAGTAGGGTATATGATGGAGAATAATGTCGGAGAAGACCACATAGGAATACCGAATCGTGGATGAGCGTAGAACGATAGATATGGAGGAGACATGCGGGGAAATAAAGAGGTGGATATTAGAAGAATAGGAGATGGGAGTTGTAGGGGATGGACAAATATGGGATCAGTGAAAGGGAAGAATCGTTTGTGTGGGATGGCGCGGTGAGTGGATGGCTAGAGCAGGAGGGAGTGAGGACAGGTAGATGTGACCGACCCAACAGGAGTTAACAGAGGAGCGGGTCATCCGGTTACATGAAGGGACATCTGAGACATGGACAAGGTAGGAGTGGAAAACCCAAGTGGGATTTGAGGGGTGTAGAGCTGAGACATGGGCAGTGAGGGAGTGTGGAAGGAGCATATACAAGATGTAAGCTTGGAAAAGGCGAAGGGTGGGTGGAGGGAAGTGGAGGGAAGGATGGGGGGGGGGGGTCGAATGGCGTAGTCTCCCTCGGCAATCCTAGGCTTCCGTCTGGATCAATACGCCCCCTTGCGGGAGATTGATCCATGGAGGCACTCTAGTTTCCATGAAAGGTATCAATTACTTTGGCGTCAATGGCCGTTAATGCGCTAATCATGCCGCGATGTGTTTTCAAGGGGGTTGGATGTCTCATACAAGGCTCGGATTATCAATCCCATGTTTCTGGCAAACTACAAATCCGGATCGAGGCTCATCTTTTGTGATCAATAACAGGAATGTCGGTCCTTGAATCGAGAGAGCTTTTGAGTTGGTTACCAAAGGGATGGGGTCTAGACAAGTCAGGCGAAGTCAGTCAGGCCAAGTCAGTCAGGCCAAGTCAGTCAGGACAGGTCAGTCAGGCCTAGTCAGTCAGGCCAGGTCAGTCAGGCCGAGTCAGGCTCAGAGGCGGCTTCGCAATGACTCAGATAATAAAAACTAGTCGCGAATCATTATTGATGGTAACCCAGTAGCAACTTATTTCGAACGAAGTCACACAGCCTCTTCAACAAACATTAACATTGATATTAAATGTGTAAGTATGTGTTTTAAATCATTGGCATATAAAGGATACATATTTATATATGGAGCGTGCCCAATGCGACCTTGTGTGGCGGAGTCATCCATCGAAAAAAACCATCTGTGTTCCAAAACCAATGTTATTTGAAGCCCGAGGATCAGGTGCTGAGTGAGGAGATCCACAGATCACGGGGCTACAAGGGAGGTGCACAGACAGACCACAGGTTGGTGGAGTGAAGAATGTTTAGTGTTCGAGAGGTAAGAAGTACGAGGCGGGGAATCCATCGGTAGTGTGACCCTAGGGTAACCAGTGTGGGGCAAAGGGAATGGGTTGCCAGAGGGACGCTGGGGAAGGTGGTGTAGGGTAGTGTTACCCCAGGGACGAGCGGCTGCGTGGGGTCGAAGAATCCAGTGTCGACTACCGTCATCGAAAAATCAGCCGAGGATGGAGAGGGCGGCTGGTTGTCAGGGCGACTGATCTGTTCTTTTTACTTAGCAGCCTCACGAGGATCGACCAATCACGACAAAGAACCATTCACATTGACTACACCAGGCGAACCGAGCTAGACTGTTAGCGGTATACTGACACGTGGCAGTTTGTTTTTAAACGTATTGGTGCCAGGGGAGTTTGGTGTTCGCGGGATTCTATGTTGCTCGGATTGCGTCGTTTGTCAGGGTGTACCCGGGGAATGCACCCCGGCCCTGATGTAATGTCAGTCTGGGGACTGCTGGTAATCTAAGGAGGGTACCACATGCTGACAGGAAAGTAACAACTGATTTAAAGAAAGAAACAGTAAAAGAGTACAGATTGTGGAGGTAATATAGAATCCGTCTAAGCAGCTGATTTGTTAATCACGTGTTCTCGGATTACACAACACGTGATAGCATAGATGCGGTTGGCAACGCTATCAACATTACCTTGGTAACCAATGTTAATGTTGTTAACGTCAAAATGAACTCTCCAGTTTCTTTCCTCGGTCTGCATGGCCCCTGGGTGGACATTATATTGTGGACACAGCTCAGTAAAGGCAGATTGGAATTGCTCGTCCAATGCATCCGGTTGCTCGCTGAGCTGTGCGTTTGGCTTCTGTTGCATTCACCTATAGCAGTGGAGTGTCGATCATATTTCCTCCCTCCTGCATCAAGTATTGAGCAATTTCCTGCGGAAAGGAGCAATCCTTTTGCAGTGCATTATATCCTAAGACGTATGTATGAAGGCTTTAGTCGTCGAGCCATACTTATAGGTTCCATATCAGTTTCTTTACTTTCCAAGTATTTATCTATTTCCTGAAGAAAGGAATTATCCTTCTATTATACATGTTAAATGAACACCATGGGGTAACAACGGTCTTCTTCGTCCACCACTTGCGAATACCCGATGGGTATGCAACGCGCTGGATGGGGTGGCTTAGCTAGGAGTGCGTCTCTTGGTTTTGCGTAATTTTGCCGCTGAGCTGGAGTATTAATGAATATTACATACGCGGCGATGTATTTACTGGCGTAATTAAGCCAATATCTTATGATGATGTGACTCGCCACTTAATACTCAGCAACATGGGCAGAGCGGTGAGGGACCAAACGTAGTTACCTGGTTACAATGCTTACTTGCCGTTGGACGAAATTATGATCTATTTTCGTTTGGTTTAGAAAAACATATGTAACATCGCATTCGGCTGAATATTGATCGCATTAAATATTTACTCCAACCATCTGGCCTGAGAAAGATGGCGGTCTTCATCTCAACCCAACCCTTTGCTGACAGTCATGGCGGGCATCAACGGAGTGTCCTGGTCGTGCCTCGTTTTGGCCCATTACAAAACCCAAAGCCCTCCAATTACCAATCTCCGACTCTCTCAACCTAAACGTTCCATATCTTCATTCATGCATTGTATATCGTTGATAATAATAGGCAAACTGAGTAAGCCATTATATTGAAGCCACCGACCTATGTATATTGTCCTCATGGAGCTCCTGGTTTGTTGCCCGTCTGTATGTTTTACTTAAAAATGTAATTATTAAAAAGCAATTCGTGAAGAACACAGCCGCTTCAGATTTATCTGCTGTGTTAGCGGGGGTGATTTGGGGTCGACGCATCCGCTTGATCGACGGTATTTGGACAGTACCTTTTCAGCACGGCGCTATTGATAATAACCTTTTATTAAGGCGTAGAGAATTGTCTTCTTGTTAACATTAAAGCTACATGTAGAGCTGACCGTTGCAACGGCTGTACCAAAATAAACTTAAACAGGAAATGTTACCTTTGAGCGGCGGTACCAGCTTATGACCACAAGCAGTGTCAACGGCCACCGCCAAAGAAAAAGTGGCGCTCCGGACGCTTCTATTGTCTCATATAATTTAGCGCTTGGGCGCCCCTGTCGGTGGCACCAGTAAACGGCTTGTGTACACACGTTTATGACGTTTCAAATCAGCACAAGTTTTAATTTTTGTGGCGGACAATTCATGAATTTGAAATGTTTTGCTCATTGGCAGATAATTGGTGAGCGATATGGTAGGTGTTTATTGTCTGTTATGAACCTTAAGGCCTTAGGTTTGTGTTCTTATACGCCAATTTGGCATTCAAAAATAGCGAAGCAACTCCACATGCAGTTTTAAAAGAATGACATCATTTTCCGCAGCGGATTATACGTCCTTTACGGTTTGCGTAAGTTATATTAGTCCTTTAAATTGTGCCTATTCGGGAAAACTAATATAGGTACTATGGCATACAGGGCCCGGCGTGGTTGGTAATTGCATTCCATAGAAATATAAATCCAAATTACAATGTATCGTGGTAACCTATACCGGGTAAACAGGCACTTCCGATTTTACGATACGGGTTTTCAACAATAGATCACTATTATAGCGAGCGAAGCGAGCTTCTATAGCAACACACATGTATAAAAATAATACCGGTCCTCCGGCCGATTTTTTGGACTGTGCCGGACTCCATGATTGGCTTAAATTTAACCTGAATTAAACACTCTCGCAGGTAGGCGGCGCGTCAATTCGAACTGCCGGGTGGGACGTAAAGCTTCGTCCGAACAATTATGACATTTCGAATCCGATTGAGATGACTGTGAGAAACAACCGATTGGGCGAATGTTTCAACGACTACGTGATTAAACCGTAATAGGTACAGGTGTCACCTAAATTGCGAGCGAAGTTAGATCATCAGATGTGAGAATATTTTTAGTATTACATAATATATATATCAGGAAGGAATGCATTTATGCCTATGCTATGGTATATGTTATACTGAGTCTAAAGTTACTGTAGAAGGCGTGAAAATGCGTGTGTGGGTGATGTGTGAGCTTTACACACCGTTGTCAACCAGCATCCAGACCGGAGCTGACATTACCACATGTATGTTACAGAAATAAAGCCTTATTAACAACCTGGCAGCGTTCAGTGATTACATTGCTATAAATTAACAACCCGGCGGCGTTCAGTGATTATATTGCTATAAATTAACAACCCGGCGGCGTTCAGTGATTACATTGCTATAAAATTAACAACCCGGCGTTGTTCAGTGATTACATTGCTATAAATTAACAACCCGGCGGCGTTCAGTGATTACATTGCTATAAAATTAACAACCCGGCGTTGTTCAGTGATTACATTGCTATAAATTAACAACCCGGCGGTGTTCAGTGATTACATTGCTATAAATTAATATATACTCATTGGATAAGCGGGGTTAAACCAATTTGGCAGTAGAGCGTATTTATAACACTGTCAGTGTCACTGCAAGGTGGGCGATAATACCCCACGATGCCAATCGAAAAGCGGACGGTACCTTTCGTTGAAGAAGGCTAGATCAATTAACTGTATTTAGTCACCTCTATATTTAAGAAATTTAAAGTTTGAGTGATTTTCAATAGGTCATCTGTCTTTTATGATTTAACAGCACCTCAAATCAGTCAAATGCCCATTTCTCATGATAATGAGCTGTGTTAAAGCATATATTGCTCCATTTTCATACATAGATTTATCATTTATTCGGAGGAGGGTTATTTTTTAACTGTTTTCAAACCAATGTTAACTTACGAGTTACGGTATGTATGGATCTATATTTTTTATAAGTTGTTGATCGAACAGTTTAATTAATTTTGTCTAAATCTTAAAATAACTGAATATACACAGGGAGGCGGGGGGGGGGGGCACCACATTTTTTAGCCACTAAAGATAGCTGCTTTTAAATACATGTTCATTTATAGTAACTTTAAACTGAGTATAACATATACCATAGCATAGGCATAAATGCATTCCTTCCTGATATATATATTATGTACCGGTATATTAAAAATATTTTCTCACATCTGATGATCTAACTTCGCTCGCAATTTAGGTGACACCTATACATATTACAATTCTTAATGGGTCGGATGATAACACTGGTCTCAAACGTAGACAGATACCTATCACAGGAGAATACAACCATTATACTAAACACACACACACACACACACACACACACACACACAAGCACCAAATAATCCATATACAGTGATGTACCTTTGCTATAAATGGGCCCCACAGCACGCCAGAAACGTTCTTGCTCACGATATGATGTATTGTACCTATTTAAGGAGGCCTGCCGACTAATGGAAAGCTCGCGCTTTCGTTATGTGAGGAGGCGTTGTGACCCACGTGAAGACGCATGTGAGGCGTTGTGGTTCACATCAAGAGGCGCCCTGCTCCAAAAGATCAAATGTGAACGCCAAATGGAAAATATGTTTTTAATTAGTCGACTTCCAACGGTGCCCACAAAGGCTCCTCGTCGGGAAAACGACCCATTAGCGGTATAAAATAGCTTGAGGCCAGGCAATGGAAGCATCGTGACCGCCCCACGGGGACACCACGAGGCAAATGTGGACGTCTGCATCAGATGAGGAGGTCCGGATCGAAGAGAAGTTATTTCATTCTATTAACAATGAGTAATAATGAAGCAGCGGAGGGCAAGACGTTGTTATAGCGGGTGATTACGCCCTGGAGGCACCACAGTGATCACCCGGGGACCCTGTCGCCTGTCGTGTAGTAATGACGGGCTGACACGACTATAAATGTTTTCTGATAACGAACCGTTGCGGACATCGTTGAAAGACAGCTAAAAGAATGTTCCATCGAGCGTTCATATATTATCTTTCGGTCACTGTTTTGAATCAGGTTAATTTACCTCGTTTCTCTGTTCTTAGCGGGGGGGGGGGGGGGGGCGGGGGGCAGTGCTTTGCAGAAGACGTCTACATGTTTTCTGAAGCGGTAGCCTGCGAGGTAATCATTCAATTTATTTTTACACAAAATTACCTTAGTATGTAATAACCTGAGTGACCACGTCTTCTCCTTTTGCACCCGCACTAGTTCTTAGAATGCCTCCACACATGGACCAGAACACCTCCCCATCACGCTTCCTGTCTTAGAATGCCTCCATACATGGTCCAGAACACTTCCCCGCCACACTTCCTGTCTTAGAATGCCTCCATACATGGACCAGAACGCCCCGTCCATACATGGTCCAGAACACTTCCCCTCCACATTTCATGTCTTAGAATGCCTCCATACATGGTCAAGAACGCCTCCCGGCCACGCTTCCTGTCTTAGAATGCCTCCATACATGGTCCAGAACGCCTCCCGGCCACGCTTCCTGTCTTAGAATGCCTCCATACATGGTCCAGAACGCCTCCCGGCCACGCTTCCTGTCTTAGAATGCCCCTATACATGGTCCAGAACGCCTCCCCGCCACGCTTTCTGTCTTAGAATGCCTCCATACATGGTCCAGAACGCCGCCCCACCAAGCTTTCTGTCTTAGAATGCCTCCATACATGTATAGGTCTATCTCAACGAAATGCAAACAAGCGAACCAGCGGGGCCTCCAGAACTAAAATTCCGACTAATCTTTCAAAAACTGATCGCGATTGAGGAGTTTGATTGAATAAGTTAATACCAAGGGGAAAGCCAATTTTGAGTCTAAGAAGTGTTGCTGCCATCAGTAAATACAAAGAAGAAAACAGAGAACGTTCGTTGGTCTTCATCGGAACTTCCACGCGCGACGTTACGACCGTAAGTTCGCCTCTCTACCAGTGCGTCAGGCAAGCGCGGGGCGCATTTGGCATTTTTAAATGCACGCTCCACTGAACTCCCGGAACCTATTCAACCAATTTGTGGCGTCCCCGCTCATTCCATGTTTACTTTTTGTTGAGATAGTAACTTTAATTTGAACGAGAACTATCATGTCTTATGGGCCGGACCGCGGCCTGGCTTAAAACTGAACACAGTCAATGGTCTAATTTGTAGCCCTACTTCACTCAATAGGTGACATGATCGTTTTGAGTATAAAAGATCTTTTGAAGTTTTATTCGTTTCAGTCTAGGAATCGCGGGCAGCTATATTGAGGGACAGATCTTTATCACTTATTTGCTTCCATTTCCCTTGCCATTAGTGGAAATATTGCTGGAGGCTCTTGTCGAATGGCCTTTACGGTATGGAGGGCTGCAATGATAAACCTACACCGCCAAATGGTGCCTGGTATTCCAATTCCATCGGAGGGAAAGGGCTTATAGGATTTTGCCAGAATTAATAGATTGCAAATGAACGAACAGTATTCGACTAGCAGCACAGAGTAGGTATAATACATACTCTGTGCTAGCAGTTATCGCAAAGTACATGGGGGGACGGCGATCTTGTTGGATAATTTACTTGTGACTTGTCTGAAGTTTTCCCGCCAGCGGTCGAGATGTAATTATGGCTCGGCTTACATTTGGAATGCGGCAACCCTCCACATAGTGCTGCAAGAGACACGTATTGGGGATACGAAGAAGCCCTTGAGCTTTACCAAACAGCCATGCCAATTGGAAATGGAACAAAACTATAAAAAAAACGTCGGTTACCAACCGCCCCAAACTCCCCCAACCAACGTTAAAGGTTCAGTACGCCGATCCTGTACTTCTGTCTTTCCCGTGGGCTGTTCCTGCAGTCATCAGTGCATCTTGTTTAGAACATGAAACAATTGCCGCTGGGCTCTTATATTTGCGATTGAATACAATCTCTCAACACCGTCTAATCTTGTATATTTTCTTGATTTTAAAATGGATTTCTTATAGTTGGTGGTTTAACCTGTGAACATCATGTCGCGTCGACAGTGAGGGTAACGAGTATAGCAGAGTTGTCTGTATATGTAGGAAGCCCCCATACGAAATGATCGATCGATGTACTGGATCCATATTGCCATGTATACTATTATACGAGCCGGTCGTGACGTACTAACGGGGAATGTAACTCTGTCAGTCATCAACAGCGCCAATTGGATCCATCATGACCAAGCGGCGATTTATTTCTTTTCATTATTTCACATCCGTTTCTACCACAACGATATCTCCTGATCGGCCTGCAATCCCTTTACATTATTCTGTGTGGTTGACCTACTCTACTTCCTGAATCTGTGATAGCCTCTCATTATCAGTTGATCCTTTCACGTTCCTCTTTCATTAGCTGGGGGTGACGGTGTAATGATTGCCACTGTACAACGAGACCAGAAGCTGATATGACGAGACCCAAAGCTGACATGACATCACCATTACGTCAGACCGTGGCGCGGAATCCCCCGATACATCCTTACAGATGATGCAATCTCCTGGATATTCTACTTGGTTAAACCTCTCCGAGCGCCGCGACGCCGAGCAGGGCAAAAACAAGCAACAACATTTTGCAAAAAAGGCTATACACGCTATTTGCTAAAAGTGAAGCTTTAACCCAAATGGGATAATTTTGTAATAGTAGGTGAAAACGAGGAATTAAGCCTATTTAGTCTTTTGTAGTAACAGCAGAGTCCTCCCGCGACTGCAGATCAGTCATCCGGAAAGCGAAACGTCACTTCCGGTCGGGCATCGGACTATAAATAACTCACGTGTATGCGATGGAAGGCGAAGATTCGTCGCCTGGCTGCCTGGCTCACCGGGACCCGTATGTGACTCCATTCAGATCCTGTTTGAGATGCGGTCGGAGGTGCCTCGAATCGAGCGATCATCGCTTACATTGGCTGCCCTTGGGACCCCTCATCCCTTCCGTGCTGTCTTTAATCCGCCTCGCGGGGCCGCCGATCTACGCCCCCTCCACCCTGAGGTCCATACATGCATGGCGTCGTCCTAAAGTAGGAAGAAAGTTACCTGCGACTTGATTAATTCGTAGTCTGTTGGACGTGTTTTATTTCATTAAATATTATGAGAAGATATCCAGAAATTAGGTATACAAAACGCACGATTGCAACGTTAATTGTACAAAGGTTGATTCGGGAAATCTTTTATAAGTTGGATAAAACATCTAGTGTGTATTAAATGGCTCGTTTTGTTATGCTTTCAAGCATGCATCCTGCAAGATGGCCAAATGTAAGCATTCTAAGAGAGTACGTTTAAAGAGGATACATACTTGATGAATTACTCACTTGAAAATTGCAACTCGGTTCTGCAAGGGCCTATCCATCCTAATTATGAAGCACTACTAAAGTGAATAACTGACGATATGAAACAACTTTTGAGTATATTTATAGTTGCGATCATGCTGAATATATGCCCATTATAGTTAGTCGTATGTTGTATGCTAGTTTTCTCGCGGTCTGTCTAACCCGGAAAATTCGTTTCCCTGTTTATATTAGTGGGCTTAACTTCCTTGAATTAAAAATATTCCTTGCAGTCCCTTTTTATTTCAGTTCAATGATGAAAGAGATGCTGGAGCCGGAATATTAGTTATTGCCAATGCTCATGAGAGGGAATTTGTTTTTTCATTCCCCCTAGGCGAGCAGGACGAGGTGTGATTGGCACACTGTAAGGCAAGGCCGTTGACTTCAGTGTAATTAATAGCTTACAAAGAGTCTCCAATCTCGCTGGGTCAATGTCTCGCCAGGGGACGTATTGATTGAGAAAGAAATACCGGTTTGTTGCTTTCGAGTGGCAGAACACATGATCCATCAACCCCCTGAAATCCCGTTTCAGCCCCTTCACCCCCCTCCACTCTATTCCCCCGTGGATCGTCGATTTGACACCTCGATATCGGCTCAGAAAACAGCTGAGGAAGTCTGGTCATTGTCGGTGACTTGACACGCGTCTGAGTGATCGGTTTTACCTGCAAATGGATAGCCAGGTGACGGGTCATTGGTTAAGGAGACACCCCACCCCTCTCCCTTGAGAGAAGCCGTGCTAACACGGCCTTTATCAATCACCGCTGGACAAAATGCCGTCAGACAGCTGTTGAAATGGATCTCTTTTTTAAGATGAAGTGGTACAATGTGCATGGGACGCGTACGATAAAGCGTTGAAATGCCAACAATACACGCGCTAGCTCTTGGGCTGCGCAGGAATATTGCCACCGTCAGGTCATTAACACATCTACTTACATCCCAGACAATCTGATGCTGATGCGTACACCAATAAATCTACATTTGGACCGGAGTGCATAATATTATAATTGTAAGTTACGCACAAATCCTGCTTATCGTCATAGGATCACCGGCTCACGGCAGTAGTCTTCATCATCCTAACATTATATTTCTTGAAGCATTCCCCATTCTGAAACTGCAGTTTGTAACTGGAAATGTTATATTTTCGCCAATAAATCTTTTTTTACAATAATGCTCTGCATGCAATTGGCTGCAGAAAGTTTCGCGTAGCTCTAACTGGAGTTTAATGTTGTGGCCCTAGGATAGAATCTCTCTCCATTATTTGACATACAATGACTGAAGACGTAACGAATGGTCCCTTATGTCTGGTTGTTCCTTCCTTCGTTGCCTACGTTTTGCCAGCCACAGACACCTTGTTTGTCTTTTAGTATTATTCCGATCTTCATGCGACTTGTGTCCTTTGGATTATACATAGGTATTCACATACATAGGTAACTCGCTTGGGGTTGAGAAAATAATCCCATTTATTGATTTCTCGATCGCCTCGTCAAGAATATCACTGTATATAATGATTGATAACTGAATATAGGGGGAACACTTTTTCCAATCTCCGCAATTCACATCCGGGAATTCTTCGAGCCTCGCGATCAGCTGTTGGCAATTTTTGGGGATCGTTATTCGTACGATTCCTAATTCAACGCGATGACCCGGTGCTTGTTTACCGCGATCCGTTTTATAATAGTCTGGGAATTCCTCGATATTAGCGATATCATCATTAAGGCTCCTTTTTTAGCGCCCAACTTTAAAATGTCCTAACCTTGGGGCCTCGATATTGCTCGCCCTTATTCGTAGGGATTCGCGATTCAGAGTGGGTATTTGCCCCCTCGCCCTAAATCAGGATTTTCAATTCCACTTTTCTTTGAGAGACGTCGCTTCTAGGTAGTATGTCCCCACTGCATTTGTCTTCTCGAGTATATTGGTGGATTTGATCTCCGGGTGTTGTTTTAGTTGTGAATATTTGAAATCTGCATGAACACGATGCTCTCTCTTGGGCCCCATAGGGGCTTTTTCGACACGGCGACACGGGCGATTTTTAAAATCGACAACGCGACATTGGGGTTGTCTTAGAATCGACATGCGACATAAGACTTAGCGACACGTGACATGGAATTTTTCTCAAAATCGACACGCGACATGGACCTTTTCTTGAAATCGACACGCGACATGGACCTTTTCTTAAAATCGACACGCGACATGGCTACCCCCCCTCAGGGGCCCTCTCTCTGGTCCCGTTACTTCTGGACCGAGCACTGACCAATGTGTCTTCAGGTTGTATGGCCCCTGCTGGTCAGTGCCGCACTGGCAGACATCATTCACTCCACAGGGGATGTGACTCTGCTACAAAAGGCCCTGCTTTGATTGCATTCGTTTCATAGAAACTCATCAGATTCAATACGCCCCCCCCCCCCCTCGCCCCCCAAACAAAGAAAAAACCAGAGACGAAAGCCATGGCAAGGGGTATTGGGTAACTAGAATCAATCTCACCTCTCCACCTAACCCCCCCACCAACAGCCCGGGTAGAGCAAGATGACGTATGTCGTCGGCCCCAGCTGCCCATTTGTCATGTGATCACCGCTCCAGACTGTCCGGGGAATAGCAAGCAAGATCCATCGATATAAGTCATGCTCCAGCTCATTTTAGTCCATGATTCGTGGATTTATGTTTTCTTCTGAGAAATGTTTCTATCACCCCATGGAGATCTTGTTATATAATCCAGACATTTACATCTCTAGTTGGTTTTGGTCAAGTAGTAAAAATCTCACAGCGCTTTTCCCCAAGCCATGTTAGCCTTCTATTGGAGATCAATATTGAAGCAGTGGAGGGAAAGACGTTGTTATAGCGGGTGATTACGCCCTGGAGGCACCACAGTGATCACAATGGGACCCTGTCGCCTGTCGTGTATTATACTGGCGGACTGACAAACCGTTGATATATGTAGTCTCATGAGGATGAGTTCCTGTGGAGACAGTTGGAAGACGACTAAACGAATGTTCCATTGAGCATTCACAGTATATCTTGCGGTCGATATGTTAAAAGTGGTTGAGTTACCTCTTAACTATGTTTCTCTGTTCTTGTCGTGAACAAATTTTGCAAAATAGTTCGGATGGCGCATCTTTCCTCAGGCGGGTCCTGGGAGGCAGTGATCCAGTTTACATCTGCTTGCAATTCCGTTAGTATGTAGTAACCTGATTGATCGTTTTTCAACACGACTTCTCCGCATACATCCGTACGAGCAAGGTGTCCTGTCTTAAAATGTCTCACCACAAGGCTGCCTGTCTTAGAATATGTCCTTCCTGGGGCCAGAGCGCCTCACCATAAATGGGTAGAATGCCTGGTAATTTGGGCCAGAGCTATTCTGGTGTGCACAGGATCCTCGCTTACAATATAAATCTATGGCTTTAATTTATACTTCGTTCAATCGGTGACATGATGCATTGGTTCTTTTAATATATCGATATGTTCTTCCGTCTAATGATGCCTATTATAGCCATTTAGTCCGGTTGGCAAGGACCTTTAGACTCGCCTCTTCCCCTCCCAATTTGCTAAAATCGTGTGGCGCTGATTTAGTTGAGAATTTACTAAAGTTCTCCCGCCAGCGGCCGGATGTCATTATAACTCGGTTCCCATTGGGAAAGGGGCAAACCTCCACATAGTGCCGTATGACACGCTGTGTGGGTCTGGGACGAGTCTCTGTTTGTTTACTGCCAACAACTATGCTCATAATGGATGGCAAAAAAACTTGTCTGGAACATGCTTGTTTTAAATGCAACAGTTTTTCACTTGACACATACCGCGCCTTTTAATAATAAGTGTGTGTATATTGTACCCATATGCCGTGGCTGGTTAGGACACATTCACATTTAGTGTTGGGCCACCTTAGCCGACACGGGGTTAACGAGAAACGTTCCCAGGTCCATGTAATATGTACTAGACTACTAAGATGTATTACCGTTAATATGTGCAGGTCTGATAGAGGAAAATGTTTCGTCACGGCCATGAAGTACAACCCACATGAGACCAGGAATTGGTGGGGGGGGGGGGGGGGGTGTCTGTACATCGTCAACACATCGCCTACCAACAAAGGCGATAAAAGTGATTTCACAATTGCTGAATGTTTCTTTCGTTGCTTTATATTTACTCGCTCTGCCATTTAGTTTCGTCTTCCATTACGAGATTCTGAAAATGGCGGAGCGAGTTTGAGTAAACATCGTGTTATTTATTACAGATGAAATATTTACACATACCAACCATGTTATTGGCTGCCAGTGCAAAATATTCAGAGCAATTTGCATACCGCGGTCAGGTCGAAGGAAGAGGGGAAAGGTTGGTCGGGAGCTACTGGTGATAGATTAAGGCCGTGTTAACACGGCTTTTCTCAGGGGAGAGGGGTGGGGTGTCTCCTTAACCAATGACCTGTCACCTGGCTATCAATCACATGATTGATCATGGGCTGTGCCTCTTGCAACAAGCCGAAATTTCTTCTCAATCAATACGTCCTCTGGAGAGACATTGATCCCAGCGACATTGGAGACCCTTTGAAAGGTATTAATTACACTGGCGTCAATAGCCTTCAATGCTCTAATCATACCACGTTCTGCTCGCCTAGGGGGGGGGGGGGATGGAAAAACAGACATTCCCTCTCACGGTCATAGGCTCATGAGGTTATACCTGCTCGGGCTCTACCATCTCTTCTGTCAAATGCAACCGATTAAATGATTAATTTTTATAGGATATGCAATTCGAAAATAAACATGATTTTTTTTTTAATGAGAAATATTTTCATGAAGTATACATTCAAATAAGTCATATTCCCTTATGATGCTTACAGTCGGTTGTGTTGCAGGGAACATGGTTGAAATAGGAACCCTTTAATACATAATAAAGGTCCTGTAAAGCTTTCCTGAATCGATTCGTTAGTCTTATATTTACCCTTAGCGTCGCAATAATATATGGTTGTTTCATTAAACGCACAGCCAAAAATGACGACAATGTCTACCCCTAGAAACAGTCGCAGATAACATGTTCTTGATTCCTACTTTAGAACACGCCAGGCCTGTATCGACCGTCGCGAATACTACAGTGGGATACAGGGCGAATCTGTACCGTAGGTAGATTTTTTACGGCAGTGGGAAATGGATGAGGGTAGCTACGGGGCAGCCAATATAACGGATGATCGCTCGATTCGAGGCACCGCCGACTGCATCTCAAACAGGATCTGAGTCACATACGGGTCCCGGTGAGCCAGGCAGCCAGGCGACCAATCTCCGCCTGCCATCGCATACACGCGTGTTGCCCGACCGGATGTGACGTTTCGCTTTCATGGTGACTGATCTGCAGTCCCAGACGGACTCCCTGGGGTCTCCGGGAAAGCTCAAAGAGTTAAATTCGTCGGTTGCAGCTAATTTATAACACTATTCCATCCGGGTTTCATTTGCTTGGTGGAGCTTGCTTTAGGAGAACATAACGTGTTGGCATCTTTGTCAGTATTGTTGTATATTTTGCCTTGCCCGCCGTCACGGCGCTCCTAGAGGTTTCAGCAAGTAGAGTATCCAGGAGCTTGCTTCAGGCCGATCCTGGGATAGCGTCCGGACCCGCAAATTTTTTGAGGAAGAATGCCGTTTTTCAATGTAAAAACGGCCACCTGAGGCCCCTATTTGAGTGGACCGACCAAGGGAGTGAAAAAAAGTGGTGGTGGCCCCGGGCACAATTTGGTTCAGAGCCCCCAACCTACCAGTTGCAATTTTACACCCCCTCCCTTTTAAATTTCTCCATACGTCCCTGGTACATCACGGCCAGCTAGCATAATAGTCACTATAATTATTAAATACATTAATTATTTATTGTATACGGACGTAAATTAATTATTCATTGTATTATTAAATATCTTAATTATTTATTGTATTATTAAATACATTAATTATTTATTGTATTATTAAATACATTAATTATTTATTGTATTATTAAATACATTAATTATTTATTGTATTGTTGAATACATTAATTATTTATTGTATTATTAAATACAAATAACACTTGAAACTTATCAATTTCTTCTTTTTAACTTGTAGACCACTAATCCATTCCAAGTGAAAATCTTCTGCCTAATCGTTGATCGTTCCGCTATGAAAAGGTCGGACATAATTGAAAATGTTCGTGTCTGGTTGGGATTTACTGGTGTTCATAAACCAAATCTCAACAATCACCCGACCACACGACCAAGTAGTCCCGGGCACCAAACTTCATATTGTTCAGTAATCACGCCCATGAATAATAGTTTAGTAGTTTTATAGAAACTGCAATCATGTATGTATAGCCGGTATGAGATTGCTTGCCCAACCCAATGTTACATTATATTTGCTTTACAATAATGACTAAACCAACAGTTTCGGACACACGTGTGTTATGTTGACAGGCTTACCTATTTGTCAACACATGTGATTATCTAATGTAGAGTAGATGGTCAGTCATTGCAAATCTTCGAGTGCAATGGACGATAACCGTTTAATATAAATACCTTTCATAAGAGATCTAAATTGTTACTAACAAGCCAAATGAACTGACTCTGGTGAGCATCTAAGTATTCCTTTGACCATCTACCTCGGGTTATATGGAATAGTGCGCCCTTAGTGGATGCAAGTTGAAATTGCATTTTAAGTCATAATAAGTGTTAATTACAATTAATCTCGGTGCCGTCTCTGGCGATTCCCTCATGTTGTTAATGAGAGATCACTGTTGCGGTTAAAGAAAAAGACATTTCCATCACTGATCCACTGAGTGGCCATCCCGCATTGGACGACACTTTACGTATATTAATATTGCATCCTTGGTACTTACTGCCATCCTGTCGGGGTGGTTCAGCGAACGAGGCGGCGGCCGGATGGGTTGTCCCCGCGGTGCACTACAGGAAGAACCCACAGACAGGACAAAACATCGAAGCTTGACTGAAGCTTTATCAAACATGTAGATCTCCTGGCCAAGCGGAAATAATTAACTCTAGTTGGGGACACCCGTAACCCAGCACGGGACCAGTAGATATTTAATGGACCAACCCTAATAAAACAAGCGGCTCGTGGTTAGCTGGTATGAGTATATGGGCACAAAGTATACAAGATTGTTTTGAAAAAACGAGGTATGTGTCAATATTGGTAGATTTGTTGATTTTACGACAAGCATGGACCCAGGCAATTTCCGACGAGTTTCGCTCCATCTCCATTAGACGTAGTGTTGGGCAATAAGCTGACAGAGCTTGTCGCAATATGTGGAGGTTTGCCCCTTTCCCATTGGCAGCCGAGCCATAATTACATCCGGAACCGTGGCTGGAGAAAAATCACAAGTAAATTATCCAGTACAGCCGCCCTCACTCGATTTACTTTTTTCGCGCTGCAAATCAAATACCATTCCTCCATTTGCAGACTATTAGTTCGAGCAATTATGCAGGAGAAAAAGGAAAAGCTTCACGTTCAATCTCGTGGATTAAACTGCTATAATAAGCTCCATTTGGCGGTACAGATTTACCATGCCAGCACGCGATGCGGTAAAGGCCATCCAACAAGAGCTTCCAGCAATATTACAGCGCAACTAATAGCAAGGGAGATGGAATCGAATAAGTGATACAAATCTTAGTGTTTCCGTCGATATCATTGACCGTGATGTCCAGGACAAAGTTCAAAGAAGAATCTGCCACTGTTTTCCATACTTATACGCATCATGTCACCTATTAAGCAAAGTACGAATAATGACATACATTGTGCTCCATTTTAATCGAGGGTGCGTACCAGAATGGTTCAGGCCCAGGTTAGCTTGTATTCTACACATGTAAGAACTCGTGCTGTCACGTGGGAAGCATGTCTTCTCCTCGCTAGGTGAGTCCTTCTGGCTAATGTTAGAGGATGTTCTGGTTTACACGAAGATGCCTTCTAAGACAGGAACCCTTGTGGGATAACTCGTACGGTTGCATGCCGAGAAGACGTGCTAGAAGATGGTAAAGTCAGGCTACAAAATCCCAATGTACCTGTCTACAGAAATAACTTGAATCAGGACGTCGCCGGTCCCCGCTCCGGGAATAATGCTGAAGTCCGTTGTATGTTACATTCAATCAGTCTACTTTCAACAGGGATTCGTCATCAGAAATATTAAACTGAACAACAACATTTCAGACCGACAGTTATACATGGAAGGCGATATTGTACCCAGAGTGATCACTGAGGTGCCGTCCAGGCCCGTAATCACTCCATCCAACAGCGTCTCTTTCTCCAGAGCTTCAATAGTTTCCCCATTAGGAGGATGAAATGGCTTGAGGCGAGGCAATGTAGTAAATTGACTTCTCCACAAAGACAATATCAGGTACATCTAGATGTCTGAATCAGATTAGGATAGCTGGATCCAAGTGGTGATTTTGAGTTCTGAACAAATAAGACAATAAAGGTCATGGACTAAAATGACACGCGGACAGTCGTGGATGGCTGGAGCTGGACTTATATCGGTGGATCTTACTTACTATTCCCCGGACAGTCTGGAGCGGTGATCACATGACAAATAGGGAGCTGGGGCCGGAGACATACGTCATCTTGCTCTACCGGGCTGGTACAGGGGACTAGGTGGAGAGGGGATTGCTTCCAGTTACCCAAGACTCCTGGCTCTGGCTTGTTTTTATGGCATTTAATCTTAGAAGGGTTTTCAACAAAAAGAATGCGATCGAAGCAGGGCTTTTCTAACAGGGTCACATCCCCTGTTGGGGTGAATTATATCTGCCATTGTGGTGCGCGCCCCTGATCAGTAGGGGGCATGGAACCCCAAGGCACGTTGGTCAACACCAGCGGCACCAGAGAGGCCATCCCGGTGTGATCTCGTACTCAACACATCCCACATTATATTCATGCCTAATTCAAATATCGGGGACTGGAGAGATAGCAACTGCCGGAAGCTAAATCGGCCAATATGCAGTTGCCCACGCAAATATATTCATGATAAGAAATGAAGGGCAGGAATACGACATTGAAGTAAATACTCCCAAGATAAATTCCGTACAGTTATATTCATGACGCGCTGATCGAACATCTCCATCGGATTTCTTTAAGACCGATGTTAGCCCATTTCGAGTTACGCATGTAAAAATTCTACTAAGGCAACAACTGTTTTTTAAAGATAGTTTACCATATATTATTTTGCTTTCAGACACGGTACTAGGTCCACTGAAGATCATAACAGTGTTAAAAACACAAACAATGGTTGGGGACTGGCCGAACGTAGCCAGAATAGTAAGGGACAGGCCGACATCAAATTTTATTCGTCATGTCACCAATCCCTTGACTGATGCAACAACCATAAAAAATCTACATTTAGTGCTAGGCGGAACTTGTTTTAAAACGTTCATAAAGATAATGTCCTGATAATCAATACTACTGTCACGAGCTGATGAAGTTATGGAATTGCGCCTTCTCATATTAAAAAAGATATCCATTTCAGCAGCTTCCTGACGATATTTTTCCAGTGGTGGTTGATTACCGCCCTGCTAATACGGCTTCTCTCACGTGAGAGTAGAGGAGTGTCTCCGTAACCAATGACCCGTCACCTGTCTATCAAATGAATCTTGCGGGGAAAACGTATCGCTCAGATGCGTGTCAAGTCACCGACATTGATCACACTATTTTTCCAGAATCGATGCCGGTATTCAAGTGTCAAATCGACTATCCATGAGGAAGTAGGGTGGATGGGGAAGAGGGTGGGGCGGGCGAAGGGAGGTTGATTGATCATCTGTTAAGCCTCTAGAAAGCAACAGGCCGGTATTTTTTCTCAATCAATACGTCCCCTGGCGAGACAGTGATCCCAGCGACATTGGAGACCCTTTGAAAGCTATTAATTACATTGGCGTGAATGCGCTAATCATGCCAGGTTCTGCTTGCCCAGGGGGGGGGGCGGGGTGGGAGCAGAAAAACAGAAATCCTCCTCCTTTAAAGCTAATTTGATAACGTTCTTTTCCATCAGGGTTTCATTTTCTTGATGGAGCTTCATTTAGAGAAAAATAATGTGTAGGCATTTTTGTCAATGTTGTTGTATGTTTTGCCTTGCCCGGCGTCCCGGCGGTCGGAGAGGTTTAACCAAGCAGAATATCCAGGAGATTGCATCATCTGCAAGGACGTATCGGGGGATTCCGCGCCACGGTCTGACGTAATGTTGATGTCATATCAGCTTCTGGTCTCGGCGTAAAGTGGCAATCAGTACACCGTCACCCCCAGCTAATGAAAGAGGAACGTGAAAGGATCAACTGATGATGAGTGGAGGAAGTGGAGAAGGTCAATCAGACACAATGATGTAAAGGGATTGCAGGCCGATCAGGAGATATCGTTGTGGTACAAAACGATGTGAAATAATGAAAAGAAATAAATCGCCGCTTGGTCATAGTGGATCCAATTGGCGCTGTTGATGACTGACAGAGTTACATTCCCCGTTAGTACGTCACGACCGGCTAGTATACTAGTATACATGGCAATATGGATCCAGTACATCGATCGATCATTTCTTAGGGGATTTCCTACATTTAGAGACATCTCTGCTATACTATTCACTCGCCCTGTTGGCGCTATATAACGTTCACAGGGTAAACCACCAACAATTGCATTTGAAGACTAAGGAAATATACGTGATTGGGTGGTATTGGAAAATTGTCCAGCGTCAATTTGTTCATGTTCTAAGCGAGATGCACTGATGCACTGGTAGACTGCAGGAACAGCCCGCTGGGAAGACAAACGTACAGGATCTTACCGTACTGAATCTTGTCAAACGTTGGTTGGGTGAGTTTGGGGCGGCTGGTAAAAGACCTTTTTTCAGTTTCGGTCAATGTTCAATTGGTATAGCCGTTTGGTAATGTGCTCACGGAGCTTCTTCGTATCCCCAATAAGTGTCTCTTGCAACACTATGTGGAGCTTTGCCGCATTCCCAATGTAAGCCGAGCCATAATTACATCGCGACCACCGCTATCCGTAAAACTTCAGACAAGTCACAAGTAAATTATCCAACAAAATCGCCGTCACTCGATATACTTCGCGAGCGCTGCTAATCGAATTCGTCCATTTGCAAGCAATTAATTCTAGCAATTTGATAGGGAGAAAGCCAAATCTTATAAGCCCTTTCCCTCGGATGTAATTGGAATAATAGACACCATTTGGCGGTATTGGTTTATCATTGCAGCCCTCCATGCCGTAATGGTCGTCCGCCAAGAGCCTCCAGCAATATTTCCACTAATGGCAAGGGAAATGGAAGCAAATATGTGATAAAGATCTGTCCCTCAATATAGCTGCCCGCGATTCCTAGACTGAAACGGATTAAAATTTCAAAACTTCTAAATCTTCTATACTCAAAACGATCATGTCACCTGTTGAGTGAAGTAGACCTACAAATGAGGCCATTCACTGTGTTCAGTTTTAAGCCAGGCCGCGGTCCGCCCCATATAACAAGACAGTTCTCGTTCAAGATAAAGTTACTGTCTCAACTAAAAGTAAACATGGAATGAGCGGGGCCGCCACAAATTGGTTGAATAGGTTCCGGGAGTTCAGTGGCGGGTACATTGGAAGGGAAAACCGGGCACGCAGCTTGCTTGACGCACTGGTAGAGAGGCGAAGGTCTGATCGCAGGGTCGTGCGTCCAAGCAACGGTGAAGATAAACGGATGCTCTGTGTTTTCTTCTTTGAATTTACTGATGACCTTATTAGGCTCAAAATTGATGTTCCCCTTGGTAGAGCCTTGTTGAATAAAACTCGATCGCGATCAGTTTTTGAAAGATTAGGCGCAATCAGTTCAGGAGGCCCCCGATGGTTTGCTTGTTTGCATTTTGTTGAGATAGGCCTAGTAACTTTAATATACATTTTACCCATTTAAAACTAATGCTTAACCATGGCTAACTGGGAAACAACCTGCGTGGCATATGAAGAAGCAGTCTGGTTAATGTAAGGAGGCCTTCTGGTAGACATGAATGTTTTTCGGGCTGTCCTATGTGAGGGGTCGGTCTGAGTCACCTGAGGCAGTTTGCAGGAAGGCATTTGGTCCCTTTATGGAGGCAGTCTAATACAAGATGTGTGATGGGTAGGCGTTCTGGTCAATGTGTGATTAGATACTGATGTAATTTTGTGTAGAAATAAACTGCATGATTTCCTCCCGCCTCAGGAAACATGTAGACGTCTTCTGCAAAACACTGCCCCCGCTAAGAACAGAGAAACGAGGTAAACTAACCTCATTCAAAACAGTGACCGAAAGATAATCCATGAACGCTCGATGGAACATTCGTTAAACTGTCTTCCAACGGTGTCCACAACGGTTCATTATCAGAAAACATTTATAGTCGTGTAAGCCCGTCAATAATACATGACTGGCGACATGGTCCCCGGGTGATCACTGTGGTGCCTCCAGGGCGTAATCACCCGCTATAACAACGTCTTGCCCTCCGCTGCTTCAATATTGCTCCCCATTAGTAGGATGAAATGGCTTTGGGGCCTTCTCCTCGATCCAGACTCAAGCCAGTTTATCCTACTAATGGGTCTTTTTCCTGATGAGGAACCTTTGTGGGCACCGTTGGAAGCCGACTAATTTAAAACATACTTTCCATTTGGCGTTCACATTTGATATTTGGAGCAGGGCGTGTCTTGATGCGGATCAGAACGTCTCACATGTATGGCAAGCCAAAGTGGAATTTAATAGAGTATTTGCACATATGTTCAAATATTTCCACATATGTGAAAATTGAATTAGACATATGTAAAATTGAATTAGACATATGTAAAATTGAATTAGACATATGTAAAAGTGAATTAGACATATGTATAATTGAATTTAACATATGTAAAATTGATTTGGGCATATCTTTAATTTAATTAGACATATGTACAAATCCTCCCGATTCGGACATATGTGCAATTGCTTTACACATATGTCCAAATCATTTGCACACATGTCCAAATCATTTACACATATGTCCAAATCATTTGTAGATATGTCTAAATCATTTGCACATATGCTCAATTCAATTGCACATATGTCCAAACCATTTACACATGTTTAATTCAATTGCGCATATGTCCAAATCATTTGAACGTATATGCAATCTACCTCCATCTCCACTTCCCCCTCTTCTTTCACTTGCACCTCCACCCGCACCCCCCTCCCCTCCCCCACCTCCACCTCCACCTCCACCGCCACCTCCTCCCCCTCCACCTCCTCCTCCACCCCCACACCCATCCCTAGTTCCACCCGCACCCCCACCCCCACCTTTTCCTCCACCTCCACCGCCACCACCACATCCTCCACCTCCACATCCACCCTCACCCCCACCCCAACCCCATCTTTGCCTTCACCCCACCTCCACCTCACCCTTCCCGTCCCCCTCCCCTCCACCTCCGCCTCCACCCCAACCCCCACTTGCACCTGCACCTGCACCTGCACCTGCACCTGCACCCCCACCTCTACTTCCATTTCCACCGCCACCCCCACCTCCAACTCCCCCTCCCCCTCCGCCTCTGCCTCCGCCTCCACCCCCACCCCCACCTCTTCCTTCACCTCCACCGCCACCGCCACCTCCTCCCACTCCACCTCCCCCTCCACATCCACCTCCACCTGCACATCCACCTCCACCTCTATCTCTACCTCCACCTCCACGTCCACCTCCACCTCCAAAGCCACCTAGATCTCCACCTCCACCTCCACCTGCAAAGCCACCTCCGCCTCCTTCACATCCACCCCCACCCACTTCCATCCCCACCCCAACCTCCACCTCCACATCCACATCCACCCAAACCCCCACCCCCAACCCGCACCCCCAACCCCACCCCCCATATGCACATATGTGTAATTCATTTGGACATATGTGCAAATACTCTATTAAATTACACTTTGGCTTCCCATACACATGCGTCGTCACGTGGGTCACAAGACATCCTCACATCGCGAGAACGCAAGCTTTCCATTAGTCGGCACGCCTCCTTACATAGGTACAATACATCCTGTCGTGAGCAAGAACTGGCGTGCGGGCCAGTTCAAAAATATGACTGCAACAATCTAGTGTTGACACACTTTCTTGATGTCAGAAGATAGAACAAGGTATATAGAGTACGTAAGCACTATTATTGTACGCGCCCACATTATAATAAAAGCTACAGTCGATTCCCTACTAACGTCGAAGGATTTTAACACTGTTACCGTTGTGCCCCTAGAGAAGCGGGCTTGCCTGGGGGGCACTTGCGCCAATGCTATCACGTGTTGTGTCATCCGAGAACACGCGATTAACAAATCAGCTGCTTAGACGGATTCTATATTACCTCCGTAATCTGTACTCTTTACTGTTTCTTTCTTTAAATCAGTTTTTACTTTCCTGTCAGCATGTGGTACCCTCCTTAGATTACCAGCAGTCCCCAGACTGACATTACATCAGGGCCGGGGTGCATTCCCCGGGTACACCCTGACAAACGACGCAATCCGAGCAACATAGAATCCCGCGAACACCAAACTCCCCTGGCACCAATACATTTAAAAACAAACTGCCAAGTATACCGCTAACGGTCTACCTCTGCTCGCATTGTGCAGTAATGTGAATGGTTCTTTGTCGTGATTGGTCGATCCTCGTGAGGCTGCCAAGTTAAAGAAACAGATCAGTTACCCTGACAACCAGCCGTCCTCTTCATCCTCCGCTGGTTTGTCGATGGCGGTAGTCGACACTGGACTCTGCGACCACGCCACGTGACCGCTGTGGATCATATTGAACATGTTGAGGCGCATTGCGTTGTCACGTGGTCTACCCCCGCCACTCGTTATCGTCGTCATCGGTATCTATATCATGTTATTGACCTTTGGGACGCCCGCAGCCACCCTGACATTCATCAGCCTGGGTCACAACACTACACTACCCACCCGCTCCTCAATGCAGCTGCTGTTCTTCCTTATAAACACTGTCCGCCATCTTACCAACTCACCCAATTGTATATATATAGTATGTTTATGTAGTTTTGTGTATGTTGCTCCCATTATTTGGGCTTACTGTTACAGGCCCATGAGTTTTACTTGTTGTAATATTTATACTACTCCCTGGTATGCTAAGCCGATATGACTGTGCTGTATGCAAACGTAAGACATGATCTCACTCGTATATCAACTGTTCTATTTGCTACTGTATCTATCATGTTACATGCTTATCTCATTTTACTAGAGAAGACATGCAGGTTGTGAAGGAAAATAATCACCCATGGTATTGCACCAATTGTATAACTGAAATATTTCCTTTTAATGGCATAACTGAGACTCTGGCCTTCGAACTTCCTGTCTCGTCTAGCAGTGACAATAATTCTCGTATTCCACTGGTCGAGCTTGAGAAACAGTTGTTTAATCCATTTGAGTTACAATCAGACTATAAGGTGCCGCTAAATGACACTGATCCTGATGTAAATTTCTATGTAGATTCGTCTGTGAGCATGTCAAATTGCAAGTACTATTTAGAATTCTCCTTCAATGAGTCATGTGACGAATTCAGACCCGACGATTTATCATTTTCCATTATGCATATGAACATAAGAAGTGCTTAGAAAAACTTTTCACAGTTTGGATCCTATATTGAAACTCTAAATCATGATTTTACTGTGGATGCCTTTACTGAAACCTGGTCTAACGACAGTAACGTTGATTGCCATGCTTTGGACGGTTATATCCCTGTCAATAGTTACCGACAAGACAGAACTGGTGGAGGGCTTTCAATGTTTATTAAATCAGTAGTTAATTTCAGCAAGCGATCGGACTTAGATGTATTTAATGAAAATATCGAAGCTTTATTTGTGCAACTGGATAAGGGAGGTCATGTGAGCCAGAAGTCAATTTTAGTAGGTGTAGTTTACCGACCACAGGATACCAACATTGTTGGATTTATTGAGCAATTAGACGAGCTATCGCATAATATGTAACTCTGAAAAGGTGGTTTGTTATATCGCAGGAGATTTTAACATTAACCTACTCAATATGGACTCACATAGACCCACAGCTAATTTATCGATTCAATGTTTAGCCATGCGTTTCTACCCGCCATAAGTAAACCGACCAGGATAATGAGTACCACAGCCACATTTATTGATAATATCTTCTCTAACGAGTGCAATATTAACTCTTCCCTGAAAGGCATTATGTATACAGATATCACAGATCATTTCCTATGTTTTATATATCAGAGAATGTTCAAATTAAAGTTGACAGATTTACCATCATGAAAAGGAATGTGAGCAAGCCGAATATTGAGAACTTTGTTCATTGTATAACAAATGAAAACTGGGATAATATTGTAGAGACACTCAGCACCCATGAAGCTTATACTAAGCTGCATCGTTCAGTTTCTCTTATGCATGAGAAATATTTTCCTCTCACTATCTGTAGATCTAAATACCAAAACAGTTAGCCTTGGCTCAGTGCAGGAGTAAAGGACTGCATATCTAAGAAAAATCGATTGTATTGTAGATTTATGAGACTAAAAACCAAAGAATCTGAGCATGATTATAAAAAGTATAAAAACAAGCTTCTATCCACTTTTAGCGCGGCTGAAAAAACGTATTATCAGTCCGCCATAAAAGCCAATCAAAATAACTTGTTTAAGATGTGGAAAACTGTTAAAAAGGTAGTAAACAAAAAATAGGGTCAAAAGTTTCAAACGACATTTTCGATTAGAGGAGGACTGATTACAGATAGAAGCCAAAGTGCTAATGAGTTCAATGACTACTTGGTTAAGGTTGGTAAATCTATAACAAAAACAATCCCAAATAATGGAGACTCGCCAGTCGCGTTTATGAAAGATACCAATAATAAGTCGCTTTTCCTCGAGCCAGTTACTAGTAGTGAAATCCGAAATGTTCTTGCATCCCGGAAGAATAGCTCACCAAGATGGAACTCGCTAACAGCCAAAGTAATCAAAACGATTATAGATCTCCTCACCCAACCCTTAACCCATGTAATAATTCATTCCTTTAGTGAAGGGATATTCCCCGAAGAAGTTAAACGTGCAAAAGTAACACCTATCCTGAAACGGGGGGATCGTGAATTATTTACTAACTACAGGCCAATTTTTCCAACATTCTCTAAAGTGTTCGAACATCTGATGCAGAAACCTCAAATTAACTTTATTATGTATGACTTACTACATAAAAACCAATTTGGTTTTAGATCAAATCACTCTACTACCTTGGCCCTTTTAATTCTGCAAGACAAACTAACAACTGCTATGGAAATGGGACAAACTACTGTTGGTATACTTCTCGATTTCTCGAAAGCCTTCGATACTGTTGACCAAGATATATTGTTTCAAAAGTTGGCTTGCATTAACTTAGGTAAACAGTTATCTCAATGCCAGAGAACAGTTTGTAGTTTACAATAATACATCTTCGAACCGATCTCGAATAGTATGTGGAGTCCCGCAAGGTTCTGTACTAGGTCCACTTTTTTTTTATCAAATAAACCTAGGTTTCTGCTCCTTGCCAACCTGTTCTTTATTATATTGATTTATGTACTATCCATGGCAATACAGATTATTATTATTATTATACCTTGCTTACCGGCTATACAACACTTGTACACCCTCGCCTTCCCACCCGTTTAGCCTATCTGGCAACGCTCCCCTCTGATAACACATACCCACCCTCTCCTTCCCCACCCTATTCATCATTTGACGAACACTCCCCACCCTCTCCAACACCACCATACTTACCCGTCAGACGACACTACGCAGCCACTCCTCCCTGGGGTAACACTACCCAACCCCACCTTCCCCACCACCTCGCTGGCAGCCCTTACCCATTCCCTTTGCCCAACCTTGTATACCCCTCGGATACACCAACCATCCTCGCAACCACTTCGTACTTCTTACATCTCCAACACTAAGCATTCTTCCCTCCACTACCCACCTGGTGTGTCTGTGTCCAGCTCCCGCGTGGCCCCGTGATCTGTGGATCTCAGTCAGCACCTGATCCTCGGTCTCCAAGTAACATTAGTTTTGGAACACAGCTGGCTTTCTCGATGGGTGATGGCGCCACCCACACGGCATTTGGGGGTTCCTATGAGAGGGCGTCATTTGAATGGCGCCATATTTGCGACATAAAGATTGGGGTACACCTTTGAGTCTAAAATAAATTTAACAATATTGTAATCGCGCCGAAGGCCTCACTGAACACAAACACTTCATTTCCAACATTCCTTCACTTTATTCGGACGACCGTCTCGGGTTAACTCCGTGAAACTAAATGAACAGACAAAAAACACTGTCTTTCAACTACTATGCACAAAAAAAAGGCTTAAGCCGACCATATTATCGCTCAATTGGGAGATTATGCGACCCGTTACAAAAAACATAAAGTTAACAATGCTTAAACTAACATGGCCGAAAAATAAAACCTAAAGTTTATTTCCTAACAAAGACATTAATAATAATAATACATTTTTAGGTTTGAAGCACATTGAATAATGCTCCAATCCATATATGGATATGTATTTTTATATTTATATTCCTATGCTGTGCAACACTTACAATTTAATTTTGGTGGCAATGTTTGTTGAAATGCTGCCTGATGTCGTTCGAAAACAGTTGCTACTGGGTTACCATGCATAACAATTCACAAAATGTGTATCATCTGGGTCGTTCCGCCACGGCCTCTGAGCCTGACTTGGCCTGACTTAATCTGACTCGATACCCTTGGCAACAAAAAAAACTCGATTCAAGGACCGACATTCCTGTTATTGATCACAAAAGATGAGCCTCGATCCGGATTTGTACTTTGCCAGAATCATTGGATTGATAATCCGAGCCTTGTATGAGGGATCCAGCCCCCTTGAAAACACACCGCCGCCTGATTAGCGCATTAACGGCCATTGACGCCAAAGTAATTGATTCCTTTCATGGAAACTGGAGTGCCTCCATGGATCAATCTCCCGCAAGGGGGCGTATTGATCCAGACGGAAGCTTAGGATTGCCGAGGGAGACTATGCTATATCAACCCCCTCCATTCCTCCCTCCCTCCACCCCCCCCCCCCCTCCTCCGCCCTTCTCGTTTTCCAAGCTTACATCTTCTATTTCGACATTCCACACTCCGTCACTGGCCATGTCACGGCGCCACACCTCCAGTTCCACTTCTACCTTGCCCATGTGGCAGTTCTCCACCCTTCACCGAGTGTAACCGAGTAAGCCGCTCCTCTGTTAACTCTGTTAACTGATGGGTCACAGGGGCGGATCCAGGGTCGAGGACCGACCCGGCCCCGCCCCCCCCCCCCCTCCTCCCCCGCTACCTTTTAGGGCCGAAATGTATACCATTTAACATATGAGAACCGACACCGGCACCCCCTATTCAGCATATCTGTATCCGACCCTGAAACCGTCCCGACTATCCTGATTTTCTGGATCCGCCTCTGGGTCACATCTGCACGTCTTCCTGCCCTAGCCACCCACTCACCGCGCCTTCTCACATAAACGATTCAGTCCATCATTCAGTATTCCTCATTTTTCCCTATCCCATATTTGTCCATCCACTACTAGTCCCATCTCTCATTCTTCGTATCCTCAATTCATTATTTCCCCGCATTTCTCCTTCATATCTATTGTTCTACACTTATCCATGATTCGGTATTCGGTATTATTTTCGATCACATACCATATCCATACGTACATACATCAATTCTATTGCTATGGTTCACCCAGTACACTACATTATCGAGCAGCGGCTCCACTCGTATTATACCCATGTTAAAAACATAAGGGACAGATATCTATCGATTGCGTATTACTGAGATACAAACCGTGCTCGGCAGGTACGATACAGCTGTTTCCGCACGACATCACCACCAGACTGAGGACACAAAGCTCTCTCTCAGGGCCTGGATCAGTCTCACAGCGTCACAGTGGGTGGTTCAGGGCGTCTCCAGGCGTGTTGATGGGTTCCCGCCTCAGCCTCATTCAATCGGGAGTTTGCTGGAGGCTGTTAGTTTTAGGTAGGCTCACTAGATGGCGGTGTGAGACGATGCAGACTCACGAAGTCGCCCCTTAATTTGCTGAACCACGACAGGTTGCGGCGTTTAGGGTCAGCTCACACTGCATATATATTCTCGCGGGACGTTTGCTGGAGGGTTTCCAGGGCGCTTGTTGGCTGTTTAGCCTCTATTAATGCCACGTCTTTATAATTGGCCGCCGTTTTTGTTATGTATGGCCCCGAAACCACGGCAGTTACTCCGCCTTTAAGACTGACAGACCGGCAGACAGACAGACAGACCCCATCGCAGCAAGTTATCACTGACTTAAACCGCTGTTCTTGTCTGAAACCTTGCGACCAGGGGGGAGAGGGGAGATTACCTGAGGGTTCACCGATTTGTTTACGACCCGAGGGCAGGGTGGGGGGTGGGGGGGGGGGCAGAGTAGACACGTAAGAGCGCCTTGATTTTGCGTAGAAAAACAGTGCTATGTCTCTAAAAGGGTCAGTGAAACAACTTTCGACTTTAAAAGTCTTTAACATCCCATTGCTTAAAGGAGAGGGGGGTTGGGGGGAAAGGTGCGGGGCTATTTTTCTCGTTTCTCCATAATGGAGATTTCATTTCACCGTCAGCTGGGATTGAGGGAAATCAGTCATCGTGAACATCTATCATTTATATTGTACTTCAATTCTTCGTAAACCGAGAATTCATTAAATTTCCTGTATTTTAGAAACACACACGCCGATTTTAATAACACAAAAAAACGTCAATTTACCAGAGTATGCCTACCGATCTTGTCATGGTGCAGTTACAGAGATAGACCTACATACATCAATACATCTCGATGTCTAGTTCTCATTTATTCGATCGCTAGCAGCCGACTTCGATCATGTACCCGTCATATGTAGATCTAGATCTTCATAATGTCACGTGCTTGCAAAACAAGCAGAAAAAATTACAATTTTTTATGAGTTTCAGTAGATTATTGTTAATACATATTCTTAGAACTGTAATATTCCACACTGTTATACCTGCCGCGTGCAATTGCAATTGAGTGTTTTATTGTAATTAATAACTATGACATTATATTTTGTAGCCCTCCTGCATTCGTTTTAACCGCACAACATTGTTGTGGTGGTGGGCCCGTGTTGGATCATTTGTTTTCAAGTTTATATGCCGCTTAGCGATTTTTTCTTATTTAATATTTGGGTGGATCCAACGCCAGCAACCCAGCTAGGGTTTTAGTTGGAGTCTCCCCAACCAAGTGTATACTTTTTTGGTTTTCTTCTCTTACCTGTTTTATTACTATTATTATTATTTATTTTTTTGGGACTTGATGTATGCAGGATCCCGTTTTTTTTTGGTTTTTTTTGTTTTGTTTTTTTGGGTTTTTTTCTTTTTGTACACTTGGTTTGAATAAATGATATTTGACTTGACTTGACTACTGCATCGCAGCTGGATAGACGGCGAGTGCCATGCCCTGAGCCGTCCGGGTGAGCTGAGGGTAGGCGGGGGGGGGGGGGGTACCACCAACCTCTCACACCAGTCCTCAGGGAATGAGACACGGCACTGGGTTAGTGTAAGGCCGGGGGGTCACCGTGTCACATCTACACCAACTGAGTGGGGAGGGGGGTCACGCATGGGGGGGGGGGGGCGTGGGGTCACCCAGCGAGGGGCAACCTTGTCAGATCCACATCATCTGTCTGCACTGAGACGATAGACAGCTCCGCAGCCTGACTTCATCGGACTCCGCTCGGAGGCAGGTGGAGACGGTTTTTTCAATACAATCTTTTCAATAGTAAAAGCTGTAAGTATTCTATGGGAAATGTATGGCATATGGAATATGTAATATGGGATATGTAATATGGAATGAGTAATTGTATATTTACAACAGTAAGTGATATGGGAATTTACCAGTTACTGTCTTTATGAACCGTTCTGACGAATAAAGGTATGCATTCAGCAGAAACCGTTCTACAGCCAACAGATAATGGAAATGTCTCTTCAATTAACCATTGTTTTTTAAGTGGATAGATCCTCTCCTTGCATCGTTTTTTGCCTCATATATGAATTAGTTTAGGTATCAATGTATTGATGTTACTATTTACTTTTGTAGTACATGCCTTGCCATCTTGTCATAATGAAAAAAAAATAGAAATAAAAAAAATTCCAGTCACTCCCAATCGCCGACAGTAACGCCTGGTGCATGATCGATTTACATATGTCCCATTTGAGTCCGATATTATGTTCATTTTGTGTCAACTTTCTTACCACCGGAATAAAAGTGTCCGTATTTGGGCAGGGCAAAACTCTTTCGAAAAGACTATGGAAGCACAGATCCCAGACGCGATATAACTTTATTTGTTCACATTTTATACGCAATAATAATTATAAGTTTCATTTGTGAAGAAACTGATGACATTCCATCCGGTTAAGCTTTCAGTAAACAGTAAACATGCGGCTGTCCCACACACAGCTTCCTGACTGCATGGAATGCATGCCCCTCGTCTGTGATACGTTTCAATATGGTCAGATTTTGTCAATTACAGTAATTTATTCCCGGCCCTTCAGGACTGGCCCCTCTGCGCCCACGCCTCGCGCACAAAAACACTCCCCTCCTCCAATACAAGTAAAGGGCATGCTGGCGAGGATTGGGGCGGGGTGGGGGGGGGCATGAGCATTTTACTTGCAGCCAACCAGCCCCACCCACTCCACTCCAAGACAGCGACTCGAGGACCAGATCCTGCGGTGAATTTACTGCTGTTTTAATGAGGCTTTCCGCGTGGGGTCCTCGTGATATTATGGGTTGGCTGTCCTCAGTGGAAAGTGGCAAACCTTCACATATTGCCTTAAGCCTCCCGCCGGGTCGGAGCGGGGAACGGTTGGCCCAGTAAAGTGGCTCTCTGAGGCGGAATCGGTCCCGCCGGAAGGAGGCTGTGAATGGACGTTTGTCCCACGGACTCTGGAGTCTGGCCTGAGTGGGCGGTGATCAGAAGATCCAGAGTAATACCGCAGTATTCTCCAGCCCGTCTGATAAGTAATCCCGGTGAAATTAAACTTTGAAATGTAGGTTTTATAAAGCGTCCACTTCTGATCCTGAACACGCTATACGTTCTGAATCACGTGACCGCTACGTCATCTCACGGAATCCCTAAGTGTTATAGCGAGTTGGAATCAAAACTTATAATCTTATAAAAGATGTTATGCATTGTTTTATACTTAAATCAGAGCAAATTGCCCAGGGGGGGGGGGGGCACTACATTAGTACAGTGGTGGGGTTGTGCCGCCCAGGCCATGGAGGGCATATGGCAAGCGAGAGAAAAGTGCGAGATCTTGTGATCATTGAGAGTGAAAGTTTTAGTTAAAAGAGGCATCTAAAATCACTTTCTCAGAGACTATGACGATGCAATTAGCAGTGGCGGATCGGGGGGGGGGGGGGGGGGGGTAGGGGTGTTGCAACCCCCCCCCCCCCCCTTGGGAACCAGAACATACAACATACATGTTAACATACATGTTAAAGTCCCAAGTCGTCAGAGAGCAACCCCCCCTTGGGAAACTGAACATACACTGTTAAATTCGGGTTCTCCAAGCCCAAGCCCCCCATGCTGCATGTCGGTTGTCTGTGGAAATGCACAATGCCCTCTTGGATCCGGGTTTGTCTCTTATAGCCCCGGGGGGGTGGGGGGGGGAGGACTACCCATAGGTATACATATTTGCCGACCAAATGATTTTTTTCGTCTCTATGGCCTAGGCGGCCCGCGCGACCCCCGACCCCCCCCCCCCCCCCCACTGTACTAATGTAGTCCCCCCCCCGGGTCTTATAGCACCAGGTTACCACTATGTACCGTACCTCGACCCACACAGCGTCGGGCCGTGGGGGTAACCATCACAGGCGTCAGGCGACATCATCTTGGAGAATGATGTCTGGAATCACGTGATACGCATGCCACGCCACGTGACTGCTCCTGTTAATGTCCTGTGTATGTCTCCTCTCCATAACCTTGATGAATTAATTTATTCTTCCCAAGGAAAATTGTCAAAGCAACGAGGACTGAAAGGAATTTGTGGCAGTCTACACAAGGACATAAATCACAACGTAACTGTGTATATATCGGCAAGTAGGACCATATCGCTATTTCTGTCTTGCTTGTCTACGAGTGAAAGACACAATGGGATAGAAGAGGCAAGGGACGTGTATCTGCCTGTCAGGCACGGCCCCGGATCACTAGACCCGGATTACTAGCCCAGGATTACCAGCCCCAGATCGCCAAACCCGGATCACCCACCCCGATCACCAGATCCGGATGACCAAACCCGGATCACCAGACCCCGATCATCAGACTCCGATCACCAGACCCCGATCACCAGACCCCGATCACCAGACCCGGATCACCAGACCTGGATCACCTAACCCCGATCACCAAACCCGGATCACCAGACCAGGATCACCAGACCAGGATCATCAGACCTGGATCATCAGACCTGGATCACCTAACCCCGATCACCAAACCCGGATCACCAAACCCGGATCACCAGACCAGGATCACCAGACCAGGATCATCAGACCTGGATCACCTAACCCCGATCACCAAACTCCGATCACCAAACCCCGATCACCAGACCAGGATCACCAGACCCCGATCACCAGACCAGGATCATCAGACCTGGATCACCTAACCCAGAGCACCAAACCCGGATCACCAAACCCCGATCACCAGACCAGGATCACCAAACCAGGATCATCAGACATGGATCACCTAACCCCGATCACCAAACCCGTAACACCAAATCCCGATCACCAGACCAGGATCATCAGACCTGGATCACCTAACCCTGATCACAAAACCCGGATCACCAAACCCCGATCACCAGACCAGGATCACCAGACCAGGATCATCAGACCTGGATCACCTAACCCCGATCACCAAACCCGGATCATCAAACCCGATCACCAGACCAGGATCACCAGACCAGGATCATCAGACCAGGATCATCAGACCTGGATCACCTAACCCCGATCACCAGACCCGGATCACTAGACCCGATCACCAGACCTGGATCACCTAACCCCGATCACCAAACCCGGATCATCAAACCCGATCACCAGACCAGGATCACCAGACCAGGATCATCAGACCAGGTTCATAAGACCTGGATCACCTAACCCCGATCACCAGACCCGGATCGCTAGACCCGATCACCAGACCTGGATCACCTAACCCCGATCACCAGACACGGATCACCAGACACGAATCACCAGACCCGACCACCAGACACGGATCACCAGACCTGGATCATCAGACCCGGATCACCTAACCCCGATCACCAGACCCGGATCACCAGACCCGATAACCAGACACGGATCACCAGACCCCGATCACCAGACACGGATCACCAGACCCCGATCACCAGACTCGGATCACCAGACCCCGATCACCAGACTCGGATCACCAGACCCCGATCACCAGACCCGGATCACCTAACCCCGATCACCAGACTCGGATCACCTAACCCCGATCACCAGACACGGATCACCAGACCCGGATCACCAGACCCGATAACCAGACACGGATCACCAGACCCCGATCACCAGACCCGGATCACCTAACCCCGATCACCAGACATGGATCACCAGACCCCGATCACCAGACACGGATCACCAGACACGAATCACCAGACCCGACCACCAGACACGGATCACCAGACCTGGATCATCAGACCCGGATCACCTAACCCCGATCACCAGACCCGGATCACCAGACCCGATAACCAGACACGGATCACCAGACCCCGATCACCAGACACGGATCACCAGACCCCGATCACCAGACTCGGATCACCAGACCCCGATCACCAGACTCGGATCACCAGACCCCGATCACCAGACCCGGATCACCTAACCCCGATCACCAGACTCGGATCACCTAACCCCGATCACCAGACACGGATCACCAGACCCGGATCACCAGACCCGATAACCAGACACGGATCACCAGACCCCGATCACCAGACCCGGATCACCTAACCCCGATCACCAGACATGGATCACCAGACCCCGATCACCAGACACGGATCACCAGACCCCGATCACCAGACTCGGATCAACTAACCCCGATCACCAGACACGGATCACCAGACCCGGATCACCAGACCCGATAACCAGACACGGATCACCAGACCCCGATCACCAGACCCGGATCACCTAACCCCGATCACCAGACGTGGATCACCAAAGCCGGATCGCTAGCCCCAGGACCATCAGACCCACACCAATAATCCCGGATTGCGAGTTTGGATTCACTTACCAAAAAGACTAAGACTGCTCCAGCATCATTGGGTCCTGCACATGTCTTTTTGTACTTGATTCACATTTGTTGATTCCAACATGTCACTGATCTAGCTGTGTTTGGTGGTGTGTTCGTGTTGTGTAGTGATAATATTTATTTATTGTATTGTGATTGTAGAAACTGTTGAAATGTTGAACGAAGGGTGCAGTTGTGAAATAGTTCCGCATACAATTATTCTTTAATTGATAATAAAATTTCAGTATTTGGAGTTTATGTATAGCTTGGAGCCTTACGATAACTAGGCGCTTAAATAAAATTCCTGGAGACATTGCCTTGTGCTAAAACCGAACTTAGCGGTTGAGGACGGTGCTTGGTTTATATAATCAATGGTGGCAACAGAAATGACATCATCACATTTTCGGCCCCTCCCCACGGCGCGTGGCGCCATCTGGCGCGGTCTACAAGAGTTCCATTACCTACCGGAACCCATCACAATACCTCCCCGGCTGCTCATCTGGGAGAAGGTCGACCACTTTGTGATAAGTTCACGTCCATCACTGGATGTGGCAGGCCACAGACAGGTCGCTCACCATTAGCAATACAGGGGCCTGGTACCTGGCAAAATACAGACCCCTTTACCTGGCCATTATAACGAGGAATAATTAGCCTGATGTGTTCGTGCTGCGGCTGGCTGTGGGTCAACCACCTCCACGATCACGTGTTTTCTCCCGTGCCAGGGCGTGTAAGTGTCAGTGCCGCCTAGCGGCAGGTGGTGCGGCGCTGACCCGGACTCGATGGCTCATCTGTCAGACACACCAGGCCGCGCCAGGGGACGAGGATGACTCCCAAATCCGACCCAGACATCAATGTCCGCATGTTTTGGCCAATAATCAATTGACTTGTCGTCGGTATTATGCGGTTGGCTGGCTGTGCAAAGTTATTCTGTTACTACTGCTCACATCTTGTTGTTTTTACACGACATGTGTTTTTCAAGTAAACGAATGTGTCATGTATGCCAAAGAAAGAAGTCAATAGGTTTCTGTTATATCGATACCAACAGGTCAACGTCATTTTCAATTAGTGACTCATCATATGCTCGGCTGGGATTTTGTATGAATACATTTGGTCAATAGACATTGCTTCACCATGACATTACTGGCAAGCTAATTGATAGATAATAGCGCCCCCTCCCCTCTCCCCCCATATGGGTGCATGCGTGTCCCTCTCCCACCTCTTTGTAATCTGTCTACTTATTTAAGTAAAATTATGTCAATTAAGGGTTACGACTATTATTGTATTACTATGTGACAGGGTCAGTTTTTATGGTATTTCGGATTTGCAGAGGTGACACCTAGTGGTGCTCTGTGATAATATGTTGCTTAAAAGTGTCGCCATCTATTGGTAGCCTCTTTTTTGTTATGTGCTGCCATCTGGCGAGGCACCGCCCGTGAACATCCGTTTCCGCCTAGAGAGATGCCCTTGGTCTCAAGTTGCTCGACGAGCAAGACGTGTTTTGCTTACAGACTCGCATCAACAGTTTTAGCCATTTGTCCATTTTGCCGTCACTCAGGTTAGTTTGTGGTACATTCCAGACGACGTTATATCACTCGTTATAGCTATTTTGAACTGTATTTCTAATATTAAAGACCATTCTTAGTCAGTTTTAAGCGTGGAAATATACCACGTGGGTATGCCGCTTTAGGTCTCGAGCATTTGACAAAGCCGGTTGATTTAACTTTTAGGTGTTACATTTAGATTTTTGTTCAGTTCTGCTACGAATATATCAGTGTTATTTTGGTGATATGTGTCACTTATCTAAGGTAGTGACTTATGGTAAAAAAGGAGGGTATTTTTAAAAAAGCGATATGACATTAGCATTTCAACAATTTGACACTTGTTGTAACTTTATGGTTTAGACCTTTAATTTAATGCCTATGGCCATGACTTGTCAGTCTTGTGTTCATTTATATATATACAGACTGCACTTTACTTAAAGTGTGAACATGGTAATTCATGTGGCTCGTGGTTCGTGGCAAATGGTATTTTGGGTTTATGTAGTAGTATTTTGATCAAGTTTGTGAATGCCGTTTTATCCTTGGGACCAAGGCGCCAATGATAATCCTGTCCCGGAATGATAGATGTCTATGGTATTTCACATGATGTATTACACACATTTACAGAGCTGTGGTGCAGCAACGTGCAGCAGTGTCAACTTTAAATTAAACACCCGCTGGAGATGCGGTAAGTGACATAATATCACTTTAGTTTAACTATGTCGAGTATTTCATTTTTATGTTATTTTATGGAGGAGTAATTTCCATAATAATGCGGTTATCAGGGTATGGGATTACTACATTTATATTATATTGTGTATGAGAAATCTCCAGAATTGAGTGGTCTCTATCAGCGTTGGTTATATTTATGTGTCGTAATATGAGAATATGGTTCTGTTTAATTTCATTCTTAAATGGAGAATGCTCTTTGTAAAATTAAGCATTTATATTGCTTCATTCATTACTTTAGGGATATTGATACTGGCTTTTAAACTAGTATGTCTGATGATATAGATTATATCTGGACTTTGTTGTAATGAATAATTTGCATCAGTTTAATTTGAAAATTAATTATTTCGTACTTAATATATGCATTGGAGAGCGATGTCATATAACGTTGTCCTGCTACAATACAAATTAAATTGTATAATACAGCAGCTAATTCGAACCGGATCTGTTGTGTTTTAAAGAGTTTTGATTATTTCGTAATTTCATTTGTTCATTCATCCTTTTTATGTAATCATCTCGTCTTCGAAGCTCACTGCCAAAAGTTGTTAATATTCATTGAAATTAAGCTTCTATGTGTATATTTTATTGATTTTGCATCCTGTCTTTACAGGGTGTTTGGTTTATGTTATAAATAAACTCCGGAACGGTCCATTCTGTTGATTCACTTATGTCAGCGCCCTCGCACATGCACTCTGTTACAATTTGGTGTCAGAAGTGGGGTCAGGGCGTTGGCAGGTGACAATCACAGTTGATTTGGAGGATGGCGGAACATCAGACCATATGACCAATGACCAGCAACGACCAGACGTTGACAGGATGATGATGGGATCAACAATCAAGTGCCAGCCAGACGTCATCATTGACATCAACAGAAACGAAGCCGTTCAGCTGTAGGATGGATCGCCCGACCCAACATCAGATCAACGGACAGATGAAGATAAGGCTGAATCCCGTGAGCGTCGCTTACATATTCATACTGCCCCTGGTTTAATGTTACTGTTATGTCACGTTGTTGATGACATCGCCTGTTTTATGTTGTCGCATTGTTGTTGACGTGACCTTTACTTGATGTTAGCCTGTTTCCTGTCACCTTTGTTGTTGTCGTCGGTTTAGACAAGGTACCTACTTATTGTAAGTGTCTAGGCATGTCTAGACATGGGGATGACGTGGGTGTGGAGGAGGAAGAGGTTGTTGCTCCTGGGGCAGGAGAGGATGGAGTTGCAGGCGAAGGTGCGGCTGTGCCAGAGGCTGATGACCAAGGCAGGGAGGATTTGCTACGACAGCTGGCCGACCTACGGAGGCAGATGGGAGCGATGCATGTTCCACGACCCTTCCCGGAACAGTTTACCAGGGTGGTGTACGCGCCCAAGAAGGTTTCTAAGTTCAGCGGGGACCCTGCACGCCTGGAAGATTGGGAGATCGAGATCCACGCAAGCCTCGAAGCCCAGGGTTTGGAGGATTTGATCGCAGCTGACTTCATGATGTGCCACCTGGAAGGAGCTGCGAAGCGAGAGGTTCGGTATGCGGATCCAGAAGAAAGGTCTCACCCGGAGGCCATTTTCAAGCTGCTGGAAGAGGCCTTTGGGGAGAAACGGACCGCTGCGCAGCTGCTGGATGCGTTTTACGCCAGACGGCAAGAGAGTCGGGAGACACTCCAACAGTTCTCACACGCGCTCATGGAGCTTCTGGATAAAGCCCTTCAGCAAGACGACACTTGCCTCCCCAACCGCGACAGGGCTTTACGGGACACCTTCGCTGAGAAGGTGCGGGATGGCTCTCTCCGTCGTGAGCTGAAGCGACGGATCCGTGACCATCCAAGTACCACATTCAGGAGCCTCAGGAGGGAGGCAGAGAGATGGGCGGAGGATGACCTCGGAGCTTCCGGATCGAAGGGTCAAGGGAAGATTGGTCAAGCTACGGTGAACGTGGTACAGCCGAGCGAGCTCGAATCACAGACCAGTAAACTGACCTCTATGATGGAGTGCCTGCAGCGACAACAGTTGCAGCTGAATGAGCAGCACAAGCTGATCCTAGAGCTCACAGAGAGAAAGCGACCGGACGGAAGGGAGCGACGCTGCTTCTTTTGTGACAAGCCTGGCCATTTTCGCAGAGATTGCTACCAGTGGAAGGCGCAGCGGAACAAGGAAACCACTGGACCGCCGGGTATTGGGTCACGCGAAGCTGGACAGTCAAGACCGCCCCCAGAGAATCCCAGTTCTGATGCACGCCGGTTCAGTGCCAATCGACCCCCAAACGAGATTCACCCATTGCAGTGAGCCATGAAGTGGGTGCCACAACTGACAGAGGCTCAACCGTACCCGTAGTGCGCCTAGTGGGAAGCCGCCCGACAGTCGAGATCCAATTAGGTGGCGTGGGATTGATAGGTCTTGTGGATACCGAATCGATGGTGACAACCCTGTCCGAGAGCGCTTTCAGAGAATCGGTGGTACCCACGGGAGTCCTATTGAAGCAAGCGGAATGGTTTTCTCTTACCGGAGCTAACGGTCTGGACATACCCTACATCGGTGCCATACAGAGCGACTTACAGATTGGCGACACCTTCCTCAAGAACGTGACCATCTTCGTGGTGAAGGACACGAAGGCCACAGAGGGTATCCGGCAAGAGGTCCCCATGTTAATCGGCACTAACGTGCTGGAACACCTACCCTCATTTGCATCTTTGCTGCGTCGAGAGGAGCCGACCAGAAAGAAGATGACAGGCATCGCTCGTGTTCCCGGCCCTTGGCCACTGATGATCCCTGCACAGAGTCTCACCCCCGTGAAAGTCGTTGGTCCCCGACAAGGATTGACTTTGATGGAACCACTACCAAGACCACCCCATCCGGGTATACGGATAGGACGGACTGTCGTGGACGCCTCAAGTGGAGCAGTGTATGTCCAAGTAATGAACGGAACGGACTCAGACATCCAACTGAGATCTGGCACCCCCCTTGCCACTTTCAAACCCGCCTCTGATGTGTGCTGCAATGAGATCCAACTGAAGGTCCATTCCAACCGGATAACTGTCACGTGTGATACCGGTGACCGGGTTTCCGCCGTTCCTGCCGCAGGAGCGAAGATATATTCAGCCGAAGGATGCGTGAGTGGGATAAACCTCGACAACTTCCCTGGAACAGAAGAAGAACTGCAGAGAGCGAAAGACATCTTCTGCAAGTACCGTCACGTGGTTTCTCAAGATGGTGACGACCTGAGCTGCACTGGTTCTATCAGACACAGTATTAAGACTATGGATGACGTGCCTGTCCAGCAGCCATACAGGAGGATTCCACCGCAGGATTGGAAGGAGGTCAAGACTCACCTTCAAGACCTCTTGAACAAGGGAATAATCAGGGAGAGTACTTCCAACTATGCGTCCCCGACCGTTATCATACGCAAGAAGACTGGTGAACTGCGCCTCTGCGTTGACTACCGCAGATTAAACTTGAAGGTGAAGAAGGACTCATATCCCCTGCCAAGGATCGAGGAAGCCCTGGAATCCATGGGTGGATCAACCTTGTTTTCAACCCTGGACCTCACCTCTGCATACAATCAAGTGGAAGTTGAGGCCACCGACCAGCACAAGACCGCCTTTGTGACACCTATGGGTCTGTTCGAGTATATCCGGATGCCGTTTGGACTGTCCAACTCGCCAGCCACGTTTTCGCGACTCATGGGACACGTGTTTCGGGATGAGGTGTTCGAGATACTGTTGGTGTACTTAGACGACATCATTATATTCAGTCGGAATATGGAGGAACATCTCAACAGACTGGAAATAGTACTGTCCAGACTGTCCCAGCATGGACTCAAGATTCGTCCTGACAAGTGCCATTTCTTCAAACCTGAAGTGTCCTTTGTGGGTCACCGAGTGTCTGCCCAAGGAGTTAAGACCAGCCCAGAGAAGGTCGCTGCCGTAGCGGAGTGGCCTGTACCTATGACCCTGAAACAGCTGCGAACCTTCGTAGGATTTGCCGCCTATTACAGGAGATTTGTCCAGCACTTCAGCTCCATCGCGGCGCCTCTGCATGAGCTAGTAGGGCGTATCATCAGGGAGCAGAAGGGACGCCGGAACAAGTCAGCCCCCCTCAAGGACGAGTGGACTGATAAACACGACGTGGCCTTTACCCAGCTGAAGGACGCACTGACAGCAGCCCCAACACTGGCCTACCCGGACTTCCGCCTGCCATTCGTTGTGGAGATCGACGCCTCACACGATGGTCTCGGAGCCGTGCTGAGTCAGATCCAGGATGGGAAGAGAAGGGTAATTGCGTATGCAAGCCGCGGTCTGCGCCGTGGTGAAAGGAATCTCGACCGTTACAGCTCCAAGAAGCTGGAACTGCTTACCCTGAAGTGGGCTGTTACTGAAAAGTTCACGGAATACCTGAGGCATCAGAAGTTTACCATCGAGACCGACAATAACCCCTTAACCTACCTTATGACGAAAAGACAGCTGCCGGCGCTGGAGCAACGCTGGGCCTCGGCCTTAGCAGGGTTTGACTTTGAGATCAAGTACAAGCCAGGTCGCAACAATCAAAATTGTGACGCGCTCTCCAGGCAGGAACAGCGTCCCTGGGATGTCAGTGAAGATGAGGTCGCCGATACCTTCGCCGTCGTGCTGCGACATAGTGATCTTCCAGCAGAGCTGCAACTTGTTGTCTGCTCAGAGTTACTTCGCGACGACAGCATCCAAGGAGAACCGGAGGCTTGTCAGCTGCCGCGTGTCTCGAACGAGGAGCTCAGCAAAGTGCAGGCGAACGATCACATCGTGGGAAGAGTGATGCAATTCATGAGGGAGGGGAAACCTAGCCGCCAGCGCCGGAAGGATGAGTCCAGCCACGTACGACTCCTTCTGCGCCAATGGGACAAGCTAAGCATTGACCAGGGAGTTTTGGTGCGCCTGGTGCAAGATCCCGTCCAAGGAATGATACGACAAGTGGTGCTACCAGTCTCGATGAAAGATAAAGTGTTGGAAGGACTTCACGACAACCAGGGGCACCAGGGCGTCGACCGAACTGCAGCTCTGGTCCGGTCACGATGCTATTGGCCTGGGATGTACAAGGACGTCGAGAACTGGATTGGCCGCTGCAACCGATGTCTCCTCGCCAAGGTAGAAAGAGTTAAGACACCGTTGGGATCACTCCTGGCAACCAGGCCTCTGGAAGTCGTCGCCATGGATTTCACAATCCTCGAAAAGTCAACAAGCGGACACGAAAATGTACTGGTGATAACTGATGTCTTCACGAAGTATAGTGTGGCGATCCCGACTAAAGATCAAAAGTCTACCACCGTTGCCAAAGTGTTGGTGAAACACTGGTTTCACAGATTCGGACCCCCTCTCCGGTTACACTCAGATCAAGGTAGAGACTTTGAGTCTCGTCTGATCAAGGACCTATGCAACTTGTACGGAGTGAAGAAGTCTCGGTCCACCCCTTACCATCCGATCGGAAATGCCCAGTGTGAGAGGTTCAATCGGACTCTGCATGACCTGCTGCGAACTCTCCCTCCGTCAAAGAAACCGAAGTGGCCCGACCTCATAGACTCACTGACCTTCTGTTACAACACTACGCCTCACGCGAGCACGGGATTCTCTCCTTTTTATTTGATGTACGGAAGGGACGCCCGTCTGCCAACAGACGCTCTGCTCGGTGAGATACGGGAGGAACCAGTCCAGCCTGATTCCTGGGTTGCCATCCACCAGGACAGACTGAAAGAAGCTTTTGTCCACGCTAACGACAAGTTGGAGCGTGCAGCGGCCACTCGAAAGCAGGCGTACGATGCCAGTGCGCGCGACATGCCCTTGTCCATTGGACTGAGAGTCTACCTCCGGAACCGCGGCGTACGAGGACGCAACAAAATGCAGGACTCCTACCGACCCGAACCCTATCGTGTGGTAGCGCGAATGGAAGACAAGGCAGTGTACCTCGTGGAGCCAGCGGACGGGTTCGGAGTGGCGAAGTGGGTCAACCGCACTGAGCTGAAGTCTTGTCATAACGCCCGGACCCCGGAACCACATCCCATAGCAAGAGCGCGCCCACCAAGACTCTCTTCTTCACACTCGTCTGGATCATCATCCGACTCATCTGAGGCTGATTTCGTCGTCACCAGGTCCCGGAGACGTGTACTTCCGGCAAGGTTTCTCTCTCGAGAGGAACCGGAGCTCGAGTATCTTCGGACGGAAGACCGTGGTGTTGTACCCGTTGCTTACCAGGGACGAGACTCTCCGACTGTCCAACCTGACGAAACTGGGGTTCAGACTCCCCAAGTTGCACACCCGGAAGACCGTGGTGTTGTACCCGTCGTTAACCAGGGACGAGATTCTCCGATTGCCCAACCTGTGGAAACTGTAGAACGCGAGGTAGACGTAGAGTCGACTCCCGTACTTCGGCGAAGTACGAGAACTACGGCTGGGAAACATGGTAACCCTCACGGCGAACCTCGATCAGTATTAGCATTGAATGAAATTTTTGTCTAGAATGTTCGGTATTACAGCTAAGGTTATTGCTGTTATGCGTTAAATGTTACCCGTTATTTAAGCTGCGAGTAATACGTAAGGTTTGCTTACTTAACGCCTTAAGTAAACAAAAAAGAAGGGGTGGGTGTGACAGGGTCAGTTTTTATGGTATTTCGGATTTGCAGAGGTGACACCTAGTGGTGCTCTGTGATAATATGTTGCTTAAAAGTGTCGCCATCTATTGGTAGCCTCTTTTTTGTTATGTGCTGCCATCTGGCGAGGCACCGCCCGTGAACATCCGTTTCCGCCTAGAGAGATGCCCTTGGTCTCAAGTTGCTCGACGAGCAAGACGTGTTTTGCTTACAGACTCGCATCAACAGTTTTAGCCATTTGTCCATTTTGCCGTCACTCAGGTTAGTTTGTGGTACATTCCAGACGACGTTATATCACTCGTTATAGCTATTTTGAACTGTATTTCTAATATTAAAGACCATTCTTAGTCAGTTTTAAGCGTGGAAATATACCACGTGGGTATGCCGCTTTAGGTCTCGAGCATTTGACAAAGCCGGTTGATTTAACTTTTAGGTGTTACATTTAGATTTTTGTTCAGTTCTGCTACGAATATATCAGTGTTATTTTGGTGATATGTGTCACTTATCTAAGGTAGTGACTTATGGTAAAAAAGGAGGGTATTTTTAAAAAAGCGATATGACATTAGCATTTCAACAATTTGACACTTGTTGTAACTTTATGGTTTAGACCTTTAATTTAATGCCTATGGCCATGACTTGTCAGTCTTGTGTTCATTTATATATATACAGACTGCACTTTACTTAAAGTGTGAACATGGTAATTCATGTGGCTCGTGGTTCGTGGCAAATGGTATTTTGGGTTTATGTAGTAGTATTTTGATCAAGTTTGTGAATGCCGTTTTATCCTTGGGACCAAGGCGCCAATGATAATCCTGTCCCGGAATGATAGATGTCTATGGTATTTCACATGATGTATTACACACATTTACAGAGCTGTGGTGCAGCAACGTGCAGCAGTGTCAACTTTAAATTAAACACCCGCTGGAGATGCGGTAAGTGACATAATATCACTTTAGTTTAACTATGTCGAGTATTTCATTTTTATGTTATTTTATGGAGGAGTAATTTCCATAATAATGCGGTTATCAGGGTATGGGATTACTACATTTATATTATATTGTGTATGAGAAATCTCCAGAATTGAGTGGTCTCTATCAGCGTTGGTTATATTTATGTGTCGTAATATGAGAATATGGTTCTGTTTAATTTCATTCTTAAATGGAGAATGCTCTTTGTAAAATTAAGCATTTATATTGCTTCATTCATTACTTTAGGGATATTGATACTGGCTTTTAAACTAGTATGTCTGATGATATAGATTATATCTGGACTTTGTTGTAATGAATAATTTGCATCAGTTTAATTTGAAAATTAATTATTTCGTACTTAATATATGCATTGGAGAGCGATGTCATATAACGTTGTCCTGCTACAATACAAATTAAATTGTATAATACAGCAGCTAATTCGAACCGGATCTGTTGTGTTTTAAAGAGTTTTGATTATTTCGTAATTTCATTTGTTCATTCATCCTTTTTATGTAATCATCTCGTCTTCGAAGCTCACTGCCAAAAGTTGTTAATATTCATTGAAATTAAGCTTCTATGTGTATATTTTATTGATTTTGCATCCTGTCTTTACAGGGTGTTTGGTTTATGTTATAAATAAACTCCGGAACGGTCCATTCTGTTGATTCACTTATGTCAGCGCCCTCGCACATGCACTCTGTTACACTATATATACCACACTGGTCTCACCGTATCTCGCTATGAAGTAATAATGATCAGTTGGCTCGCCCGAAGCTTGTTGCCTGGCAACAACACAGACAGCAGTGTATGGAATCCGAGTGGGCAAATTTATTGCCAAGTAAGAAAGACACTATATGACGGAAAACATTGCCACTAATTGGCGGAACGCATTGCCAATAAACGTGAGCAGATCACATAACCTTATTATGGGCTGGCGTAACCAATTGCCTTGTGCATTGGTGGAGTACATCATTATGTGCGTAAGCACGGCGCAGGCTGACAATACGTGGTAAATAGTGCACGTGTAAGTATAGAAGCGGAATTGAAAAAATAATAAACTAATAATTAATGTGTTGACAGACTAGCCTTTAAAATCTGCATGTGCTACCACGTACTAAACTTTCAATGGATCTGATTGCTCCTATCGTTTAGCCAGAGGACGTTGAGGGGACCTGCGCGACACTCATATATAATCTTCAACAACATACATCAGCTTCAAATTTAAATATATTGCTGCTATGTACATAAATTGGGCGTATTTTGAATCAGAAAAGTCGAAAACAATTCGTAAAAATCATAACTAAAATGAACACATCTCAAGATTTATACTTGGTCTGGAGAATCATTCGCATGGATAAAAGCTCAGTCTGTTTGCTTACATTCGAGCCACTGGGATTCTCGAATCTTGTTATCTCGCCTTCGCCAATGACTGGGGAACAATTCCCCCCGGCGCACTCCGCCAGCTCTTGCCCGGATTAAGGGTTGCCCTATGATGGGGGAAAGCCCTCAGTCCACCGTGAGGCCGGAATAAGACATTACCTTTGGGATGGATGGATTGGTATCTGGTGGACATGTTACAACCTGGGGAAGGAAGCTCACGGGATAACGAGGCGGATGATGGGTGAAACCATCCTCAGGCTCAGTTCTGGATGAACTCCTGAACAAAAATCGAGGATCGATCGGCGCTGTTCTTCTCACCATCGTATGCGCTATACTTTACCCTAAGGAATACCATGCGGCGTATCAGCCCGATGGAGTTTTGTTTGGATAGTGAAATGATTTATATGTGAAACAAATATCCTCAAATGTCGCTGAGAGTGATTTCAACCTGGCACGTGATTAGCAGAACTTGAGATTATAGAACGTTATAATCGTATTGGGGTCCCATTATTTTACTGTGCGGCGCCACCACTACGATCTACACAGAACGCCCTTTGCCGTCATCATCTGACGAAACATAAACGGACTGAAACAGATGAAATTCTCTAGATTTGTATCCATGTACAGAAGAGGAAATCTATTTCTTGTAAGGAGATATTTGGACAAGCTCATTAACTCCGCAATATTCTGGCAAATTGCATTTATTTCTGATAACTTCTCAACATTTCTCAGATATTAATGCGCCACTTATTTCTTGCTTTGAAATTCGTCAAAGCCATGACAATATTATGACATGGTCTGTTGGTTAGATGACTACATGAGCTGTTTGTGTCGCGGGCCATTACGAGCACGTGGTCTCTATTCACTATTATTCTGCCATATCGGTCGGAAGCATTGTTTTAGTGTAGCTCACGTATTCCTTACACCTTCACCACAATGCTCAACGAAGGTGGAAGTTAACATGGCAGAATAATCGTATTCACTGTAACAGTTATTCATGACAGTCAACGCGCTTCAAGATCATAATTTATATGTCTTCGTATAATTTCTTTTCCGCGTATTAAGTAACTACAGTCCGTTAAAATCATAACACACTTCAACTGTAATATTTGTTCCTTGTCCCTCACCCACTCATTGTAACTGTCTGTACCAACACAATGCATGAAGACTTCTCTGTACTCGCTTCTCGATTTTGCCGTTTTACAAACTATCAGGTAGCGACCTTAAATTCTGCGATAGGGATCCAAGGAATGTGGCGGTCCCATTGCCTTACTGTTGGCTCAAGTATTGATTCCTGACCAGCAGCGCAACGTGGATAGCTGATTATGAAGTCAGACTTTTTTTACCATATTCTTTATCGGAACGGCACAAAACCTGTCTGTCGCTAAATCACCCAGACGAGGCCTCGATGTGGCGATCTCTTCTTAAGATAAGGTGGATGTCTTGCGATCAGGAGATAGGCACTCAACTCATGCAAATAAGTGGATCTGAGGTTTGTTTTTTGGCTGCCATCGAGGCTGTTTTGATTGCGATGCAAAGCGTGCCTGCCGCGAGGAACTGGCCTGGCCCACGTGGAATGGCCCCTTTAAATCAAGGCGATGGCCACCAGGGTTTGTTATCTAAATGACCAGTTCAGGCTTTAGTTGTTACGCCACCTGACAACGATGAATCTGTGTGGTCTCTTATCGTGACGGCACATGAACAGTTTGGCAGCGATCTATTGCTGGACCAACGACTGATTAGTTTTTTTTGTTTGAAAGAAATGCCCGTTACCTGATCCTGTATGTAGATGTATTATTGTCGTTTGCACTCGCGCTTTTGTTATCGCTGTGTGTGGCGCTATGGTTCACCTTGTGGCACCATACTGAACAGGTACTATTGTACCTATCATTATACGAAATATTCACTTGCACCACTGTTAGCATCAACGTTTTAATGGAGTAAACATTTATTAATGAATGCAACTGTAAATGGCTGTCATCCCTGGCAAGGCCACGTTACATTCCATCTATTAAGTGGCATGAAATGCCATCAAATGTACCCCTTTTAGCATTCACGGTGCTACTGGGACCGTACCGGACAAATTCGTTTGATTTTCATTAATAAGAGGCCATGTTGTTTTCAAACTATATTTCTGAATTCGATCGAGATCACATATCCTATACGTACAGTAAAGGGACATTAACATGTTTCAAATTGCGCATTGAAAGTGCAAAATGCCAACTAAACACCCTTCGGACGCCGTTGTGACCCCAATACCGCTGAGGTAAACCGCTGAGGTCAACCACTGAGGTTAACCGATCCGATTAGGTTAACCGTTATGTTGGCAGTCACGCGTCACAGAGATGTTGAGAGGAACGAGCTCCCTCTTATAGGAAAGTGGCAAGTTATATGTCACACCCCTCGAAAATGATTATGCACGAACTGTGATAACACGAGGCGTTTTGCCATCCTCTAACAAGAGCGTATTAATTGAAACTAATTGAAAGTAATGCGGAGTAATCGTATTGAAATTAATTGAAATTAATTGATTTGAAATTGAATTTAAAATTAATTTGAATTGAAATTAATGCGTATTAATCGTATTAATTAAAAAAAAAGTTAAGTTATGGTTGTTGTCCTTTTCTGTCTGTTCTTCCACAATTACAGCACGGTGCATGCCATATTCAGCACAGCACGGAATCCACATTAACCGCAATGGTTAAAGAGGCTATTGCAACTAAATGTTTAACATGGCAACCGGGGTGCAGGGGGCATGAACTAATCTTCTGATTAGTCGTATAATCACCGACTAGGATCGATGGTTTTTCATTGCTGCCATTCGTAGAACAATATTCGTGTCGTGTCCCCAACGCACAACCCATAATACTATCTGTCGCGGTTTATCGCGCTTCCATGTAAACTCAAGAAGCCCTTTCAAGTCAACTAGTGGCAATTGCAGCGTTAATTGTAACTCTAGAGTAAGAGCGAATCAAGGAATATGCAGTTACTACCACGGTGTGTGCCCGTCATACCGTGGCGTGAGTTCGCGCGGGTTGCATGTAATGGCTACGAATACCTAGAATACAAAACAAGTGTTAGTCCCAGCTTGCTTCTTCATAGGTTTTCATCCCTATTGGTGATGAGTGGGGTTTGCTTAAGTAAAGTGAAGAATTTGGCTCCCCATTACCTCATTTATTTCAATTGTCTTGCACTTCCCCAACTATCGGTCGGTGCTTTTAAGCGTTTGTTCCCGGATGAGAATGTAAAGGGCGCTGATTACTCCATCCAGTGCCACTCATCTTCCTTGGAGTGGGAAACTCACTCCAACTGCGGATGGAGAAAAATAACCTTGATGTGTATATGTGGGAATCTCTACGCTACCGGAACTTTTTTCTTTTGCAACTCTGTTAAAGATTTCTTCTTGCGTGCTAACGAGCCGCAAACCGTGTTTACTCTCAGAGCTCTTGAAATTAAGCGATTTTTCCTTGCGTGTGCGTGGGGAAGGCAGCGAGCCAGCGCTATCAGGCTTGGGCGTCCGACGTAGGGAGCCAGCAGGCAATCCTGGCATTGATAACTAGTCCCAGGAATCCAGCGTGCACTGATAATACCCTCCACATGCTGCCGCCAAGCACACACCGGGGCTTATTACGCAACGTGTCTGTCGAGAGAGCACCACGTGGTCTATGAGGAAGCGCGATCGACCGAGTGCGATCTGCTCAGACCAGACTGAGTGCGCGGCCGGTGCGTGGTTCGCATCCCAACTGTGCAATAGACCAATCTAGGCTGTCAATCATTCATTGACGTCACTGTTGCTTTTTTATGCAACCATGTGGCGCAAAAACGGTCTGCCCCGTGCGTTATGTCCGACAAACAAGTCCGACAAACTAAGCAGCATGACACTTTCTTGTCAGTTTCAAACATGAGTACTTTCCACTCGTACCTACCTTCAGCTATGATTGCCAATTTCATACTCACGCTTAACGAAAAAGGACTTAGGCTTAGTGTCGAAGTGTGGAACGTGGTATTGCCTTTGTGCAAATTATAGATCCCAGGTCTTTCTTTGCAATGGGTAAAGGCTCACTCACGGAAACGTGTCTCCTCTCTTCTTGTATCCATCACACTGACGCGATATGACCTACAGAGCTTAAACAGTTGGTGCCACGCCAAAACAACTTTGGCTCATATCAGTATTATGTGTTTAATTTAAAAAATTGTGACATCAAAGAAGAATACAAACGCATGTTACTCAGATTCTCTCTGCTCATTGGCTTGAACTCAACGAAACATGTCGCCATAAAGGATACTAATGACCTAGGGCTCACATGCATGTTTTACACATTCCCACATTCGTGCTCTTGCGGATGAATATCTCTACAGCACGTTATCGGAGATTGGATTTTGTCTTGGTAATAGATGTATAATAACGAACTTGAGAGTGAACGGAACACACGAGACGCAAGTCTCTACACAACTACGGGATCAGTATATACTGCCGAAATGTTGCTCTCTGCGTGCCATCGACAAAACCACGCGCGAACCATGTATCATTATAGCTCACGTATTACTCACGCCACCCATTCACTACAATGTCTTGGGCTGACACGGATGTAGACCTTAAGCAGCAGTAATACGATCTGTGAAAAAGGTAGGCGAATCACAAGTTACATTTGTGACCATGTGTCAGTGTACGTCAGACTCTAACATTGACAGTCCAGCTTCCATGTTGTTAGAGCAGAGGAAATGGATTGTGGTGGCAAATGGTTGGTGTGAGCCATACGCTAGGTCTGCAGAAACAATGGTTAGCAGGCCTTCTGCCTTCGACTGTCATTTTCACACTCGCTCGCCAGGGCGGCGCAGAAATAACAGCTGATTTGACTGTTTTTGAAGAATCTTGAAACTTGCTCCCAGCCGACATCAGCGGAAAAAGCGGAGCTTGCGAAGCCCCACCGTGCCGCGAGCTTGTGGCTCGCCTTCACATGGAATAACGACCCTATGGATTAAAGACTAATTAACCATCTGCCAACGATTTCTTGTACCCTAAACTGTTGTTTTCTGGAGGAATATCCGTGTTCCTTGGACGTCCCCAAACTGTTGTTTGCTGGAGGTATATGCACGTTCCGTGAACGTTAGAGTAACATCCTCTTATTGAGCACTATATGAAGTAGCAGTCTAGCCTTCTGCATTGATAACTGAGAAACACTATGGGTATCACATCTGAAATGTAAGATAACTGATATTTATTTGGCATCCTCGGCGCTCGGCGAGTGGTTAGATATATTGGTTTGCCTCTGCGGGATCGTGTGAACGCCTACACCGCGGGCAGCCTTCAGGGATCCCGCGGGGAAAACGCCACCGGACAAAAACAACAATGGTCTCCCGGGACCCACGCGCCTCGCCGGGGCCCGCGTTGTATTTCGGGTAATCCATTTTGCCGTGACGTCTGTGGCATTGTTTTGCGTAATTCCGGGGAGGTGTGGAGGTGGTGAATGACATATCTTGAACTATGCCTCGTCTGGCACTTCGGTTATACTTAACGGCTGCCCCACCATCTAGTCCTCACCCACTCGCCACCCCCGCTCACACAAACATATAGCTTTGTCCCATTGTGAATCATGGCGGCATGACAACTGGGATAGACCAGGCGCTGAGCTTGGGTACCCAGGGAATGTGAAGGTGACTTTAGGGTGTTTTGCTCCCTTTCTTTCTAGCCGCCTTTGATCCTTTGTATAATTCATCTAAGTGCCACCCCCAACCCCTCCGCCGCTTTCCTTACCCCCTCCCACACCTCTCCGACCCTCCGCACGCGGCAAGACGCTAGCAGTTAAAACCACGTGGCAAGCAGTGGCGTCCGGGTTCTCAGTCACGTGACATGCGTCCGCATTCATATTAATTTTACGCTAAAACAAAAAGCTAGAAGGCGGCATCCGCTCGAGCAATGATATGCGAGGGTCTGCGGGTCTGCGAGGGTCTGCGAGGGTCTTCCAAGGTCTAGCAGCCGATGACTGATGATAGCTGGAACGTGCTTTGATAAAACAGGCCCACGGCAGGGAAGCATTTCCGCCCAGTCAATGTCAATAGGGAGCGCAGGTGAACGTGTTGAATGGGGCGTCCATTGTGACCGTCTATGATGGGCAGGGCGATGGGGTGGGATCGTGATGGGTGTTCATTGTTTATGGTGGGGATCGCGATGAGGTGTTCATTGTTGATGAAGGGGATCGCGATGGGGTGTTCATTGTTTATGAAGGGGATCGCGATGGGGTGTTCATTGTTGATGAAGGGGATCGCGATGGGGTGTTCATTGTTTATGAAAGGGATTGCGATGGGGTGTTCATTGTTTATGGTGGGGATCGCGATGGGGTGTTCATTGTTTATGAAAGGGATCGCGATGGGGTGTTCATTGTTGATGAAGGGGATCGCGATGGGGTGTTCATTGTCGATGAAGGGGATCGCGATGGGGTGTTCATTGTCGATGAAGGGGATCGCGATGGGGTGTTCATTGTTGATGAAGGGGATCGCGATGGGGTGTTCATTGTTTATGAAGGGGATCGCGATGGGGTGTTCATTGTTTATGGTGGGGATCGCGATGGGGTGTTCATTGTCTATGAAGGGGATCGCGATGGGGTGTTCATTATTGATGAAGGGGATCGCGATGTGGTGTTCATTGTTTATGAAAGGGATCGTGATGGGGTGTTCATTGTTTATGAATGGGATCGCGATGGGGTGTTCATTGTTTATGGTGGGGATCGCGATGGGGTGTTCATTGTTTATGAAAGGGATCACGATGGGGTGTTCATTGTCGATGAAGGGGATCGCGATGGGGTGTTCATTGTTGATGAAGGGGATCGCGATGTGGTGTTCATTGTTTATGAAAGAGATCGCGATGGGGTGTTCATTGTTTATGGTGGGGATCGCGATGGGGTGTTCATTGTTTATGAAGGGGATCGCGATGGGGTGTTCATTGTTTATGGTGGGGATTGCGATGGGGTGTTCATTGTTTATGAAGGGGATCGCGATGGGGTGTTCATTGTTTATGGTGGGGATCGCGATGGGGTGTTCATTGTCTATAAAGGGGATCGCGATGGGGTGTTCATTGTTTATGAAGGGGATCGCGATGGGGTGTTCATTGTTTATGAAGAGGATCGCGATGGGGTGTTCATTGTCTATGGTGGGGATCGCGATGGGGTGTTCATTGTTTATGAAGGGGATCCCGATGGGGTGCTCATTGTTTATGAAGGGGATCGCGATGGGGTGTTCATTGTTTATGAAGAGGATCGCGATGGGGTGTTCATTGTTGATGAAGGGCATCGCGATGGGGTGTTCATTGTTTATGGTGGGGATCGCGATGAGGTGTTCATTGTTTATGAAGGGGTTCGCGATGGGGTGTTCATTGTTTATGGTGGGGATCGCGATGGGGTGTTCATTGTTTATGGTGGGGATCGCGATGGGGTGTTCATTGTTTATGAAAGAGATCGCGATGGGGTGTTCATTGTTTATGGTGGGGATCGCGATGGGGTGTTCATTGTTTATGAAAGGGATCGCGATGGGGTGTTCATTGTTTATGAAAGAGATCGCGATGGGGTGTTCATTGTTTATGGTGGGGATCGCGATGGGGTGTTCATTGTTTATGAAGGGGATCGCGATGGGGTGTTCATTGTTTATGGTGGGGATTGCGATGGGGTGTTCATTGTTTATGAAGGGGATCGCGATGGGGTGTTCATTGTTTATGGTGGGGATCGCGATGGGGTGTTCATTGTTTATGAAAGGGATCGCGATGGGGTGTTCATTGTCGATGAAGGGGATCGCGTGTGGGGTGTTCATTGTTGATGAAGGGGATCGTGATGGGGTGTTCATTGTTTATGGTGGGGATCGCGATGGGGTGTTCATTGTTGATGAAGGGGATCGCGATGGGGTGTTCATTGTCGATGAAGGGGATCGTGATGGGGTGTTCATTGTTGATGAAGGGGATCGCGATGGGGTGTTCATTGTTTATGGTGGGGATCGCGATGGGGTGTTCATTGTTTATGGTGGGGATCGCGATGGGGTGTTCATTGTTTATGGTGGGGATCGCGATGGGGTGTTCATTGTTTATGGTGGGGATCGCGATGGGGTGTTCATTGTTTATGGTGGGGATCGCGATGGGGTGTTCATTGTTTATGGTGGGGATCGCGATGGGGTGTTCATTGTTTATGGTAGGGATCGCGATGGGGTGTTCATTGTTTATGGTGGGGATTGCGATGGGGTGTTCATTGTTTATGGTGGGGATCGCGATGGGGTGTTCATTGTTTATGAAGGGGATCGCGATGAGGTGTTCATTGTTTATGGTGGGGATTGCGATGGGGTGTTCATTGTTTATGGTGGGGATCGCGATGGGGTGTTCATTGTTTATGAAAGAGATCGCGATGGGGTGTTCATTGTTTATGAAGGGGATCGCGATGGGGTGTTCATTGTTTATGGTGGGGATCGCGATGGGGTGTTCATTGTTTATGGTGGGGATCGCGATGGGGTGTTCATTGTTTATGGTGGGGATTGCGATGGGGTGTTCATTGTTTATGGTGGGGATCGCGATGGGGTGTTCATTGTTTATGGTGGGGATCGCGATGGGGTGTTCATTGTTTATGAAAGAGATTGCGATGGGGTGTTCATTGTTTATGAAGGGGATCGCGATGGGGTGTTCATTGTTTATGGTGGGGATCGCGATGGGGTGTTCATTCTTTATGGTGGGGATCGCGATGGGGTGTTCATTGTTTATGGTGGGGATCGCGATGGGGTGTTCATTGTTTATGGTGGGAATCGCGATGGGGTGTTCATTGTTTATGGTGGGGATCGCGATGGGGTGTTCATTGTTTATGGTGGGGATTGCGATGGGGTGTTCATTGTTTATGGTGGGGATCGCGATGGGGTGTTCATTGTTTATGAAGGGGATCGCGATGAGGTGTTCATTGTTTATGAAAGAGATCGCGATGGGGTGTTCATTGTTTATGGTGGGGATCGCGATGGGGTGTTCATTGTTTATGAAAGAGATCGCGATGGGGTGTTCATTGTTTATGGTGGGGATCGCGATGGGGTGTTCATTGTTTATGAAAGGGATCGCGATGGGGTGTTCATTGTCGATGAAGGGGATCGTGATGGGGTGTTCATTGTTTATGGTGGGGATCGCGATGGGGTGTTCATTGTTGATGAAGGGGATCGCGATGGGGTGTTCATTGTCGATGAAGGAGATCGTGATGGGGTGTTCATTGTTTATGGTGGGGATCGCGATGGGGTGTTCATTGTTTATGAAAGGGATCGCGATGGGGTGTTCATTGTCGATGAAGGGGATCGCGATGGGGTGTTCATTGTTTATGGTGGGGATCGCGATGGGGTGTTCATTGTTGATGAAGGGGATCGCGATGGGGTGTTCATTGTCGATGAAGGGGATCGTGATGGGGTGTTCATTGTTGATGAAGGGGATCGCGATGGGGTGTTCATTGTTTATGGTGGGGATCGCGATGGGGTGTTCATTCTTTATGGTGGGGATCGCGATGGGGTGTTCATTGTTTATGGTGGGGATCGCGATGGGGTGTTCATTGTTTATGAAAGGGATCACGATGGGGTGTTCATTGTTTATGGTGGGGATCGTGATGGGGTGTTCATTGTTGATGAAGGGGATCGCGATGGGGTGTTCATTGTCGATGAAGGGGATCGCGTGTGGGGTGTTCATTGTTTATGAAAGGGATCGCGATGGGGTGTTCATTGTCGATGAAGGGGAATGGGGGGGGGGGGTGTTCATTGTTGATGAAGGGGATTGCGATGGGGTGTTCATTGTTTATGGTGGGGATCGCGATGGGGTGTTCATTGTCGATGAAGGGGATCGCGATGGGGTGTTCATTGTTGATGAAGGGGATCGCGATGGGGTGTTCATTGTTTATGAAAGAGATCGCGATGGGGTGTTATGTTAGGCCTTTTTGGCGACAGTCGCATTTTTCCGTCGCAGACAACTTCCTGTCATATTGTGAGTAGAGAATTTAATACGTCAAATACTCACAGTTAAATTTGAATAGCGAATCAGTCGGAAGATCCGGCATATCATGTCAGCTAGTTTTCTTCCTGTCCTGTTGAGCTGCAGATTAACAGGTCCATGGCACATGGTTCAATTTACCCTTCACACACACAGCTGCACATCGGTCCATGATATCAGTGAGGCCATCCATGGTATGGCCAGTAATACGTTATTACCCTGTCTGGATCCACTGCCCGGCTTTGTGCATCTGCCAGACATTCCAAAACTACGTTGTTTATTAAACCGATTTCAGGACAAACAAAAACGTCCTGGGTGACAGAGCAGGCTTTATTCGAAACCAACCGCTGTTAAATCACAGACAGTATCAAACACAGTTTTATAAACCAGATTAAGGCAGTCGGAGATGTTTTATTTATTTATAAGTCTCTCAGCTTGGAGGGCCACTCGAGCGGTTGGTGGAGTCGACAGAGGCGGAGTTTGGACTTCTCTGGGATAGGGCTCCTATTAGTTCCTAGTTTACAGTATGGAGTACATATGGACCCCGCGGCACACATGGGTAACATAGAGGCCTACCTTGACCAGTTCTGTGGCCCATATTACAGGCTAAAGCGTCCTCCTCCAAATAACCAATCAATCAACTTACAAGGATGTATATGTTATGTCTTCACTTGTGTTTAGATACACTTAAATATTGTTCCACTATTTCTTCCTTGCTGTGCAGATTAATCTGGCTCCGATTCAACTTGTCATGCATGTATCCATCTCGTGGAAATTTTATCCGAGTCGCTATGGTTTAATCCGTTTATTAAAATAAATGGCAATACAGTGTTTTATGAGCATTGGTACAGCAAACGCGTCAAGACTATACATGACATCATTGGCGGTGATAATTTGCTGCTCTCAGATGACCAGTTAAGGTTGAGATATGGAGTACATTTCCACTTTTTAGAGTACTATGGCCTGAGGTCAGCTATACCCCGCAGTTGGAAGATAACTCTCCAAGGTGGAGAAAGAATAGGCTCGATAAATCTGAATTGTGAAACAGAATACACATGTAGAAGTATTTATTGGAAACTCACTCCGAAACCAATAACAATTATACAGCGCAATAAATGGATGGAAATGTTTAGTTTTTCAGAAAATGAATGGTCTAATTACTGTTTATTACCTTTTAAAAATAGTTTCGAGACCAAATTACAGTCGTTTCAATTCTCTGTACTATATAGGTTTGTACCATATAAGAGCAGGCTGCATAAAATGGGATTGGTAGACAGCAATATCTGTGACTATTGCTCGGAAATCGACACCATAGCACACAGATTTGTGAAATGCCCTGTGGTAAAACGTTTCTGGAATTGTTTTGTGCACTGGTGGGAAAATATAATTAATGACAGGATCGATCTGTCGGAAAAACGAATAATTCTAGGTGATGGGACGGACAATTATACATTAAATAACTGCTTGCTGCTTGGAAAACATTTTATTCATACACAGAAATGCAAGATCCAACCAATTAGCTTCCCTGGGTTTAAGGTAATCTTGCAGTACCATATTCTTATGGAGAAACACATCCTACTAATGAGAGGGCAGTCAAATATATTTCAAGAAAGATGGGGTGTCTTTTGTCAGCCTCCTTCATCTGAGTCCAAATTTATCAAGCTCAAGTAAATGGTGTATGTGTCATGCTATGCTGTGTCAACTGTGTCAACTGTGCAACTACGTTCTGTAACAAAACTGTATTGGAGCAATATTGTATGACTATCATTTCAACGAAATAAAAAAAAAAAAAAAAAAAAAAAAAAAAATGTATCCATCTCGTGACTGGGGTAGGTTGGCCTAGCGCGGTGCCTGCATAGCATGGATAAATTTGTATTTACGCATTTTGCTTCGTGTTTAGATTTCTTAATATTCTCGGTTTTTGTCATGTGATGTCCCTGCCAACAGGAGGTTATCGTTGGCATCATTGCGTAAGTAAAACCGGTCAAAGTGATACATAAAAAGCAACGAAGAATGTAGATATATGGCAGAATAATTGACCGGGACAGCAAGACTAAAGAACAAAAAGAATCAAATCTCTGTGTTTAGAAGCCACTTCCAAGTGTCGGTCTGGTATTGATTGTTTACCCAGCCCATGGCCTCTCATGTGTAGGGGGCGCTGCCGACAGAATGTGATAATGAACCGAGGGTGTCGACCTCTGGCGGCCGAGTGTGACCACGGCGGGCCAGACAGACAGACAGACACACAGACAGACTCTGGTTGGCTACATGCAATAAACAGTGATCACGGAGCGGCCCTAAGTGAATGACCCCATAAGCCACTCACGGCCCTCGTCCCCCTGGCAGCTATGTAAATGTATACTTTATGGCGGGTCGTTGCTTGCCGCTCGCCCTTGGAAGATCCTCCCGCCTGGGGGCGCTGCCTGTCATCGGCCTCGTGGTATTGGACCAGGACCCGAGGCTGTCCACTAGCGCACCTGGCGGCCGGTCTGAAGGGTGTCTGTGTAAACACTGACAGGGTGGGGTCGTGACCCCACACACGCCAAACCCCCGCCCACTCTCGTGGTCACGTGCCGTCACCCTGTCGACCCGGGGACTAGGTATAGGGAGGGGTGGTGATGAGATACTTTAGAGCGTTGTTATGTGTCACCCTTAGGTGGAGAGATGGGCACTTTAGACCACCTTTGGGAAAGTATGGGCTAATCTGGATAACACAATGAGCTGTAACGCGATGGGGGACCCCCTGGTGTAATGGTTAGTGCAATAGATCCCGGATCAATAATTCATGGAGGCTTCCCTGGGGTAGTGGTTAGGGCACTGGACCGCAGATCATTAGGTATTGGGGGCTTCCCTGGTGTAGTGGTTCACGCACTAGACTGCAGATCATTAAGTATTGGGGGCCTCCCTGGTGTAGTGGTTAGCAAACTAGACCACAGATCATGAGGTATTGGGGGCCTCCCTGGTGTAGTGGTTAGCACACTAGACCGCAGATCAATAGGTCCTGGGGGCCTCCCTGGTGTAGTGGTTAACCCACTAGACCACAGATCAATGGGTTATGGGGGCCTCCCCGGTGTACGGTTAGGCCACTAGATGTTAGATCAATAGGTCCTGGGGGTCTTCATGGTGTAGTGGTTAGCTCACTAGACCACAGATCTATAGGTCATGGGGGCCTCCTTGGTGTAGTGGTTAGCGCACTAGACCACAGATCAATGGGTTATGGGGGCCTCCCCGGTGTACGGTCAGCTCACTAGATGTTAGATTAATAGGTCCTGGGGGTCTTCCTGGTGTAGTGGTTAGCGCACTAGACCACAGATCAATAGGTCCTGGGGGTCTTCCTGGTGTAGTGGTTAGCGCACTAGAGCCCAGATCAATAGGTCCTGGGGGTCTTCCTGGTGTAGTGGTTAGCGCACTAGAGCCCAGATCAATAGGTCCTGGGGGTCTTCCTGGTGTAGTGGTTAGCGCACTAGAGCCCAGATCAATAGGTCCTGGGGGTCTTCCTGGTGTAGTGGTTAGCGCACTAGAGCCCAGATCAATAGGTCCTGGGGGTCTTCCTGGTGTAGTGGTTAGCGCACTAGACCACAGATCTATGGGTCCTGGATGCCTTGATGGTGTAGTGGCATGTTCCTCCGTTCATCCTTCATCGTCCCGTGAGGTTCCTTGGCCCAGATTAACCCTTGTGTGGGCATAAAGGTCATATTCATCTCATTTGATGAAAAGATGAAGTGACCGGAGACAGAGATGGGCGTTGCACCCGCGCCGCTTGGTCTGCTGTCTAGTACGCTAATAGTCCACCACGCCACTTACACTCCAATGTTATCTATGCAGTCTTCGCGCGCGGCGCCACTTAATTTCGAACTATTATATCATGTATGCGCTTTTGTTGTGGGTTTCTCAAACAAAAAATAATGTTAATTTTCCCATGGGTTGCTTAACAACCATGAATTTTGATGCAGTGTATAAATTACCCAGTGCTTTTGAGAGAAACAAACACACTTGATGTATTAAAGGAGAATCCTGTTACCTTTTGTAAAGATAGTGTTGTTGTTTATACACTTTAACTGCATCTTAGCAGACGGAGTCACGGAGGCCTTACGCCCTTACCCACTTACTACCCACCCACACCATGGGGCGATGCAACCGACACGTGATCTGATATATTCACGACCCGCTCACCTCAAAGGGTGGAGAGTGATTTGCAGCGGCAGGTCCCCGTGGGTCCCCAGAGGGCGCCACATACGCCGGCTGGTGCTGCCACACACGGCGGTCGTAAACAACACCCGCCGCTGTCAAAGCACACTCCGCCCCGCCGTGTCTTTGGCGCTTTCTTACCGATGTAACCGCCACATCTGGCCCACGGCCTCATCTTAAAAAAAATTAATTCCAACTTTTAAAAACAAAGTCTTTAATAATTATTTTGCTCACACTTTGGTTTACTTTGTCGGTTCCGGAATTGTTGTGCTGCGGATTCTTCGAACAACGAGGCAATAGATATTGGTGTACCAGTTTATCACAGTTTGGTAGTGCATATACCTGTCGCTCATAGTGTTGTGGAACAGTTGTGACCTGGTTGCAGACACGCGCGGACTAACTATTTCAGCAGCGGGATATTTATTGTGGCAGTGAAACGGCTTTATGATATAGTATAAGTAAAACACTTGAATACGTTAATAAGGGCAACGGTAATTACATTTTATGCTTAGCGTAAGATTTATGTATTTAAGCGGGACTTAATATCATGTCAATAATAGGATTTTTAATCATGTTAGTACTGCTGTAAATATGTTAGTAACGAGACATGCGGAGCATGTTATCAAAGGGAGATTTATAATATGACAATAACAGTTTGTTAATCATTGGGTCGTATTACTAATGACACTAGTGCCCAAATGTACGGCGCATCATCGAATGACACAAAACGTTGTTATGGCCAAATAACGCATTAGGACGGCACACATGTGACACACATTCTGCGGTTGATATATCTCTCCACTCAGCAGACTGGGAGATGATGGTGTGTATCTGCGGCGGCTATGGAGGGTGGCGGGGGTACGGCAGACGCGGCTCGGCCACAGATATGCTTGTTACACTAATGATCACAAGGCTGTGGACCCGGACGGACGCTGGCTGCCGTGATAGATTCTCTTTTATGATGCGGAGGAGGATGAAGCTACTTCAGCGGGGTGTATTGGGGTTGGCTGGTTGGGGGGAGGTGGGGGGGGGTGTAGGGGGGTGTAGGGGGGTGAGGGATGTCGGGGGTGTAGGGGTGTAGGGAGGTGTATGGTGTGTCGAGGGTACAGCGCGGTGTAGCGGGGTGAGGGGAGTAGGGGGTGTAAGGAGTGGGGTGTAGGGGGTGTGGGTGTCGGGGGTGGGTTGTTGGAGTGTAGTGGGTGTAGGGGGGTGAGGGGTGTAGGGGGTGTAGGGGTGGTGGTGTAGTGGGTGTAGGGGGGGTAAAGCGTGTAGGGGTGGGGGTATAGGGGGTAAAGGGTGTAGGGGTGGAGTGTAGGGGGTGGGGTTGTAGGGGGTGTAAGGGGTGGGACTTATGTTCACTAATGTGTAGCTGTGTTATACCCGAGATACCCTGGGTTCAGAAGTATGAGTGCTATTATAGACCGGGGCAGATAGCGGGAGGACGTCGGGCAAGGCTGCAGTCGGAGGGTGTGAGGGGAAGGACGGCTTGTTATACCAAGGTGGGAAGGCCCATCAATGTTAAAATGCCAGTCTATCGGTATATCTGTAGATGTCCAAGCCTCGGCTTGTTGCAGAGTGATCGCCTTGCATTATAAATGTGTTCGGCCCCCTCCCCCCTCCCCGTGCCGCACGCCCCCCCCCCCACCCCTGGTCGTGTTATGGAAGGCATTGGTCCAGGAGGACGGCTGGTCTCAGTCATCTGATCAAGGGCGGATCCAGGGGGGGGGCAAGGTCCAGGAGGTCTCCCCCCCCCCCCTTTTATGAGGAAGAACGCCGTTTTTCAATGCAACATTTAGACCAGCTGAGGCGTGCCCCCCCCCCCATTTTTGATGAAGAACGCTATCTGAGGCGCCGTGGACCACCCGCCCCCATCCCCGCTCCAGTCGTTCAAAATATGATGGACCCCGCCCCCCCCGGTCGCAATTTTTTTAAGAGCCACGAATGAACACCTCCTTGTCGAACTAATAGATACAAACCACAGGTTTCAGCTAATGCTTCTCGATAGATCGAACGCCGTTATTATCCACCTTAATGATGGGTTCATCAATGAAGCTGGCAAGTAACCATTGGGATCCCCTCTAAGACATGCGCTGACATTCCATTTGTTCCCATACCTCCAAGCCGCCCTACACAACCTATAATGTTTCCCGAAAGAAACAATGTCTCCATCCCCCAAGTGAAGCACCGACCAAGGTTGCTTCAGGAGCACCCTCCACTGGGTCGTACACAGAGCCTAATGCTGCGGGGACCACGTGGCTACAAGGCCGGGCTATACACGGGGCTTACAGAACCCCTCACACGGCTTCTCCCCAGGCTCTCGCCTCTCTTTGAGCCGCCAGTCGGAATGGCCTTGGCCCTGTGGCACGGGCGGAGTATGTTTCCTTGTAGTCTCTCACCACCGAGCGGGAGAGTGGGGGGTGGGGGTGGGGGGGGGGCGAGGGGGGATCGGTTACTATGGCTCTCGGGCAGATTTCGCAGCTCTTTATGGAAAGCCTTGTTCTATATTTAATCAATAGCCCCTGACGATGAGTGTGCTTTTCTGATTGATCACGATAGGTGGATGCTTGACTTATCCCTTATTGACGTATTATATATTATTAACCTCACACTCATGCACCCACGTAACGTGTCAACCCCCGTCAAGCTTAGTGTGTAGAATGAGAATGTAGGATTGGTGCACAGTTAAACGGCCCTTCTCGTCCAAGTAGTGCGTTAAAATGGATCAATGCAGCACAGTATACCTACTGTGCACTGCACTTTAAGGATGTTCGATATGCAGATCCCATAAATTAATTTCTGGTGGTTTTAAAGCCAATCTCGACTGGTTTAGCAGGACGTGGCGTTCAGCATGTGTCGTCATAACTCAGGACCGGTTGGAGTCGTGTCTTCCCACACAGAACCATTCTGTCGTTATCTCTTCCGCCACCTTCACCCACGGCTTAAGTGGTACAATAGACTCAACAGGGCGTGTGGGAGATGGCCCTCTAGGAGTCTGATAGAAACACAATAGCCCAGACAGCGCCCAGCTAAGGCTGCGGTCCCCGAGTGGAACCATGATTCTGGTGCCATCTGACCTTTCCGTGCCATCCTTAACGGGTCGATGTGCCACCCCTAACTGGCCGACCTTTCTGTGCCATCCCTAACTGGCCGACCTGTCCATGCCATCCCTAGCTGGCCGACCTTTCCGTGCCATCCCTAGCTGGCCGACCTTTCTGTGCCATCCCTAGCTGGCCGACCTTTCCGTGCCATCCCTAGCTGGCCAACCTTTCCGTGCCATCCCTAGCTGGCCGACCTTTCCCTGCCATCCCTAGCTGGCCGACCTTTCCGTGCCATCCCTAGCTGACCAACCTTTCCGTGCCATCCCTAGCTGGCCGACCTTTCCGTGCCATCCCTAGCTGGCCGACCTTTCTGTGCCATCCCTAGCTGGCCGACCTTTCTGTGCCATCCCTAGCTGGCCAACCTCTCCATGTCATCCCTAGCTGGCCGACCTTTCCGTGCCATCCCTAGCTGGCCGACCTTTCCGTGCCATCCCTAGCTGGCCGACCTTTCTGTGCCATCCCTAGCTGGCCAACCTCTCCATGCCATCCCTAGCTGGCCGACCTTTCCGTGCCATCCCTAGCTGGCCGACCTTTTCGTGCCATCCCTAGCTGGCCGACCTTTCCGTGCCATCCCTAGCTGGCCGACCTTTCCGTGCCATCCCTAGCTGGCCGACCTTTCCGTGCCATCCCTAGCTGGCCGACCTTTCTGTGCCATCCCTAGCTGGCCGACCTTTCTGTGCCATCCCTAGCTGGCCAACCTCTCCATGTCATCCCTAGCTGGCCGACCTTTCCGTGCCATCCCTAGCTGGCCGACCTTTCCGTGCCATCCCTAGCTGGCCGACCTTTCTGTGCCATCCCTAGCTGGCCAACCTCTCCATGCCATCCCTAGCTGGCCGACCTTTCCATGCCATCCCTAGCTGGCCGACCTTTCCGTGCCATCCCTAGCTGGCCGACCTTTCCGTGCCATCCCTAGCTGGCCGACCTTTCCGTGCCATCCCTAGCTGGCCGACCTTTCCGTGCCATCCCTAGCTGGCCGACCTCTCCATGCCATCCCTAGCTGGCCGACCTTTCTGTGCTCGCGATGCTGTACTTGACGCTGTGGTGGCTGGTGACAGACTTGGCGACGATTGTTCTCAGGATCAAGCGTCCTATTACTTCCCTGGTGGCTAAGGTCTCCTCCTGGGGTCGACACGTCATGCGATGGCAAACAGAGGCGTGTAAAGAGATGCCTTTGGCTACAAGAGACTGTTTGGATAGACGCTGGTTTCCAGTATAGAAATATCGATTGGGATTTACTTTATCGACTGTCCTTTCTCGGGTCATTGATCAAATTAATATTCAAACATGATACTTTTACAAATTGTATAAAACGGACTCACATGTCTCACAGAAAGTCGTCAGGGGTTATGGCACCCAGTGTTGGTAATTAAAATTGGGGCGGGTCGAGTCCCGTTACCTGCCAGAGATCTGCCAGACATTCAAACATATGGCGACCGTTTCCTTGGGTTTCCTTGGCCCGATTAACCCAGACTCTCTTACCACCATCGGGTGTCTATCCGCGTCTGTAATGTAACAGCATAACAGGCAATTAAACTTCGTGCCAGAAGAAATGAAATAAAATGTTTGTAATTTAAACCACTTTCGTGCATATGAACTTGGCCAAGAATACGCCCAGGGGCAATGCCATTAAGCTGGCTAAAGACATATGTAAGCTTACTTATTTATCCCATGGGCTTAGGTTTGTGTCCGGCTTCCAGCTATGCATGCAGCACAGGGGCTTATATTGCAAGATGATGACTTCTTGCTCTGAGAGTTGAATCTAATCGATAAAGATATTATCCTGAGCCAGACAGAGACCCAACTGCTATCATATAGCTTCAAACGGGATACAATCTATTTGAAGCGATTCTGACAACCGATACTTTCTGACATGGACAATAGCTGCTTGTCCTGTGTGAATAACCACCATTGTAAAGAAAAAAAGCAGCACAAGGGGCCTCGTCTGACTCTGTCTCAGAGTCCGTTGAAACGATAGTAAGTACCTGGCCAAACAACAAGATGCGCATATGTAAGACACAACCAGACACCGCGACCTTCACAAGCTACACTATGCTGTGAGAAGGCACAGTTATACAGGAACAGTTATGGAAATCACAAATATAGGGACCATAGTTATACGACCACAGTTAAATAGACCACAGTTACATGGACCGCAGTTATTTGGACCACAGTTATAGGGACCAGTTATATAGACCACAGTTACATGTGGTTGATGGAAGCCATTGCATATTGCATGGGAGGGATACATAAGATGTGAATACTGTGGTAGCCCCCGTTATATGGTGCCGTGCCGATGCCCGGGGCTCCAGGCCGTGGTGCACCCAGGAGGGCTGGGTGCCATGGCAGCCAGCGCTGATAAAGATAAAAGTATCCCGAGGAAAATCAGATTACAATACATATCCCGCAGGTCGGTTTGTCAGTCAGTTGTCTGTCCGCCCGAGTCATACAGGCCGCCAAAATCCTGGAATCCGTTCTCCGGATGGTACAGACCGCTGTAGATGGATCGCGGCGCGGCAAGGATGGAGTCTCCGGAGCCAGGTACACATCCTCCCCCTCCGCAACCCCCCCCCCCCCACCCTACCTCCTCCCCTCCCAGGATTCTGCCAACGGCGGCCAGAGGCTAAGATCCCCCCCCCCTCTCCACTCCCCCTCCTCGTCCTCTCCCGCCAGCCCGCCTGCCCGATCCGGACCATATGGCAGCCGTAGATTACACACACACATTGGAGCCGCTGTTGTAGCGAGTGTCCGGATCGGCAGAGCGTGCCTTATGATCCACCCGCGATCCCGCTTCCGGTGTTCAACTGGATTCAGGCGCCGCAGGGGTTTGTCACTGGACGTCCGTTAGTCAGTCAGTACCATCCCGTCCGTCAGTCAGCCGGCTATATGTCACACCGATCCGGACTGAAGTGCAGCCCGGCGGTCGGTAGTTTATCGGGATATAGCTCTGTCGGTTGGCTGCGATCCGGACTATATCCACCATGGTCACGCCACCAGGTGGCGCTGTGCGTACCTGGATCCTGGCGTAGCTGGATCTCGGTGTGTGTGGTGTAGACAGACCGCATGGATGGAGTGTCTGAATGGACTATTGGTGGGTGGGTGGGTGGAATCTAGATTGACTGGCGCCGGTGTCCGGTATCTGCTGAAGCGAATACAAGGCGTCATGATGCGTAACGGGCGTGCTGGTACTAGGCTGCATATTCAGGACGCTTTAACCACTTTTGGTCATATCGCGTCAACGGGAGAGTGGAGCCATGTCCCCGGGGGGGAACCCCCTACTCTTTGCGAAGAAGGACATGGGATCTTTATCCTGTGACCACACAGACATGGCCGCAGCGGGGCTCGAGCCGCCGATCCACTTGCCGTGAGGCTATCAGGTGGCTAGAGCACTCAAGGCGAGCTCCCCGACTGTTATATCATATAGCTTCAAACGGAATACAATATCTTTGAAACGATTCCGACAACCGATACTTTTAGAATTGAGTAATAGCTGTTTTTCCTCTGACTATAACCACCATTGTAAAGAAACAAAGCAGCACAAGGGGCCTAGTCTGACTCTGTCTCTGTTGAAACGATGGTATTCACCCGGCCACACAAGAAGATGCACACATGTAAAAAAGGTTGTAGCCTATGTTGATGGAAAGCATTGCATGGGAGGGATACATACGGTGTGAATACTGTGTTATCCGGGCCGGCCCCTGTTGTTACTAGGGATATCCAATGTCCCTGTGGTTCCCCACTGTGGTTGCTGTGGTTCTCCAGTGTTGTCCCTGTGGTTCCCCACTGTGGTTGCTGTGGTTCCCCACTGTTGTTGATAGGGTTGCTGAGTAATTGTGTCCACGTGGTCTGAGCAAGCAGGCGCGATATTGGCATGAACCAATTGACAAGAAGCATATGCAAGGTACACCTGTCCACATGTTATTGGTTGAACATTAACAGGGGCTTGCACCGATAATCCTCAATTAGTTTCGCGAGTCGCTGCTGTGAATACAAAACAGACAAACGTTCCGGTGGATGATATTCCATGCTTCGTGCATTTCTCACTTCCCCAGCTTCTCGTCCTAGAACTCGGCAATGGCTGGGGACAGGGAGTGCGGGGCGGTTCCTGTCGCCTGGAACCAAGAAGAGGGTTTATATAACATTCTAGTTGTCAGGAGTTTTATTTCCACAAAACAATTCCTTTAGCGCTACAGCTTATATACACAATATTACCATTACAAAAAAAGCGGCGGCCACCATGAGGAAGTGATACTACCGAGACCGACTCGCAGCGCCACCTGGCGGCACTGGCCTGTAGGTGCGTTGGAGCGTGAATCTTGGGTGGTACGGTGGGGGGGGGGGGGGGGGGTAGGAGGGGGGAGAGGGCACATAACCGGACCGAGGTTCTATCTGGTGTGTTGATGGGAATTCCCCATTGAGACAAAACACGTGGCCTGCTGTGTGTGTGTGGGCGAGGGAGGGGGGCGCCTTGGTCACGGGGAGTGGCACACCCCATCCCCCCCGGGCCAAAGTCCCGGGATGGTACCGCTGAGGCCAATCGTCCTCCGTGACCCCCAGACCAACGACAGTGACGTCACCGGCGTCGCATGGGGCCTTCATTGCTCAGTAGGTAGCTTACGCAGCTGCAGATCTATCAAGCCGATGTCAATCCTGGAAACTTCATTGGGAGTCTGATTGAATATTATCGGAAGAATTCATCTCAGCGTGGTTCAGCCCCCGTCATACATACTTTCCATTTTATTTGTTTTTATGTATAAGAAAACTTTCCCTGGTGCACGTCATAGGCTGTCAGCTGACTCCAACCCACGCACTGTCTATCTACATGGCTTTTCAAGGCCGTATCCAGCGTTACCATAGCAACATACAGTCATCGTTTAGGAATCTATTTCATTCCCCCGACCAACCTTTTTCATATCAACGCGCATCAGGTGTCGAATTTCGCTATAAATTTGTTGCGCAATATTGCGAGTTGTGTTGGTTAGTCTGCCGATGGCATTTCACGACGGGTGAATCACGTTGGAGACATGGACACGAATGTCACGGTAACGGTTTGTCACTTGTACCTGTCGCTTCGTTGGTGGTTATAGCCTTGTTATCTGATAGACGGATCCAGGCTGTCAGTCATTCGCTGACGTCAGTGTTGCTGTTATCCCATCATGTGGTGAACAAATGCCTGCCACGTGCGTTATGTCGAAAAAACAAAGCAGTCACGTTTCAGAGATGATTACTTCTGACTTGTGCTTACCATCAGCTATAATTGTCAATTTCATACTCACGATTAAGGAAAAAGGACTCAAGCGTGGGCGGGGCTTAGTGTTGGAGTGACAAGCGTGGGCGGGGCTTAGTGTTGGAGTGACAAGCGTGGGCGGGGCTTAGTGTCGGCGTATAGATCTGTCTATAGGGAGCAGTTCCTCCTTGTTGCCTGACCTGAATGTCTGAGACACATACCCCCCTTTTTCCTTACCCTACGCCCATCCGCACCACCCACCCCGACCCACTCCAAGATGGTGGTGCTCTTTGTCCTGGCGATGCGATCCAGAGAGGAGGAAATAGGGGTGGAGGGGTGGGCGTACTTTAGGTGGGTCTGCTCTAAATGTAGGTCTTCAGTAGGTGTCCCGTGCCCAGGCTGGCCACACCCACGTGCATGGGAACACCACGTTACCCCCTGCGGCATGACCCACAAGTGCGACTGATCAGACGGCGTGCTGTGACTGACCAGACGGCGTGCTGTGACTGACCAGACGGCATGCTGTGACTGACCAGACGGCGTGCTGTGACTGACCAGACGGCACGCTGTGACTGATCAGACGGCGTGCTGTGACTGACCAGACAGACGGCGTGCTGTGTCTGACCAGACGGCGTGCTGTGACTGACCACACAGGCGGCGTGCTGTGACGGACCAGACGGCGTGCTGTGACTGACCAGACGGGGTGATGTGACTGACCAGACGGCGTGCTGTGACTGACCAGACGGCGTGCTGTGACTGACCAGACGGGGTGATGTGACTGACCAGACAGACGGCGTGCTGTGTCTGACCAGACGGCACGCTGTGACTGATCAGACGGCGTGCTGTGACTGACCAGACGGCACGCTGTGACTGACCAGACGGCGTGCTGTGTCTGACCAGACGGCATGTTGTGACTGACCAGACGGCGTGCTGTGACTGACCACACAGACGGCGTGCTGTGACTGACCAGACGGCGTGCTGTGTCTGACCAGACGGGGTGATGTGACTGACCAGACGGCACGCTGTGACTGACCAGACAGACGGCGTGCTGTGACTGACCAGACGGCGTGCTGTGACTGACCAGACGGCGTGCTGTGACTGACCAGACGGGGTGATGTGACTGACCAGACGGCACGCTGTGACTGACCAGACGGCGTGCTGTGACTGACCAGACGGCGTGCTGTGACTGACCAGACGGCGTGCTGTGACTGACCAGACGGCGTGCTGTGTCTGACCAGACGACGTGCGGTGACTGACCAGACGGCGTGCTGTGACTGACCAGACGGCGTGCTGTGACTGACCAGACGGCGTGCTGTGTCTGACCAGACGGGGTGATGTGACTGACCAGACGGCGTGCTGTGTCTGACCAGACGGCGTGCTGTGACTGACCAGACAGACGGCGTGCTGTGTCTGACCAGACGGCGTGCTGTGACTGACCAGACGGCGTGCTGTGACTGACCAGACGGCGTGCTGTGTCTGACCAGACGGCGTGCTGTGACTGATCAGACGGGGTGATGTGACTGACCAGACGGCGTGCTGTGACTGACCAGACGGCGTGCTGTGACTGACCAGACAGACGGCGTGCTGTGTCTGACCAGACGGCGTGCTGTGACTGACCAGACGGCGTGCTGTGACTGACCAGACGGCGTGCTGTGACTGATCAGACGGCGTGTTGTGACTGACCAGACGGCGTGCTGTGACTGACCAGACGGCGTGCTGTGACTGACCAGACGGCGTGCTGTGACTGACCAGACAGACGGCGTGCTGTGTCTGACCAGACGGCGTGCTGTGACTGACCAGACGGCGTGCTGTGACTGACCAGACGGCGTGCTGTGACTGATCAGACGGCGTGTTGTGACTGACCAGACGGGGTGATGTGACTGACCAGACGACGTGCTGTGACTGACCAGACGGCGCGCTGTGACTGACCAGACGGGGTGCTGTGACTGACCAGACGGCGTGCTGTGACTGACCAGACGGGGTGATGTGACTGACCAGACGGCGTGCTGTGACTGACCAGACGGCGTGCTGTGACTGACCAGACGGCATGCTGTGACGGACCAGACGGCGTGCTGTGACTGACCAGACGGCGTGCTGTGACTGACCAGACGGCACGCTGTGACTGATCAGACAGACGGCGTGCTGTGTCTGACCAGACGGCGTGCTGTGACTGACCAGACGGCGTGCTGTGACTGACCAGACGGCGTGCTGTGACTGACCAGACGGCGTGCTGTGACTGACCAGACGGGGTGCTGTGACTGACCAGACGGCGTGCTGTGACTGATCAGACGGCGTGTTGTGACTGACCAGACGGCGTGCTGTGACTGACCAGACGGGGTGATGTGACTGACCAGACGGCGTGCTGTGACTGACCAGACGGCGTGCTGTGACTGACCAGACGGCATGCTGTGACGGACCAGACGGCGTGCTGTGACTGACCAGACGGCGTGCTGTGACTGACCAGACGGCGTGCTGTGACTGACCAGACGGCGTGCTGTGACTGACCAGACGGGGTGATGTGACTGACCAGACGGCGTGCTGTGACTGACCAGACGGCACGCTGTGACTGATCAGACAGACGGCGTGCTGTGTCTGACCAGACGGCGTGCTGTGACTGACCAGACGGCGTGCTGTGACTGACCAGACGGGGTGATGTGACTGACCAGACGGCGTGCTGTGACTGACCAGACGGCACGCTGTGACTGATCAGACAGACGGCGTGCTGTGTCTGACCAGACGGCGTGCTGTGACTGACCAGACGGCGTGCTGTGACTGACCAGACGGCGTGCTGTGACTGACCAGACGGCGTGCTGTGTCTGACCAGACGGCATGCTGTGACTGACCAGACGGCGTGCTGTGACTGACCAGACGGCGTGCTGTGACTGACCAGACGGCGTGCTGTGACTGACCAGACGGCGTGCTGTGACTGACCAGACGGCGTGCTGTGACTGACCAGACGGGGTGATGTGACTGACCAGACGGCGTGCTGTGACGGACCAGACGGCGTGCTGTGACTGACCAGACGGCGTGCTGTGACTGACCAGACGGCGTGCTGTGACTGACCAGACAGACGGCGTGCTGTGTCTGACCAGACGGCGTGCTGTGACTGACCAGACGGCGTGCTGTGACTGACCAGACGGCGTGCTGTGACTGACCAGACGGCGTGATGTGACTGACCAGACGGCGTGCTGTGACTGACCAGACGGCGTGCTGTGACTGACCAGACGGCGTGCTGTGACTGACCAGACGGCGTGCTGTGACTGACCAGACGGCGTGCTGTGACTGACCAGACGGGGTGATGTGACTGACCAGACGGCGTGCTGTGACGGACCAGACGGCGTGCTGTGACTGACCAGACGGCGTGCTGTGACTGACCAGACGGCGTGCTGTGACTGACCAGACAGACGGCGTGCTGTGTCTGACCAGACGGCGTGCTGTGACTGACCAGACGGCGTGCTGTGACTGACCAGACGGCGTGCTGTGACTGACCAGACGGCGTGCTGTGACTGACCCGACGGCGTGCTGTGACTGACAGACGGCGTGCGGTGACTGACCAGACGGCGTGCTGTGACTGACCAGACGGACGGCGTGCTGTGTCTGACCAGACGGCGTGCTGTGACTGACCAGACGGCGTGCTGTGACTGACCAGACAGACGGCGTGCTGTGTCTGACCAGACGGCGTGCTGTGACTGACCAGACGGCGTGCTGTGACTGACCAGACGGCACGCTGTGACTGACCAGACAGACGGCGTGCTGTGTCTGACCAGACGGCGTGCTGTGACTGACCAGACGGCGTGCTGTGACTGACCCGACGGCGTGCTGTGACTGACCAGACGGACGGCGTGCTGTGTCTGACCAGACGGCGTGCTGTGACTGACCAGACGGCGTGCTGTGACTGACCAGACAGACGGCGTGCTGTGTCTGACCAGACGGCGTGCTGTGTCTGACCAGACGGCGTGCTGTGACTGACCAGACGGCGTGCTGTGTCTGACCAGACGGCGTGCTGTGACTGACCAGACGGCGTGCTGTGACTGACCAGACGGCACGCTGTGACTGACCAGACGGCGTGCTGTGTCTGACCAGACGGCACGCTGTGACTGACCAGACGGCGTGCTGTGACTGACCAGACGGCGTGCTGTGACTGACCAGACGGCGTGCTGTGACTGACCAGACAGACGGCGTGCTGTGACTGACCAGACGGCGTGCTGTGACTGACCAGACAGACGGCGTGCTGTGACTGACCAGACGGCGTGCTGTGTCTGACCAGACGGCGTGCTGTGACTGACCAGACGGCGTGCTGTGACTGACCAGACAGTGTGCTCTGACTGACCAGACGGCACGCTGTGACTGACCAGACAGACGGCGTGCTGTGACTGACCAGACGGCGTGCTGTGACTGACCAGACGGCGTGCTGTGACTGACCAGACGGCGTGCTGTGACTGACCAGACGGCGTGCTGTGACTGACCAGACGGCGTGCTGTGACTGACCAGACGGCGTGCTGTGTCTGACCAGACGGGGTGATGTGACTGACCAGACGGCACGCTGTGACTGACCAGACAGACGGCGTGCTGTGACTGACCAGACGGCGTGCTGTGACTGACCAGACGGCGTGCTGTGACTGACCAGACGGGGTGATGTGACTGACCAGACGGCACGCTGTGACTGACCAGACGGCGTGCTGTGACTGACCAGACGGCGTGCTGTGACTGACCAGACGGCGTGCTGTGTCTGACCAGACGGGGTGATGTGACTGACCAGACGGCACGCTGTGACTGACCAGACAGACGGCGTGCTGTGACTGACCAGACGGCGTGCTGTGACTGACCAGACGGCGTGCTGTGACTGACCAGACGGGGTGATGTGACTGACCAGACGGCACGCTGTGACTGACCAGACGACGTGCTGTGACTGACCAGACGGCGTGCTGTGACTGACCAGACGGCGTGCTGTGACTGACCAGACGGCGTGCTGTGACTGACCAGACGGCGTGCTGTGACTGACCAGACGGGGTGATGTGACTGACCAGACGGCGTGCTGTGACTGACCAGACGGCGTGCTGTGACTGACCAGACGGGGTGATGTGACTGACCAGACGGCGTGCTGTGTCTGACCAGACGGCGTGCTGTGACTGACCAGACGGGGTGATGTGACTGACCAGACGGCGTGCTGTGACTGACCAGACGGGGTGCTGTGACTGACCAGACGGCGTGCCGTGACTGACCAGACGGCGTGCTGTGACTGACCAGACGGCACGCTGTGACTGACCAGACGGCATGCTGTGACTGACCAGACGGCATGCTGTGACTGACCAGACGGCGTGCTGTGACTGACCAGACGGCGTGCTGTGACTGACCAGACGGCGTGCTGTGACTGACCAGACGGCATGCTGTGACTGACCAGACGGGGTGCTGTGACTGACCAGACGGCGTGCTGTAACTGACCTGATGGGGTGCTGTGACTGACCAGACGGCGTGCTGTAACTGACCTGATGGGGCGGCCAGTGTCAGCGGCTCGCTGCCCACCAGAGCTTCGCCGTCACTCGTTTTTGTCGTTTCTACCACGTGGTAATGGTGTCGTTAGTTGTAGTACCGGGGTCAAGGTCATGTGAAGGGCAGTTAGTTGGAGAACAGGATGTGGGAAGGAAGCGATGTGGAGGTTGTGGGGGGAGATAGGGGAGGAGAGAATGAGGAGGTATAGAGATGGGGAGGGGACGTATACTGTATGTTATTGAGAGGTGATGGTGGTGGATGGAAGGAGACAAAATGGCAAAGAAAGAGGAGACGCCAGGAAGGAAACCAGGATCGTGGAGTATCATGTGGGGTTTACGGTACGTAGTTCATCAGGGGCGGGGGGGGGGGGGGTGCGACCTGACGGCATGATAAGAAACGTTAAAGGGAACCGCCAGCCTGGCCTCTAACGCTGCTTTACCGATTCATATAATACCCAATTGTCCAATTGTCTTCTGCTTACCAGTCGGCCGAAACGAAGCGTTAACACTCACCAATTTAATTTTAAGATGTAAACTTTCGGTGCAGATCGTGATTAAATTAGGTTGGTCTCCCGCTTTAATCGAAGGAAGGTGGCACACAGAAGACGTGTCAGGTAGCGGAGATGCATGGATAAGTGAAGGGATAATAACGCACCCGTTTTGGGGGAAATGGAAGATGAAGATGGGGAAAAGACGGAAGTGATGAGACGGGGGACAGGGGGTACGGACAATAGAAAGCCAGAAAGCTGGACGCAATATGGAGATGAATGGAACAGAAGAGGAATGAGATTGGAGGAGGGGGTAGGGGTGAAGCTTGAATAGAGGGAGTCGGGTGGGGTGCAGCTGGTGCGGGGGGGGGGGGGTGTTTGGAGCTTTATTGGAGAGGGAGGACAGGGCGGGGAGGGTATAAAGGCACGAGGAAGGCCAAGACATGGATGCTATGTGACCCACAGGAAGTCGCGAAGCCCCTGCGTTATCAGGCGACCTACGCGGGAGATGAGGATATGGTCGAAGCCATCTAGGGTGAAGGGCAGACACCTTGAAAAGGAACCTTCTTGCACTAATAGAGTATCTCATGCAGCAAGTAGATAAGCTGATAAGCCTAATTGCGCCCCGACGTGCGTTGAAGATGCTGGAAAACATGGTTGCGATTGTGCACATGAGGGCACAATAGACCGATCCAGGCTGTCAATCATTCACTGACGTCACTGTTGCTTTTATCCAATCACGTGGTGAAAAAAGGTCTCCCATGTGCTTTATTTCGGACCAACAAGTCGGATAAACAAAGCAGCATGTTACTTTCTTGTCAGTTTCAGAGACGACTACTTCTCACTTTTACCTACCATCAGCTATGCTTGTCAATTTCATACTCACGAGTAAGGCAAAGGATCTCAAGCGTGGGCGGGGCTTAGTGTTGGAGCCTGGATCGGTTTATTGGACCAAGGAACCTCCGAGGACTCACAGTATGAGTGATACGTACCCCAGGTAGCCACGATGCCAGGCAGATCGACGATATGCATTACTCCTATATCAAAAAAAGTATTTAAAAGTACGCCAAACGGTCATAGTGTGCAGGTAAATGCGATGAAGTTTTTTTTTTTTTTTTTATTTCATAGGCAGCACAAACACATTACATAATAACCAAAACGTAGCGGTGGTTTCATAGTAAACAAAAATAATGTCTCTACCGTAGCTTACTGGCAATCGAGGGCATTTCGCAGAGGACTCCACTTGTTATCGAAAATCATTAAACTGTACCCGCCTTTATCATGCGAAATATATTTTTCTATTTGATAGTAAAACTTGATTGCATTTTTACACCCTTGAAAAGACGGCTTACTACCTTTCCATTTACTACCATATATATATCTTTTAATTATCAATAGTATATGGTTGAAAAGATTGCCATATTTATTCTTAGAGATTCCAAGCAAGATTATTTTCTTTGAAAACAAATTAACAATGTTAATTTCAATGTACTGTTCCAACCATGTGACCAATGTTACCCAAAGTTGCCTTATATAGGGACACTCGCAAAAAAGATGCATTATAGTTTCCGGGTCTGTGTGACAAAACGAACAATTGTCATTCTCTCGTATCTTGCAGGTCTTAAGATATACATTTGTGGCGGTAGTATGATGCAATATGTCAAATTGAAAGCTCCTTAATCGCTCATCAATAGTAGCTGTGTACGGCAATTTATAAAAACATTTCCATTCAGGGGTTGAGATCGTACATCGAAGTTCTCCTTCCCATTTAGTTTCATTGCGTTTATTAACCTTAAGACACTTGACAAGATTATTATAGATATAATGACATGTTCGTTTCTCTCGGGATACCTTCTCCAAACAAGTATTTTCAAAATTTACCGCAATTTCTTGATATGTGCTACATGTCTGCTTCCACTCTCTTGGAAGACAATGCATCAGGCTATAAAAGTCAGCAAAATTTATACTTGTATTGTAGCGCTCCTTAAATTCTACCCATCCAAGTAGATCTCCGTTATCATTAAGTAAATCCTTAAAATAACACAGCCCTTTATTTATGAACTCTTTTTTCCTGGAAATTACGTTTTGGTTGGTTAGAAAATACGTGTTCCAAATTGGATACCTATATACGTCGTAACTAGAATCTACACTTTGGGTTTTCAGATAGAAATACCAGGCTTTCACGACCTCGGCCCAAAAAGGATTTCGAACTTTACAATATGGTACTAACGATCGAGGATCTAGCTCCCACAACAACTTTTTTTCCTCACAAATGATATCTTGAAAAAGTTGTTGCCACGTCCCAGAAGTATTTATAAGGCGTGGAATCCATGCAAGCTTAAGCGCTTTAAAGAATTACGGAACATGAGTGTTACCTACACCTCCAGCTTCAATGGACTGGCAAATCTGATTCATCGAAACTTTGGATTTTCTACCTTTCCAAATGTAATTGCGGATTGCACTGGTGAGCTTGTCCATATACGCCTGTCCCGGCGTGGGTAAGGCCGATATAACATGCACCAGCTTAGGTAACGCTACAGACTTTACTACCATCACCCTTCCCCTGAGTGACAGGTTTCGCTTGCCATATGCTTGTAATATTCTACTGAATTCTACTAGTTTACTGTCGTAGTTTAATGATTCTATCCAAATCTAGTGTAAATTTAATACCCAACAATGTAAATTCATGTAAATTCAAATGCGATGAAGTTATGTTTCGTAATTTAAGGGTGCACACCTATAAATATCGGTGACGCGATGATGGTGGGAAGGGTCGGTCTGGCATTACGTACCCAGGATGTCGCCTGTGTGAGGTCGGGGTATGACATCAAATAACGACGACAAAACTTAAACCGGAAACTTTGATCTGATGACGGCTGGGCGGGTGCGCGTTCCCACTCCCTAGACGCTCCCTGGGTGGCCGCCCGCCAGGTACTGGGAGGCAGGTGGGGGTTAGTGGGATGAATGGAGGAGAGGATGGCGGGATGGGGGGAGGGGAGGGGGGGGGGAGCTCCTAGGATCTGGAGCTGACTCCGGGCAGTCGCCAGCGGGGAGAGTGGGCACATCTCTGTTTATGTCTGCAGTGTAGACCGTTCCCCTCACCCATCCTCAATGGCCTAGCCGAGCTGTACTGAGGCAGTGGTAGACCGCACCGGGCACCCAGTGATGGTCATCGGAATATGGTTCAACGTAGGCCAAAGTAATGGGCTCGACATGGCCATATTTACATGCATTAAGATAAGATAAATCTTTATTTAGCATCGATAGTAAACAGTAAACAATAAAAGTGGTACAAGCGGCAAGTACCATTGACTGGCAAAGACGTGATGAATTAGGTACATATGACGCGGGTTGCATACATGTATAGGACATTGTGTCATATGTACTATGCCTTTACAGTTATATCATTACACCTAAGCATGGTGTTTCTTTGTTATATACATGCATTATATCTAATACATATCTGTTTACTTATTATAGACATGGCTATATTATATTTATACTTTCATAAATATGAGAGATAAATATATTGTTGTCTATAAGTGCAGTATCTCCATCCTGCTCTCTCGACGCTTATTCTCATGGCATCGGGACACTGATCCCGATCTACAGGAAAGTAGGATATCCGTCCGTATATCAGGTGATTATATAATGTATGTAAGATTACTGTGTGTAAAACATACTATGAAATGACTTTAAATGTGACTCATGTAGCGTTTTGGGGAAAAAAAAAAAAAAAAAAAAAAAAAATATTCGTCCGCTTGTGCATGCCTCTATTGCACCATCTGTCTATCCTTTTTTCCTCCTCCATTAATTGTGAACGCACTCACCTTCCTCTCGCGCTCTCTGGGTCACAGCTCCCCGCTGCTTCCAGCTCTGGGGCAGGACTTTCATCCGGTCGTCTCAGATCCAGACCGGCTTTTTGCACGCCAGGTCACCCAGCCACATGGCACTGATTGACCTGGAGCGCCCAGGTGCGAACTCTTCCGGATCCAGCGTCAGGTAGATCCGGCCAGCTTAAATCCGGATGCAGGAGGGGGAGGGGGGGGGGGGAGGATTAATAAATTGGAGGGAAATGCGTCCACTTTTTCCGCCTCTAACACATGATCTACTGTTTCCTCCTACCCTACTTACCTTGCTTGCTTATGATAAGAAATGTGTTGTGTGTCCCAGATGTGGATGTGACGGTGGAGGTGCATTATGTGCAGGTGTGTCGGCTGTACAGCGGCCAATAAGTGGGGTAAAACTAGGACAAAGATAACCCCCGGCATAGCTGTTTGCCTATCCACAGGTGGTTGAGGCACAGCGCTCGGGTTCAGCGCTCCCGTGCCGTCTTTCCCCGCCGCTGTGAAGTCCAAATCGCAGCTGTATGGGACATTAACGTGCCAGTTTCCTATTCCACCTTTCTGCTTTCATTGATATATTGGATGCGGATGACAAGCACGAAGATTCGGTCCGTCTCCTTCCCGGCCCCCGTTGTCATCTGCAGATATTGCAATCAATCAGCGAGAGGCAAGGTTTACTCCGAGACCGCGGTATCTACCGTAGAACCGGCTACGCTTCGGAAAGCATGGACCCTGTCAGTTTTACGTACGCACCAGTCTCCAACTTACAGCGTTTTCCGTCGCCAAAAATATTTCGGCATTTAGGGCTTTGAGATGATGGCGTAAGTTTGCGAAAATGTGTAGACATTCCGGACAGATGAATTGAGATATATTAGGATATCCGTTTTTCTTATTAATGGCTGCATGATTCATTATTCTGGCCGTCATATATACAATAATAATACATAATTATAATGACTTTGTTATGCCTCCGTTATTGTCAAACAAATCCAATATGGTAGACCGTTCGCTTGCACTTTGCCTATACAGATCAACATATTAATTAAGGTACTTGTCTACGCATGGTTTCAAAAGAATAGAGAATAACTGTATTTAAGGTGAGAATTGTTTAACCGACTTGCTATAAAATTGTCTTAATTATCGTCAGTGCACCCTGGGTAATGATAAAGAGAACTACACGGTGACATGCTGTCATTTCTGCAGCCCATGAAAGGGGTTTATCGCGGCTGTAGCTTACAAACCTATGGCCGCGCCATGACAACTGCTCCTGCTGGCACGCCGCATAGAGATCGTTGTTCTACTCATAAAGACAGTGTTTAGTGTCGCGATTTGACTGACAAGTAATCTACATTTACAACGAGCCTTCTGGTCATTAAGGACAGAACTCTGTCTCGGAAGATATGAGTCTAAGCAACATTGTGAGGAGCGCTGGCGGTTTTAGTACGTGTTTCTGTTATTACACATGACGATCGTGATTAAATTTAATGTCCGCCGTCCATATAACTAGCAGAAGCTTTTGATGTAGCCATTTTGCCACATTTAGCTACAAAGGGGTTCGCTAATTAAACCTATTTGTACCCCCATCAACCTATCTCCCAGCAACATGTATCTGCTCTTGTCAGCATCTAGCAACATATATCTGCTATTGTGAGCATCTGGCAAAATGTATCTGCTCTTGTCAGCATCTAGAAACACGTATCTGTTCTTGTCAGCATCTAGCAACATATATCTGCTATTGTGAGCATCTGGCAAAATGTATCTGCTCTTGTCAGCATCTAGAAACACGTATCTGTTCTTGTCATCATCTAGCAACATGTATCTGCACTTGCCAGCATCTGGAAACACGTATCTGCTCTTGTCAGCATCTAGCTACATGTATCTGCTCTTGTCCGCATCTAGTTAGCAACGACGATGACAGTAGCAACATCTTGCAACTGACAACAGCAATGATCATGATGAAATTATTATCAAGAAACAGGCATGAGCTGCACCTAGCAACACGTATCTGTTGTATCAACACAGCTACAGACCTCCGCAATTATACAATTATGGGCATTTAGCAAGAAACATTTGCTTTAATCATCATGTACCAACCGACATAAGCGATTATGGGCATTTAGCAACAAACATCCGCTCTAATCATCATGTACCAACCGACATAAGCGATTATGGTTGACAAGCATCATTATAAGCATCCATCTTAAACATCTGCATCTGTTTAGGGACAGACATTACATGTGTCAGCCAGGACGACAGCGGTGTGCCTTGGGCGTCCATGGTAAGTGATATTGAGGACGCCGCGGTATCGCCTTTGCCAAAATATAACGTTAACTACTGATTTCCATAGTCCCGCACATAAATTAGTATTATAGTGGATAGATGCAAACGACTTGGTCAAAATATGTTTATATTACGGTCGTTACTTATCTAAGATAGTTGCATAGTCTATAAAATAATAAACGACAAAAAAATTGAGGCACACGAAGAGATGCATTTGGTCGCTATATTTGAATAACATCCAATGAAAAAGGGAATTAACAAGAAACAAAAATGCCGGGTATCAGACTTTATGTCAGAGACGCTTGTGTGTCCATAACCCCACAGGGGGCACCTCTGTCGAGGCGCTCATCCGCACGAAGTCCGTATCTAACCCGACCAGGCACCCTTCCTCATCTAGCGGCCTGGTCCCCGGCAGAATCGGTCCTTTCACTGCTCACCCCCCCCCCTCCCCCGCCCCCCCCCCTTCGACTCTACCCGCGGCGGATATCTACAAACACTGCGGCCTCTGTGGACGCTCGGCTGACTGACACCAGTGCATTGTGGGTAATTCCATGAATTGTGAAGCCAACTGACCCATCTCGATCCCTCCACTCTTATTTGCGCTGCATCGCCTCCCCAATCCTCCACTTACCCTCTCTCCCCAATCCTCTCCTTCCCCAAGCCACACCCCAACCATTCAATCTCACTCTAGCTCTTGTTCGGGCCGCCGTTCCATGCCCCACGAATTCCGCGTCCGTGACCCCGACCCCCGCCCCCCTCTGGCGTCAATGGCATCCTTGGCGTCACTGGCATCCCTGGCGTCAATGGAGTCAACGGCATCCTTGGTGTCCCTGGTGCCCCTGGTGTCCCTGGTATCCTTGGTGTCCCTGGTATCCTTGGTGTCCCTGGTATCCTTGGCGTCAATGACGTCAATGGCGTCAATGGCGTCATTGGCGTCAGTGGCGATAATGGCGTCAATGGCCTTAATGGCGTCCTTGGCGTCAACGGCGTTCTCTTGAGTCTCACACGGTTTATGAAACCCCTGTAATCAATCGTAATCAATCGGATAATGGTGATGTAGCCGTTTGAGTGTCCGACTTGCAATGAGACGAGGACTGGCGTCGTGCAATGAGACGAGGACTGGCGTCTTGCCATCAGACGAGGACTGGCGTCTTGCAATGAGACGAGGACTGGCGTCGTGCAATGAGACGAGGACTGGCGACTTGCAATGAGACGAGGACTGGCGTCTTGCAATGAGACGAGGACTGGCGTCTTGCAATCAGACGAGGACTGGCGTCTGCCAATGAGACGAGGACTGGCGTCTTGCCATCAGACGAGGACTGGCGTCTTGCAATGAGACGAGCACTGGCGTCTTGCAATCAGACGAGGACTGGCGACTTGCAATGAGACGAGGACTGGCGTCTTGCAATGAGACGAGGACTGGCGTCTTACCATCAGACGAGGACTGGCGTCGTGCAATGAGACGAGGACTGGCGTCTTGCCATCAGACGAGGACTGGCGTCTTGCATTGAGACGAGGACTGGCGTCTTGCAATCAGACGAGGACTGGCGACTTCCAATCAGACGAGGACTGGCGTCTTGCAATGAGACGAGGACTGGGGTCTTGCAATCAGACGAGGACTGGCGACTTGCAATGAGACGAGGACTGGCGTCTTACCATCAGACGAGGACTGGCGTCGTGCAATGAGACGAGGACTGGCGTCTTGCCATCAGACGAGGACTGGCGTCTTGCAATCAGACGAGGACTGGCGTCGTGCAATGAGACGAGGACTGGCGTCTTGCCATCAGACGAGGACTGGCGTCTTGCAATCAGACGAGGACTGGCGTCTTGCAATGAGACGAGGACTGGCGTCGTGCAATGAGACGAGGACTGGCGTCTTGCCATCAGACGAGGACTGGCGTCTTACCATCAGACGAGGACTGGCGTCTTGCCATCAGACGAGGACTGGCGTCGTGCAATGAGACGAGGACTGGCGTCTTGCCATCAGACGAGGACTGGCGTCGTGCAATGAGACGAGGACTGGCGTCTTGCAATCAGATGAGGACTGGTGTCTTGCAATCAGACGAGGACTGGCGTCGTGCAATGAGACGAGGACTGGCGTCTTGCAATGAGACGAGGACTGGCGTCTTGCAATCAGACGAGGACTGGCGACTTGCAATGAGACGAGGACTGGCGTCTTACCATCAGACGAGGACTGGCGTCGTGCAATGAGACGAGGACTGGCGTCTTGCCATCAGACGAGGACTGGCGTCTTGCAATCAGACGAGGACTGGCGTCGTGCAATGAGACGAGGACTGGCGTCTTGCCATCAGACGAGCACTGGCGTCTTGCAATCAGACGAGGACTGGCGTCGTGCAATGAGACGAGGACTGGCGTCGTGCAATGAGACGAGGACTGGCGTCTTGCCATCAGACGAGGACTGGCGTCTTGCAATCAGACGAGGACTGGCGTCGTGCAATGAGACGAGGACTGGCGTCTTGCAATGAGACGAGGACTGGCGTCTTGCAATCAGACGAGGACTGGCGGCTTGCAATGAGACGAGGACTGGCGTCTTACCATCAGACGAGGACTGGCGTCTTGCCATCAGACGAGGACTGGCGTCGTGCAATGAGACGAGGACTGGCGTCTTGCCATCAGACGAGGACTGGCGTCGTGCAATGAGACGAGGACTGGCGTCTTGCAATCAGACGAGGACTGGCGTCTTGCAATGAGACGAGGACTGGCGTCTTGCCATCAGACGAGGACTGGCGTCTTGCCATCAGACGGGGACTGGCGACTTGCAATGAGACGAGGACTGGCGACTTGCAATCAGACGAGGACTGGCGTCTTGCAATGAGACGAGGACTGGCGTCTTGCAATCAGACGAGGACTGGCGTCTTGCCATCAGACGAGGACTGGCGTCTTGCCATCAGACGGGGACTGGCGACTTGCAATGAGACGAGGACTGGCGACTTGCAATGAGACGAGGACTGGCGACTTGCAATCAGACGAGGACTGGCGTTGTGCAATCAGACGAGGACTGGCGTCTTGCAATGAGACGAGGACTGGCGTCTTGCAATGAGACGAGGACTGGCGTCTTGCAATGAGACGAGGACTGGCGACTTGCAATGAGACGAGGACTGGCGACTTGCAATCAGACGAGGACTGGCGTTGTGCAATCAGACGAGGACTGGCGTCTTGCAATGAGACGAGGACTGGCGTCTTGCAATGAGACGAGGACTGGCGTCTTGCAATGAGACGAGGACTGGCGTCTTGCGATGAGACGAGGACTGGCGTTGTGCAATCAGACGAGGACTGGCGTCTTGCATTGAGACGAGGACTGGCGTTGTGCAATGAGACGAGGACTGGCGACTTGCAATGAGACGAGGACTGGCGACTTGCAATCAGACGAGGACTGGCGTCTTGCAATGAGACGAGGACTGGCGTCTTGCAATGAGACGAGGACTGGCGTCTTGCGATGAGACGAGGACTGGCGTTGTGCAATCAGACGAGGACTGGCGTCTTGCAATGAGACGAGGACTGGCGTCTTGCAATGAGACGAGGACTGGCGTCGTGCAATGAGACGAGGACTGGCGTCTTGCAATGAGACGAGGACTGGCGTCGTGCAATGAGACGAGGACTGGCGTCTTGCAATGAGACGAGGACTGGCGTCTTGCAATCAGACGAGGACTGGCGTCTTGCAATCAGACGAGGACTGGCGTCTTGCAATCAGACGAGGACTGGCGTCTTACCATCAGACGAGGACTGGCGTCGTGCAATGAGACGAGGACTGGCGTCTTGCAATGCGACGAGGACTGGCGTCTTGCAATGAGACGAGGACTGGCGTCTTGCAATCAGACGAGGACTGGCGTCTTGCAATGAGACGAGGACTGGCGTCTTACAATGAGACGAGGACTGGCGTCTTGCAATGAGACGAGGACTGGCGTCTTGCAATGAGACGAGGACTGGCGTCTTGCAATGAGACGAGGACTGGCGTCGTGCAATGAGACGAGGACTGGCGTCTTGCAATGAGACGAGGACTGGCGTCGTGCAATGAGACGAGGACTGGCGTCTTGCAATGAGAGGAGGACTGGCGTCGTGCAATGAGACGAGGACTGGCGTCTTGCAATGAGACGAGGACTGGCGTCTTGCAATCAGACGAGGACTGGCGTCTTGCAATCAGACGAGGACTGGCGTCTTGCAATCAGACGAGGACTGGCGTCTTGCAATGAGACGAGGACTGGCGTCTTACCATCAGACGAGGACTGGCGTCGTGCAATGAGACGAGGACTGGCGTCTTGCAATGCGACGAGGACTGGCGTCTTGCAATGAGACGAGGACTGGCGTCTTGCAATGAGACGAGGACTGGCGTCTTGCAATGAGACGAGGACTGGCGTCTTACAATGAGACGAGGACTGGCGTCTTGCAATGAGACGAGGACTGGCGTCTTGCAATGAGACGAGGACTGGCGTCTTGCAATGAGACGAGGACTGGCGACTTGCAATGAGACGAGGACTGGCGTTGTGCAATGAGACGAGGACTGGCGACTTGCAATGAGACGAGGACTGGCGTCTTGCAATGAGACGAGGACTGGCGACTTGCAATCAGACGAGGACTGGCGTCTTGCAATGAGACGAGGACTGGCGTCTTGCAATGAGACGAGGACTGGCGTCTTGCAATGAGACGAGGACTGGCGTCTTGCAATCAGACGAGGACTGGCGTCTTGCAATCAGACGAGGACTGGCGTCTTGCAATGAGACGAGGACTGGCGTCTTGCGATGAGACGAGGACTGGCGACTTGCAATCAGACGAGGACTGGCGTCTTGCAATGAGACGAGGACTGGCGACTTGCAATCAGACGAGGACTGGCGTCTTGCAATCAGACGAGGACTGGCGTCTTGCAATGAGACGAGGACTGGCGTCTTGCGATGAGACGAGGACTGGCGTCTTGCAATGAGACGAGGACTGGCGACTTGCAATGAGACGAGGACTGGCGTCTGCCAATCAGACGAGGACTGGCGTCTTGCCATCAGACGAGGACTGGCGTCTTGCCATCAGACGAGGACTGGCGTCGTGCAATGAGACGAGGACTGGCGTCTTGCAATGAGACGAGGACTGGCGACTTGCAATGAGACGAGGACTGGCGACTTGCAATCAGACGAGGACTGGCGTCTTGCCATCAGACGAGGACTGGCGTCTTGCAATGAGACGAGGACTGGCGTCTTGCAATGAGACGAGGACTGGCGTTGTGCAATGAGACGAGGACTGGCGACTTGCAATGAGACGAGGACTGGCGACTTGCAATCAGACGAGGACTGGCGTCTTGCAATGAGACGAGGACTGGCGTCTTGCAATGAGACGAGGACTGGCGTCTTGCGATGAGACGAGGACTGGCGTTGTGCAATCAGACGAGGACTGGCGTCTTGCAATGAGACGAGGACTGGCGTCTTGCAATGAGACGAGGACTGGCGTCGTGCAATGAGACGAGGACTGGCGTCTTGCAATGAGACGAGGACTGGCGTCGTGCAATGAGACGAGGACTGGCGTCTTGCAATGCGACGAGGACTGGCGTCTTGCAATGAGACGAGGACTGGCGTCTTGCCATCAGACGAGGACTGGCGTCTTGCAATGAGACGAGGACTGGCGTCTTACAATGAGACGAGGACTGGCGTCTTGCAATGAGACGAGGACTGGCGTCTTGCAATGAGACGAGGACTGGCGTCTTGCAATGAGACGAGGACTGGCGTCTTGCAATGAGACGAGGACTGGCGTTGTGCAATGAGACGAGGACTGGCGACTTGCAATGAGACGAGGACTGGCGTCTTGCAATGAGACGAGGACTGGCGACTTGCAATGAGACGAGGACTGGCGTCTTGCAATGAGACGAGGACTGGCGTCTTGCAATGAGACGAGGACTGGCGTCTTGCAATCAGACGAGGACTGGCGTCTTGCAATGAGACGAGGACTGGCGTCTTGCAATGAGACGAGGACTGGCGTCTTGCATTGAGACGAGGACTGGCGTCTTGCGATGAGACGAGGACTGGCGACTTGCAATCAGACGAGGACTGGCGTCTTGCAGTGAGACGAGGACTGGCGACTTGCAATCAGACGAGGACTGGCGTCTTGCAATCAGACGAGGACTGGCGTCTTGCAATGAGACGAGGACTGGCGTCTTGCGATGAGACGAGGACTGGCGTCTTGCAATGAGACGAGGACTGGCGACTTGCAATGAGACGAGGACTGGCGTCTGCCAATCCGACGAGGACTGGCGTCTTGCCATCAGACGAGAACTGGCGTCTTGCCATCAGACGAGGACTGGCGTCGTGCAATGAGACGAGGACTGGCGTCTTGCAATGAGACGAGGACTGGCGACTTGCAATGAGACGAGGACTGGCGACTTGCAATCAGACGAGGACTGGCGTCTTGCCATCAGACGAGGACTGGCGTCTTGCAATGAGACGAGGACTGGCGTCTTGCAATGAGACGAGGACTGGCGTCTTACAATGAGACGAGGACTGGCGACTTGCAATGAGACGAGGACTGGCGACTTGCAATCAGACGAGGACTGGCGTCTTGCCATCAGACGAGGACTGGCGACTTGCAATGAGACGAGGACTGGCGACTTGCAATCAGACGAGGACTGGCGTCTTGCAATGAGACGAGGACTGGCGTCTTGCAATGAGACGAGGACTGGCGTCTTGCAATCAGACGAGGACTGGCGTCTTGCAATGAGGACTGGCGTCCTGCCATCAGACGAGGACTGGCGTCTTGCAATCAGACGAGGACTGGCGTCTTGCAATGAGGACTGGCGTCCTGCCATCAGACGAGGACTGGCGTCTTGCAATCAGACGAGGACTGGCGTCTTGCAATCAGACGAGGACTGGCGTCTTGCAATGAGGACTGGCGTCCTGCCATCAGACGAGGACTGGCGTCTGCCAATCAGACGAGGACTGGCGTCTTGCCATCAGACGAGGACTGGCGTCTTGCAATGAGACGAGGACTGGCGTCTGCCAATCAGACGAGGACTGGCGTCTTGCAATGAGACGAGGACTGGCGTCTTGCAATGAGACGAGGACTGGCGTCGTGCAATGAGACGAGGACTGGCGTCTTGCAATGACGACTGGCGTCTTGCAATGAGACGAGGACTGGCGACTTGCAATGAGACGAGGACTGGCGTCTTGCAATGAGACGAGGACTGGCGTCTTGCAATGAGACGAGGACTGGCGTCTTGCAATCAGACGAGGACTGGCGTCTTGCAATCAGACGAGGACTGGCGTCTTGCAATGAGACGAGGACTGGCGTCTTGCAATGAGACGAGGACTGGCGTCGTGCAATGAGACGAGGACTGGCGTCTTGCAATGAGACGAGGACTGGCGTCGTGCAATGAGACGAGGACTGGCGTCTTGCAATGAGAGGAGGACTGGCGTCGTGCAATGAGACGAGGACTGGCGTCTTGCAATGAGACGAGGACTGGCGTCTTGCAATCAGACGAGGACTGGCGTCTTGCAATCAGACGAGGACTGGCGTCTTGCAATCAGACGAGGACTGGCGTCTTGCAATGAGACGAGGACTGGCGTCTTACCATCAGACGAGGACTGGCGTCGTGCAATGAGACGAGGACTGGCGTCTTGCAATGCGACGAGGACTGGCGTCTTGCAATGAGACGAGGACTGGCGTCTTGCAATGAGACGAGGACTGGCGTCTTGCAATGAGACGAGGACTGGCGTCTTACAATGAGACGAGGACTGGCGTCTTGCAATGAGACGAGGACTGGCGTCTTGCAATGAGACGAGGACTGGCGTCTTGCAATCAGACGAGGACTGGCGACTTGCAATGAGACGAGGACTGGCGTTGTGCAATGAGACGAGGACTGGCGACTTGCAATGAGACGAGGACTGGCGTCTTGCAATGAGACGAGGACTGGCGACTTGCAATCAGACGAGGACTGGCGTCTTGCAATGAGACGAGGACTGGCGTCTTGCAATGAGACGAGGACTGGCGTCTTGCAATGAGACGAGGACTGGCGTCTTGCAATCAGACGAGGACTGGCGTCTTGCAATCAGACGAGGACTGGCGTCTTGCAATCAGACGAGGACTGGCGTCTTGCAATGAGACGAGGACTGGCGTCTTGCGATGAGACGAGGACTGGCGACTTGCAATCAGACGAGGACTGGCGTCTTGCAATGAGACGAGGACTGGCGACTTGCAATCAGACGAGGACTGGCGTCTTGCAATCAGACGAGGACTGGCGTCTTGCAATGAGACGAGGACTGGCGTCTTGCGATGAGACGAGGACTGGCGTCTTGCAATGAGACGAGGACTGGCGACTTGCAATGAGACGAGGACTGGCGTCTGCCAATCAGACGAGGACTGGCGTCTTGCCATCAGACGAGGACTGGCGTCTTGCCATCAGACGAGGACTGGCGTCGTGCAATGAGACGAGGACTGGCGTCTTGCAATGAGACGAGGACTGGCGACTTGCAATGAGACGAGGACTGGCGACTTGCAATCAGACAAGGACTGGCGTCTTGCCATCAGACGAGGACTGGCGTCTTGCAATGAGACGAGGACTGGCGTCTTGCAATGAGACGAGGACTGGCGTTGTGCAATGAGACGAGGACTGGCGACTTGCAATGAGACGAGGACTGGCGACTTGCAATCAGACGAGGACTGGCGTCTTGCAATGAGACGAGGACTGGCGTCTTGCAATGAGACGAGGACTGGCGTCTTGCGATGAGACCAGGACTGGCGTTGTGCAATCAGACGAGGACTGGCGTCTTGCAATGAGACGAGGACTGGCGTCTTGCAATGAGACGAGGACTGGCGTCGTGCAATGAGACGAGGACTGGCGTCTTGCAATGAGACGAGGACTGGCGTCGTGCAATGAGACGAGGACTGGCGTCTTGCAATGCGACGAGGACTGGCGTCTTGCAATGAGACGAGGACTGGCGTCTTGCAATGAGACGAGGACTGGCGTCTTGCAATGAGACGAGGACTGGCGTCTTACAATGAGACGAGGACTGGCGTCTTGCAATGAGACGAGGACTGGCGTCTTGCAATGAGACGAGGACTGGCGTCTTGCAATGAGACGAGGACTGGCGTCTTGCAATGAGACGAGGACTGGCGTTGTGCAATGAGACGAGGACTGGCGACTTGCAATGAGACGAGGACTGGCGTCTTGCAATGAGACGAGGACTGGCGACTTGCAATGAGACGAGGACTGGCGTCTTGCAATGAGACGAGGACTGGCGTCTTGCAATGAGACGAGGACTGGCGTCTTGCAATCAGACGAGGACTGGCGTCTTGCAATGAGACGAGGACTGGCGTCTTGCAATGAGACGAGGACTGGCGTCTTGCATTGAGACGAGGACTGGCGTCTTGCGATGAGACGAGGACTGGCGACTTGCAATCAGACGAGGACTGGCGTCTTGCAGTGAGACGAGGACTGGCGACTTGCAATCAGACGAGGACTGGCGTCTTGCAATCAGACGAGGACTGGCGTCTTGCAATGAGACGAGGACTGGCGTCTTGCGATGAGACGAGGACTGGCGTCTTGCAATGAGACGAGGACTGGCGACTTGCAATGAGACGAGGACTGGCGTCTGCCAATCCGACGAGGACTGGCGTCTTGCCATCAGACGAGAACTGGCGTCTTGCCATCAGACGAGGACTGGCGTCGTGCAATGAGACGAGGACTGGCGTCTTGCAATGAGACGAGGACTGGCGACTTGCAATGAGACGAGGACTGGCGACTTGCAATCAGACGAGGACTGGCGTCTTGCCATCAGACGAGGACTGGCGTCTTGCAATGAGACGAGGACTGGCGTCTTGCAATGAGACGAGGACTGGCGTCTTACAATGAGACGAGGACTGGCGACTTGCAATGAGACGAGGACTGGCGACTTGCAATCAGACGAGGACTGGCGTCTTGCCATCAGACGAGGACTGGCGACTTGCAATGAGACGAGGACTGGCGACTTGCAATCAGACGAGGACTGGCGTCTTGCAATGAGACGAGGACTGGCGTCTTGCAATCAGACGAGGACTGGCGTCTTGCAATCAGACGAGGACTGGCGTCTTGCAATGAGGACTGGCGTCCTGCCATCAGACGAGGACTGGCGTCTTGCAATTAGACGAGGACTGGCGTCTTGCAATGAGGACTGGCGTCCTGCCATCAGACGAGGACTGGCGTCTTGCAATCAGACGAGGACTGGCGTCTTGCAATCAGACGAGGACTGGCGTCTTGCAATGAGGACTGGCGTCCTGCCATCAGACGAGGACTGGCGTCTGCCAATCAGACGAGGACTGGCGTCTTGCCATCAGACGAGGACTGGCGTCTTGCAATGAGACGAGGACTGGCGTCTGCCAATCAGACGAGGACTGGCGTCTTGCAATGAGACGAGGACTGGCGTCTTGCAATGAGACGAGGACTGGCGTCGTGCAATGAGACGAGGACTGGCGTCTTGCAATGACGACTGGCGTCTTGCAATGAGACGAGGACTGGCGACTTGCAATGAGACGAGGACTGGCGTCTTGCAATGAGACGAGGACTGGCGTCTTGCAATGAGACGAGGACTGGCGTCTTGCAATCAGACGAGGACTGGCGTCTTGCAATCAGACGAGGACCGGCGTCTTGCAATCAGACGAGGACTGGCGTCTTGCCATCAGACGAGGACTGGCGTCTTGCAATGAGACGAGGACTGGCGTCTTGCAATCAGACGAGGACTGGCGTCTTGCAATCAGACGAGGACTGGCGTCTTGCCATCAGACGAGAACTGGCGTCTTGCAATGAGACGAGGACTGGCGACTTGCAATGAGACGAGGACTGGCGTCGTGCAATGAGACGAGGACTGGCGTCTTGCAATGAGACGAGGACTGGCGTCTTGCAATCAGACGAGGACTGGCGTCTTGCAATCAGACGAGGACTGGCGTCTTGCAATCAGACGAGGACTGGCGTCTTGCAATGAGACGAGGACTGGCGTCTTACCATCAGACGAGGACTGGCGTCGTGCAATGAGACGAGGACTGGCGTCTTGCAATGCGACGAGGACTGGCGTCTTGCAATGAGACGAGGACTGGCGTCTTGCAATGAGACGGGGACTGGCGTCTTGCAATGAGACGAGGACTGGCGTCTTACAATGAGACGAGGACTGGCGTCTTGCAATGAGACGAGGACTGGCGTCGTGCAATCAGACGAGAACTGGAGTCTTGCAATCAGACGAGGACTGGCGTCTTGCCATCAGACGAGGACTGGCGTCTTGCAATCAGACGAGGACTGGCGTCTTGCAATGAGACGAGGACTGGCGACTTGCAATGAGACGAGGACTGGCGTCTGCCAATCAGACGAGGACTGGCGTCTTGCAATGAGACGAGGACTGGCGTCGTGCAATCAGACGAGGACTGGCGTCTTGCCATCAGACGAGGACTGGCGTCCTGCCATTAGACGAGGATTGGCGTCTTGCAATGAGACGAGGACTGGCGACTTGCAATGAGACGAGGACTGGCGTCTTGCCGTCAGACGAGGACTGGCGTCTTGCAATCAGACGAGGACTGGCGTCTTGCCATCAGACGAGAACTGGCGTCTTGCAATGAGACGAGGACTGGCGACTTGCAATGAGACGAGGACTGGCGTCGTGCAATGAGACGAGGACTGGCGTCTTGCAATGAGACGAGGACTGGCGTCTTGCAATCAGACGAGGACTGGCGTCTTGCCATCTGACGAGGACTGGCGTCTTGCAATCAGACGAGGACTGGCGTCTTGCAATGAGACGAGGACTGGCGTCTTGCAATGAGACGAGGACTGGCGTCTTGCAATGAGACGAGGACTGGCGTCTTGCAATCAGACGAGGACTGGCGTCTTGCCATCAGACGAGGACTGGCGTCTTGCCATCAGACGAGGACTGGCGTCTTGCAATCAGACGAGGACTGGCGTCTTGCAATGAGACGAGGACTGGCGTCGTGCAATGAGACGAGGACTGGCGTCTTGCAATGAGACGAGGACTGGCGACTTGCAATGAGACGAGGACTGGCGTCTGCCAATCAGACGAGGACTGGCGTCTTGCAATGAGACGAGGACTGGCGTCTTGCAATGAGACGAGGACTGGCGTCTTGCAATCAGACGAGGACTGGCGACTTGCAATGAGACGAGGACTGGCGTTGTGCAATGAGACGAGGACTGGCGACTGGCAATGAGACGAGGACTGGCGTCTTGCAATGAGACGAGGACTGGCGACTTGCAATCAGACGAGGACTGGCGTCTTGCAATGAGACGAGGACTGGCGTCTTGCAATCAGACGAGGACTGGCGTCTTGCAATCAGACGAGGACTGGCGTCTTGCAATCAGACGAGGACTGGCGTCTTGCAATCAGACGAGGACTGGCGTCTTGCAATGAGACGAGGACTGGCGTCTTGCGATGAGACGAGGACTGGCGACTTGCAATCCGACGAGGACTGGCGTCTTGCAATGAGACGAGGACTGGCGACTTGCAATCAGACGAGGACTGGCGTCTTGCAATCAGACGAGGACTGGCGTCTTGCAATGAGACGAGGACTGGCGTCTTGCGATGAGACGAGGACTGGCGTCTTGCAATGAGACGAGGACTGGCGACTTGCAATGAGACGAGGACTGGCGTCTGCCAATCAGACGAGGACTGGCGTCTTGCCATCAGACGAGGACTGGCGTCTTGCCATCAGACGAGGACTGGCGTCGTGCAATGAGACGAGGACTGGCGTCTTGCAATGAGACGAGGACTGGCGACTTGCAATGAGACGAGGACTGGCGACTTGCAATCAGACGAGGACTGGCGTCTTGCCATCAGACGAGGACTGGCGTCTTGCAATGAGACGAGGACTGGCGTCTTGCAATGAGACGAGGACTGGCGTCTTACAATGAGACGAGGACTGGCGACTTGCAATGAGACGAGGACTGGCGACTTGCAATCAGACGAGGACTGGCGTCTTGCCATCAGACGAGGACTGGCGACTTGCAATGAGACGAGGACTGGCGACTTGCAATCAGACGAGGACTGGCGTCTTGCAATGAGACGAGGACTGGCGTCTTGCAATGAGACGAGGACTGGCGTCTTGAAATCAGACGAGGACTGGCGTCTTGCAATCAGACGAGGACTGGCGTCTTGCAATGAGGACTGGCGTCCTGCCATCAGACGAGGACTGGCGTCTTGCAATCAGACGAGGACTGGCGTCTTGCAATGAGGACTGGCGTCCTGCCATCAGACGAGGACTGGCGTCTTGCAATCAGACGAGGACTGGCGTCTTGCAATCAGACGAGGACTGGCGTCTTGCAATGAGGACTGGCGTCCTGCCATCAGACGAGGACTGGCGTCTGCCAATCAGACGAGGACTGGCGTCTTGCCATCAGACGAGGACTGGCGTCTTGCAATGAGACGAGGACTGGCGTCTGCCAATCAGACGAGGACTGGCGTCTTGCAATGAGACGAGGACTGGCGTCTTGCAATGAGACGAGGACTGGCGTCGTGCAATGAGACGAAGACTGGCGTCTTGCAATGAGGACTGGCGTCTTGCAATGAGACGAGGACTGGCGACTTGCAATGAGACGAGGACTGGCGTCTTGCAATGAGACGAGGACTGGCGTCTTGCAATGAGACGAGGACTGGCGTCTTGCAATCAGACGAGGACTGGCGTCTTGCAATCAGACAAGGACCGGCGTCTTGCAATCAGACGAGGACTGGCGTCTTGCAATCAGACGAGGACTGGCGACTTGCAATGAGACGAGGACTGGCGTTGTGCAATGAGACGAGGACTGGCGACTTGCAATGAGACGAGGACTGGCGTCTTGCAATGAGACGAGGACTGGCGTCTTGCAATGAGACGAGGACTGGCGTCTTGCAATCAGACGAGGACTGGCGACTTGCAATGAGACGAGGACTGGCGTTGTGCAATGAGACGAGGACTGGCGACTTGCAATGAGACGAGGACTGGCGTCTTGCAATGAGACGAGGACTGGCGACTTGCAATCAGACGAGGACTGGCGTCTTGCAATGAGACGAGGACTGGCGTCTTGCAATCAGACGAGGACTGGCGTCTTGCAATCAGACGAGGACTGGCGTCTTGCAATGAGACGAGGACTGGCGTCTTGCAATCAGACGAGGACTGGCGTCTTGCAATCAGACGAGGACCGGCGTCTTGCAATCAGACGAGGACTGGCGTCTTGCAATCAGACGAGGACTGGCGACTTGCAATGAGACGAGGACTGGCGTTGTGCAATGAGACGAGGACTGGCGACTTGCAATGAGACGAGGACTGGCGTCTTGCAATGAGACGAGGACTGGCGTCTTGCAATGAGACGAGGACTGGCGTCTTGCAATCAGACGAGGACTGGCGACTTGCAATGAGACGAGGACTGGCGTTGTGCAATGAGACGAGGACTGGCGACTTGCAATGAGACGAGGACTGGCGTCTTGCAATGAGACGAGGACTGGCGACTTGCAATCAGACGAGGACTGGCGTCTTGCAATGAGACGAGGACTGGCGTCTTGCAATGAGACGAGGACTGGCGTCTTGCAATCAGACGAGGACTGGCGTCTTGCAATCAGACGAGGACTGGCGTCTTGCAATCAGACGAGGACTGGCGTCTTGCAATGAGACGAGGACTGGCGTCTTGCGATGAGACGAGGACTGGCGACTTGCAATCAGACGAGGACTGGCGTCTTGCAATGAGACGAGGACTGGCGACTTGCAATCAGACGAGGACAGGCGTCTTGCAATCAGACGAGGACTGGCGTCTTGCAATGAGACGAGGACTGGCGTCTTGCGATGAGACGAGGACTGGCGTCTTGCAATGAGACGAGGACTGGCGACTTGCAATGAGACGAGGACTGGCGTCTGCCAATCAGACGAGGACTGGCGTCTTGCCATCAGACGAGGACTGGCGTCTTGCCATCAGACGAGGACTGGCGTCGTGCAATGAGACGAGGACTGGCGTCTTGCAATGAGACGAGGACTGGCGACTTGCAATGAGACGAGGACTGGCGACTTGCAATCAGACGAGGACTGGCGTCTTGCCATCAGACGAGGACTGGCGTCTTGCAATGAGACGAGGACTGGCGTCTTGCAATGAGACGAGGACTGGCGTCTTACGATGAGACGAGGACTGGCGACTTGCAATGAGACGAGGACTGGCGACTTGCAATCAGACGAGGACTGGCGTCTTGCCATCAGACGAGGACTGGCGACTTGCAATGAGACGAGGACTGGCGACTTGCAATCAGACGAGGACTGGCGTCTTGCAATGAGACGAGGACTGGCGTCTTGCAATCAGACGAGGACTGGCGTCTTGAAATCAGACGAGGACTGGCGTCTTGCAATCAGACGAGGACTGGCGTCTTGCAATGAGGACTGGCGTCCTGCCATCAGACGAGGACTGGCGTCTTGCAATCAGACGAGGACTGGCGTCTTGCAATGAGGACTGGCGTCCTGCCATCAGACGAGGACTGGCGTCTTGCAATCAGACGAGGACTGGCGTCTTGCAATCAGACGAGGACTGGCGTCTTGTAATGAGGACTGGCGTCCTGCCATCAGACGAGGACTGGCGTCTGCCAATCAGACGAGGACTGGCGTCTTGCCATCAGACGAGGACTGGCGTCTTGCAATGAGACGAGGACTGGCGTCTGCCAATCAGACGAGGACTGGCGTCTTGCAATGAGACGAGGACTGGCGTCTTGCAATGAGACGAGGACTGGCGTCGTGCAATGAGACGAGGACTGGCGTCTTGCAATGAGGACTGGCGTCTTGCAATGAGACGAGGACTGGCGACTTGCAATGAGACGAGGACTGGCGTCTTGCAATGAGACGAGGACTGGCGTCTTGCAATGAGACGAGGACTGGCGTCTTGCAATCAGACGAGGACTGGCGTCTTGCAATCAGACGAGGACCGGCGTCTTGCAATCAGACGAGGACTGGCGTCTTGCAATGAGACGAGGACTGGCGTCTTGCGATGAGACGAGGACTGGCGTCTTGCAATGAGACGAGGACTGGCGACTTGCAATGAGACGAGGACTGGCGTCTGCCAATCAGACGAGGACTGGCGTCTTGCCATCAGACGAGGACTGGCGTCTTGCCATCAGACGAGGACTGGCGTCGTGCAATGAGACGAGGACTGGCGTCTTGCAATGAGACGAGGACTGGCGACTTGCAATGAGACGAGGACTGGCGACTTGCAATCAGACGAGGACTGGCGTCTTGCCATCAGACGAGGACTGGCGACTTGCAATGAGACGAGGACTGGCGTCGTGCAATGAGACGAGGACTGGCGACTTGCAATGAGACGAGGACTGGCGACTTGCAATCAGACGAGGACTGGCGTCTTGCCATCAGACGAGGACTGGCGACTTGCAATGAGACGAGGACTGCCGACTTGCAATCAGACGAGGACTGGCGTCTTGCAATGAGACGAGGACTGGCGTCTTGCAATGAGACGAGGACTGGCGTCTTGAAATCAGACGAGGACTGGCGTCTTGCAATCAGACGAGGACTGGCGTCTTGCAATGAGGACTGGCGTCCTGCCATCAGACGAGGACTGGCGTCTTGCAATCAGACGAGGACTGGCGTCTTGCAATGAGGACTGGCGTCCTGCCATCCGACGAGGACTGGCGTCTTGCAATCAGACGAGGACTGGCGTCTTGCAATCAGACGAGGACTGGCGTCTTGCAATGAGGACTGGCGTCCTGCCATCAGACGAGGACTGGCGTCTGCCAATCAGACGAGGACTGGCGTCTTGCCATCAGACGAGGACTGGCGTCTTGCAATGAGACGAGGACTGGCGACTTGCAATGAGACGAGGACTGGCGACTTGCAATCAGACGAGGACTGGCGTCTTGCAATCAGACGAGGACTGGCGTCTTGCAATGAGACGAGGACTGGCGTCTTGCAATGAGACGAGGACTGGCGTCTTACGATGAGACGAGGACTGGCGACTTGCAATGAGACGAGGACTGGCGACTTGCAATCAGACGAGGACTGGCGTCTTGCCATCAGACGAGGACTGGCGACTTGCAATGAGACGAGGACTGGCGACTTGCAATCAGACGAGGACTGGCGTCTTGTAATGAGACGAGGACTGGCGTCTTGCAATCAGACGAGGACTGGCGTCTTGAAATCAGACGAGGACTGGCGTCTTGCAATCAGACGAGGACTGGCGTCTTGCAATGAGGACTGGCGTCCTGCCATCAGACGAGGACTGGCGTCTTGCAATCAGACGAGGACTGGCGTCTTGCAATGAGGACTGGCGTCCTGCCATCAGACGAGGACTGGCGTCTTGCAATCAGACGAGGACTGGCGTCTTGCAATCAGACGAGGACTGGCGTCTTGTAATGAGGACTGGCGTCCTGCCATCAGACGAGGACTGGCGTCTGCCAATCAGACGAGGACTGGCGTCTTGCCATCAGACGAGGACTGGCGTCTTGCAATGAGACGAGGACTGGCGTCTGCCAATCAGACGAGGACTGGCGTCTTGCAATGAGACGAGGACTGGCGTCTTGCAATGAGACGAGGACTGGCGTCGTGCAATGAGACGAGGACTGGCGTCTTGCAATGAGGACTGGCGTCTTGCAATGAGACGAGGACTGGCGACTTGCAATGAGACGAGGACTGGCGTCTTGCAATGAGACGAGGACTGGCGTCTTGCAATGAGACGAGGACTGGCGTCTTGCAATCAGACGAGGACTGGCGTCTTGCAATCAGACGAGGACCGGCGTCTTGCAATCAGACGAGGACTGGCGTCTTGCAATGAGACGAGGACTGGCGTCTTGCGATGAGACGAGGACTGGCGTCTTGCAATGAGACGAGGACTGGCGACTTGCAATGAGACGAGGACTGGCGTCTGCCAATCAGACGAGGACTGGCGTCTTGCCATCAGACGAGGACTGGCGTCTTGCCATCAGACGAGGACTGGCGTCGTGCAATGAGACGAGGACTGGCGTCTTGCAATGAGACGAGGACTGGCGACTTGCAATGAGACGAGGACTGGCGACTTGCAATCAGACGAGGACTGGCGTCTTGCCATCAGACGAGGACTGGCGACTTGCAATGAGACGAGGACTGGCGTCGTGCAATGAGACGAGGACTGGCGACTTGCAATGAGACGAGGACTGGCGACTTGCAATCAGACGAGGACTGGCGTCTTGCCATCAGACGAGGACTGGCGACTTGCAATGAGACGAGGACTGCCGACTTGCAATCAGACGAGGACTGGCGTCTTGCAATGAGACGAGGACTGGCGTCTTGCAATGAGACGAGGACTGGCGTCTTGAAATCAGACGAGGACTGGCGTCTTGCAATCAGACGAGGACTGGCGTCTTGCAATGAGGACTGGCGTCCTGCCATCAGACGAGGACTGGCGTCTTGCAATCAGACGAGGACTGGCGTCTTGCAATGAGGACTGGCGTCCTGCCATCAGACGAGGACTGGCGTCTTGCAATCAGTCGAGGACTGGCGTCTTGCAATCAGACGAGGACTGGCGTCTTGCAATGAGGACTGGCGTCCTGCCATCAGACGAGGACTGGCGTCTGCCAATCAGACGAGGACTGGCGTCTTGCCATCAGACGAGGACTGGCGTCTTGCAATGAGACGAGGACTGGCGTCTGCCAATCAGACGAGGACTGGCGTCTTGCAATGAGACGAGGACTGGCGTCTTGCAATGAGACGAGGACTGGCGTCGTGCAATGAGACGAGGACTGGCGTCTTGCAATGAGGACTGGCGTCTTGCAATGAGACGAGGACTGGCGACTTGCAATGAGACGAGGACTGGCGTCTTGCAATGAGACGAGGACTGGCGTCTTGCAATGAGACGAGGACTGGCGTCTTGCAATCAGACGAGGACTGGCGTCTTGCAATCAGACGAGGACCGGCGTCTTGCAATCAGACGAGGACTGGCGTCTTGCCATCAGACGAGGACTGGCGTCTTGCAATGAGACGAGGACTGGCGTCTTGCAATCAGACGAGGACTGGCGTCTTGCAATCAGACGAGGACTGGCGTCTTGCCATCAGACGAGAACTGGCGTCTTGCAATGAGACGAGGACTGGCGACTTGCAATGAGACGAGGACTGGCGTCGTGCAATGAGACGAGGACTGGCGTCTTGCAATGAGACGAGGACTGGCGTCTTGCAATCAGACGAGGACTGGCGTCTTGCAATCAGACGAGGACTGGCGTCTTGCAATGAGACGAGGACTGGTGTCTTGCAATGAGACGAGGACTGGCGTCTTACCATCAGACGAGGACTGGCGTCGTGCAATGAGACGAGGACTGGCGTCTTGCAATGAGGACTGGCGTCTTGCAATGAGACGAGGACTGGCGACTTGCAATGAGACGAGGACTGACGTCTTGCAATGAGACGAGGACTGGCGTCTTGCAATGAGACGAGGACTGGCGTCTTGCAATCAGACGAGGACTGGCGTCTTGCAATCAGACGAGGACCGGCGTCTTGCAATCAGACGAGGACTGGCGTCTTGCCATCAGACGAGGACTGGCGTCTTGCAATGAGACGAGGACTGGCGTCTTGCAATCAGACGAGGACTGGCGTCTTGCAATCAGACGAGGACTGGCGTCTTGCCATCAGACGAGAACTGGCGTCTTGCAATGAGACGAGGACTGGCGACTTGCAATGAGACGAGGACTGGCGTCGTGCAATGAGACGAGGACTGGCGTCTTGCAATGAGACGAGGACTGGCGTCTTGCAATCAGACGAGGACTGGCGTCTTGCAATCAGACGAGGACTGGCGTCTTGCAATGAGACGAGGACTGGTGTCTTGCAATGAGACGAGGACTGGCGTCTTACCATCAGACGAGGACTGGCGTCGTGCAATGAGACGAGGACTGGCGTCTTGCAATGCGACGAGGACTGGCGTCTTGCAATGAGACGAGGACTGGCGTCTTGCAATGAGACGAGGACTGGCGTCTTGCAATGAGACGAGGACTGGCGTCTTACAATGAGACGAGGACTGGCGTCTTGCAATGAGACGAGGACTGGCGTCGTGCAATCAGACGAGGACTGGAGTCTTGCAATCAGACGAGGACTGGCGTCTTGCCATCAGACGAGGACTGGCGTCTTGCAATCAGACGAGGACTGGCGTCTTGCAATGAGACGAGGACTGGCGACTTGCAATGAGACGAGGACTGGCGTCTGCCAATCAGACGAGGACTGGCGTCTTGCAATGAGACGAGGACTGGCGTCGTGCAATCAGACGAGGACTGGCGTCTTGCCATCAGACGAGAACTGGCGTCGTGCAATGAGACGAGGACTGGCGACTTGCAATGAGACGAGGACTGGCGTCGTGCAATGAGACGAGGACTGGCGTCTTGCAATGAGACGAGGACTGGCGTCTTGCAATCAGACGAGGACTGGCGTCTTGCCATCTGACGAGGACTGGCGTCTTGCCATCAGACGAGGACTGGCGTCTTGCCATCAGACGAGGACTGGCGTCTTGCAATGAGACGAGGACTGGCGTCTTGCAATGAGACGAGGACTGGCGTCTTGCAATGAGACGAGGACTGGCGTCTTGCAATGAGACGAGGACTGGCGTCTTGCAATCAGACGAGGACTGGCGTCTTGCCATCAGACGAGGACTGGCGTCTTGCCATCAGACGAGGACTGGCGTCTTGCAATGAGACGAGGACTGGCGTCTTGCAATCAGACGAGGACTGGCGTCTTGCAATGAGACGAGGACTGGCGTCGTGCAATGAGACGAGGACTGGCGTCTTGCAATGAGACGAAGACTGGCGACTTGCAATAAGACGAGGACTGGCGTCTGCCAATCAGACGTGGAGTGGCGTCTTGCAATGAGACGAGGACTGGCGTCTTTCAATCAGACGAGGACTGGCGTCCTGCCATTAGACGAGGACTGGCGTCTTGCAATGAGACGAGGACTGGCGTCTGCCAATGAGACGAGGACTGGCGTCTTGCAATGAGACGAGGACTGGCGTCGTGCAATCAGACGAGGACTGGCGTCTTGCCATCAGACGAGGACTGGCGTCTTGCAATGAGACGAGGACTGGCGACTTGCAATCAGACGAGGACTGGCGTCTTGCAATGAGACGAGGACTGGCGACTTGCAATCAGACGAGGACTGGCGTCTTGCAATCAGACGAGGACTGGCGTCTTGCAATGAGACGAGGACTGGCGTCTTGCGATGAGACGAGGACTGGCGTCTTGCAATGAGACGAGGACTGGCGACTTGCAATGAGACGAGGACTGGCGTCTGCCAATCAGACGAGGACTGGCGTCTTGCCATCAGACGAGGACTGGCGTCTTGCCATCAGACGAGGACTGGCGTCGTGCAATGAGACGAGGACTGGCATCTTGCAATGAGACGAGGACTGGCGACTTGCAATGAGACGAGGACTGGCGACTTGCAATCAGACGAGGACTGGCGTCTTGCCATCAGACGAGGACTGGCGTCTTGCAATGAGACGAGGACTGGCGTCTTGCAATGAGACGAGGACTGGCGTCTTACAATGAGACGAGGACTGGCGACTTGCAATGAGACGAGGACTGGCGACTTGCAATCAGACGAGGACTGGCGTCTTGCCATCAGACGAGGACTGGCGACTTGCAATGAGACGAGGACTGGCGACTTGCAATGAGACGAGGACTGGCGTCTTGCAATGAGACGAGGACTGGCGTCTTGCAATGAGACGAGGACTGGCGTCTTGAAATCAGACGAGGACTGGCGTCTTGCAATCAGACGAGGACTGGCGTCTTGCAATCAGACGAGGACTGGCGACTTGCAATGAGACGAGGACTGGCGTTGTGCAATGAGACGAGGACTGGCGTCTTGCAATCAGACGAGGACTGGCGACTTGCAATGAGACGAGGACTGGCGTTGTGCAATGAGACGAGGACTGGCGACTTGCAATGAGACGAGGACTGGCGTCTTGCAATGAGACGAGGACTGGCGTCTTGCAATGAAGCGAGGACTGGCGTCTTGCAATCAGACGAGGACTGGCGACTTGCAATGAGACGAGGACTGGCGTTGTGCAATGAGACGAGGACTGGCGACTTGCAATGAGACGAGGACTGGCGTCTTGCAATGAGACGAGGACTGGCGACTTGCAATCAGACGAGGACTGGCGTCTTGCAATGAGACGAGGACTGGCGTCTTGCAATCAGACGAGGACTGGCGTCTTGCAATCAGACGAGGACTGGCGTCTTGCAATGAGACGAGGACTGGCGTCTTGCAATCAGACGAGGACTGGCGTCTTGCAATGAGACGAGGACTGGCGTCTTGCGATGAGACGAGGACTGGCGACTTGCAATCAGACGAGGACTGGCGTCTTGCAATGAGACGAGGACTGGCGACTTGCAATCAGAAGAGGACAGGCGTCTTGCAATCAGACGAGGACTGGCGTCTTGCAATGAGACGAGGACTGGCGTCTTGCGATGAGACGAGGACTGGCGTCTTGCAATGAGACGAAGACTGGCGACTTGCAATGAGACGAGGACTGGCGTCTGCCAATCAGACGAGGACTGACGTCTTGCCATCAGACGAGGACTGGCGTCTTGCCATCAGACGAGGACTGGCGTCGTGCAATGAGACGAGGACTGGCGTCTTGCAATGAGACGAGGACTGGCGACTTGCAATGAGACGAGGACTGGCGACTTGCAATCAGACGAGGACTGGCGTCTTGCCATCAGACGAGGACTGGCGTCTTGCAATGAGACGAGGACTGGCGTCTTGCAATGAGACGAGGACTGGCGTCTTACGATGAGACGAGGACTGGCGACTTGCAATGAGACGAGGACTGGCGACTTGCAATCAGACGAGGACTGGCGTCTTGCCATCAGACGAGGACTGGCGACTTGCAATGAGACGAGGACTGGCGACTTGCAATCAGACGAGGACTGGCGTCTTGCAATGAGACGAGGACTGGCGTCTTGCAATCAGACGAGGACTGGCGTCTTGAAATCAGACGAGGACTGGCGTCTTGCAATCAGACGAGGACTGGCGTCTTGCAATGAGGACTGGCGTCCTGCCATCAGACGAGGACTGGCGTCTTGCAATGAGGACTGGCGTCCTGCCATCAGACGAGGACTGGCGTCTTGCAATCAGACGAGGACTGGCGTCTTGCAATCAGACGAGGACTGGCGTCTTGTAATGAGGACTGGCGTCCTGCCATCAGACGAGGACTGGCGTCTGCCAATCAGACGAGGACTGGCGTCTTGCCATCAGACGAGGACTGGCGTCTTGCAATGAGACGAGGACTGGCGTCTGCCAATCAGACGAGGACTGGCGTCTTGCAATGAGACGAGGACTGGCGTCTTGCAATGAGACGAGGACTGGCGTCGTGCAATGAGACGAGGACTGGCGTCTTGCAATGAGGACTGGCGTCTTGCAATGAGACGAGGACTGGCGACTTGCAATGAGACGAGGACTGGCGTCTTGCAATGAGACGAGGACTGGCGTCTTGCAATGAGACGAGGACTGGCGTCTTGCAATCAGACGAGGACTGGCGTCTTGCAATCAGACGAGGACCGGCGTCTTGCAATCAGACGAGGACTGGCGTCTTGCAATCAGACGAGGACTGGCGTCTTGCGATGAGACGAGGACTGGCGTCTTGCAATGAGACGAGGACTGGCGACTTGCAATGAGACGAGGACTGGCGTCTGCCAATCAGACGAGGACTGGCGTCTTGCCATCAGACGAGGACTGGCGTCTTGCCATCAGACGAGGACTGGCGTCGTGCAATGAGACGAGGACTGGCGTCTTGCAATGAGACGAGGACTGGCGACTTGCAATGAGACGAGGACTGGCGACTTGCAATCAGACGAGGACTGGCGTCTTGCCATCAGACGAGGACTGGCGTCTTGCAATGAGACGAGGACTGGCGTCTTGCAATGAGACGAGGACTGGCGTCTTACGATGAGACGAGGACTGGCGACTTGCAATGAGACGAGGACTGGCGACTTGCAATCAGACGAGGACTGGCGTCTTGCCATCAGACGAGGACTGGCGACTTGCAATGAGACGAGGACTGCCGACTTGCAATCAGACGAGGACTGGCGTCTTGCAATGAGACGAGGACTGGCGTCTTGAAATCAGACGAGGACTGGCGTCTTGCAATCAGACGAGGACTGGCGTCTTGCAATGAGGACTGGCGTCCTGCCATCAGACGAGGACTGGCGTCTTGCAATCAGACGAGGACTGGCGTCTTGCAATGAGGACTGGCGTCCTGCCATCAGACGAGGACTGGCGTCTTGCAATCAGACGAGGACTGGCGTCTTGCAATCAGACGAGGACTGGCGTCTTGCAATGAGGACTGGCGTCCTGCCATCAGACGAGGACTGGCGTCTGCCAATCAGACGAGGACTGGCGTCTTGCCATCAGACGAGGACTGGCGTCTTGCAATGAGACGAGGACTGGCGTCTGCCAATCAGACGAGGACTGGCGTCTTGCAATGAGACGAGGACTGGCGTCTTGCAATGAGACGAGGACTGGCGTGGTGCAATGAGACGAGGACTGGCGTCTTGCAATGAGGACTGGCGTCTTGCAATGAGACGAGGACTGGCGACTTGCAATGAGACGAGGACTGGCGTCTTGCAATGAGACGAGGACTGGCGTCTTGCAATGAGACGAGGACTGGCGTCTTGCAATCAGACGAGGACTGGCGTCTTGCAATCAGACGAGGACCGGCGTCTTGCAATCAGACGAGGACTGGCGTCTTGCCATCAGACGAGGACTGGCGTCTTGCAATGAGACGAGGACTGGCGTCTTGCAATCAGACGAGGACTGGCGTCTTGCAATCAGACGAGGACTGGCGTCTTGCCATCAGACGAGAACTGGCGTCTTGCAATGAGACGAGGACTGGCGACTTGCAATGAGACGAGGACTGGCGTCGTGCAATGAGACGAGGACTGGCGTCTTGCAATGAGACGAGGACTGGCGTCTTGCAATCAGACGAGGACTGGCGTCTTGCAATCAGACGAGGACTGGCGTCTTGCAATGAGACGAGGACTGGTGTCTTGCAATGAGACGAGGACTGGCGTCTTACCATCAGACGAGGACTGGCGTCGTGCAATGAGACGAGGACTGGCGTCTTGCAATGCGACGAGGACTGGCGTCTTGCAATGAGACGAGGACTGGCGTCTTGCAATGAGACGAGGACTGGCGTCTTGCAATGAGACGAGGACTGGCGTCTTACAATGAGACGAGGACTGGCGTCTTGCAATGAGACGAGGACTGGCGTCGTGCAATCAGACGAGGACTGGAGTCTTGCAATCAGACGAGGACTGGCGTCTTGCCATCAGACGAGGACTGGCGTCTTGCAATCAGACGAGGACTGGCGTCTTGCAATCAGACGAGGACTGGCGACTTGCAATGAGACGAGGACTGGCGTCTGCCAATCAGACGAGGACTGGCGTCTTGCAATGAGACGAGGACTGGCGTCGTGCAATCAGACGAGGACTGGCGTCTTGCCATCAGACGAGAACTGGCGTCTTGCAATGAGACGAGGACTGGCGACTTGCAATGAGACGAGGACTGGCGTCGTGCAATGAGACGAGGACTGGCGTCTTGCAATGAGACGAGGACTGGCGTCTTGCAATCAGACGAGGACTGGCGTCTTGCCATCTGACGAGGACTGGCGTCTTGCCATCAGACGAGGACTGGCGTCTTGCCATCAGACGAGGACTGGCGTCTTGCAATGAGACGAGGACTGGCGTCTTGCAATGAGACGAGGACTGGCGTCTTGCAATGAGACGAGGACTGGCGTCTTGCAATGAGACGAGGACTGGCGTCTTGCAATCAGACGAGGACTGGCGTCTTGCCATCAGACGAGGACTGGCGTCTTGCCATCAGACGAGGACTGGCGTCTTGCAATGAGACGAGGACTGGCGTCTTGCAATCAGACGAGGACTGGCGTCTTGCAATGAGACGAGGACTGGCGTCGTGCAATGAGACGAGGACTGGCGTCTTGCAATGAGACGAGGACTGGCGACTTGCAATGAGACGAGGACTGGCGTCTGCCAATCAGACGTGGAGTGGCGTCTTGCAATGAGACGAGGACTGGCGTCTTGCAATCAGACGAGGACTGGCGTCCTGCCATTAGACGAGGACTGGCGTCTTGCAATGAGACGAGGACTGGCGTCTGCCAATGAGACGAGGACTGGCGTCTTGCAATGAGACGAGGACTGGCGTCGTGCAATCAGACGAGGACTGGCGTCTTGCCATCAGACGAGGACTGGCGTCTTGCAATGAGACGAGGACTCGCGACTTGCAATCAGACGAGGACTGGCGTCTTGCAATGAGACGAGGACTGGCGACTTGCAATCAGACGAGGACTGGCGTCTTGCAATCAGACGAGGACTGGCGTCTTGCAATGAGACGAGGACTGGCGTCTTGCGATGAGACCAGGACTGGCGTCTTGCAATGAGACGAGGACTGGCGACTTGCAATGAGACGAGGACTGGCGTCTGCCAATCAGACGAGGACTGGCGTCTTGCCATCAGACGAGGACTGGCGTCTTGCCATCAGACGAGGACTGGCGTCGTGCAATGAGACGAGGACTGGCGTCTTGCAATGAGACGAGGACTGGCGACTTGCAATGAGACGAGGACTGGCGACTTGCAATCAGACGAGGACTGGCGTCTTGCCATCAGACGAGGACTGGCGTCTTGCAATGAGACGAGGACTGGCGTCTTGCAATGAGACGAGGACTGGCGTCTTACAATGAGACGAGGACTGGCGACTTGCAATGAGACGAGGACTGGCGACTTGCAATCAGACGAGGACTGGCGTCTTGCCATCAGACGAGGACTGGCGACTTGCAATGAGACGAGGACTGGCGACTTGCAATCAGACGAGGACTGGCGTCTTGCAATGAGACGAGGACTGGCGTCTTGCAATGAGACGAGGACTGGCGTCTTGAAATCAGACGAGGACTGGCGTCTTGCAATCAGACGAGGACTGGCGTCTTGCAATGAGGACTGGCGTCCTGCCGTCAGACGAGGACTGGCGTCTTGCAATCAGACGAGGACTGGCGTCTTGCAATGAGGACTGGCGTCCTGCCATCAGACGAGGACTGGCGTCTTGCAATCAGACGAGGACTGGCGTCTTGCAATCAGACGAGGACTGGCGTCTTGCAATGAGGACTGGCGTCCTGCCATCAGACGAGGACTGGCGTCTGCCAATCAGACGAGGACTGGCGTCTTGCCATCAGACGAGGACTGGCGTCTTGCAATGAGACGAGGACTGGCGTCTGCCAATCAGACGAGGACTGGCGTCTTGCAATGAGACGAGGACTGGCGTCTTGCAATGAGACGAGGACTGGCGTCGTGCAATGAGACGAAGACTGGCGTCTTGCAATGAGGACTGGCGTCTTGCAATGAGACGAGGACTGGCGACTTGCAATGAGACGAGGACTGGCGTCTTGCAATGAGACGAGGACTGGCGTCTTGCAATGAGACGAGGACTGGCGTCTTGCAATCAGACGAGGACTGGCGTCTTGCAATCAGACGAGGACCGGCGTCTTGCAATCAGACGAGGACTGGCGTCTTGCAATCAGACGAGGACTGGCGACTTGCAATGAGACGAGGACTGGCGTTGTGCAATGAGACGAGGACTGGCGACTTGCAATGAGACGAGGACTGGCGTCTTGCAATGAGACGAGGACTGGCGTCTTGCAATGAGACGAGGACTGGCGTCTTGCAATGAGACGAGGACTGGCGTCTTGCAATCAGACGAGGACTGGCGACTTGCAATGAGACGAGGACTGGCGTTGTGCAATGAGACGAGGACTGGCGACTTGCAATGAGACGAGGACTGGCGTCTGGCAATGAGACGAGGACTGGCGACTTGCAATCAGACGAGGACTGGCGTCTTGCAATGAGACGAGGACTGGCGTCTTGCAATCAGACGAGGACTGGCGTCTTGCAATGAGGACTGGCGTCCTGCCATCAGACGAGGACTGGCGTCTGCCAATCAGACGAGGACTGGCGTCTTGCCATCAGACGAGGACTGGCGTCTTGCAATGAGACGAGGACTGGCGTCTGCCAATCAGACGAGGACTGGCGTCTTGCAATGAGACGAGGACTGGCGTCTGGCAATGAGACGAGGACTGGCGTGGTGCAATGAGACGAGGACTGGCGTCTTGCAATGAGGACTGGCGTCTTGCAATGAGACGAGGACTGGCGACTTGCAATGAGACGAGGACTGGCGTCTTGCAATGAGACGAGGACTGGCGTCTTGCAATGAGACGAGGACTGGCGTCTTGCAATCAGACGAGGACTGGCGTCTTGCAATCAGACGAGGACCGGCGTCTTGCAATCAGACGAGGACTGGCGTCTTGCCATCAGACGAGGACTGGCGTCTTGCAATGAGACGAGGACTGGCGTCTTGCAATCAGACGAGGACTGGCGTCTTGCAATCAGACGAGGACTGGCGTCTTGCCATCAGACGAGAACTGGCGTCTTGCAATGAGACGAGGACTGGCGACTTGCAATGAGACGAGGACTGGCGTCGTGCAATGAGACGAGGACTGGCGTCTTGCAATGAGACGAGGACTGGCGTCTTGCAATCAGACGAGGACTGGCGTCTTGCAATCAGACGAGGACTGGCGTCTTGCAATGAGACGAGGACTGGTGTCTTGCAATGAGACGAGGACTGGCGTCTTACCATCAGACGAGGACTGGCGTCGTGCAATGAGACGAGGACTGGCGTCTTGCAATGCGACGAGGACTGGCGTCTTGCAATGAGACGAGGACTGGCGTCTTGCAATGAGACGAGGACTGGCGTCTTGCAATGAGACGAGGACTGGCGTCTTACAATGAGACGAGGACTGGCGTCTTGCAATGAGACGAGGACTGGCGTCGTGCAATCAGACGAGGACTGGAGTCTTGCAATCAGACGAGGACTGGCGTCTTGCCATCAGACGAGGACTGGCGTCTTGCAATCAGACGAGGACTGGCGTCTTGCAATGAGACGAGGACTGGCGACTTGCAATGAGACGAGGACTGGCGTCTGCCAATCAGACGAGGACTGGCGTCTTGCAATGAGACGAGGACTGGCGTCGTGCAATCAGACGAGGACTGGCGTCTTGCCATCAGACGAGAACTGGCGTCTTGCAATGAGACGAGGACTCGCGACTTGCAATGAGACGAGGACTGGCGTCGTGCAATGAGACGAGGACTGGCGTCTTGCAATGAGACGAGGACTGGCGTCTTGCAATCAGACGAGGACTGGCGTCTTGCCATCTGACGAGGACTGGCGTCTTGCCATCAGACGAGGACTGGCGTCTTGCCATCAGACGAGGACACGCGTCTTGCAATCAGACGAGGACTGGCGTCTTGCAATGAGACGAGGACTGGCGTCTTGCAATGAGACGAGGACTGGCGTCTTGCAATGAGACGAGGACTGGCGTCTTGCAATCAGACGAGGACTGGCGTCTTGCCATCAGACGAGGACTGGCGTCTTGCCATCAGACGAGGACTGGCGTCTTGCAATCAGACGAGGACTGGCGTCTTGCAATCAGACGAGGACTGGCGTCTTGCAATGAGACGAGGACTGGCGTCGTGCAATGAGACGAGGACTGGCGTCTTGCAATGAGACGAGGACTGGCGACTTGCAATGAGACGAGGACTGGCGTCTGCCAATCAGACGTGGAGTGGCGTCTTGCAATGAGACGAGGACTGGCGTCTTGCAATCAGACGAGGACTGGCGTCCTGCCATTAGACGAGGACTGGCGTCTTGCAATGAGACGAGGACTGGCGTCTGCCAATGAGACGAGGACTGGCGTCTTGCAATGAGACGAGGACTGGCGTCGTGCAATCAGACGAGGACTGGCGTCTTGCCATCAGACGAGGACTGGCGTCTTGCAATGAGACGAGGACTGGCGACTTGCAATCAGACGAGGACTGGCGTCTTGCAATGAGACGAGGACTGGCGACTTGCAATCAGACGAGGACTGGCGTCTTGCAATCAGACGAGGACTGGCGTCTTGCAATGAGACGAGGACTGGCGTCTTGCGATGAGACGAGGACTGGCGTCTTGCAATGAGACGAGGACTGGCGACTTGCAATGAGACGAGGACTGGCGTCTGCCAATCAGACGAGGACTGGCGTCTTGCCATCAGACGAGGACTGGCGTCTTGCCATCAGACGAGGACTGGCGTCGTGCAATGAGACGAGGACTGGCGTCTTGCAATGAGACGAGGACTGGCGACTTGCAATGAGACGAGGACTGGCGACTTGCAATCAGACGAGGACTGGCGTCTTGCCATCAGACGAGGACTGGCGTCTTGCAATGAGACGAGGACTGGCGTCTTGCAATGAGACGAGGACTGGCGTCTTACAATGAGACGAGGACTGGCGACTTGCAATGAGACGAGGACTGGCGACTTGCAATCAGACGAGGACTGGCGTCTTGCCATCAGACGAGGACTGGCGACTTGCAATGAGACGAGGACTGGCGACTTGCAATCAGACGAGGACTGGCGTCTTGCAATGAGACGAGGACTGGCGTCTTGCAATGAGACGAGGACTGGCGTCTTGAAATCAGACGAGGACTGGCGTCTTGCAATCAGACGAGGACTGGCGTCTTGCAATGAGGACTGGCGTCCTGCCATCAGACGAGGACTGGCGTCTTGCAATCAGACGAGGACTGGCGTCTTGCAATGAGGACTGGCGTCCTGCCATCAGACGAGGACTGGCGTCTTGCAATCAGACGAGGACTGGCGTCTTGCAATCAGACGAGGACTGGCGTCTTGCAATGAGGACTGGCGTCCTGCCATCAGACGAGGACTGGCGTCTGCCAATCAGACGAGGACTGGCGTCTTGCCATCAGACGAGGACTGGCGTCTTGCAATGAGACGAGGACTGGCGTCTGCCAATCAGACGAGGACTGGCGTCTTGCAATGAGACGAGGACTGGCGTCTTGCAATGAGACGAGGACTGGCGTCGTGCAATGAGACGAAGACTGGCGTCTTGCAATGAGGACTGGCGTCTTGCAATGAGACGAGGACTGGCGACTTGCAATGAGACGAGGACTGGCGTCTTGCAATGAGACGAGGACTGGCGTCTTGCAATGAGACGAGGACTGGCGTCTTGCAATCAGACGAGGACTGGCGTCTTGCAATCAGACGAGGACCGGCGTCTTGCAATCAGACGAGGACTGGCGTCTTGCAATCAGACGAGGACTGGCGACTTGCAATGAGACGAGGACTGGCGTTGTGCAATGAGACGAGGACTGGCGACTTGCAATGAGACGAGGACTGGCGTCTTGCAATGAGACGAGGACTGGCGTCTTGCAATGAGACGAGGACTGGCGTCTTGCAATCAGACGAGGACTGGCGACTTGCAATGAGACGAGGACTGGCGTTGTGCAATGAGACGAGGACTGGCGACTTGCAATGAGACGAGGACTGGCGTCTGGCAATGAGACGAGGACTGGCGACTTGCAATCAGACGAGGACTGGCGTCTTGCAATGAGACGAGGACTGGCGTCTTGCAATCAGACGAGGACTGGCGTCTTGCAATCAGACGAGGACTGGCGTCTTGCAATGAGACGAGGACTGGCGTCTTGCAATCAGACGAGGACTGGCGTCTTGCAATGAGACGAGGACTGGCGTCTCTGCGATGAGACGAGGACTGGCGACTTGCAATCAGACGAGGACTGGCGTCTTGCAATGAGACGAGGACTGGCGACTTGCAATCAGACGAGGACTGGTGTCTTGCAATCAGACGAGGACTGGCGTCTTGCAATGAGACGAGGACTGGCGTCTTGCGATGAGACGAGGACTGGCGTCTTGCAATGAGACGAGGACTGGCGACTTGCAATGAGACGAGGACTGGCGTCTGCCAATCAGACGAGGACTGGCGTCTTGCCATCAGACGAGGACTGGCGTCTTGCCATCAGACGAGGACTGGCGTCGTGCAATGAGACGAGGACTGGCGTCTTGCAATGAGACGAGGACTGGCGACTTGCAATGAGACGAGGACTGGCGACTTGCAATCAGACGAGGACTGGCGTCTTGCCATCAGACGAGGACTGGCGTCTTGCAATGAGACGAGGACTGGCGTCTTGCAATGAGACGAGGACTGGCGTCTTACGATGAGACGAGGACTGGCGACTTGCAATGAGACGAGGACTGGCGACTTGCAATCAGACGAGGACTGGCGTCTTGCCATCAGACGAGGACTGGCGACTTGCAATGAGACGAGGACTGGCGACTTGCAATCAGACGAGGACTGGCGTCTTGCAATGAGACGAGGACTGGCGTCTTGCAATGAGACGAGGACTGGCGTCCTGAAATCAGACGAGGACTGGCGTCTTGCAATCAGACGAGGACTGGCGTCTTGCAATGAGGACTGGCGTCCTGCCATCAGACGAGGACTGGCGTCTTGCAATCAGACGAGGACTGGCGTCTTGCAATCAGACGAGGACTGGCGTCTTGCAATGAGGACTGGCGTCCTGCCATCAGACGAGGACTGGCGTCTGCCAATCAGACCAGGACTGGCGTCTTGCCATCAGACGAGGACTGGCGTCTTGCAATGAGACGAGGACTGGCGTCTGCCAATCAGACGAGGACTGGCGTCTTGCAATGAGACGAGGACTGGCGTCTTGCAATGAGACGAGGACTGGCGTCGTGCAATGAGACGAGGACTGGCGTCTTGCAATGAGGACTGGCGTCTTGCAATGAGACGAGGACTGGCGACTTGCAATGAGACGAGGACTGGCGTCTTGCAATGAGACGAGGACTGGCGTCTTGCAATGAGACGAGGACTGGCGTCTTGCAATCAGACGAGGACTGGCGTCTTGCAATCAGACGAGGACCGGCGTCTTGCAATCAGACGAGGACTGGCGTCTTGCCATCAGACGAGGACTGGCGTCTTGCAATGAGACGAGGACTGGCGTCTTGCAATCAGACGAGGACTGGCGTCTTGCAATCAGACGAGGACTGGCGTCTTGCCATCAGACGAGAACTGGCGTCTTGCAATGAGACGAGGACTGGCGACTTGCAATGAGACGAGGACTGGCGTCGTGCAATGAGACGAGGACTGGCGTCTTGCAATGAGACGAGGACTGGCGTCTTGCAATCAGACGAGGACTGGCGTCTTGCAATCAGACGAGGACTGGCGTCTTGCAATGAGACGAGGACTGGTGTCTTGCAATGAGACGAGGACTGGCGTCTTACCATCAGACGAGGACTGGCGTCGTGCAATGAGACGAGGACTGGCGTCTTGCAATGCGACGAGGACTGGCGTCTTGCAATGAGACGAGGACTGGCGTCTTGCAATGAGACGAGGACTGGCGTCTTGCAATGAGACGAGGACTGGCGTCTTACAATGAGACGAGGACTGGCGTCTTGCAATGAGACGAGGACTGGCGTCGTGCAATCAGACGAGGACTGGAGTCTTGCAATCAGACGAGGACTGGCGTCTTGCCATCAGACGAGGACTGGCGTCTTTCAATCAGACGAGGACTGGCGTCTTGCAATGAGACGAAGACTGGCGACTTGCAATGAGACGAGGACTGGCGTCTGCCAATCAGACGAGGACTGGCGTCTTGCAATGAGACGAGGACTGGCGTCGTGCAATCAGACGAGGACTGGCGTCTTGCCATCAGACGAGGACTGGCGTCCTGCCATTAGACGAGGATTGGCGTCTTGCAATGAGACGAGGACTGGCGACTTGCAATGAGACGAGGACTGGCGTCTTGCCGTCAGACGAGGACTGGCGTCTTGCAATCAGACGAGGACTGGCGTCTTGCCATCAGACGAGAACTTGCGTCTTGCAATGAGACGAGGACTGGCGACTTGCAATGAGACGAGGACTGGCGTCGTGCAATGAGACGAGGACTGGCGTCTTGCAATGAGACGAGGACTGGCGTCTTGCAATCAGACGAGGACTGGCGTCTTGCCATCTGACGAGGACTGGCGTCTTGCCATCAGACGAGGACTGGCGTCTTGCCATCAGACGAGGACTGGCGTCTTGCAATCAGACGAGGACTGGCGTCTTGCAATGAGACGAGGACTGGCGTCTTGCAATGAGACGAGGACTGGCGTCTTGCAATGAGACGAGGACTGGCGTCTTGCAATCAGACGAGGACTGGCGTCTTGCCATCAGACGAGGACTGGCGTCTTGCCATCAGACGAGGACTGGCGTCTTGCAATCAGACGAGGACTGGCGTCTTGCAATCAGACGAGGACTGGCGTCTTGCAATGAGACGAGGACTGGCGTCGTGCAATGAGACGAGGACTGGCGTCTTGCAATGAGACGAGGACTGGCGACTTGCAATGAGACGAGGACTGGCGTCTGCCAATCAGACGAGGAGTGGCGTCTTGCAATGAGACGAGGACTGGCGTCTTGCAATCAGACGAGGACTGGCGTCCTGCCATTAGACGAGGACTGGCGTCTTGCAATGAGACGAGGACTGGCGTCTGCCAATGAGACGAGGACTGGCGTCTTGCAATGAGACGAGGACTGGCGTCGTGCAATGAGACGAGGACTGGCGTCTTGCCATCAGACGAGGACTGGCGTCTTGCCATCTGAAGAGGACTGGCGTCTTGCCATCAGACGAGGACTGGCGTCTGCCAATGAGACGAGGACTGGCGTCTTGCAATGAGACGAGGACTGGCGTCTTGCAATGAGACGAGGACTGGCGTCTTGCAATCAGACGAGGACTGGCGACTTGCAATGAGACGAGGACTGGCGTCTTGCGATGAGACGAGGACTGGCGTCTTGCAATGAGACGAGGACTGGTGTCTTGCAATGAGACGAGGACTGTCGTCTTGCAATCAGACGAGGACTGGCGTTTTGCAATGAGACGAGGACTGGCGTCTTACCATCAGACGAGGACTGGCGTCGTGCAATGAGACGAGGACTGGCGTCTTGCAATGCGACGAGGACTGGCGTCTTGCAATGAGACGAGGACTGGCGTCTTGCAATGAGACGAGGACTGGCGTCTTGCAATGAGACGAGGACTGGCGTCTTACAATGAGACGAGGACTGGCGTCTTGCAATGAGACAAGGACTGGCGTCGTGCAATCAGACGAGGACTGGAGTCTTGCAATCAGACGAGGACTGGCGTCTTGCCATCAGACGAGGATTGGCGTCTTGCAATGAGACGAGGACTGGCGACTTGCAATGAGACGAGGACTGGCGTCTGCCAATCAGACGAGGACTGGCGTCTTGCAATGAGACGAGGACTGGCGTCGTGCAATCAGACGAGGACTGGCGTCTTGCCATCAGACGAGGACTGGCGTCCTGCCATTAGACGAGGATTGGCGTCTTGCAATGAGACGAGGACTGGCGTCTTGCCATCAGACGAGGACTGGCGTCTGCCAATGAGACGAGGACTGGCGTCTGCCAATCAGACGAGGACTGGCGTCTTGCAATCAGACGAGGACTGGCGTCTTGCAATCAGACGAGGACTGGCGTCTTGCAATCAGACGAGGACTGGCGTCTTGCCATCAGACGAGGACTGGCGTCTTGCAATGAGACGCGGACTGGCATCTTGCGATAAGACGAGGACTGGCGTCTTGCCATCAGACGAGGACTGGCGTCTTGCCATCAGACGAGGACTGGCGTCTTGCCATCTGACGAGGACTGGCGTCTTGCCATCAGACGAGGACTGGCGTCTGCCAATGAGACGAGGACTGGCGTCTTGCAATGAGACGAGGACTGGCGTCTTGCAATGAGACGAGGACTGGCGTCTTGCAATGAGACGAGGACTGGCGACTTGCAATGAGACGAGGACTGGCGTCTTGCGATGAGACGAGGACTGGCGTCTTGCAATGAGACGAGGACTGGCGTCTTGCAATGAGACGAGGACTGGCGTCTTGCAATCAGACGAGGACTGGCGTCTTGCAATGAGAGGAGGACTGGCGTCTTACCATCAGACGAGGACTGGCGTCGTGCAATGAGACGAGGACTGGCGTCTTGCAATGCGACGAGGACTGGCGTCTTGCAATGAGACGAGGACTGGCGTCTTGCAATGAGACGAGGACTGGCGTCTTGCAATGAGACGAGGACTGGCGTCTTACAATGAGACGAGGACTGGCGTCTTGCAATGAGACGAGGACTGGCGTCGTGCAATCAGACGAGGACTGGAGTCTTGCAATCAGACGAGGACTGGCGTCTTGCCATCAGACGAGGACTGGCGTCTTGCAATGAGACGAGGACTGGCGACTTGCAATGAGACGAGGACTGGCGTCTGCCAATCAGACGAGGACTGGCGTCTTGCAATGAGACGAGGACTGGCGTCGTGCAATCAGACGAGGACTGGCGTCTTGCCATCAGACGAGGACTGGCGTCCTGCCATTAGACGAGGATTGGCGTCTTGCAATGAGACGAGGACTGGCGTCTTGCCATCAGACGAGGACTGGCGTCTGCCAATCAGACGAGGACTGGCGTCTGCCAATCAGACGAGGACTGGCGTCTTGCAATGAGACGAGGACTGGCGTCTTGCAATCAGACGAGGACTGGCGTCTTGCAATCAGACGAGGACTGGCGTCTTGCCATCAGACGAGGACTGGCGTCTTGCAATGAGACGAGGACTGGCATCTTGCGATAAGACGAGGACTGGCGTCTTGCCATCAGACGAGGACTGGCGTCGTGCAATCAGACGATAACTGGCGTCGTGCAATCAGACGAGGACTGGCGTCTTGCCATCAGACGAGGACTGGCGTCTTGCAATGAGACGAGGACTGGCGTCTTGCAATGAGACGAGGACTGGCGTCTGCCAATGAGACTAGGACTGGCGTCTTGCCATCAGACGAGGACTGGAGTCTTGCCGTCACACGAGGACTGGCGTTTTGCCATCAGACGAGGACTGGCGTCTTGCAATGAGACGAGGACTGGCGTCTTGCAATGAGACGAGGACTGGCGTCTTGCAATGAGACGAGGACTGGCGTCGTGCAATCAGACGAGGACTGGAGTCTTGCAATCAGACGAAGACGCGTCTTGCCATCAGACGAGGACTGGCGTCTTGCAATCAGACGAGGACTGGCGTCTTGCCATCAGACGAGGACTGGCGTCCTGCCATTAGACGAGGATTGGCGTCTTGCAATGAGACGAGGACTGGCGTCTTGCCATCAGACGAGGACTGGCGTCTGCCAATCAGACGAGGACTGGCGTCTGCCAATCAGACGAGGACTGGCGTCTTGCAATGAGACGAGGACTGGCGTCTTGCAATGAGACGAGGACTGGCGTCTTGCAATCAGACGAGGACTGGCGTCTTGCCATCAGACGAGGACTGGCGTCTTGCAATGAGACGAGGACTGGCATCTTGCGATAAGACGAGGACTGGCGTCTTGCCATCAGACGAGGACTGGCGTCGTGCAATCAGACGATAACTGGCGTCGTGCAATCAGACGAGGACTGGCGTCTTGCCATCAGACGAGGACTGGCGTCTTGCAATGAGACGAGGACTGGCGTCTTGCAATGAGACGAGGACTGGCATCTGCCAATGAGACTAGGACTGGCGACTTGCCATCAGACGAGGACTGGAGTCTTGCCGTCACACGAGGACTGGCGTTTTGCCATCAGACGAGGACTGGCGTCTTGCAATGAGACGAGGACTGGCGTCTTGCAATGAGACGAGGACTGGCGTCTTGCAATGAGACGAGGACTGGCGTCGTGCAATCAGACGAGGACTGGAGTCTTGCAATCAGACGAAGACGCGTCTTGCCATCAGACGAGGACTGGCGTCTTGCAATGAGACGAGGACTGGCGTCCTGCCATCAGACGGGCGTCTTGCCATCAGACGAGGACTGGCGTTTTGCCATCAGACGAGGACTGGCGTCTTGCAATGAGACGAGGACTGGCGTCTTGCAATCAGACGAGGACTGGCGTCTTGCAATCAGACGAGGACCGGCGTCTTGCAATCAGACGAGGACTGGCGTCTTGCCATCAGACGAGGACTGGCGTCTTGCAATGAGACGAGGACTGGCGTCTTGCAATCAGACGAAGACTGGCGTCTTGCAATCAGACGAGGACTGGCGTCTTGCCATCAGACGAGAACTGGCGTCTTGCAATGAGACGAGGACTGGCGACTTGCAATGAGACGAGGACTGGCGTCGTGCAAGGAGACGAGGACTGGCGTCTTGCAATGAGACGAGGACTGGCGTCTTGCAATCAGACGAGGACTGGCGTCTTGCAATCAGACGAGGACTGGCGTCTTGCAATGAGACGAGGACTGGTGTCTTGCAATGAGACGAGGACTGGCGTCTTACCATCAGACGAGGACTGGCGTCGTGCAATGAGACGAGGACTGGCGTCTTGCAATGCGACGAGGACTGGCGTCTTGCAATGAGACGAGGACTGGCGTCTTGCAATGAGACGAGGACTGGCGTCTTGCAATGAGACGAGGACTGGCGTCTTACAATGAGACGAGGACTGGCGTCTTGCAATGAGACGAGGACTGGCGTCGTGCAATCAGACGAGGACTGGAGTCTTGCAATCAGACGAGGACTGGCGTCTTGCCATCAGACGAGGACTGGCGTCTTGCAATCAGACGAGGACTGGCGTCTTGCAATGAGACGAAGACTGGCGACTTGCAATGAGACGAGGACTGGCGTCTGCCAATCAGACGAGGACTGGCGTCTTGCAATGAGACGAGGACTGGCGTCGTGCAATGAGACGAGGACTGGCGTCTTGCCATCAGACGAGGACTGGCGTCCTGCCATTAGACGAGGATTGGCGTCTTGCAATGAGACGAGGACTGGCGACTTGCAATGAGACGAGGACTGGCGTCTTGCCGTCAGACGAGGACTGGCGTCTTGCAATCAGACGAGGACTGGCGTCTTGCCATCAGACGAGAACTGGCGTCTTGCAATGAGACGAGGACTGGCGACTTGCAATGAGACGAGGACTGGCGTCGTGCAATGAGACGAGGACTGGCGTCTTGCAATGAGACGAGGACTGGCGTCTTGCAATCAGACGAGGACTGGCGTCTTGCCATCTGACGAGGACTGGCGTCTTGCCATCAGACGAGGACTGGCGTCTTGCCATCAGACGAGGACTGGCGTCTTGCAATCAGACGAGGACTGGCGTCTTGCAATGAGACGAGGACTGGCGTCTTGCAATGAGACGAGGACTGGCGTCTTGCAATGAGACGAGGACTGGCGTCTTGCAATCAGACGAGGACTGGCGTCTTGCCATCAGACGAGGACTGGCGTCTTGCCATCAGACGAGGACTGGCGTCTTGCAATCAGACGAGGACTGGCGTCTTGCAATCAGACGAGGACTGGCGTCTTGCAATGAGACGAGGACTGGCGTCGTGCAATGAGACGAGGACTGGCGTCTTGCAATGAGACGAGGACTGGCGACTTGCAATGAGACGAGGACTGGCGTCTGCCAATCAGACGAGGAGTGGCGTCTTGCAATCAGACGAGGACTGGCGTCTTGCAATCAGACGAGGACTGGCGTCCTGCCATTAGACGAGGACTGGCGTCTTGCAATGAGACGAGGACTGGCGTCTGCCAATGAGACGAGGACTGGCGTCTTGCAATGAGACGAGGACTGGCGTCGTGCAATCAGACGAGGACTGGCGTCTTGCCATCAGACGAGGACTGGCGTCTTGCCATCTGAAGAGGACTGGCGTCTTGCCATCAGACGAGGACTGGCGTCTGCCAATGAGACGAGGACTGGCGTCTTGCAATGAGACGAGGACTGGCGTCTTGCAATGAGACGAGGACTGGCGTCTTGCAATCAGACGAGGACTGGCGACTTGCAATGAGACGAGGACTGGCGTTTTGCGATGAGACGAGGACTGGCGTCTTTGAATGAGACGAGGACTGGTGTCTTGCAATGAGACGAGGACTGGCGTCTTGCAATCAGACGAGGACTGGCGTTTTGCAATGAGACGAGGACTGGCGTCTTACCATCAGACGAGGACTGGCGTCGTGCAATGAGACGAGGACTGGCGTCTTGCAATGCGACGAGGACTGGCGTCTTGCAATGAGACGAGGACTGGCGTCTTGCAATGAGACGAGGACTGGCGTCTTGCAATGAGACGAGGACTGGCGTCTTACAATGAGACGAGGACTGGCGTCTTGCAATGAGACAAGGACTGGCGTCGTGCAATCAGACGAGGACTGGAGTCTTGCAATCAGACGAGGACTGGCGTCTTGCCATCAGACGAGGATTGGCGTCTTGCAATGAGACGAGGACTGGCGACTTGCAATGAGACGAGGACTGGCGTCTGCCAATCAGACGAGGACTGGCGTCTTGCAATGAGACGAGGACTGGCGTCGTGCAATCAGACGAGGACTGGCGTCTTGCCATCAGACGAGGACTGGCGTCCTGCCATTAGACGAGGATTGGCGTCTTGCAATGAGACGAGGACTGGCGTCTTGCCATCAGACGAGGACTGGCGTCTGCCAATGAGACGAGGACTGGCGTCTGCCAATCAGACGAGGACTGGCGTCTTGCAATCAGACGAGGACTGGCGTCTTGCAATCAGACGAGGACTGGCGTCTTGCCATCAGACGAGGACTGGCGTCTTGCAATGAGACGAGGACTGGCATCTTGCGATAAGACGAGGACTGGCGTCTTGCCATCAGACGAGGACTGGCGTCTTGCCATCAGACGAGGACTGGCGTCTTGCCATCTGACGAGGACTGGCGTCTTGCCATCAGACGAGGACTGGCGTCTGCCAATGAGACGAGGACCGGCGTCTTGTAATGAGACGAGGACTGGCGTCTTGCAATGAGACGAGGACTGGCGTCTTGCAATGAGACGAGGACTGGCGACTTGCAATGAGACGAGGACTGGCGTCTTGCGATGAGACGAGGACTGGCGTCTTGCAATGAGACGAGGACTGGCGTCTTGCAATGAGACGAGGACTGGCGTCTTGCAATCAGACGAGGACTGGCGTCTTGCAATGAGAGGCGGACTGGCGTCTTACCATCAGACGAGGACTGGCGTCGTGCAATGAGACGAGGACTGGCGTCTTGCAATGCGACGAGGACTGGCGTCTTGCAATGAGACGAGGACTGGCGTCTTGCAATGAGACGAGGACTGGCGTCTTGCAATGAGACGAGGACTGGCGTCTTACAATGAGACGAGGACTGGCGTCTTGCAATGAGACGAGGACTGGCGTCGTGCAATCAGACGAGGACTGGAGTCTTGCAATCAGACGAGGACTGGCGTCTTGCCATCAGACGAGGACTGGCGTCTTGCAATGAGACGAGGACTGGGGACTTGCAATGAGACGAGGACTGGCGTCTGCCAATCAGACGAGGACTGGCGTCTTGCAATGAGACGAGGACTGGCGTCGTGCAATCAGACGAGGACTGGCGTCTTGCCATCAGACGAGGACTGGCGTCCTGCCATTAGACGAGGATTGGCGTCTTGCAATGAGACGAGGACTGGCGTCTTGCCATCAGACGAGGACTGGCGTCTGCCAATCAGACGAGGACTGGCGTCTGCCAATCAGACGAGGACTGGCGTCTTGCAATGAGACGAGGACTGGCGTCTTGCAATCAGACGAGGACTGGCGTCTTGCAATCAGACGAGGACTGGCGTCTTGCCATCAGACGAGGACTGGCGTCTTGCAATGAGACGAGGACTGGCATCTTGCGATAAGACGAGGACTGGCGTCGTGCAATCAGACGATAACTGGCGTCGTGCAATCAGACGAGGACTGGCGTCTTGCCATCAGACGAGGACTGGCGTCTTGCAATGAGACGAGGACTGGCGTCTTGCAATGAGACGAGGACTGGCGTCTGCCAATGAGACTAGGACTGGCGTCTTGCCATCAGACGAGGACTGGAGTCTTGCCGTCACACGAGGACTGGCGTTTTGCCATCAGACGAGGACTGGCGTCTTGCAATGAGACGAGGACTGGCGTCTTGCAATGAGACGAGGACTGGCGTCTTGCAATGAGACGAGGACTGGCGTCGTGCAATCAGACGAGGACTGGAGTCTTGCAATCAGACGAAGACGCGTCTTGCCATCAGACGAGGACTGGCGTCTTGCAATGAGACGAGGACTGGCGTCTTGCCATCAGACGGGCGTCTTGCCATCAGACGAGGACTGGCGTTTTGCCATCAGACGAGGACTGGCGTCTTGCAATGAAACGAGGACTGGCGTCTTGCAATGAGACGAGGACTGGCGTCTTGCAATGAGACGAGGATTGGCGTCGTGCAATCAGACGAGGACTGGAGTCTTGCAATCAGACGAAGACGCGTCTTGCCATCAGACGAGGACTGGTGTCTTGCAATGAGACGAGGACTGGCGTCTTGCCATCAGACGAGGACTGGCGTTTTGCCATCAGACGAGGACTGGCGTCTTGCAATGAGACGAGGACTGGCGTCTTGCCATCAGACGAGGACTGGCGTCTTGCCATCAGACGAGGACTGGCGTTTTGCCATCAGACGAGGACTGGCGTCTTGGAATGAAACGAGGACTGGCGTCTTGCAATGAGACGAGGACTGGCCTCGTGCAATCAGACGAGGACTGGAGTCTTGCAATCAGACGAAGACGCGTCTTGCCATCAGACGATGACTGGCGTCTTGCAATGAGACGAGGACTGGCGACTTGCAATGAAACGAGGACTGGCGTCTTGCAATCAGACGAGGACTGGCGTCTTGCAATCAGACGAGGACTGGCGTCGTGCAATGAGACGAGGACTGGAGTCTTGCAATCAGACGAGGACGCGTCTTGCCATCAGACGAGGACTGGCGTCTTGCAATCAGACGAGGACTGGCGACTTGCAATGAGACGAGGACTGGCGTCTGCCAATCAGACGAGGACTGGCGTCTTGCGATGAGACGAGGACTGGCGTCGTGCAATCAGACGAGGACTGGCGTCTTGCCATCAGACGAGGACTGGCGTCTTGCCATCAGACGAGGACTGGTGTCTGCCAATGAGACGAGGACTGGCGTCTGCCAATGAGACGAGGACTGGCGTCTTGCAATCAGACGAGGACTGGCGACATGCAATGAGACGAGGACTGGCGTCTTGCAATGAGACGAGGACTGGCGTCTTGCAATCAGACGAGGACTGGCGTCGTGCAATCAGACGAGAACTGGCGTCGTGCAATCAGACGAGGACTGGCGTCTTGCCATCAGACGAGGACTGGCGTCTGCCAATGAGACGAGGACTGGCGTCTTGCCAACAGACGAGGACTGGCGTCTTGCCATCAGACGAGGACTGGCGTTTTGCCATCAGACGAGCACTGGCGTCTTGCAATGAGACGAGGACTGGCGTCTTGCAATGAGACGAGGACTGGCGTCTTGCAATAAGACGAGGACTGGCGTCTTACAATGAGACGAGGACTGGCGTCTTGCAATCAGACGAGGACTGGCGTCGTGCAATCAGACGAGGACTGGAGTCTTGCAATCAGACTAGGACGCGTCTTGCCATCAGACGAGGACTGGCGTCTTGCAATGAGACGAGGACTGGCGACTTGCAATGAGACGAGGACTGGCGTCTGCCAATCAGACGAGGACTGGCGTCTTGCGATGAGACGAGGACTGGCGTCGTGCAATGAGACGAGGACTGGCGTCTTGCAATGAGGCGAGGACTGGCGTCTTGCAATGAGACGAGGACTGGCGTCTTGCAATGAGACGAGGACTGGCGTCTTGCAATCAGACGAAGACTGGCGTCTTGCAATGAGACGAGGACTGGCGTCTTGCAATGAGACGAGGACTGGCGTCTTGCAATCAGACGAGGACTGGCGTCGTGCAATCAGACTAGGACTGGATTCTTCCAATGAGACGAGGACTGGCGTCATGCCAACAGACGAGGACTGGCGTCTTGCAATGAGACGAGGACTGGCGTCTTGCAATGAGACGAGGACTGGCGTCTGCCAATCAGACGAAATGAACTGAAATGTTGGTGTTTTAGGCCACTTTTGTGCCCATACAGGCTAAATTGGGCCAAGGAACCTCCCGGGACGATGAAGGATGAAGGAATGAAACATGCCCCAGATTAGGTGCCCGGGCCTGGATTCGAACCCACGACCTATTGATCTGCGGTCTAGTGCGCTAACCACTGCACCAGGGAGGCCCCGCCAATCAGACGAGGACTGGCGTCTGCCAATGAGACGAAGACTGGCGTCTTGCAATGAGACGAGGACTGGCGTCTTGCCATCAGACGAGGACTGGCGTCTGCCAATCAGACGAGAACTGGCGTCTGCCAATCAGACGAGGACTGGCGTCTTGCAATCGGACGAGGACTGGCGTCTTGCAATGAGACGAGGACTGGCGTCTTGCAATCAGACGAAGACTGGCATCTTGCCATCAGACGAGGACTGGCGTCTTGCAATGAGACGAGGACTGGCGTCTTGCAATGAGACGAGGACTGGCGTCTTGCAATGAGACGAGGACTGGCGTCGTGCAATCAGACTAGGACTGGATTCTTCCAATGAGACGAGGACTGGCGTCATGCCAACAGACGAGGACTGGCGTCTTGCAATGAGACGAGGACTGGCGTCTTGCAATGAGACGAGGACTGGCGTCTGCCAATCAGACGAAATGAAATGAAATGTTGGTGTTTTAGGCCACTTTTGTGCCCATACAGGCTAAATTGGGCCAAGGAACCTCCCGGGACGATGAAGGATGAAAGAATGAAACATGCCCCAGATTAGGTGCCCGGGCCTGGATTCGAACCCACGACCTATTGATCTGCGGTCTAGTGCGCTAACCACTGCACCAGGGAGGCCCCGCCAATCAGACGAGGGCTGGCGTCTGCCAATGAGACGAAGACTGGCGTCTTGCAATGAGACGAGGACTGGCGTCTTGCCATCAGACGAGGTCTGGCGCCTTGCCATCAGACGAGGGTGTTAACCCCTCTCTGACCCGATCCCCAAACCCTACATCTGCTCCTTCCGGACTTCAATGGCCCTCGGGGACCAATTTACAGGCAGACGCTAATTAGAAGCGACCACTTAACCAGGTGGGGTCTGACTAGTCCAGGAGGGGGGCCGGGGTAGTTACCATTTAGCCTGCCGCTGATGCCTCTCGCTGGCACCGTGCGGTACACCTAACGGTACACCTGAACGATGGGAGTCCCCTCACCACATGTGAGACCTACAAGATTCTGTTCCTGTTGTTAGTGGCTCCTGTTTGCTGGCTACATATCATTACCACGTGGTACCGTCTTAACCCCCCCCCCACCCCCACCACCCCTACCTCCTGGTGCGCCCCTGTACCACTCTACTGGACGACAGTGCCCGAGTTAGCCGCCAGGGGGTGATCAGAAGCTCATTATCGCTCGCTGCAGCTGTCCGGCATCGGTTACCGGGCAGTTCACTGCTTTCCCACCTACACCGTTTATACATATCGTCAATATTATAATAGAACTGGAGTGAAGTGTAGCGAAGCTATCGAAGTTGGGGTTATCACCTGACGACACACCGCCTACCAGTCTAACAGAATGCGAAATGCCACGTTAACCGTGAAGCGGTCAACAACCGCTGTGAGCACCACCATCCGGCCGTGGTTGGCACTACTGGTGTCATTTGTACTGACGTCTGTCTCCCTCGTCGAGATGACCACCATCCATGACTGATGACGTCACTAACCACCACGTGGTGTCTGATGTATCTTGTCAGTGGCGCCACCTGGGACGAAGCTCATTAGGCTAGAGGATTATTCCCTTTCTTATAATAATAATAATAATAATGTTTATTATCCGAAGATCAAGGGTATACATCGCAGGTAAACAAACATATAGTACATTGACAATAGCAGAAGTCGAAGCTTATATGCTAACATAAAGTACAACTAGATCTATACAGATAGAAAAAAAAAAGAAAAAAAATAACGTGAAAGGGCCACAGTAGTAGGCTGTTTACCTCAAGGAATTAGTGTGAAACAGGTATCGCATATTGGATATAAATATAAAGTTTCGACTAGTTTAGTACTAAGGACGACATAATAGATCTCTTGAATGAGTGAAGGGAGGAGTTAAATTCTATTTTACTATACCATTTATTAAATAAAGTAATAGCCGAATATCTTATAGATTTGCGAAAATGATCAGTTCTAGCCTTTGGAATATGTAGTAGCTTGGCTCCTCTAGTATTATGACTGTGGATGCTAGACCTCGTATCAAATAAAGATTGGATAAGTTCAGGTAAGATGCCCTGGTATTGCTTAAACATTAATAAAACAACACTATATTCATACAATTTCGTCAAAGGTAAAATATTAATTTCTTTAAACAGATTTTCCGTGTGAGAATACTTGTTAACACCTGGAATTATACGAACAGCCCTTTTCTGCAAAATAAACAATGGATGTAAATAGGACTGGTAGGCCGCCCCCCAAACTTCTTGAGCGTACGAAAGATACTGATACACAAATGAAAAATAAAGGCTACGCAATATATCTTTGGTAAACACCTTCCTAGCCCGTGTAATTACCCCTAAACCCCTTGCAATCTTGCCTTTAATGTAGTGTAGGTGTTCTTTCCAGAGCAGGCTACTATCGAGTTGAACCCCTAACAATTTTATGCATGAGACCTGCTCAATAGCATGACCCGAAATTTGTACTTTGGATAAAATGGATATTTTTTTACGTGGGGATTTAAAGATCATAAATTTGGTTTTGCTAAGGTTAAGTGTTAATTTATTAACCTGGAGCCAATGCTTAATTTTGTCCAACTCTAAGTTTACCGTTTGGATAATTTTTTCAATATCATTCCCCGTAATAAAAAAATTTGAATCGTCTGCAAATAGTATGCTAAACAGTTTGCTACTCAGAGATGCTAAGTCATTTATGTAAACGAGGAATAAAAGTGGTCCAAGAACAAACCCTTGCAGAATTCCGCAGTTTATGTTTAATTTCTCGGAGTTAGCCCCATCGTATTCAACATACTGTTCCCTGTCAAAACGGTAACTTTTAAACCAGTCTAATGCAATGCCTCTGACTCCATATCTTTCTAATTTTAAAAGTAATATATTGTGATTAACAGTATCAAATGCTTTAGAAAAATCTAAGAAAATCCCGATTGCCGATTCCCCCCTATCTAAGGCAGATGATATTTTATCAACTAGTAGTATCAAAGCCAAAGTCGTTGAATGTTTGGGTCTGAAGCCGAACTGGTGGTCATGTAACAAATGGTGTTTATTTATAAAATTCAGTAGTCTATTATACATTACCTTTTCAAATATCTTTGAAATAGTAGATAGAACTGATACGGGTCTATAATTGGTAAACATCTTCGTATCCCCTGCCTTGAATATTGGAATTACTTTTGCAATTTTTAATTCGTTGGGGAAGTAGCCTTGGGAGAATGATAGATTGATAACATGATGCAACGGTTTCGTTAGATGAGGAATGATATTTTTGATAATTTTCCGACCAATGGAATCCCAGCCAGACGAACCGTTCTTTAGTGATCCCATAATGCTATAAATTTCATCATCGGTAACTGGATCAAGAAAAAGTGTGTGGGAATTTACCTTATCGAGAAAGCCCAATGGTGTATCATTCGTGTTAGGAATGGTTTTACTTAGGGTGCTCCAATATTTACAAAGAATTGGTTAAACCCATTGGTAACGTCTCTTCGATCCGAGATAAGGCAGTCATTTTTTATAAAAGTAGTTTTTTTTTTTAATGCACTTATTACGATTAATTACTTCCTTAATCGTTTTCCAGGGTTTAAATAAATTTCCCTGATTGGTTTTAATTTGATTCTGGTAGTGAAGTTTCTCTGCTTCCCTAAGTGTATGTAATAGTTTATTTTTATACGTTTTATATTCCTTTGCATATAATTCGTTTTTAAGTGAGCGACTTCGAAGATATAGTTTATTTTTCATTTTAATAGAGTTCTTTAACCCATTAGTCAGCCAGGGTTTTCTACTTTTATATTTGGAAGACGGGGATACTAACGGAAAGCATGACTCATAGTGTCGACATAAAGTGCCATGGACTTTCGTAAATGCATCTTGAGTATCAGTCTCTTCTAATGTGTCCTCCCAATTTTGCGTCGAAATAATGTTTACAAACTCAGATATATTTTTTCTACTAAAGTTTCTTCTCGCTAAAACCTGTTTGTTCACCACTTCTCGGCAGTATTTCGAAATTAGAAATATTGGGAAATGATCTGTTATATCAGTGTACATTATACCCAGCAGTGTTTGATTGACATTCGGATCATTTGTGAATATGTTATCAATAAGTGTCGCAGTTGTCTTGGTCACTCTTGTAGGTTTGCTTATCAAAGGCAAGAGTGAATGACTAAACATCAGATTTACAAAATCAGAAGTGGCCTTATGAGACTCATTATTGAGTAAATTAATATTGAAATCACCAGTGAGATAAATTAATTTCCCCTCTGTATCTAGGTTTTGCAGCACCTCTATCATAATTTCGTTAAACATATCTATGCTTGTGTCTGGCGGACGATATATAACACCAACGATGACATTTCTTCCAGTATTAGAGCTACACTTGTCTATCTCAATAAATAATGCTTCTATGTTATCGTTAAATAACTCAAGCTCTTTTCTAACCGAAAAGGTGATATGTTCCTTGATTAAAAAGGAAATCCCTCCACCTCTTCTATCTGTTCGGTAGTTATTTACCGAAGTATAACCAGCCATGCCATTAAGATCAACGTTGTATTCGTGACACCAGGTTTCTGTCAACGCAAAAATGGAAAAGTTGTGGTTCAAATTACTCAAATAGGATTTAAAGTTTGTGAAATTTTTCTGCATACTCCTAATATTCATGTGCATAATTGATAACATCGCATGATCGACTTTTGAATACTTACAGTCAGAATTGAAGCCTTCTTCTAAATAATACTTACATTGCAACCCGCTAAACATAGATTCAGGATAAAAATGTACATCAGGATCCGCGCCGTACAGAGGTGAATCACATTCATCGTTAAGTTCGAATGGGTTAAATAATTGTTCATCTAGTACATGCACTGGGATATCAAGATTATTCGTCTGGCTTAGCGTTACTATTGCGATAAAATCATTGTCATTGTCAATATCATTGAATGGAAATATATCTGACAAACATGTTGTGCAATACCATATATCCCTACCCCGTTTATTACTTCCCAGATCATCGCGGTTTAAGTGAGATATACAGTTTAAGTGATAGATAAGGTTGCATACAGAGCATGTGACTTGATTACAATGACCAAGAACTGCTTTGCTACAAACTGGGCAAATTGGTTTAACAGACATAATAAATCAGATCAATGAACAGTTCTCTCGAAAACTTACTACTGGGCTGAACGTATATAACATGAAACGAAACGATAATTTGAACTATAAACATTACAGAACCTCTAAATGGTAAATACACACAAAGACACAACAACAAAAACTCATGAGGCGGTATGCACCTTGTACGGTGAAAGTAAAGGTGGTAGCACGAGAGCAACGGGAGCCGAACCTAGCCAGGTACATTTATTTGAGCTCACTAAACGTGCAGCTCAAGCGCGCCAAGCTCAGCTCACAGATGCTTGATTGACTCAAGCGACACGGCCTTCGGACACCTGTTTGGGGGCACATGCTGCCTCAGGGGGAGTATCAAAATCCAAATCCAAATAACAGTTCTACATTTACCGCGACTGTGACACAGGTTGAATCCAATGGGTGGGAAGAGAACTAATAGAGTTAACAGTATATGACTTTCCATCCACTTTAAGTTTATTTCCCGACACACTTGCCTTCTTCCCGTCCTGCCGAGCAGCCTTCATCACTGGAAGTAGCCTTCGTCTCTCTTCTTGCATCTGGCGCGGTAAATCTTCATCAATGAAGAGCGTGGTGCCGCGAAGGGACGTCTTCCTGTCCCAGACCCTCTGACGGTCTGAGTACAGGACGAAGCGTGCTATGATGGGTCTGGGGCGGCGTCGTGGTGGGGTCCCTGGGGCTGTCGGGCTCCCAGGCGGTGACAGCGTTGGAACCTAATGGAGGCTGCATCTTCGATACCCAGCTTGGTCTTGATGGCGTCCCTCACGTCGTTCTCGCAGTCTTCCTGTTGCCCTGCTGCTTCTTGTATCCCGTGGAATAGCAAGTTCTCCCTCCGGCTATATAACTCCTGCACTAGAATATCCTGTTGTAAACGCTTCACTTCTTCTACCACACTATGATGGCCTTGTGGTTCAGCTTGCTCTAGCTTCTTCATCCTGTCTTTGAGCTCCGCATTCTGCTTCTCCAACTCGTCTACCCTGTTACTTTGAAAGTCCAAAGCTTCTTTCATAGACAAAATCTCCTGTCTCAAGGAAGCAATGCATTCCTTGATCTCTGGAAGGCAAGACACTTTTTCAAGTATATCCTCCAGGGTTTTCGAGTTATCAGGAGCCATATCCAGAACAGATGCACCGTCAGCTACTTTCTCCTGCAGTGTCGCTAAACCCTTGTAGCAAGATTCAAGAGTTCTTTGCTTCTTATCGTCAAGCTTTGGAGATGAGCCGCCACTACCACTGCGTCGCCGTTTGTTTTTGGTCATGACCTGTAGTTTGGAGCTGGTCCCTTAAATGGCCCTGGGTCTGTCACAGTGACTGTATTATCGCCGCACTGTTCATGGCAGGAAAATCGTATTGGTCCGCCGAGTTTTCTGTCAGATACGGTCAGATATCAGGATATTTTCTGAACCTTTCACCCTCCTGGACGTATTATGTTTCGGTAGAAACAAAAAATTGCGTCCGAGGCACCACTTTCATGCTACTTCACCGGTTCCCGTGCTCTCGTAAATTTAGACCTTCACTGACAGGTAGCCATTGTTCAGTATCCAATGCTCTCTGATGCGTCAACCAATCTCATCTAATCGGGCCTTTAATGAGTCTCAAATGAGTCTTTAATGAGTCTTTAATGAGTTGTGGAGCACTAGATACAGCACTGATGTATGTGGACCGCATCTTAGTATAGGTGGTCAATGGATAATTTATCTTGATCAGTAACCTTATTGCGTCGATAAATTCAATGAAAATCATGTATATTTGGTACGTGTGCGGAATATAAGTTATTACCATATCTTTTCATTAGAGGCTCCGCCACCCGTTCCGGCCTACCGGTATCCATCGACAGAACGTATACATGAACTATGGCAGGGCTGGCCCCCAATCACCCCCTTCCCCCCTCGCCCCCCCCCCTCCTCGAGACTCCTGTTTCATTTAACTACGATACCATGACTGCCGCTTGCTCTCTGATATCCAGCATGATTTCCTCCACCTCTGACCTCCCCCCCCCCATCTACTCCCCTCCCCCTCTATCCCCCCTCCCCCCTCTCATTCCCGGCCCTCCCGTCTCTATCCCCCTTCCCTTGTCTATCCCCTTCCCGCCCTCCACCCCCTCCACACTCCACCCATCTGTCAACCCCAGGCCGTTGAGACACTCCTCGCAAACAACCTTCGTTTTCCTATCTTACCACACTGCTCTCCTTCCTTTCTTCTCGCTGTCCGCAGCGGTTGCCAGTTTTCGGCCATTCATCCCCGCTTAGCGTGCTTAGTCCGCACCCCCCCCCCCCCTCCCATGCCCCCCCCCACCCCATTACCCGGAGAGTGAGTACCCTCAGGACTGCACGATGATCGTCTGAGTGCTGGGTGGATGTTTTCGACCCCCGGGTCAGCGTGGATACAACAGATACAAGTCTTTTCCTTTCCCCAATATGTGGCCCACTCTAAAGTGCACATGGGATAATGCAAGTTTTGCCGTTTAATCAGCTTTGTCAGCCGGCGACTGTAGGTCCAAACTCCGAACTCCCCCCCCCCACCCCCCCCCCTCCACACTTCCTGTGGTAACCCTGCAGAGCCCCGTGGTGGTATGGATCCTGATGGCGGACCGAGTCCTCCTGTTGTTGCCCACTCTGCAGCTCCAGATGAACGCCAGAGATCCGGAAGTTAGCCGCCATTTGCCAGCGGCCGCTAGGTCACAACACACAGAGCCAGTGATAAGAAAGCGCCCAGCCACAGACCGCCGCCTGCCCGCAATCTTCACACAGGGGGCAGCACTGCAGTAGTTGATGGCCGGGCGCATTCGCCGGCCACGCTTCTCCCGCCCCCGCACCCTATTTTTTGTCCACTCCTTTTCAGACTCCCTTCCCCTCCCCCGTCCCAGTCTCAACGCCGCCCGGTACTCACAACTCCGCCTCCCCCCCCACCACCCCCGGAGAGGCGGTGATGTAATCTCAGTGACTGACCGTCGTCGGGGGTATTACAGTTTTTCGCACACTTAACTGCGACCGGGAAGACGGCAACTGTGGTGAATACTGCATTCATCCGCCGCGTGGCGCCACTATCGCCAACGACCTCTTAAAGAGACTCGCCCGCCAGCGCCAGTGGCTGGCTATATACAGGCTGCAACTCTTAACGCAATGGCGTGAAAAACTACGGCCGACCCCGTCACTGCGGCGGGCGTCGTTTTACGTCGTGTGAGTGACGTGAAGACGCATGGAGGGGGCTTTGTGGCCCCCGACCGCGGCTGGCTGGACGGCGGCCATGGGTTGACGACGTCACTGGTAACGGCTGAGGCTGAGGCCCCAGATGTGTTACTCGGGTGCGACGTTACATATAACTAGTAACCAAATAGTGACGCAACAAGGACGCAAAAGTAACTTGATGGTAACGTGACGATGACGTCATAGTAATCTTGTAGTGACGTCATAGTAACCTTGTAGTGACATCATAGTAACCTTGTAGTGACGTCACAGTAGTCAAATAGTAACCATAACTTCTCAGTAACATAATAGTGGCGACGCAATGACGTCACAGTACCCTGGCTGTGACGTAATTTTGACGTCACAGTAATCTAATAGTAACGTAACAATTATATCACAGTGAAATAACAGTGACGCAACGCTGACGGCGCAATAACCTTATATAGTGGCTTACAGTATGATTGTATCTCTGGACTATCGGGACTATGTGGCCTGGTCTGGCTTACAAATGAGACCCAGTATGGATCGGTAGTCATGCAGGTTTATCAGTGATATTCCAGTGTGACACCCAGTCAACGATTTCTGATTATTTTATGCTATATACAACACATACTGTATTCATAAGAAATGTCTACTGCAATTCAGTGTAACTCACAACAATCAGACGGAGGAAGACGATCTAATGTAGTCGATGGAAAACAGATAGCGGTTTAACGGATAGAAGTGGACAGTGACGCACGTACGGATCCCGACCGATGTCATGGTGAACAAGATGCCAGACCTCCAAGTGCCTATTAATAAATATTCATTGCATGCCGCAGACCTGGAGTAAGGATTGCCTCCAACGTGAACTCTGACCTCTTCGCGTACCTTCATCCTGACCGTGTCCTTGTTATCCACGGCGAAACGGTGCGGGTGCATTTCGGGAGAAACGAATGTCTTTCTGCCTCCGGTCGTCTAATGATGTTCGTTATCGGCAGGAGATGATCTGGGGTCGGGGTCGGTGGCGCGCCCTCTGTACCCCTGGATGGCCCCCTCACCGTAATGGCGGTGCTAATTGACAAGAGAGCTATCAGTCTATTCCATAACTGGGGGGTAAACCATTCGCTAGAGTGCGGGAAGATAATGAGAGGTAGGGGGTGGGGGGGGGGGGGTGGCGAGGAAGATTATGCTTTTTTCTGTTTGATGCGTTTTATGTTTGATGGCTGTGGGTTGTCATGGATATGTCATGTCGTTATGAGATGGAAGGGGTGGATCCTCCTTGATGTGTCACAGACAGAACGAGTTATCGTGGCAATTGGCCAAGGTCACGTGAAAGTCAGCCTTCGATCTGTAACCTGAGATCTGCAGCAAGACCGTAAGATTTTGTTTCTTTTTAATTTGGACCTTCGCGGCGTTCAGTGGGTGAGTAGACGTAGTCGGTAGTTCTCTGCCTTATCCCTTTGACACTCATATTGCTCAGTATCTTCAGCCTGTTCAGACCTTGAATTAACAAAACAAACAGGCTTTGATGGGAGAATGAAGCTAACAAAAACACAGCCTGCCACCCCCTTCCCCCCCCCCCCTCAGCCCCCCGCACACCTATTCAGCTGCCCCGCCCTCTTCCACCCCCTCCAAGTACCCCTCACTCCCTCCAGCTACCCCGCCCCCTCCAGCTACCCCCCGCCGGTATCCAGCTACCCCAGGGCACCACTGTCGGCTTCGGCGTGGGTGGGTCGATGCCATGGCGATGCCTGGTGGGCATCATTATTGTTGCCATGGCGATGCCTGGTGGACATCATTATTGTTGCCATGGCGATGCTTAGTGGGCATCATTATTGTTGGACAGTCTAGCAAAGTAGATATTCTAGACCTGTGGTCGATTCTCAGTGCCTGAACAGGTACCGGCCGCGCCGTCTCACCCTGTACATCACGTTGTATTAGCATGTGACACCGCTGTCTTCTTGGCGGTGGCTTCCTCCTCAATCACCTCATCCATTTCCCCAACCAACCCACAGAGTTACAGAGTTACCTTCAGAGGGGCGTCTTTAAAATGCAGACCCGCCCCCCCCCCTACAATCTGCACTCTGTCGATCGATGTGCAATCTACAGTCTGCAATCTGCAATCTACAATCTACAATCTGGTCTGCAATCTGCCGATCTGCAGTCTGCAATCTGCCGATCTGCAGTCTGCAATCTGCCGATCTGCAGTCTGCAATCTGCCGATCTGCAGTCTGCAATCTGCCGATCTGCAGTCTGCAATCTGCCGATCTGCAGTCTGCAATCTGCCGATCTGCAGTCTGCAATCTGCCGATCTGCAGTCTGCAATCTGCCGATCTGCAGTCTGCAATCTGCAGTATGCAGTCTGCAGTGTGCATTTTAAAGACGCCCTCTAGGGATAGGTTAGCATTGTGTACGGGTTAGAAATGCTACAATAATTAGGTAAATATTATGTTGATTGAGACAAAAAGAATGTGGCAAGTTTCTCACCACTGTTTAGCCACTTTGCAGTCCTGCCTTACAAGTATAATCCGCGTAGAACATCTACTCCGTGCCATCATAGGTAGACCCTCGATCCCAAAATTTTACCAATAGACCCCTCTATCTTATATACTCTATAGAGATTTCTTCGGCAGACGCTCTATGTTGCCTTCATCAGTAGACCATCAGTCCCATAACGACACTAGTCGAACCTCTATCCCATAAGAACATCAGTCGACCCTCTATCCCATACCTTTACCTGTACACCCTCTATTTCATTCTTTCATCAGTAGACCTCTATTCTCCACGCTACGCCAACCCTACATACCCGAATCTTTTTATTGGACCATTTATCTATTCTGCAGATCAAGCGGACCGCCAGAGAGCGTCGCCAACCCCCATCCAAACGACCCTGCCACACCCCCCGTGGAACCCTTTTCTAAACGACCAGAGCCCCCGTGAAACCCCTTCCGGACGACCTTTCGCAACCCCATCCCCTCCAGACACCCATCCCATACCCCCCGTGGATTCGCCTCCAGACGACCCTTCCAGACCCCCCGTGAAACCCCTCCAGACGACATTTCCAACCCCATCCCCTCCAGACGCCCCTCCCAGACCCGCCGTGAAACCCCCCTTCTAGACGACCTTCCCAGCCCCATCCCCTGCAGACGCCCCTCCCAGACCCCCCATCTTGGCGACCTCTTCCCTGACTGTCCTACATACCTCCCTGGAGACCTCCCCCACAGCCATCAGTCAGCCCCATGGGACTATCCTGGAGAGCCGCCCGCCCCCCGCCCCCCCCCCCCCTCGCCCCCACCCAGACGCCCCACCCTGGCGCAATACAATCCCGCTCCGACCGAAAGGTGAAAGGCTAAGGGTCGACTATAACGAGATCGTCGGTCTGCGATGATGTGATGGATGTCCCTGGCCCACCCTGGACCGACCCCAACTACCGCCAACCCCTCCCACAAACTCTCCCCACACCCAATTACCGCCAACCCCTCCCACAACCTCTCTCCACACCCCAACTACCGCCAACCCCTCCCACAACCTCTTCCCACACCCCAACTACCGCTAACCCCTGGGCCACCCCCCCCCCACACCCCAACTGCCGCTGACCTCCACGACACCTCTCCCCACACCTCAGCCATACGTCCCCTCTACCCCCTAGTCGATACCCTCCTCCTTGGCCACTCTTGTCTGAACCCCCCATGATAGCGCTGAAAGGTTACATATCCCCACCACTCCTCGGCCTCATACGTCAATCATGTCTCCCCGGCGGCCATATTGCCGCAACAATTGCGCCCTTGTCTTCTCGCCTGTAACAACGCGCCATCTATTCCAGGCGGGTTTATCGGCCGCTCGGCCTACTAATCTCTCGACAGCATCCCCCTTCAACCGTACCATCCCCATCCGGCCGTACCATCCCCCTCCGACCGTACCATCCCCCTCCGACCGTACCATCCTAGCTAACCAGATGGTTTTGCTGTTCAACTATTTCCTCTCTTCGTTTCATCGTTCTTGGCATTTTCTGCATTCAGACGTGAAGTCTTGTTTCTTGGCTCGTGGTGGCGGCTCGAAGGGCCGTGCTTGGGTTTGCCACTGCCCTGTGCTGGCGTCAATGGGTCCCTCTGTGTCTATGTTATCTTCGTCATAGTGGGAAGATGTAGAACAATCGAGACCGTTCGCCCATCACAGACCATGTTTGGTCACAGGCATGACATATAACATGGACCAACAGAAGGCATGACATATAGCATAGACCAGAAGGCATGGCATATAGCATGGACCAACAGAAGACATGACATATAGCATGGACCAACAGAAGGCATGACATATAGCATGGACCAACAGAAGGCATGACATATAGCATGGACCAACGGAAGGCATGACATATAGCATGGACCAACAGAAGGCATGACATATAGCATGGACCAACGGAAGGCATGACATATAGCATGGACCAACAGAAGGCATGACATATAGCATGGACCAACGGAAGGCATGACATATAGCATGGACCAACAGAAGGCATGACATATAGCATGGACCAACAGAAGGCATGACATATAGCATGGACCAACGGAAGGCATGACATATAGCATGGAACAACAGAAGGCATGACATATAGCATGGACCAACAGAAGGCATGACATATAGCATGGACCAACAAAAGGCAAGAAATATAGCATGGACCAACAGAAGTCTTTGATCTATAGCATGGACCAAATAGCAAACTGCTGAGGCACAGAATGGCAAATAAAAATGTGTGGAGATGAGAAAACATAGCGTTAGAAATGGGACGAGCATACTCTTCTGGCCGCGAGTCACTGCCGTTAGATTTGGATTGGTCTCGATCACGATCGGTGACGATGTCTTCCTCTTGGCAGAGAGACACTAGTGTGAGCTCTAGTGATGTCTCTTGTGCTGTCACTTTTTCTATCTTCGCACGATGTTTATAATTCACTAGTACTTTACTTTATGTTACTATAGGGAACTGCTTCCCTGTACCCATGAGGATAATTAATGATGAATGACGGTTAGGTACCTTTTTTGCTCCCCACCAGCGACTTCCCCATCTCACAGCTTGACACTGGCATTTGGGCCACTGACCTTTTTTCCCAAGCTGACTACAGTCCGCTATTCTCTCCTTATCATTTCTCGTAGACTCGTAAAGTCATTTGCGTAAGATTTCGCGACTTTTTATTTGCCCCTTAAGCTTAAAACTTGTACTGCACATCTAACACGAGCGAAATACGTTGTATCTATAATCTATTTTTAAATTATATTTGGCCGTAAAATAGATGGCACGAAGTTGGTTGCATCCTAATACTCGCTATATAATGTTTACGTTGCTAGACAACTGACGAACGGTTTAATTAGCACATAAAATATATTACTACGCTCGTATTTATTTGAGAAATGATCTCCGGGTCCAAGCTAATGAGATGATGTTGATAAGCCATGGCTTTATGATGAAACTCATATTGTCGTTTTGTGGCCTGAAGGCGGTATTAAAGGTTGTCCCAATGGTATAACAGTACCGTGGACCTTTGCGTGCGACTAAAGTGTATGGCTAGTCGTTTGAGCAAAAACTTCAATAAAAACGATAAATTCAGCTGATCAACTATGAGACCTAGTTTATCAAGCGTAAAGCTCAGTTTTTCACACGTTAGCTAAACTCCACGGTTACCTTGACAACAACCGAAACACTTTATAGTTACTTATAGTCGATAAAAGACTTTATCACGGACAACGTTTTTTGCAAAAAAAAACATCGCAACACAGGTTTATCGCTTGATAGATCTTGATAAGCACAGTTTTTCGATTGATAACAAGTCTCAAAAGTTATTTTACCTCACGTGGCTTGACAGCGATGAGGGTTTCTGTCTGTCTCGCTCTCTCTCTCTCTCTCTCTCTCTCTGTCAGTCGCATATATATCTGTACATCATAGTCTGCCATCTGTCACCTGGTACAATCAACAACAAATAATTTATATAAGTATTATGCGTCTTGAAAGCTTTTTTATGTACATGTTATATGTACACACCAAAGAGTGTTATATTACACCCTGTGTGCACTTCTTGAGGAATACACCGCCTTTTATAATACATGTAAGCAAGCCGAACGATGATTTATTGTGTCTGGGAAGCGAACGGCAATCCCCCGAGCGTTCTGCTTCTGACGTCACACAAGGTCGTTATGGCGACGGGTGGCATGGCTACGGGAGTTATGGCGACGACTGTGGCCAGAGGTGTTAATCTGGGGCGGAAGTAGAACATGGCTTGGCCATTTGGCCAAAGGGCAAGAGTTCAAAGAACTAAGGGGTTGGGCGGGGGGGGGGGCGTTGCTCGGAGGTGGGAATGACAGGGGGAGGGGTGTGTCGTCAATGAGGATGGATAGCCATACTTGTGTGTATGTGGGTGGGGGGGGCTGTTATTATGTGTGGGTGGATGCAGACAGCCTAAATACAACTTGGTTAATGTGGATTATATCTAGTAACAAGATGGGTGAGGGGGAGGGAAGCGGGGCTGGGGAGTGGGGGGGGGGGGGTTGTTAATGGTTACACTTCTCGGTCGCCACCTGTTGGCTGCAAAGGAAGGGACTTCCTTTGCTTCACAGCAGAAGTCGCATAACAAAACCTTCAGAATCCTGCCCCATTTATGATTAGGCGACCATTCCCGCGGAGGAAACATAGGGCGATCCCCGACCGAAGAGTCATTTATAGAGCCATGCGGGAGGCAGGGGATAGGTGAGTTAACCCATACACCCAGCTCCTACCACTCCACGCCCGCCCTTATCACTGCCTACCGCCTATCCCCCCAAAACCTCTTTTCACCACGGCTGCCCCACCCCCATCAGTCCAGCCCAGCCAAGCCCCATCAAGCCCAACCTCCGCCCCCACCCCCGCCCCCTCAAGGTAAGCATGGGCAATATCAAAGCGCTTCTGGGCCGCTCACTATCGAACATTATCCTAATCTGCAGTCGCTACAGAAACGTTCTACCTAGCATCTAAAAGCTTGATAATTGCCTCGAGAATGGATGAAGCTGACAAGGGGATCGCAGCCGGCATGTGTTGCGGTACCGGTGCACCTGCACCCGCCAGGTGGCCACAGCTCCTTCAGCTAGAGCCCGTTACTTAAATTCCCGCGTAACAAATTACTGTTGTGGTCACGTATGGCCAACAAACGACACGTCACGGTCAATTCCAGCTGTTATATGTCACGTGGTTTACCCGTCACACACTTTCGTGTAGTGAAAAAGTTATCGAAGTTGTTTTCCTGGAGTGTTGTGACAAGAGTGATGATAGGTATAGCAAAAATTGGCCGATGTAGTTTTAATTTCGTTATGTTTGTGCATGGACCCTGTCATAGCTGTTGCAGGTTTCATACAGCAGAGATATACACATAAACATCAACTTATACGTATTGCTCTATGGACCTAATGCCTGGCATCGCTGAAACCATTTTAAATTGCATTAGCTTATCATTCTGTGCGTATCCATTGCCTCTATCCTCTAGTGACAGAACGTATGGCACGTTGAAACCATCCAACGATGATTTTCACGATCCGTTGAAATTTAGCTTCCCACCGGTCAGTTTCTCAGGTGAAATAATCATGCATGAAAGGAAAGCTCATGGCTCCTTTAAACACACACACACACAAGTAGTCACCTGGAAAGATGGCGACGTTCAGGCGATGGTCCTCCCGATTGCACAAAAACGTGATATCGCATTCTATATTAGCTTCTTTCTCAAGTAAAGCCCGCACGCCATGTACATCATACTGCAAGCATAGCCATAACGTATATTTCTCCTCTTTTATCAATCCATAGCACGCTTTGCAACTGCTCAACGGGCAAAAACAGTGATGCCCCCCATCCCTTGATGCTTTTCTGTATATTCAACCTTTCACTCCATAGATTATGCGACCTAAATCTTTCACTCCACCGATTATGCAACGTAAACCTTTCACTCAAAAGATTATGCGACCTCCCCCCTCAGCTTATGTTAGACCCGCTGTGCCTGGAAGTGAACACACAGGGTGAGTACGATGATTCATCTCGATAATTTGTTTTCTTAGAAAGGGCTTCAATTTTTCGCGTAAGAATGCAAGCCCTCCCTGGCTAAATCCGGACAAGGCAAAACGAGAAAATTCGGAACGTTTTCTTGTTTTCTCAGCTGCACCCAGCTCATGTCGCTTTATCAGCGGAACCATTCTGGTTGCGATAGGCATTCGCCAGTGGGCGCTTTATCGCGCATGCGCAGCGCCTTATGGATTACGCGCAGGGCATGCCGCAGTACAGTCTCTTATCACGTGACACCCAGCGGCCTTTCCTGAGGGATGGACGGTGGAAAAACTGGATGGCGCCGGACGGAATCCCGCCGGACTCCCCGAGATGATCGGGGGTCCCTGGATTTCTCACGATGCTTCCTCTGTACTCAGGGATTTTTTTTCTATCAAGGGAATCAAGATTCACGCCTTGTGTATTTTCTCTCGGCCCCATTTTTTTCGTTAGTCTCCCTCTCCTACCATTTTGTTGTTCCGAGTGGGCCAAGGGAAGTTGTTACACAGGTGCGTTGTGTCATGAGTAGCCGCCAGGAAAACTTCACACGGGGTTTTGTGAGGGTTAGAAAACACGAACGAGAATAATTCAGGCAGAAAAGTGTTTTTGTCGTTGCTTCTTGCGATGCCCTGGCGGCTGACTCGGTCACTACTCTGTTCAGTTTTATCTTAGCAGCGTATCACCTCTATTCCAAAAGAGCAAAGAATGACTCCTGGGTGCGTGGCTCATTTAAACATTATTTATTCTTTGTCGCGATATCATCCTTTTCAAGGCTAAGATATACTGGTGTAGAAACTGAGGAGCATTTTCTGTTTAAATGTAACTATATATGAGGTTTGGGACAAAAATATACATTAAAACATACTTTGGACAGTACTGTTATTACAGGGAGGGACATAAACTACTAAATAGTAAATCTGTCAGTATTTTATGTGATATTTGTAATTATGTACTTGAGCAAAAGAGAAGTGAAGGTTTGTTAGACATTTAAGAGATACACCTTACTGTTTTAGCAGATGTACAACAGTCAATTTTATGGGTGGGAGGCATTAACTCACTATTTGTTTAGCAGGGTTTGTATTCATATTACTGCATTTATGAGCCGTTCTGACGACTAAAGATTTAGATGATACTCTGCTTGATCTAAGCCAGTTAACTAGCTTTAAGTGTTACCGGTCAACGGTTTTATGGTTGAGGCATGGAGGAAGGAGCGACAGGAAAAGGGTGAGGGGGTGAGAGGGGAAGGGAGAGGGTGAAGGGGGTGAGAGGGGAATGGAGAGGGTGAGGTGGGTGGGAGGGGAAGGGGTCACGAATGGAATGAGCATTAGAGCGGAAGCTATGACGCGACACATCCGGTTTTCAACGCTTCTATCTCCTCTCATTCGTAATTGTGATTTACTCGCTAGATGTCGCCACCAGTGCCCGTCGCCTCGGCCCAGCTGAGAGCTTCTCGACCGTCCATTACGTCGCGGCCGAGATTCTCGCACCAAAAAACACCGCGGTGGCGAGACCACGCAGAGCGCTCCCTAGTGGGTATAATTACTAACCTGGGAAAGGGATTCAAATTTGGCGCATGGTGTATGACGGTGTCTGGGGCTGTGTACTGTCTGGGCCTTCCCGGGATCAGGCTGTGTAGGAAAGCCCAGCCCTGCGTGCATCACACGCCATGTGGGTTATAACACGGAGGAATCCTTACCTATTGTCACACTGTGTGGGTTATAACACGGAGGAATCCTTACCTATTGTCACACTGTGTGGGTTATAACACGGAGGAATCCTTACCTATTGTCACACTGTGTGGTTTATAACACGGAGGAATCCTTACCTATTGTCACACTGTGTGGTTTATAACACGGAGGAATCCTTACCTATTGTCACACTGTGTGGGTTATAACACGGAGGAATCCTTACCTATTGTCACACTGTGTGGTTTATAACACGGAGGAATCCTTACCTATTGTCACACTGTGTGGGTTATAACACGGAGGAATCCTTACCTATTGTCACACTGTGTGGGTTATAACACGGAGGAATCCTTACCTATTGTCACACTGTGTGGGTTATAACACGGAGGAATCCTTACCTATTGTCACACTGTGTGGTTTATAACACGGAGGAATCCTTACCTATTGTCACACTGTGTGGTTTATAACACGGAGGAATCCTTACCTATTGTCACACTGTGTGGGTTATAACACGGAGGAATCCTTACCTATTGTCACACTGTGTGGGTTATAACACGGAGGAATCCTTACCTATTGTCACACTGTGTGGTTTATAACACGGAGGAATCCTTACCTATTGTCACACTGTGTGGTTTATAACACGGAGGAATCCTTACCTATTGTCACACTGTGTGGGTTATAACACGGAGGAATCCTTACCTATTGTCACACTGTGTGGTTTATAACACGGAGGAATCCTTACCTATTGTCACACTGTGTGGGTTATAACACGGAGGAATCCTTACCTATTGTCACACTGTGTGGGTTATAACACGGAGGAATCCTTACCTATTGTCACACTGTGTGGGTTATAACACGGAGGAATCCTTACCTATTGTCACACTGTGTGGGTTATAACACGGAGGAATCCTTACTTATTGTCACACTGTGTGGGTTATAACACGGAGGAATCCCTACCTATTGTCACACTGTATGGGTTATAACACGGAGGAATCCTTACCTATTGTCACACTGTGTGGGTTATAACACGGAGGAATCCTTACCTATTGTCACACTGTGTGGGTTATAACACGGAGGAATCCTTACCTATTGTCACACTGTGTGGGTTATAACACGGAGGAATCCTTACCTATTGTCACACTGTGTGGGTTATAACACGGAGGAATCCTTACCTATTGTCACACTGTGTGGGTTATAACACGGAGGAATCCTTACCTATTGTCACACTGTGTGGGTTATAACACGGAGGAATCCTTACCTATTGTCACACTGTGTGGGTTATAACACGGAGGAATCCTTACCTATTGTCACACTGCGTGGGTTATAACACGGAGGAATCCTTACCTATTGTCACACTGTGTGGTTTATAACACGATGGCAGCCTGCCTCGTGTCACACTGTGTGGTTTATAACACGATGACAGCCTTCCTCGTGTCACACTGTGTGGTTTATAACACGATGACAGCCTTCCTCGTGTCACACTGTGTGGTTTATAACACGATGACAGCCTTCCTCGTGTCACACTGTGTGGTTTATAACACGATGGCAGCCTGCCTCGTGTTCACACTGGAAGGCCTCGGTGGCCTCAGGGGGGACTTTGTGTCTTTGTTTTACGCATCTGTCTCTCGTTCGATCATTGCTCCCTACCCAGATATATCAGTCTCTCTCTGTATGTTTTGTTCTGTCTCACCCACAATTTTCCCAGCCTTAACCAGATATTGACGCACAAGCCTAGTTATAATTTTTACTCTTTCCGCAATATAAATTAATCTCCCTCGTGGGAAATTTGTCGCGGCGGCCTTTGATAAAACTCGTTGGTCGAGGCGAGACCGAAGGCAGGGCGACTCACCCGGCCCTCAACACCACCCCCTTCCCCACACCTCCCCCCCCCCCCCCCCACCACCCCGTATAAGACGTTCTGGGAACGATTCCAAGAACTAGCGAACGCCGCTCGTGGCAGTTGAATTACCCCAACCAATATAGTTTCGAGCGGTGCGGTTGGGTCAAAGCCCGCAGGCAATCGGCCGTAATTGTGGGGAAAGACCGGCGAACCTGCGTCTGGGCCAATCGTTCTCGCCCACCGCAACGACGATCATGAGGAGGAGGAGGAGGAGGAGGAGGAGGACACGTCGTATCGGTGCTGGCAAGGACGCGGCATGGTGGGGGGGGGGGGGGGGGACCGAGTAAAGGATTTCATCCTGGGCGCCGGCGTAAAAAAATCGCCCCCTTTCTATTGTTTGCGCCGAAACAGAGTGTTCTGTCATGCATGCGCGGAAGCGAAGGCGCGGATAATTCTCTGGTGGCATTTTTGACAGTAACGGACTGTCCCGGCGATAGCCATACCGCCCCCGCGTAAATTATAATCACGTGATCAGTTCTCCTGTGACGGGTGACGTCACAATGTTCACAAGCAGTGTTGATTTGACTGATTAATGACAACACTCCCTGGCAACGGTCTTATCATAGGAGCCTGCTGGTTAATGTGTACCGACCGGTAGGACAAGGATTAGTGACATTGATGAACCACATACGGACATGATTAACATTTTGCCACCTGATAAATGGAATATTTATTCCATGGTATACGTCAAATATCCTAAAATGCGTGGACTATAGATATTTTTGTATATGAAATAATGCAACGAGATAAAATTCACAATGTAATTTACATGAATTTTTGTGAAACATACTTTGACAAACAAAATCGATTCCACAAGGTGTCCTCTGTTGTCATGATTCATCAAGAATGGCATCGACGTCGTCTCGTGCTATGTCAATGGATGGATTGGTGTTTATGTCACTCTAGTACACAAGCCATGTCTTTGAGGAGTCCGGATACACAGTGCTGGGCGCCGGTGGGGATCGAAGGCTCAACATGTTAGCCCGCAGGCCACTTCTCGACCACATCGTCTTGCCACCGTACTATCTATCTATCTCCAATAGCAAGATGATACCCGTACGTAAATATCATATAGAGATTCTATAAAAAAATTCTAAAGATTTCTATCGATTTTTTTTGGAAAATTCTAAACGTTTTTCCATAGAGTTTCCATAGAGTTTTCATAGAATTTCTATAGAATTTCCATAGAGCTTCCATAAAATTTCCATAGAATTTCCAAAGAATTTCCATAGAGTTTCCATAGAGTTTCCATAGAGCTTCCGGGGGGCCTCCCTATTGTAGTGATCAGCGCACTTGACCGCAGATCAATAGGTCCTGGGTTCGAATGCGGGCTCGAGCACATCTTTTTTTTTTTTTTTTTTTTTTTTTTTATATATATTTTTATTTCCATAACGATGTTACAGTACAAAAGTAATATATTTCAGATCCATAATAAACGCATATCATTACAGTACATTGCTTGGTACACCAAAGACCACGTTTTAACCACAATAAAAACACTTAATCATCTCTAAATATTCATTAAATTGCACATAATGGGTTCCCATTTGTTCTTACATATAATAACAGACAAAGAAGGTTTTTGTTCTACCGCGGATTTTTCCACAGCATAGTAATACTTAACACTATTGATGGCACCTTGAAAATTTGGAATCTTTGTGGCCCATTTACAAATATAGAAATATTTCTTCACTATTAACACTAAATGATTTAATAATCTACTATGTAGCGAGGTAAATACTCCCAGTATGATGGTGTCACGGGGTAGACCGTTCGTCAATGTAGTTTCGCGCCTATCGGCAGGCTTCCCGCATCATCTGTCACTCATTTGGAGTCATGTATGTTTCAGGCAAGCGGTCCGGGTTAGGGGAGTAGATTTTGAGTTAGCAGTTCAGTGTGTTTGGTTTTAGTGTGACAAGTGATTGCATGTGATAGGCCTTGTGTTTTTGTGGGATGGGTGGCGATCGGCCAATCATGTCTGTTATGGGTGCGGCACCCCAGTATATATATTGCCTGGAAGAAGGTGTAGAGGAGAGACCCCGAGGGAGACAGGCTGAAGACATCCGGGACTGCTTCTGCCACTGCTGCTGGTGTGCTGTGTACTGACTGGGTGTCTCGCTGCCAGTGTCGTCGGGCGTGACTGTGTGTCTCGCTGCCGGAGTCGTCGGGCGTGACTGTGTGTCTCGCTGCCGGAGTCGTCGGGCGTGACTGTGTGCCTCGCTGCCGGAGTCGTCGGGCGTGACTGGGTGTCTCGCTGCCAGCGTCGTCGGGCGTGACTGTGTGTCTCGCTGCCAGTGTCGTCGGGCGTGACTGTGTGTCTCGCTGCCGGAGTCGTCGGGCGTGACTGTGTGTCTCGCTGCCGGAGTCGTCGGGCGTGACTGTGTGTCTCGCTGCCGGAGTCGTCGGGCGTGACTGGGTGTCTCGCGCTGCCAGTGTCGTCGGGTGTGACTGTGTGTCTCGCTGCCAGTGTCGTCGAGCGTGGCTGGGTGTCTCGATACCGGTGTTATCCGCGTGACTGGTTCCAGTGTTGTGTATATATATTTAACTTTTGTGAATAACAAAACTGGAAAACCTCAACTGTTGTCAGTTGTTCATCCGACCGCCATAATATTGATCCCAACCTTGTCGTGTGACAGATGGATTGCATGGACACTTCGAGTACCAGATTTGGGTCTGCCTCGTTTAACCAATTTGCTATTTTGTTCCATATAGGCTTAACAAATATACAACTATACAATAAATGGTCAATAGTTTCCGATTCATTTCCACAAAATACACATGTATCGGAGCTCACAAATTTACATCTATATAAAAAGGTATTTGTTACTAATGCTCTATGAAGAATAAGATACTGGAAGCTCCTCAAACGTTCATCGACAGTGGCGGTTACTGGTAGTTTGTAAAACTGTTTCCATTCTAACTCTATTTGTGGTTCCGATATTTCCTCCCATTTCGTTTCATTAACAATGTTATATGGCAAAGACTCAACGAATACATTACACAGATGGTTGCACAAGCGTTTTACCTTCAAAATAGCGTCTGTAAAGTTATATGTAACGGATGCCTGTTTCTCATGCAGTACGGAACATTGTTCTTTCCAATCTCTTGGAATGGAATGTTGGTGTTTTAGGCCACTTTTGTGCACATACAGGCTAAATTGGGCCAAGGAACCTCCCGAGACGATGAAGGATGAAGGAATGAAACATGCCCCAGATTAGGTGCCCGAGCCCGGATTCGAAACCAGGACCTATTGATCTGCGGTCTAGTGCGCTAACCACTACACCAGGGAGGTCTTGACAACAGTGACCCTTCCTCGAAGAGATAAATTGCGCTTACCATATAAATTAAGTATTTTTTCAAATTCTGGTAGTCTCCATCCATAATTTAAATCAATCATACTGCTCAGGTCTACACTGAATTTAATCCCTAGAAGTTGGAAGTGCCTTACCCACGCCAAGGGTAGATCCTACAGATAGGCTGCCTGTGATCCTAACCATATGGCATATGTCTTTTCAACGTTGATCTTCAACCCTGAACAATACTCAAATCGTTTTAGTAACCTTAACACATTTCTAAGGGATAATTCGCTTCCGTCTAATAGAATAAATGTATCATCGGCATATTGCCCAACTTTATATTGTTTCCCTTCAATCTGAATACCTTTGATTGTGTTATCTTTTTTAATTGCCATGGCCAGTGGCTCAATACATAGTATAAATAGATATGGTGACAGTGGGTCACCTTGCCTGCATCCTCTGCCGAGGGGAAAAAATTGCGAGAAGAAACCATTATTTATAACGCAGCTTATAGAATCTTTATACATCGAGCACATAATCTGGGGCATGTTTCATCCTTTCAGCCTTCATCATCCCGAAGGTTCCTTGACCCGATTTAGCCTTCATGTGCACAAAAGTGGCCTAAACCACTAACATTTCATAGAATTTCCATAGAGTTTCCAAAGAAAGCGCACGTCGCGGCAGTGCATGGAACAAAGGTCGCCCTGGGTGAGTGCAACATCAGCTCCGTCTCGGCTGAACGGGCACGGCCGTTGAGCAGACCTTTACATCTCATGCTCCTAATGTTATTGTCCAAAGGATTGGCTCCGCCGCTACTCTTACTTCGCAGCAGGCAACCAGCGCGAAAGTCAATATGCCAGCAAGGCTTCCAAAGTTCCTTAATTGCGAAGTTTTAAATCTTCGAATGTTACCTTGTATAGTGCCGTGCCGTCGTATCCCTTTATGTGTCGCTTGCTGGAGTCTTCTTACACAATATATTCCAGAATTCGTCAAACCTCTCGTTCGAGTGTCGCAGAGAACGTAGCTTACATGTGTTAAATCTAGAGCTCGTTGTTGTGCCTGCCGTCAGTTGTAAGGCCGGTTTGGAAACTATTCAAACTCGATGGAGACTATGGAAACTCTATCGAAATTCTATGAAACTCTGTGGAAATTCTATAAAAACTCTATAGGAAAACGTTTAGAATTTCCATAGAAAAATCGATAGTAACCTTTACTATTTTTTTTAGTGAAATTCTGTAAGATATTTGCCTACGGGCTGTAATGATGTCTGATAAACTTAATGCCATGATTCGCGTAATAAATCTAGGAAGAGAGAATTACCTTCATGTATCCTTTCACATAAAGAGTACTTCTACAATCCTGCAAACGTACCTGATCATAACCGGCTACGAGAGGAAAAAAAATGGCTCTGTCGAAATATTATCTCTATATACGTTCTATAGCAACCAATTGCGCTAAAGGAGTATCCCTACATCTTCTATAGAAATAATGTTTTCTACAAAAATATCTGTTTACGTTCTATAGAAAGTAATTGTTCAATAGAATTATGTACAAACGTTCTATAGCAAATCATATTTATATAGATTTGTCTATAGAAATTCTGGGGAGTTCTATAAAACGTTTTGCTACGGGTATTACACATTCTAATAGTATTATATGACATGGTATTGGATTGAAGAATAACTTTAAAACATTTAATAATGATGCGCGTACAACTCACTTTACACAAGTGAAACTTGCTGGTTTGTGCGTGTTGAGACGACGTAATGACATTTTTCTTGCGACTGTTTTGTTCACAGTAATTCTGGCATTGAGCACTATTTTATTAGTCAATCTCTCTTGAACGTATTGCGATCAGACTTATTTCCCCTCTCTCTTTACCAACTTATTTAATCGTTATTTGGTATCATCGCCAAATGCTTTAACGGCAGTCTATGCATTAGTGTATACCCCGTAAGTCTCGTGAATATTCTCGTGAAGTGACTTGTGTACAAAACTACTGTGTCCCGGGTTTCTAAACCTTGTTCTTGGTACTCTATGATATTTATATATATGGTGCTAATATTCTCTTTTTGTCGGCCACATTAGAGGGTTAAGTCAAGGCTTTATAGTTACACCTCTAATTGAAGAACCGTGTGGATTCTGTGTGTGTGTGTGTCTCTCTCTCCCCCTCTCTCCCCTCCCCCCCCCCCCCACCACTCTCCCTCTCTCTCTCTCTAATTAACGAGCCGGGCTCGCCATCTAATAACCCAGCGACGACCCTCTTTACTAGGCAGGTAATCTGCCTCGAATTCCTGGCCCAGCTTTATAGAGGCTGTGGACAGATTTACTCCGCTGTTTGCGCTCTGAAGCCATTTGTCACGGTGACCTTCTTAGAACCGCATGTACTCGATATCCCATGAGCAGCACCCACGTTGTTCTGCCTTGGTCGACAGTGTGCCGACTGTCCCTATCTAGCATGGGACATATACAGGTATGATTTAACTTGAATATATCTCATGCCCCTCTAGCATGGGACATATACAGGTATGTCTTAACCTGTATATATCTCATGCCCCTCCAGCATGGGACATATACAGGTATGTCTTAATCTGTATATATCTCATGCCCCTCCAGCATGGGACATATACAGGTATGTCTTAACCTGTATATATCTCATGCCCCTCCAGCATGGGACATATACAGGTATGTCTTAACCTGTATATATCTCATGCCCCTCCAGCATGGGACATATACAGGTATGTCTTAACCTGTATATATCTCATGCCCCTCTAGCATAGGACATATACAGGTATGTCTTAACCTGTATATATCTCATGCCCCTCTAGCATGGGACATATACAGGTATGTCTTAACCTGTATATGTCTCATGCCCCTCCAGCATGGGACATATACAGGTATGTCTTAACCTGTATATATCTCATGCCCCTCTAGCATGGGACATATACAGGTATGTCTTAACCTGTATATATCTCATGCCCCTCTAGCATGGGACATATACAGGTATGTCTTAACCTGTATATATCTCATGCCCCTCCAGCATGGGACATATACAGGTATGTCTTAACCTGTATATATCTCATGCCCCTCTAGCATGGGACATATACAGGTATGTCTTAACCTGTATATATCTCATGCCCCTCCAGCATGGGACATATACAGGTATGTCTTAACCTGTATATATCTCATGCCCCTCTAGTATGGGACATATACAGGTATGTCTTAACCTGTATATAGCAAGGCGCGCAGGGGGCACAAGGCCTATCGTGGCAAAACTCAGCCGCTACCCTGACGTGGCCGAGGCCCTTCGCCGTGCCAGAGAGGCAAGGTTACCCAATCAAAGGCCTTCTCTGACACCACAAACGCCACGAGAACTGCTAGAGAAACACCGAAAGCTCACAGCAGAGTCCAATTTGGCCAAGCAAAAAGACGCTTCGGTGAAATCCAAACTCGTCGGTGGGGCACTGTATATTAACAACGAGCGGTATAAAGACCCCCTCCCTACCCCAAGACCGAGTGAAATTCTGTCCATTACACCAGCGGAGCAACAAGCAATCGAGGCCATACCCTTGTTGAACGGCGCCACCGCCAGAGACGGCATGATCAAGGCCAGAGCAACCATCGCGACGACCACATCGCTCAACGACGCGCGTATGGCATACAAAAAGATGTTTCTTGCGCCGGACAACATGACGTCATCCCATATAGCCGCGACCGTGCGCTTGTCATCGGCAGCAAAGGACTACACACAAGACAACGGAGCATATGGTGCCAGCGCTAGGGTCCTGAAACTGATGCAGGCAAACTACCCAAGCATAACCAATGTGACTGTGTTCATCGTCGTAAACAACAGCACGGCGAATGCAGGACGAGTGATAGACGAGGCCACCGAAAGAGCACTGGCCGTGTGGGCCAAGAAAGAGACTGTGCAGTGAGCTTGAGAAATCGAGTACACCTCGCGAATTGAGTTCTTGTTATACATTTCAATTTAAGGCAGAGCTAACACTTGCGCCCGTCGACATGTTATTTTATGGGCTGCAACGGGTGAAGCTACACTGACGAAGTAGCCTCTCCTTCTTCGTCACACGTTTTTTGACACCTTTCTTACTCTTTTTTTTTTCTCTTTTCCTTTTGCTCTCTTCTTCTCTTGTCATCCTTTTCTTATCTTATAGCTAAGTTTAAATTCTTTTCTGTTTGTTTCCTTTGTTCTTAAATTAAACTCTTTTTTTTCCTTCTCCCTTTATACACTTGTCAATGCAGGTTATTTGTATATTCATCTTCTTCTCTATGGAGACTAGCTTAAATACAACAGTGAAAATGCATGCACGCAAACTTTTCAATATTCAATGTACATTAGGCAATTTGGAAACTTTATATATTTATAATTAATGACTGATACATTTGAAATATATAGTATGAATGTACGGGGCTTAGCCACAAGACAAAAACGTATCGATGTTTTTGAATGGCTACGTGACAAAAAAGCTTCTATATACTGCTTACAAGATGTTCATATTAGTGAGAATCTGAAAGAGACGTACAAGAATGACTGGGGAAATGAATGTATATTTAGCTGCAATTCGACGGAAAGCAGAGGGTGCGCTATAATGTTTTCTAAGAATGCTCAATATGAGATATTTGACTCTGTTATTGATCCTGAAGGTAATTATATAATCCTAGATGTCACAATAGGTAAGCTAAGGGTTACGCTTGTCACGTTATATGGTCCAAATAATGACCGACCCGATTTTTATGATAGATTTCAAGGACAAGTTAATAATTTCGACAATGCTTCGATCATAATCTGTGGCGATTGGAATCTTGTTCAAGATTATAAACTTGATACGATTAATTATAAGCGAAATAACAATTGTAAAGCTAGGCAAAAGGTGCTAGACTTGATAGAGGCTTTTGAACTATCTGATATCTGGCGGCTATCACATCCCAAAAAAAGGCACTTTACTTGGATTAACCCCAAGAAAACCTCCCAGAGATCGAGATTAGATTATTTCCTTGTAACGCAAGATATTTCCGCTTTAACGATAAAATGTGACATCATCCCCGGGTATAGAACTGATCATTCATGTGTAATACTTAGGCTAAAGGGATCAGAATTTAGAAGGGGGAAAGGCTTTTGGAAGCTAAACACATCACTTTTAGGAGATGTAGAATATGTTAATATCGTTAAAACTTGTATAACAGATGTCATTAAACAATACGCTCAGCCCCAGCACGACATTCTATCACCAGATGTCCCATTCTTTATTAATGATCAGATATTCTTGGAAACACTCAAGATGGAAATTAGAGGAAAGAGCATATCATATGCTTCGTTCAAGAAACGAGAAGATAATAAGAAAGAGAGTAGACTTGAAAACGAAATTAAGGATCTAGAGGGAGGCGATAATGATTGTGGTAATCTGCTACAAATCAAACACAATGAGTTAGAAACACTTAGACTCAGCAAATACAAATTTAGAATGCTGAGGGAAAGAGCACATATATATGAAGAAGGTGAAAAACCTACGCAATTCTTCTTAAATTTAGAAAAACGTAATTACACCAAAAAGGTCATTAATAAGCTAAATATAAATGGAAAAACTATTGCCGATGAAGAAACAATTCTTCAGGAACAAATGAAGTTTTATAAACAACTATATTCTTCGCGCAAGACGGATGCAAATATCGTAGAACAATTTCTATGCCCTGAAAATATCAAACCCATAAACGAATCTCAAAAACAACAGCTAGATTCTGATATAAATGATAGCGATATTAAGGACGTTTTATCAAAGATGAAACGAAATAAAACTCCAGGTTCAGATGGTTTTCCACCAGAATTTTACATTTTTTTCTGGAGAGACCTGGGACATTTCTTAGTAAGAAGTATACACTACGCTGTAAAAAATAAACAGTTATCAACTATTCAACAACAGGGTATTATAACTTGTATTCCAAAGGGAGACAAGGCCAGGGAGCACCTGGCAAACTGGAGACCGATAACATTACTTAACACAGATTATAAAATAATATCGGGAGTGATAGCCAAGAGATTAAAGGAGGTGTTACCATCTGTGATTAGTGATTGTCAAAAGGGATTTCTTAAGGGCAGATACATAGGCGAAAATACCAGATTAATTTACGATGTTATGTTTGAATTATCCAGGAAAAACATGACTGGTATGCTCTTATTAATTGACTTTGAAAAGGCCTTCGACTCGATAGAGTGGCGCTACCTAAGAAAAGTCTTGCAAGTCCATAACTTTGGTGATAATTTTTTGTCTTATGTCGATCTATGTATGAAAGATTCTCGCAGCTGTGTTATAAATAACGGATTTTTCTCTCAGTTTTTTACCATAACTAGAGGTTGTAGACAAGGGGACCCCTTATCATCTTACTTGTTTCTTTTAGCGATTGAACCACTTTCGCGTGCTGTACAAAACTGTTCATCGTGTAAAGGTATCAGCATAAGAAATATTCTATACAAGATTGGCCATTACGCTGACGACACGTTTCTGCTACTGGACGGCACAAAAGACAGTTTAAGATCAGCACTTACGCTCTTTAATAACTTTGAAAGATGCTCAGGATTAAGACTGAATCTATCTAAAACCAAAGCTGTTTGGCTGGGAAAGAAGCCAAAGTTCAAAGTATGTATAGATGAATCTCTAGAGTGGGTATCAGAATTCAAATTGTTAGGAATCTCTTTCTCTGCCCATATGGATGACATGTATGCTAAGAATTATGATAGTAAACTGGAAGAAATAACATGACTTTGTAATATCTACGCTAAAAGAAAACTATCATTACACGGGAAAGTTACAATTGTGAAATCACTTTTTATCCCGAAATTGGTACATATATTATCGGTGCTTCCATCCCCTTCGCGTGCAGTGATAACGAAATTAGAAAACATCTTCAAAACATTTATTTGGGGCAAAAAATGTAAAATTTCTTTGAATAGATTGGCTCAGGATATTGAATTTGGAGGTGTAAAGTTAACAAACTTGTTGATATTTATTGATGCTTTAAAAATATGCTGGATAAAGCGATTAATCGAAGGTGATGGGAAATGGCAACAACTGTTCTGCAGTGTGGTCTGCACGGAAAAAAACTTATGTTGGGAATTAGACGAAATCTCCCTTAAACACATGGGAGACGAGACCCAAAACCCATTTTGGAAAGAAGTGTTTTACGCCTGGTATAAACATAAACTTGTATTATCAAAGCAAACCGTACCTGAATACCCACTATGGAATTCTAGTTTTATCACATCTTCTAATATTGTTTCGCGTAAACAGGTATTTATCGAACATGGTGTCATGTATGTTAACGACTTATTAGATGACAATGGCTCATTCTTAACTTGGTCACAATTTCAAAAGAACTTTAATATGTCTATGAACTTTCTAGATTACGAAACACTGATTAGAAGCGTACCACTGCAAGCAGGTTCAATGTTTAAAAGTAATAATCAAGGTTGTGAATGTCTAAAGTCAATTATGATAGTTCCCAAAGTATGTTCTTTTGCTTACCAACACCGTGTACGGACTATTCCATTCACGTGCAATAATGAACAGAGGTGGGAACAAGATCTTAACATGGCAAATATCAACTGGAAGCAGATGTATAAACTGCCATACTTATGTTCAATAGAAAGTAAATTGAGGAGTTTCCAATATTTAATACTGACTAGAACACTGATAACGAAACTATGGCTTAAGAAATGTAATATATTAGACACTGATTCTTGTACCTTTTGCGCGGATAAACCTGAGACAATCTTACATCTCTTCTGGGAGTGTCCGGTTGTAAATGCTGTATGGACTGAGCTTAATATTGTGTTTGACTCGCTTTGTAATTTCAATGTTGATTTAACGGGACCAAACGTCATACTTGGAAATTTAGCACCCTTTGATAACAAGCTACTGAGTAATCATATTATTTTGATTGTAAAGAGATATATATACATTTGTAAATGCTGTAACACCAATATTTCCTGTCAAGGTGCTCTTTCATTTATAAGATATCATTATAACATCGAAGAACATGTAACGAAATTTTCAAAAGGTATTTTAACATCGCGATATAAACGTATAAAAACGAAGTGGGAGCCCGTAAAATGTTTGCTGATTTCTGTATAAGCTTGTTTGCTATGTATACCACTTATTATGACTTGCATGTACTTGGATTATCCACATTGATATTGAAATAAATATATATTTAACAAAAAAAAAAAAAAAAAAAAAAAAAAAAAAAAAAAAAAAACCTGTATATATCTCATGCCCCTCTAGCATAGGACATATACAGGTATGTCTTAACCTGTATATATCTCATGCCCCTCTAGCATAGGACATATACAGGTATGATTTAAAGAAGATTTACATGCGGGTACCGTGGGCCGGATAGATGAGAGCTGAACCTGTGCTCTTTGCGAGAAAGTTATATATATACGTGGCAGGGACGGAAAAAAAGAAAAACTAGAGCAATGTGGATTGTATTATATATGTGACGATATATGTTATTGTCTTAGCGAGGGAACATTAGTCTTAAAAGTCGCCCCCCCCCCCCCCACTGTCCCTCATCACCTCCCTCCTATCCTAGCCCCGAACCTCACCTCCCCCCCCGCCCCCCCCCCCCACCTCACTTCTGCCAGCCCCTCCTCCCACCTCACCTATCCCCGCCCCTCCCCCCACCCCCCAGATACCCTGCTGCCGGATGCCACAGGCTGCTGGCGTCGCACATATCATGCACCGCGGTTTCCTTGTCACCCGTTAATCAGAAACGTTTTGCGGGTTTTCGGTATTTAGTGCGCCACATAATTGTATTTACTGGCGCGAGGCACGAGTCGACAATTCCCAGCAGTGTTGCCGCGTGGATCTAAAAGTCTGGCACTTGACTCCGCGTCGGCCAGGGGTTTGATGGGGGTGTGGTGGTGGTGTGTGTGGGGGCGGGGGGGGGGGGTGTATGGTTCTTGCCAGCTCCTCTTCCAGTCGCTGTATGCATTATGGTATCCTCACCAAAAAACGTGTGTTCCCTGGCGGGGTTTTCTTTTTCTAAGTTGGTAACAGCGCCCGGTGATAAAGGCTGGCATTAATGCCATATATAAGGCAGAGTCTCTGGGTTTTTTTGCATGATTACGTGGCTGTATCGCATGTCCCATGTTTTATTCCCGGATATGAATCCTCCAACTTTTGTGTGTGTCGGGCGTAAGTGGGTAAAACGTGCGTCAGCCCTGGAAACATGTGTGCCCTGTCTGTTAGTCAGTGGCGTGCCGAAGCGCTGATGCAAGCGGCGATGGCAAGTCAAACCCAGGGGGACCGCGTCTTTACGGATGGTGGGTCCGATAATGCTAGATAATACCAGAAAGTACCCGAGTATAATGTGATAATCTATTCTTATTCATTTCAGAGGATAACTGAATTATTGCTACAATAGGCACAGGAAGCAGATTGGTTGTATATTGAGGACGCTTTAGAAAATTTTGGTCATATCGCGTCAATGGGAGAAGGAAGGGGAGAGGGGAGCCATGTCCCAGGGGTAACCCCCTACTCTACCCGGGTCGAGTATGGAGGGGGGGGGGGTGGACTAATGCTTGTGGCCGTGTTTTAGTGGCTTAGACCGAACCATATGGACATCAAACAGAGGAGTATCGAGCGATTACTCCCAGGTGTTAGATAGTGTTCTGGGGCCGTATTCATAAGTAAGTTGCCGAAGTCACACACGGAAATTGCGTTTTCATCTTAGTCTAGTGACGTAACCTAACCTTATGAATACGGCCTCTAGTTTCTGGTTCGAATGCCGGTGGACGAAGTAGCGGCAGTGTCAATATTCAAGTCAAGCTGTCAATATGGCTCTCATGGCATAGCGACTGAGACAGTCTTAACAGGCGCCATGCACCGCAACCAATGGCAATAAACTCGTTATTTAGTGTGTAATTGGGCTTATTTGTGTTCCAGAAATGTCCTAATTGAGAGCAAATCCTATACCCCCTCACAGACTCCAAAAGTCAGTACGCAATGGTTGTACCCACCAAACATATTTGCACAGTGACAGAATAGATGGCGCTTCCCAACGGAAATAATTCCAAAAATAATGGAACTAACAGAAACAAATCACACGAGCCGGAAGTGACCCGGGAAGGAACTTCCGCTCCTGAGGTCATCCGCCATTCCTCATAGCGAGGCGTGAGGCGTATTTTTGACCCCCCGGGGTCAAGGTCACGGGTCTTCTCATCCACAAAAGCCACGACCTCTTATGCCGGCAGGATTGGCTGCGGCTGTTAGATGTAGAGGAGAGGGGCGGAGCAGCGACGAGGTGGAGGGGGTGTAGGGGTGGGGGGTAGGGTGAAGGGGGAGGGAGGGGGGTATAGGGTTAATAGCTGAAAGTGGGTTGGACCATATCTGTTGTATACCAGTCCAGTTGCTAGCCATCATATCACATGGGGCACCGAGCGTGGTGGTCACAGCTCAGATCCAAGGCCAAGATTGAGAAAGTGAGAGAGATGGCCGAGGGGTAGGGGGATTCAGTAAAGGTCAAGGTGGTAGAGAAAGACACGCATGATGAATTGTCCATTGGCTGCTTTGGGTGACTAGCTTTGACAAAGGGAATGGCCGAACCGCAAATGCCGAATCCCTCATCTTAGGCGCTTCCACCCCACCCCCTCCCGCCACGACCCCCCCCCCCTCCCTTAACCCCCCGCTCCCAGGACAAGCGGTGTTTCATGGGGCGCTAGCTCTAGGCGGTCTTCGCCGAACAGTGGGCACCTTGAGAGGGCACAACTTCCAGGAGAAAGTCGCTGATGGGAGCCCCTCCTCGGGAGCCCCACCCCCCCTCCCTATTCCCGCCTCTACCCTCTGGTCCCCATCCTCTCCCCCGACTCTTTCTTCTCTAGCGTTCACTTCCCCTCCTCCTCCTCCCCTCCTTCCTCTACTGCATTCCTTCCCCTCCTCCTCCTCCCCTCCTTCCTCTACTGCATTCCTTCCCCTCCTCCTCCTCCTATCCTTCCCCCACTGCCTTCCTTCCCCTCCTATTCATCTGCCCTCTGCCCCTG
>OZ025259.1:9182780-9234942 GCA_964019135.1 Arenicola marina | reverse complement strand
AGGCAGAAGGGCCAGATTTAGACACACATAGACAGAAGGGCCAGATTTAGACACACATAGGCAGAAGAGCAGCGACATGCAGAACCAACCACAAACAGAGGAAGAGAACAAATTCCGATGCTGTGTTTGTGTTTTACTCATCCATGATCATCGCTTTATCACATCTCCCTGTCCCCGAAGGGAAGCAGGGGGCCGGGGGGGGGGGGGGTCTGTCTACACATGACGTGTATCTCGTAGGCCATCATCAGACAAACAAACAGAGCACAACGAACATATTTGTCTGGATATTTAATACCGACGATGATCCAGATTGGGATACTTCAGATGTGCCATTACACACACTCCACCCCCTCCCCCTCCCCACCCTTAGCGGTCCACACAAAGCCCCCCCCCCCGCTCCACCCCCCACTATACATACACAGAGCACCCCCCCCCCCCCGCTAGGATGTATTCGGAAACACGATCCGGGGATATCCCAGGTGTAACCAATCCGACGATGTGTAGTCAGCCAACGCGGTGTGTGTGTGTGGCCGACATCGTGACACAGCACGGTGTGTGTGTGGCCGACATCGTGGCACACCACGGTGTGTGTGTGGCCGACATCGTGGCACAGCACGGTGTGTGTGTGGCCGACATCGTGGCACAGCACGGTGTGTGTGTGGCCGACATCGTGGCACAGCACGGTGTGTGTGTGGCCGACATCGTGGCACAGCACGGTGTGTGTGGCCGACATCGTGGCACAGCACGGTGTGTGTGTGGCCGACATCGTGGCACAGCACGGTGTGTGTGTGGCCGACATCGTGGCACACCACGGTGTGTGTGTGGCCGACATCGTGGCACAGCACGGTGTGTGTGTGGCCGACATCGTGGCACAGCACGGTGTGTGTGTGGCCGACATCGTGGCACAGCACGGTGTGTGTGTGGCCGACATCGTGGCACAGCACGGTGTGTGTGTGGCCGACATCGTGGCACAGCACGGTGTGTGTGTGGCCGACATCGTGGCACAGCACGGTGTGTGTGGCCGACATCGTGGCACAGCACGGTGTGTGTGTGGCCGACATCGTGGCACAGCACGGTGTGTGTGTGGCCAACATCGTGGCACAGCACGGTGTGTGTGTGGCCGACATCGTGGCACAGCACGGTGTGTGTGTGGCCGACATCGTGGCACACCACGGTGTGTGTGTGGCCAACATCGTGGCACAGCACGGTGTGTGTGTGGCCGACATCGTGGCACAGCACGGTGTGTGTGTGGCCGACATCGTGGCACAGCACGGTGTGTGTGTGGCCGACATCGTGGCACAGCACGGTGTGTGTGTGGCCGACATCGTGGCACAGCACGGTGTGTGTGGCCGACATCGTGGCACAGCACGGTGTGTGTGTGGCCGACATCGTGGCACAGCACGGTGTGTGTGTGGCCAACATCGTGGCACAGCACGGTGTGTGTGTGGCCGACATCGTGGCACAGCACGGTGTGTGTGTGGCCGACATCGTGGCACAGCACGGTGTGTGTGTGGCCGACATCGTGGCACAGCACGGTGTGTGTGTGGCCGACATCGTGGCACAGCACGGTGTGTGTGTGGCCGACATCGTGGCACAGCACGGTGTGTGTGTGGCCGACATCGTGGCACAGCACGGTGTGTGTGGCCGACATCGTGGCACAGCACGGTGTGTGTGTGAGCTCCATGTCGGCCGTCATGCCTGATCTGCCCCAATACGTAAGAACAAAATGTTCCGTTCCATTATGCAGCTCACGGTGTGCTCCACCATGCCGTATTTACCGAACAAAAGAATGTAATGATATGCGGTTACAAGAGGAAAGAAAGTAACTAAAATAACATCTTAACCTTAATGTCAATTATGAAGACTGTTAAGATAGGCTCAGGTTTGACTAATGCATATACCCAGCGTCTAATAAGGCGAAACATGGAAACGATCTTTCCTGAGAAGGACGACATATAGCGGCATGATTGCATCTATTCTCTTTGCAACAATTTAAAATTATAATATTGCATCAACGCAACTTTACAAGATTTATCTTATGCAAAATATATAGTGTATATTTTGTTCCAGTGGTAACGAAATAGCAGTTCGGACACATATGGCTGTACCACAGAGCATGGGTTTACAATACATCATCCAAGAACTGTGACAAACCTCTTATCCAACCCTTCTCCTTATCCTGTGTAACCCAGTAACTTGTTTTTCCTAGCGAGTAGCGAGTGTTCCTCTCTTCACCGCGACCCCCGGCTTTATATAGGGGCCTGGAAGGGGTATATGGCATATTTGAAATATCGCCATTCGACATTGACTCTCAAATTCCGACACTGAGGATCTGAAACAGCGACATCGACACAGACAGATAGAGGTATTTTAGAAAATAAACGCCACTGAACTTGGCAACAGAGCGTCACGGAACGTCTTGAAAAATCCACATTCGACACTGAGAATTTGCAAAAATTGCCACTGGATACTGGACCCCCATACCAGACCCCTTTATATGGATGTTGCTGCACTGGTTAAGTGCGCCCTGTGGAGGGTCCTTTATGGCGTAGATCCGCTGGGAGTACGGCCCCCAACAGGGTTAAGTAACCCTCCCCCACCCGCCAGTGATCAGATTCTAGAGTCGCCAAGTTAATGTGGAGAATCAAACAATGCAGATCAATGGCGAAATGGGGGTTGTAGTTTTAACGGTCGGCCTGTGTGTGGGGTGGATGAGGGTGTGGGTAAGAACCCTAGAGGGGTGTGTGGTGCTCAGGGATGGCCAGGGGGTCGTTACACAATGTGACTGAATCGCGTGGTAACGTATTCACAAGGCTCTATAAGCATGAAGGGTTGCATCACACAACCCTTTAACACGCGTCATATATTGCATAGTTTGCCGGCCTATATGGTCGGAGGTTGATGTGACATGCATTATAATTGTAATCATGCTGGTGGTTCCAGGGGCTGGGGGACGTGCAGGCTGGTGGCTCCAGGGGCTGGGGGACGTGCAGGCTGGTGGCTTCAGGGGCTGGGGGACGTGCAGGCTGGTGGCTCCAGGGGCTGGGGGGACGTGCAGGCTGGTGGCTTCAGGGGCTGGGGCACGTGCAGGCTGGTGGCTCCAGGGGCTGGGGGACGTGCAGGCTGGTGGTTCCAGGGGCTGGGGGACGTGCAGGCTGGTGGCTCCAGGGGCTGGGGGACGTGCAGGCTGGTGGCTTCAGGGGCTGGGGGACGTGCAGGCTGGTGGCTCCAGGGGCTGGGGGACGTGCAGGCTGGTGGCTTCAGGGGCTGGGGCACGTGCAGGCTGGTGGCTCCAGGGGCTGGGGGACGTGCAGGCTGGTGGTTCCAGGGGCTGGGGGACGTGCAGGCTGGTGGCTCCAGGGGCTGGGGGACGTGCAGGCTGGTGGCTCCAGGGGCTGGGGGACGTGCAGGCTGGTGGCTCCAGGGGCTGGGGGACGTGCAGGCTGGTGGATCCAGGGGCTGGGCGACGTGCAGGCTGGTGGCTTCAGGGGCTGGGGGACGTGCAGGCTGGTGGCTCCAGGGGCTGGGGGACGTGCAGGCTGGTGGCTTCAGGGGCTGGGGCACGTGCAGGCTGGTGGCTCCAGGGGTTGGGGGACGTGCAGGCTGGTGGCTTCAGGGGCTGGGGGACGTGCAGGCTGGTGGCTTCAGGGGCTGGGGGACGTGCAGGCTGGTGGCTCCAGGGGTTGGGGGGACGTGCAGGCTGGTGGCTTCAGGGGCTGGGGCACGTGCAGGCTGGTGGCTCCAGGGGCTGGGGGACGTGCAGGCTGGTGGCTCCAGGGGCTGGGGGACGTGCAGGCTGGTGGCTCCAGGGGCTGGGGGACGTGCAGGCTGGTGGCTTCAGGGGCTGGGGCACGTGCAGGCTGGTGGCTCCAGGGGCTGGGGGACGTGCAGGCTGGTGGCTCCAGGGGCTGGGCGACGTGCAGGCTGGTGGCTCCAGGGGCTGGGGGACGTGCAGGCTGGTGGCTCCAGGGGCTGGGCGACGTGCAGGCTGGTGGCTCCAGGGGCTGGGCGACGTGCAGGCTGGTGGCTCCAGGGGCTGGGCGACGTGCAGGCTGGTGGCTCCAGGGGCTGGGGGACGTGCAGGCTGGTGGCTCCAGGGGCTGGGCGACGTGCAGGCTGGTGGCTCCAGGGGCTGGGCGACGTGCAGGCTGGTGGCTTCAGGGGCTGGGGCACGTGCAGGCTGGTGGCTCCAGGGGCTGGGCGACGTGCAGGCTGGTGGCTCCAGAGGCTGGGCGACGTGCAGGCTGGTGGCTCCAGGGGCTGGGAGACGTGCAGGCTGGTGGCTCCAGGGGCTGGGCGACGTGCAGGCTGGTGGCTCCAGGGGCTGGGGGACGTGCAGGCTGGTGGCTCCAGGGGCTGGGCGACGTGCAGGCTGGTGGCTCCAGGGGCTGGGGGACGTGCAGGCTGGTGGTTCTAGGGGCTGGGGGACGTGCAGGCTGGTGGCTCCAGGGGCTGGGCGACGTGCAGGCTGATGGCTCCAGGGGCTGGGCGACGTGCAGGCTGGTGGCTCCAAGGGCTGGGCGACGTGCAGGCTGGTGGCACCAGGGGCTGGGGGACGTGCAGGCTGGTGGCTCCAGGGGCTAGGGGACGCGCAGGCTGGTGGCTCCAGGGGCTGGGGGACGTGCAGGCTGGTGGCTCCAGGGGCTGGGGGACGTGCAGGCTGGTGGCTCCAGGGGCTGGGGGACGTGCAGGCTGGTGGCTCCAGGGGCTGGGCGACGTGCAGGCTGGTGGCTCCAGGGGCTGGGCGACGTGCAGGCTGGTGGCTCCAGGGGCTGGGGGACGTGCAGGCTGGTGGCTCCAGGGGCTGGGCGACGTGCAGGCTGGTGGCTCCAGGGGCTGGGCGACGTGCAGGCTGGTGGCTCCAGGGGCTGGGCGACGTGCAGGCTGGTGGCTCCAGGGGCTGGGCGACGTGCAGGCTGGTGGCACCAGGGGCTGGGGGACGTGCAGGCTGGGGGCTCCAGGGGCTGGGGGACGTGCAGGCTGGTGGCTCCAGGGGCTGGGGGACGGTGGATCGGTGGAACGGGTAGAGAGGGGGGGGGGGGGGGGAGGTGTAGCGGGTGTAGTTGTTAACGCACTAGACTCCAGATCAATATGCCTTGGGTTAAAATGCGGACAGGGGCACTGAATGTAGGGCATGTTTCATCCGTTCGTCCTAACTCACCCCCGAGAGGTTCCTTGACCCAGCTTTCAGCCCCTTATGTGCACACAAAAAAACGCCTGAAAAACGCCAATTCATGTTTCATTTCTTTTCATATGTGGGGGTCACTATACCGCATATGATTTATCTCATTATTAGGCTCTTTGGTCCGGTATAGCCCGTGTCAGTGTCTACACCCCCTCCCCTGCCCCTCACCCCCCCCCTCCCCCACACCCCGTCCAGCGGTCGCAGTGTAAGAGTCAGCACGCGACCCACACACCGTGCATCTACCCGTCACATGTCATTATATTCGGGCCAACGTCTCACTCTGAACACACCGCACCTTACACTGCTCACCTGCCAGTTTTATGAAGACAACGCAGCGAGATATAGAGCCTGTAAGTAGTTAACGTACTAGGATTGGGCATATACCTCTAGAACGCATTATTGTTAGCCCGTGACATCTTCTGGGCCACGTAGCTTTGGCTGTCATTGGCAGATACTCAGCGTCAAGACATAAAGATATAAAAATAAAATCGGTAAAACATCAAGATTTTAAACACAAATATTCAGATTATTTGTACAATTAAAAAAAACCTATATTTCTTCAACGATGTATTGTATGCAAAAACATATGGTAAAACTCCGGGTGAACCGTCACTCAGTTTTAGACCCAAAAGGGTATAATAACAAAGGAATCTGACAGTACAACAGTGGCCTCAGTATCACACACTACCTCGAAATAACGTGTTCCTTCCGGCCACCGACAACAATGGTGAGAAGGGTTCTCTCAGTAAATTAACTCAACTGTGAACTAAGCTTCCGTTTTAACGCCAAATGTAAATACCCACTCGCTATATGGATTTTATCTTGTAACGGTACTGCGGAAAAACACAGAAATGGCATCAGCGAATAATTTTGGCTATGACAGCCGCTGACAAGTGTAGGCATGGCTTCGCTGGAGCACCGGCGTTGAATGAAGTAAAGTGGTGCTTCACATTTAACTACCGAGCGGTCTGAGAGAGAGCCGCCTGGGATGGCGTTCCCCGAGGCGTTGGAATTAATCTGTGGCAGTTCAGCGCAGGAGGAGGAAGAAGCCGAAAACAAAGATGGCGGCACACAACTTATCGCAGTCGTTACAGCCGTCTGAATGTTCACCGACAACTCCCGACATGAACACGATTGCCGACAAGTATTCATAAAACTGAGACTGACTGAGAGAGGGTCTGTGTAAATCACACGTTCAAGTCCCTTCGAGCCGTATCAGCAAAGAAAATCGCGGGCACAAATTCTCTCGCTTTTGGCATTATCTTGCCGCCGCAGGATGATTCTGGAAAACAGCCTGGCTGCCAGGGGAGGATTTGCAGTTCACCCCAGCTTCAGATCGCGACCTCCCCCCCCCCACCCTCTTGACATATCCCATGCCCCCCCCCCCCGCCCCGCCCCGCCTCGCTCCACCCTCAGCACCCCTCCATTCCCTCACTAAACACCGTCTCCCCGCTTTTCTATCACATCGATCTTGGCGAGTTACGGCCATCTTGATGTTCACCGGATATGAGGTGGCGCCATCTACTGCGAGAAGGTTTTGCGGCTTTTTAGTTACTACTTTTTCTCTTCAAATGTCCACCATGTTACGTAATGTGTTTTTGACTTCTCACATATTGGCAATTAGTGGTGGTGGTACACGAAGGGTATCTCCCAGTCCATGTAGAACCCACGTGACAGGGCTTCAGACCTGGTCTGTGACATGCTGTGACAGGATCGTGGCAGTACGAACATACCTAAAATGACTTCATTAACTATTGAAATGACTCGTTCTTATTTCCTTATTTGTACATAAAATGACAAATTGGCGAAAGAGAAGGCCACGTCTTTCATATCCCAGTGGTTTAAGTCCTTACTTTGGTTAGCCCCTACTTGGTTGCATTCATTTCATTCAAAACCGGTGAGGAGGATGGGCGGGGGGGGGGGGAGGGGCAAATGCCCCACCTTCCACCCCCTCCCGCTTCAGACGGGCCTGCACCCATTTTATTGCCGTCCCCTACATGGCTCAGCTCCCCACCCCCCTCCCACCCGCGGCTGTTTCAGCTCCATACGTGACTCCGCAGGTCCAGCGAGAACGGGGGCCGGCCCGATAGCTCAGTGGGCTGGAGCGCTCGCGAGAACAAAATGGCGCATCATGACAGAAGGACGTCACCCGTTACCGCTCAGACCTAATGATTGACCAAAGTGTCCCCCAATAAGTCTGTGTCCACTTCCCCTCGCCACAATAACAGCTCCCCGCTGACCGCCGCACAGCCCTCATAAACACCCAGTAACATATAGCCAGCAGCAGAAGAGTGTGATAGGGTAACTCGAATATATCGGCCTTCTAAATAAATGTGTGCAGGGTAAAGAAACTATATATAAGACATTAAACTAAGTAGGTCCGTCCGTTGTGGTTCGCTGCCAGTGCGTACACCCAAAGGCAATGCCATTTACGAAACACTTTATTTTCTGTCCCGAAGTAGGGTTTTTTTATATCCCCTAAATGGAAATATCATGCACTGGGGCCTGTAAAATAGAAATCACCCCCCCCCCCTCCCTCCCACACGCTATTGTGGAACTGAGTAAGATATTTATCTCATGTCATTAAGCGTTCAGCTTTCCGCCATGAAGCTGGGATCCATTACCCAACGAGTCTCGTAATGGTGAGTTATTACGCACCGGTGACGAGGGCGGTGCACAGAGGCGGTGCGCGTTACGCTGCTGCACTGTGACAGGTCACTCACGTATAATCTGCCAAGGCTTCAGGCAATGGGGACCATAGCCGGGAAAATCAATAAAAATTAAAACAAGCGCGTTAATGAAGTATTTTTACAATGCTCTATCTAATCTTTTTTGCTATAATTGTTCTTACACATTATATGTTATATCCTTAGAACCGCCAAACTACCGTAGAGCCGCCGTTGCGTGTTCATGTGTGTTTAGCCGCTACGCATTACAACGCAACGGTGGTTTAAATGATGTTCCGCATCACCGTTGATCGGCAGTTAATTGGCGATGGCAGCGCTAACTCTGCTTTGCTTTGCTGGCTCATCACTGATCAGGCCAAACAAGTCGATCGCGTTCAAATACCTCTCACGTCACTCAGGCGGTGGAGCCACCGTTCACGAAGAGATTGGACTCTACATTGCAGGCTCTGTCTACATTGTTATACGAGCAGCCATGTCGGTAAATCCTGATTTAACCTGGATCGAGATGACGCTATATAATATGGGTTTCCCAGCTCATATGATTCCATGCGGTCAGAACAAATATGCTATTGAGGTTGATTTTTTAGTCCAGCATGTCGGTGAATTTTTACCAAAATTAGCTTGGTTGGTTGTATAATTATTCAGGACGCTTTAACCACTTTTGGTCATATCGCGTCAATGGGAGAATGAAGGGAGAGCCATGTCTGCGGGCTAACCCCCTACTCTTTATCATGCGACCACACGGACAACATTAGATACTGGGCCCCCAGGTATAACACCTGACGCATATGTATGGTGTGATCAAGTGTAAGTTCAGCTACAAGGAGAGGGGCGGATCTAGGCTAGCTTAGGACTAGAAACATGTGACAAACCAGAAGAGACTGATTAGATGACAGCCAACACGGGCCAGAGACCCGGATGTTAGGGACAAGGCCAACACGACCAGAGACCCGGATGTTAGAGACAAGGCCAACAGGGCCAGAGACCCGGATGTTAGAGACAAGGCCAACACGGCCAGAGACCCGGATGTTAGGGACAAGGCCAACACAACCAGAGACCCGGATGTTAGGGACAAGGCCAACACGACCAGAGGCGCGGATGTTAAGGACAAGGCCAACAGGGCCAGAGACCCGGATGTTAGAGACAAGGCCAACACGGCCAGAGACCTGGATGTTAGGGACAAGGCCAACACGGCCAGAGATCCGGATGTTAGGTACAAGGCCAACACGGCCAGAGACCCGGATGTTAGGGACAAGGCCAACACGGCCAGAGACCCGGATGTTAGGGACAAGGCCAACACGACCAGAGACCCGGATGTTAGAGACAAGGCCAACATGGCCAGAGACCCGGATGTTAGAGACAAGGCCAACACGGCCAGAGACCCGGATGTTAGAGACAAGGCCAACACAACCAGAGACCCGGATGTTGGTATTGTGTTTTATTTCAAATCAACAATTTGACAACATGATACATAAAAGCATATAACAATCGTAAAGCGGGGTCACATCGAGATGTCTAAACGTGGGAATATAATTTCATGTATAGTCATATCGTCCCTGTGGAAGGGATAAAAACATATAATGAGGAATACAATAATATATCAGGGGGCTGTTGGGGGAAGTAGGGATACATGCTGTAATATTTCCACCTACAGCTTTTGTTTATTATCAGGGGACTGTGTTGGGAATGTACTCGACTAAGGATTAATGCATACTGCAATTCTTCATCCACGCTTTTTCTTTATTGTGGGCTATTCAGCGCCGGGATTTCTAGTTCGCAGGAGTTTCTTGAAAAAATGACTTAAAAGGGGCTTTTGATTATTAAAATGACAGCATTTGGTGAAGCAGGGACAGATATAGTTTGTACCATGTCATCACAAAACGGGCCATTGGGGCTATCTATGGTTTTACACTGGTGTAGGTATTTATTGCAGTTTAACGTTTGATGGCATAGTTTCCACTGAAAATCCGATAATTGGCGGTTCAAAGGTTTCTTGTAAATACCCCCGAAGACTAAATCCGGGTCTAACGTTTCGTGAAACACCCTTTCCCAATTCAATACACCTGGTGGAACCTCGCACTCGGGAGAAGTGTTGTTATACTGTGTCCATAGGGTAAATAGGCAATCTTCAAGAGGTTGGTCATCCTCCCCCGAGAAGAAGCACAGTCGATTCTGGGATCCTGGGTACCTGCGGCTCAAGGCTGACAAGCAACATTTGGGAATCGCCTCTAGAAGTCCGCGGTGCGCCGCGGCCCCCCGCCTATAGTAACTTCCAAGCACGGCGTCCACCTCGCGGAGCCCCATGAGGCTGACTCCGTCCCATAGGTGGGACACCGTAACGACGCCGGATTTCAATACTCTGGATAGAAAAAAACAGTTGCCGTTGCGGTTAATGGGAGACCCGGATGTTGGCTACAAGACCACGACAAGATACCTGGCTCTCAGTTCCATTCATGGGGCAGCCTTTTGGGTGAGTATTGATCCAACAGCCGTAAATGTTTTACTGCTAAAGCACAGCAACTAAAAGCGTAAAATATCCAGCCAAGTACGCAAAACGATACACATGTCTAGACCCGAGTTTAATAGGCGTGATAACCCAAGGAAGAGGAGAAAACTGGAGCTTGGATTGTGTTGTAGACGAACCAAATGATCACCACAACGAAGCCAGTCACAACCCCAACGCACCTACTTTCAATAATTAGCCCAAAAGAAAGTTCTATACGGAGAAATCCGTACCCGACATCTGGTCTATCTGAATAACAAATCCAGAATACGAAAAGGAATTGTTGGTGTTTTAAGCCACTTTTGTGAACATGCGGGCTATATTTGAGCCACGAAACCCTCTGACATCAGGTTGGATGACACTTGCCCCAGATGGACGGAACAATGCGCGAAAAAATGAGAGGACGTCAGCCTCATTGGGATAAAGAGATGCTTCAGCTACATGGACATAAAACGGCAGTAAAACGGCATTATCCTGAGCAACAGAGCCTTCAGTGCCTGAGGGGAAAGGCGATCGGCCTCATTACCATGGTGACCAAGAGACGATCATGCAACCTTGGGCTTACAGTTCTTTTGCAATCTCAAAGGGGGGGGGGGAGGCTGGGGAGGCTGGGGAGGCTGGGGAGGCTGGGGAGGCTGGGGAGGCTGGGGAGGCTGAGGAGGCTGGGGAGGCTGGAGAGGCTGGGGAGGCTGAGGAGGCTGGGGAGGCTGGGGAGGCTGAGGAGGCTGGGGAGGCTGAAGAGGCTGGGGTGGCTGGGGAGGCTGGGGAGGCTGGGGAGGCTGGGGTGGCTGGGGAGGCTGGGGAGGCTGGGGAGGCTGGGGAGGCTGGGGAGGCTGGGGAGGCTGAGGAGGCTAGGGAGGCTGAAGAGGCTGGGGTGGCTGGGGAGGCTGGGGAGGCTGGGGTGGCTGGGGAGGCTGGGGAGGCTGGGGAGGCTGGGGAGGCTGAGGAGGCTGGGGACTGGCTGAGGAAGCTGGGGAGGCTGTGTTGAGTACACTACTCACTGTGTTGACTACACTACCCACTATGTGTTGAGCACACTACCACTATGTGTTGAGTTCACTACCCACTATGTGTTGAGTTCACTACCCGCCATATATGCACGTGTTAATAACAATTCCCACTTTACGTTATATGCTTAGTGCTAAGTACTGTTGGCGACACCTGTACTACGTGCACGCTGAAAAATGGCTGTAATACATCAAAACCTGTCCCATCCTCTGGAAGAAACACCGCTCCAAGCCCCACGCCCCTCACCCCTCACCCCTCCCCACGCCCCCCACCCCTGCTCTCGCCTTCCCCCTCACCCCCCTCCCCGCGGCCACCATCCTATAGCCCACTTTCGCGTCAGACGCTAGCCTCCAGGTATACCAGAGAAAGAATATGTAGCTCCCCAGTCCGCCCTAGCTGTTTACTTTGCCAATCCTTGCCTGAAGCCAAATCGGTAAAACTCCCCGGTCCCTCCGATTTCCTCTCCCTCTTCTCGCACGCCTTCTAATTGCTTCCTGTGCTAAGAGGCAGTCAACCGGCTAAGCAGAACGCATTGGGGACTAAAGCGACAGCTAGGGGGACGTTTTTTTTTTGCTGTGGCTTCCCTTTTTCCCAGCCTGTATGGTGCAGCGCAGCGACGCCTTGCGGCCTCTGGCGGCACCATTCCGAGGGCTTCGGGTACGTCCGGTCGTCAAGGCAACGGTGTGACACGGGGCACAATGCCTAAGGTCGCAGTGGGCTATAGGTCACATTGTGTCAGATGTCACAGTATACAGTAGGTAAAAGTCTGCTATAGGTCAAAGTCTGCTATAGGTCAATGTCGACCATAGGTCAATGTCGGCTATAGGTCACAGTGTGTCATAGGTCACTATGTGCTGTAGGTCACAGTGTGTCATAGGTCACTATGTGCTATAGGTCACAGTGTGTTATAGGTCACAGTGTGTTATAGGTCACAATGTGTTATGGGTCACAGTGCGTTATAGGTCACAGTGCGTTATAGGTCACAGTGCGTTATAGTTCACAATGTGTTATAGGTCACAGTGCGTTATAGGTCACAGTGTGTTATAGGTCACAATGTGTTATAGGTCACAGTGCGTTATAGGGCACAGTGCGTTATAGGTCACAGTGCGTTATAGGTCACAGTGCTGTATAGGTCACAGTGCGTTATTGGTCACAGTGTGTTATAGGTCACAGTGCGTTATAGTTCACAATGTGTTATACGTCACAGTGCGTTATAGGTCACAGTGCGTTATAGGTCACAATGTGTTATAGGTCACAGTGTGTTATAGGTCACAGTCCGTTATAGGTCAGTATTACCAGTCACTATGTGTTATTGGCCACTATGTTTTAATTAGCATACAGCAAACCATAGTATACCTTTTTCACTACAATTTCATTTCATGTTTTTAGCCATTGACTTCCTGTATTATGACACTTGTCGTATTCTGTTCTATTTGTTTGGGTTTTTCTTCCATGTTATTTATTTACTTTTTTTAGGTGGCTCCCATGCTAGCGTCTAGCCGTTTCAATGCGAGTCTTCTCAACTAATGCCAATGTATTGTATCTTGCCAGTTCTATTCACTGCATCGTTTTATATATTTGTGTGGCATGTTGAAATAAACATATTTCCCATCCTCTCCTATGTGTCAGAGATCGCAGTGCGTTGGACATTTAGCTCCAGTTTGTGTGATATTCCGGCCTCAGCTTCCTCCTAACATTCCCGGCTGCCATAACCGAGGCGCGAACCCTGGACCCTCTGATCACTGGCCGAAACGCCAGCTCGACGGCTACACAGGGGTATTGCCTGAGCCCGGTCACCGTCATACAGTGTCCGGCTGACGAGTGCGCATGCGCCGCGAATTGGCTTGCTATGTAAATAGCGCATGTGTGTAGTTGTATGTTTCGTTTAAAGCTGGGTTATGGTAGGGCCTGGGTTCGGGTTAAGGTTAGGTTTAGGTTTCGGGTTAAGCTTAGTGGAAGGAGAAGCGTGGCCGGACAGGTTATTATGTTACACCGGATCTCCGATACCGGTAAGTACAGTGGCATTGATCTACAGTGTACACGTTGCTACAGGGGCCATGAGTGCAATCCACGCATGAGCTCTCAGAGATATTATAGCCTTTACATCTCTCTGCAATGATAACCTTTCAGCCATACTTTACCTTTGAACGGGATTGGGAGCACCGAAAACTGCAGATGGAATTTGCAAAAAGTCGGATCCCTGGTGCAGAAGCAGGCGTGTTTTTTCATTATATAGTCAACATACCTACATGGAAACCCATGTCGGTAATGACTCTTCAATCACTAAAAAAAGAATGCGAAAACACACTTCATAAAATCAACAGGACGAAGCTTGTCAGAACTGATTCCTATGTGTCAGAAGTTGGTCAGACATGGAGCTGTTGTCTGTTTTACCCTCATGCCAGTCTGTCTATTAGTTCAATGCCACTTGCACGATTGATCTACTTTAAAGCCAACATAGCTATCATCCCTCCACTTGTGAATGGGTCAGATCTCCTTTGTTATTCAAAGAACAAACAACACTCACCGAAGAAAAAACATTTCTTTCAAGATGACGTCATAGGTTTGGTCCCATCCACAGACATTTTGTTTCCAAAGATATTGCGTAACTCGTATGACAATCGTCCAACTGTTCACTGCACGTGGAATAGATATTTAGGCTCGAATTTTACTCAGATATTTCCATTGTTAACATTGTACGACATCAATATACAGTCAGCACCCGTTAATCCAACATATTCGGTGACACACGAATGTGTGTCGAATAAAGAATATGTCGGATTAACGAATTAAGAAATCCCAGGTGTTGGTGTGTCTCGCATGAGCCGATTGTTTTGTGTAGTCGTTGCGTACATGCGGCAAAGGGGGAATTTCTGTGACATTGAACAATTCTTATTGTTTAACCAACTCTAGAGTTGGTTAAACAATAAGTCATGCGTTATCTAGATAGATAACGCATGACTGCCATCCGGGAATCTTTGTGAGAGGGTTTGACGTGAGCTGGTGACTCGGCGTCACCATGGTCCTCATCTTTGTGAGAGGGTTTGACGTGAGCTGGTGACTCGGCGTCACCATTGTCCTCATCTTTGTGAGAGGGTTTGACGTGAGCTGGTGACTCGGCGTCACCATGGTCCTCATCATTGTGAGAGGGTTTGACGTGAGCTGGTGACTCGGCGTCACCATGGTCCTCATCTTTGTGAGAGGGTTTGACGTGAGCTGGTGACTCGGCGTCACCATGGTCCTCATCTTTGTGAGAGGGTTTGACGTGAGCTGGTGACTCGGCGTCACCATGGTCCTCATCATTGTGAGAGGGTTTGACGTGAGCTGGTGACTCGGCGTCACCATGGTCCTCATCATTGTGAGAGGGTTTGACGTGAGCTGGTGACTCGGCGTCACCATAGTCCTCATCTTTGTGAGAGGGTTTGACGTGAGCTGGTGACTCGGCGTCACCATTGTCCTCATCTTTGTGAGAGGGTTTGACGTGAGCTGGTGACTCGGCGTCACCATGGTCCTCATCATTGTGAGAGGGTTTGACGTGAGCTGGTGACTCGGCGTCACCATAGTCCTCATCTTTGTGAGAGGGTTTGACGTGAGCTGGTGACTCGGCGTCACCATTGTCCTCATCTTTGTGAGAGGGTTTGACGTGAGCTGGTGACTCGGCGTCACCATGGTCCTCATCATTGTGAGAGGGTTTGACGTGAGCTGGTGACTCGGCGTCACCATAGTCCTCATCTTTGTGAGAGGGTTTGACGTGAGCTGGTGACTCGGCGTCACCATGGTCCTCATCTTTGTGAGAGGGTTTGACGTGAGCTGGTGACTCGGCGTCACCATAGTCCCCATCTTTGTGAGAGGGTTTGACGTGAGCTGGTGACTCGGCGTCACCATTGTCCTCATCTTTGTGAGAGGGTTTGACGTGAGCTGGTGACTCGGCGTCACCATGGTCCTCATCATTGTGAGAGGGTTTGACGTGAGCTGGTGACTCGGCGTCACCATAGTCCTCATCTTTGTGAGAGGGTTTGACGTGAGCTGGTGACTCGGCGTCACCATTGTCCTCATCTTTGTGAGAGGGTTTGACGTGAGCTGGTGACTCGGCGTCACCATGGTCCTCATCATTGTGAGAGGGTTTGACGTGAGCTGGTGACTCGGCGTCACCATAGTCCTCATCTTTGTGAGAGGGTTTGACGTGAGCTGGTGACTCGGCGTCACCATTGTCCTCATCTTTGTGAGAGGGTTTGACGTGAGCTGGTGACTCGGCGTCACCATGGTCCTCATCATTGTGAGAGGGTTTGACGTGAGCTGGTGACTCGGCGTCACCATAGTCCTCATCTTTGAGAGAGGGTTTGACGTGAGCTGGTGACTCGGCGTCACCATTGTCCTCATCTTTGTGAGAGGGTTTGACGTGAGCTGGTGACTCGGCGTCACCATTGTCCTCATCTTTGTGAGAGGATTTGACGTGAGCTGGTGACTCGGCGTCACCATGGTCCTCATCATTGTGAGAGGGTTTGACGCGAGCTGGTGACTCGGCGTCACCATTGTCTTCATCTTTGTGAGAGGATTTGACGTGAGCTGGTGACTCGGCGTCACCATTGTCCTCATCTTTGTGAGAGGGTTTGACGTGAGCTGGTGACTCGGCGTCACCATTGTCCTCATCTTTGTGAGAGGATTTGACGTGAGCTGGTGACTCGGCGTCACCATGGTCCTCATCATTGTGAGAGGGTTTGACGTGAGCTGGTGACTCGGCGTCACCATGGTCCTCATCTTTGTGAGAGGGTTTGACGTGAGCTGGTGACTCGGCGTCATCATTGTCCTCATCTTTGTGAGAGGGTTTGACGTGGGCTGGTGACTCGGCGTCACCATTGTCCTCATCTTTGTGAGAGGGTTTGACGTGGGCTGGTGACTCGGCGTCACCATTGTCCTCATCTTTGTGAGAGGGTTTGACGTGAGCTGGTGACTCGGCGTCACCATTGTCCTCATCTTTGTGAGAGGGTTTGACGTGGGCTGGTGACTCGGCGTCACCATTGTCCTCATCTTTGTGAGAGGGTTTGACGTGGGCTGGTGACTCGGCGTCACCATGGTCCTCATCTTTGTGAGAGGGTTTGACGTGAGCTGGTGACTCGGCGTCACCATGGTCCTCATCTTTGAGAGAGGGTTTGACGTGGGCTGGTGACTCGGCGTCACCATGGTCGTCATCTTTGTGAGAGGGTTTGACGTGAGCTGGTGACTCGGCGTCACCATGGTCCTCATCTTTGAGAGAGGGTTTGACGTGGGCTGGTGACTCGGCGTCACCATGGTCCTCATCTTTGAGAGAGGGTTTGACGTGGGCTGGTGACTCGGCGTCACCATGGTCCTCATCTTTGTGAGAGGGTTTGACGTGGGCTGGTCGACCACGAGTCGCCAGCCATACGCAGTGGTGGACGGATGATCAATTTGTACATAAACAAAACATGATTGAACTTATCCTTTGCAAATTGTTTCTAATCGACAATCACGATTTGTGTCTTGACAACGTTGCTTTATCACGGGCAATTCCAAACTCCCGTCCGTACATGTGTTGAGATTACTACATTATTACCTATTGCCGTGTTATGTTGTAGGCTCATATTCATGTTGAGGTGATCATTCCTATGTGTATTCGCCATTAAAATCCTCTAGAAATGAAAGATGTTTAAACACAAAATATTCCTAAATCAGTCAACGCATTTCAGTAATTTCTTGCATAATGTTTTAATTCAGAAACGCTCTGGCGCAGGATACTTTATCAATGTGGCTTTGGCAGAGTGAATATGGATCGTACTGTGCGGGATCGAACCCATGACCGCCTGCTTGGCGAGCCGGCCGCTCTCACCATTGCTCTACATATATGTATTGTATATCTATACACCAACGATGCCACAATCTGGGATGATTTCCCCTTGGTACCGGAGCATGTGGCCGGGTAGGGCCGTGTAATGTATATAGAGACAAGAACAAACTGTGCAAGAGGACAAGAGAGTGGGACATAGAGGGAGAGAAAGGGGAGGGGGGAGATAGAGAGAGGGGAGGAGAGAGGGATGAGGGGGGTGGGGGGGTGCGAGAGAGTCAAGGCGAACAAGAGAAGACAAAACCTGACCACACTGTAAAACTAGGAGCGCAGATGAGGAGCAACAGAGAAAGCCTTTATACTACGGTGTTCGGGTCGGGGTCTGGCATATGTGGAGGTGTGTTTCAACACCATGTCGATGGGGAGAGGTACAAGGAACGTCTGGTAGCTGTTGAATAGTCTTGGCCAGGACCCAACTATATATATACATACCACGTTACCGAGCAGTCTGTGACGAGGGCGCCTCGAGCGTGTAGAGTGATACATAAAACAGCGCCTAGTCAATTTAATATAATAAGCCATCCGTCAAACAAAAAACAGAAAAAAAACGGAAAATAGATCTACTTTGATGAGCTGGTTGGGTTAAACATTTGATAACCATGTAATATGATCCGCGGAAAACAAGTCGCGAACAAGGATGGCCTTGATGACGCGCCTGTTGCCATGGGCACGGTGCAATGACCAGGCGGGGATATTCGGGGCGATTAAAATGATACCAGACTGTCCAAGCAGCATTAGCAAGATGCGTTACTAGCAGTACCAGATTACAGACTGGATAAGTATGGAAATGTTACATACATGAAGGCTAAAACGGGGCAAAGAAACCTCCCCGGGAAGCTATCAAATGGGGTTGGATGAACTGTGCCCTAGATGCGGTTACCAGGCCTTGAACCCACGACCTGTTGATATGCAATTCTTACTACAAACACGAGATGTCGCCGGACTGAGTTGTCTATGTCTGAACTGATAACTCACCGCCCGGAAATTAACACCCAGGCAATTGAAGGTGAGAGATTAACACATGGATAGACGGAGAATGGATTGCAAATGCCAAGGTAATGGGCTGCCTTCCATGCGCCGATGGGAGGGGCAACGTGTGAGTGGGTATGTGACGTTGACGGTGGTGGCGACGGCGGCGGAGGCGGTGGCGGTGGTGGCGGTGGCGGTGGCGGTGGCGGTGGCGGTGGCGACGGCGGCGGAGGCGGTGGCGGTGGCGGTGGCGGTGGCGGTGGTGGAGGCGGTGTATTACCTTAGTTTGTCCCTCCTCCATACCGGATATATGTTTATCCCAATCTCGCTAGCTACAAACATTATAATATTGAAGCAAGATGCCCACGACTGTACGCTCACACAATTGGTTGCAGGTGATGATGACAATATTAATTAGCATTACCTGAAAAAAATAAACGTACTGTGTGATCCATTCAGCGTGATATGCCCGAAGGTGGTGAAAGACCGTCAAACAGAAAACGACCGCCAAAAATATGCACGCCCATGTTACCGCTATAGCTCCCGTATTGCTCGCGCAAGGTGATAAGCGAACGAAACATCGTTTCCGCCATTAGCCACAGTGATGTAGACCTGTAAAAGAAACACCCGTCACTGTAGCTACATTAGCGAAGTGAAGTTTACCTCTCCACTCCATCATCATCGTGGCTTCACATCTCCGCGAGTTTATTGATTTCCTACTCTTGACGTTCCGTGTCAAAAACTACACAGATATCGGTGTCGACACCTAGCGGCTCACGTCCGAATGATTACCTTGGTTATTGACGACACCTAGCGGCGCACGTCCGAATCATTACCTTGGTTATAGATGACGCGACACTTTGTTTTCAGCAATGAGACTAAGTGAACGTGTGCTAGCAGGTGATCAGTTTTCCGGGTGATCTATCACACGAAAAGCGCTGGTAAAGACCCTTTATCCTATACCAATAAACATGTCTCGGTATGGGTGTTTATTAAACGTTTATGATTTCCACACCGCCCACTTACAGAGCGTGAGTCGTGGGGCCAGCGCGCCACGGGCTTCATTTATAATAATAATTCAGCAGGGGGCCTGGCCCGTAATAGACAGGCCGCTGGCTTTCCATTACGGGGACAAGGCCAGGGCAACGAGGGGGAGACAACTACCGCGCAGCGCCCTCTACTCCCGTGGGAGTGTTTGGCGTACTAACGTGAATGAGAACAGGCTTTCCTGATGCCTTTATGGCGGTCCCCGCAGACGCTTTAGGGATTTACCGCTATGGGGCGCACGTGTAGGCGGCCGGAGCGGGCCCAGGTTATGTAGACTCGCGACAGCAGCGCCCCCTACTGGAAGAGGAAGTAAGGCGCCATAAGATTAATCCCCTGACCATTCCGTGCTGATGGTAGCAGGTGGGGGTAACCATAATGGATGGATGTGGGTTTAAGGCCGACCAGGAAGGGGCTGAAACGAGTGTAAGAGGACGGGGAGGCGGGGGTGGGCGGTAATAGAGTGGAGCTTACAGAGAGCTGATGTTAAGGGGTGGCGTAGGGGAGGGTGTAGGGGAGGGGTGTGGGGGCGAAAGGGAGGGATCGCGACGCCGCCGACAATGACTGGGAATAGACTGTAGGGTCACGTGACACGTCGTTACCTGACCGATGCATTATTGCGTGGCCCAGAACCTCTCCGCACCCCACTCCCCCCAGCTGCCCCCCCCCCTCCCCCCCCCTTCCCACCCTCCGGGGAATCTCACACCAAGACAACGCGGACCCCCTGACAATGCCTTGGTGGACTACTAAACGAGGCCCGGTTGGTGAGTTACACGGCGTATCAAAGGCCTCTGCCACGGGCAGCCTCATCAATATGTAATGTGGATAGCTGCCGCCCACTGTCCTGGTGTAAAACATGACGCATCGCCGGTGGCCATTGGGTATGGCTTGTTAATTACACTTATGGCATTAACATGGAACCGACTAGATCAAGGATGACCTTGAACCGCTGACGATGGCGTCAATGTTAAGGACCAAGAACCAAGCTCCAATGACCTTGTAACCCTCCCTACTAGGTAACCATATAATGACGCGCATATCTGAAAGCATATATACCTTATTATATGTAATCGTATGTAGATACCTAAGTGTACTATGTAAATTCGTATCCGTATGCAAATTCGAGGATCGAACCTGAGAGTGTTGGTCTGAAGATTTAACGTGTTCATCCTTTCATTATATATATCACGTTCCAGTCTGTAGCTTAACACGGTTCTCTGGGTAATGGCGGCATCTCTTGGGAGCAGGTCAGTTTTCAGCTTCAGAACCAAGTGACGACAGACATTCTCAAGCTAACCGGCCTGCAAACCGCTCAACACGCTCTCAGCCGTGAGTGTTGAAAGGTAGGCTTGTGGCGGGGCTGGGGGTCGTATCAACGACTAAAAACTTCGGGTGTCGAGGTGACATAAGAAAACTGGGCCAACACGAGACCCCTTGTATATCGTCCAAACTATGGTAACAACCGTTGTCATGGAAAACAACCGCCAATTGTCACACGATTAATACTTTGGAAAATGAAGTAGCCACGCAATGCCGTAAGGCAAAACGAGTCACGACGCTAAACCGAAGGGGCTCAGAGTCTACGGGAGATCTATAGACCTTTAATAACTACTTAAAAAATTGTGTGACGTCACGCCTTTGTCTTAAGTGTTCATTATCTTGAAGAATGGATCGAAAAACAGACCTAGCCGCGTTGTACTAACGTAAGGGTGCGTTATTCAAATAAAAAACGGTAAAACAGTGCTTTATTTTAATAATGAACGGAAAAACTGTGCATTATCTAGATAAAGAACAGTTGTTAATATTGACTCGTCAAGTGTCACGATATAACCAGTCGAGCTGAGCTGAGCGGAGCCGCTTTGGCTGGTGTTGACAGAACTTGCCAATTTCAAGACAAACAATGGAATGCATAAGTCAATTTTAAGCACCAAAGGGGCGGGGGTTAGATCAGAAATCTCAAAATATATGGAAATTCCACAGTTATCGATTGTATACATTTCTCATTATATCCGTCATATCGCTTTTCAGGGGGCGACGTTTTCACGAAACTAAGAAGCAATGACTTCCAAAATGTCTACTCCATCCACACCTTCCTACCCCTACCCTCCCCCCTGGGGCTTCACAATGACGAACCGTTGTTTCCACAATGTGCCTCATGTATTCGTCGGGCAGTGCAATTGACACAATAGTCAATTCCTGTGTCCAATCGTGAGCACATGTCATGCCTTGTTATAACAATTTTATAAGTACGTTAAAGAACTCGCTGTCGTGCATTCCCCAAATAAACCACTCGACGCTATCGCGTCTCGTGCTTTATTTTGGCGAATGCACTCCAGCTCGTTCTTTAACTAGTACATCAAAAATGTCATATTCCTTTTAAATTTTATCTAGCTGCCAGTTCAGCACAAAACACTATGTATATCAAATAACTACTGTGAATATAGAAAACAGAAAATGGAGGCAGGATTGCGGATAACCTTTACCATGACAATCTTTACCATGACAACCAATGAGTGTTGCCATGGACAACGTGACAAACAGAGGAATTAGTCCCGATCGCTGCCAACCTGAAGCATTTCTTAGGCTATATGACCGCAGAAGCCGGTTGCCATGGACCACGTGACAAATATAGGAATTAGTCCTATAGGAACATTTCTTTGGCTTGGGGGCACAATAAGTTGCAGAAGACCTGCCCCCCCCCCCCCCCTCTACTACCAACCAATCGCCCTTTGAAGGAGTAGAAATCCTACCCACCTTCCATGACAGAATCTTCTCTCATTAATCTTGAAGTAGCACGCACCCCCATCCAGTTTAAACCAGGGAAGTACCCTTCATTTCCTCTCTTCCTTCTTTGATGTGTTGGTCCTCCCCCCCCCCCCCCCCGATACAGTTTTTCATTATTGGAGGCCCGACCGATTGGAGCAAGATTCCCGGCTCCCTCAATATGGTCGGTGATCGAAGTGGCCCACGTGCGTCCAATATGGAAGGTTTAACCAAGATGCACGTGTTACCTATACGTCAACACATGCTTCAAGATGGCGCCGCCACAGCCGTACTGACAGTTATGGCGGAACTCAATCCGATAAAACTATAATAACAACACAGAAGTGAATAAGGGAAATTAATAATACATGCTCGCCAAGATAGCTGACTGAGTATTTCTGATTTTGTCAGGTGCTATTTTGGAGGTTTGACAATCTTACGACCGGGATGGGGGGAGGTCAACCCGACAAGGAGGGGACCCTCACAAACTATCAGGGGATGGGGGGTCCAGTGCCAAACAGGAAGAGGGAGCATCTAAAACGACATTGCATTGCAAGAAGTTATACTGGCTCAAAAATGGGCGGTGTAGATCCCTATGACCGCCCCCCCTCCTCCCCCACCCCTGAAGCAGGAGTTGTGGACACTCTGGACCCCCCACCCTGGAGCAGGAGGTGCGCATCCCCATTACACCCCCCCCCCCTCCTGCGGGGGTCCCCCCATGGAGCAGGGGAAGCGCTCCAGACCGGTGGCCCTGTGACGCCATCTTCCGAAACCGCGTGCCATTCAAGTATCCGTACAAACAAATGTATTCCACCCCCCCACCCCCGACCTCCCTGCTCCAGATCAACAGATCCGGCGTGCTGCCCTCACAAGATCAATGACCGCTCTTGGTCAGTACACGGCCATCTAGATCCGGTCTCACCAGCCATCCTGGTAGCATAGTGCAGACAGGATCACGGATACTGGTGCGGTACCCAGGAGAAGGGGCCGAGCTGGAAGCCGACACATACTGACCCGGGCATCTGTCCCCACCGCGTGGCTTTCCTGGCATCAACAGCACACTTAAGTCCTGGTCAGAGCTCTGAGAGTGGGCGGGGCGGGGGGTAACACTGCATTTAGTTAGATAAACGCATATTTGCCGCGCACATTAACCCTTTTTTCGACTCCCATTATAAATGCAGTCGAACAAACCCATCCCGATTTCGATTTTGTATATTTTATCGACTCAAAATACATATGCTGGAAGAATGATCTAATTAACATACCAAGCGTACAGTATAAACCATAGGATATAAGTGTTAAATTTGACCACTTTATTTCTAAAAGTTAGAACTGTATTATTTTGACAGTTACTTTATATTCTTTGCATAAATGTTTTCGGTTTTCGGTAACCTTGGGTACAACAAAGTGACACTTACACTGTTATGCATATATAGCATCTGCCGAATAAGAATATTGCCTGACACCACATTCTTTTCCCCAAACAAAAATTCTTCGGGATCGCATAGCACTTTTGCTTATAATCTATATCCTAACCAAGTATAAACCTCTTGCCAAATTGTTTTGATACTTAGGATTTCAGAATACTATGCGTGGCTGTATCTAAGTCTTCTTCATAAAAATACCAATGAACCTATGCAATTATGTTTATGGGGAGTTTCCATAATGTCAGCTTGTTTTCTGTTCAAATAATTTAATCAGAACGCCTTTGATATGCACTGGTTAATAAGGCGCGAATCTTAGGTTATTCTGGCTCAAATCATCTGTATCACGTGATCACTGGTGGCACGTGCACCAAGTTTACAATTATCTGAAGCCACGTCGTTTGACGAAGAAGAATTCGCACAGGTCTGACGATCACGTGACTATTGCGGGACAGGTGGTTGACACTGAGGGTCAAAGAAAGGTCAATGATGTGATTATATCCGCAATTATACGTTAAGTACCGCTGAACAGTTGCTCCCAATTAACCTCGTGCGGTTACCAAAGGCACAGGGCACGGCATCGTGAGACTGCTGATGGCTGCATAGTGCTCTCATCTAGCCCTCCTCTCCTTCCAGCCCTCCTCTCCTTCCACCCCTCCTCCCCTACAAGCCCCGCTTCCCTTTCAGCCCTCCTCTGCTTCCACCCCTCCTCCCCTACAAGCCCCGCTTCCCTTTCAGCCCTCCTCCCCTACAAGCCCCGCTTCCCTTCCAGCCCTCCTCTCCTTCCACCCCTCCTCCCCTACAAGCCCCGCTTCCCTTCCAGCCCTCCTCCCCTACAAGCCCCGCTTCCTATTTAAGCCATCCTCCCCTACAAGCCCCGCTTCCCTTCCAGCCCTCCTCTGCTTCCAGCCCTCCTCCCCTACAAGCCCCGCTTCCCTTCCAGCCCTCATTCCCTTCCAGCCCTCCTCCCCTACAGGCCCCGCTTCCCTTCCAGCCCTCCTCTCCTTCCACCCCTCCTCCCCTACAAGCCCTCCTTCCCTTTCAGCCCTCCTCTGCTTCCACCCCTCCTCCCCTACAAGCCCCGCTTCCCTTCCAGCCCTCATTCCCTTCCAGCCCTCCTCCCCTACAGGCCCCGCTTCCCTTCCAGCCCTCCTCTCCTTCCACCCCTCCTCCCCTACAAGCCCTCCTTCCCTTTCAGCCCTCCTCTGCTTCCACCCCTCCTCCCCTACAAGCCCCGCTTCCCTTCCAGCCCTCATTCCCTTCCAGCCCTCCTCCCCTACAGGCCCCGCTTCCCTTCCAGCCCTCCTCTCCTTCCACCCCTCCTCCCCTACAAGCCCTCATTCCCTTCCAGCCCTCCTCCCCTACAAGCCCCGCTTCCCTTCCAGCCCTCCTCTCCTTCCACCCCTCCTCCCCTACAAGCCCCGCTTCCCTTCCAGCCCTCCTCTGCTTCCACCCCTCCTCCCCTACAAGCCCCGCTTCCCTTCCAGCCCTCCTCTCCTTCCACCCCTCCTCCCCTACAAGCCCCGCTTCTCTTCCAGCCTTCCTCTGCTTCCACCCCTCCTCCCCTACAAGCCCCGCTTCCCTTCCAGCCCTCCTCTCCTTCCACCCCTCCTCCCCTACAAGCCCCGCTTCTCTTCCAGCCTTCCTCTGCTTCCACCCATCCTCCCCTACAAGCCCCGCTTCCCTTCCAGCCCTCCTCTGCTTCCACCCCTCCTCCCCTACAAGCCCCGCTTCCCTTCCAGCCCTCCTCTCCTTCCACCCCTCCTCCCCTACAAGCCCCCCTTCCCTTCCAGCCCTCCTCTGCTTCCACCCCGCCTCCCCTACAAGCCCCGCTTCCCTTCCAGCCCTCCTCTGCTTCCACCCCTCCTCCCCTACAAGCCCCGCTTCCCTTCCACCCCTCCTCTCCTTCCAACCCTCCTCCCCTACAAGCCCCGCTTCCCTTCCAGCCCTCCTCTGCTTCCACCCCTCCTCCCCTACAAGCCCCGCTTCCCTTCCAGCCCTCCTCTGCTTCCACCCCTCCTCCCCTACAAGCCCCGCTTCCCTTCCAGCCCTCATTCCCTTCCAGCCCTCCTCCCCTACAGGCCCCGCTTCCCTTCCAGCCCTCCTCTCCTTCCACCCCTCCTCCCCTACAAGCCCTCATTCCCTTCCAGCCCTCCTCCCCTACAAGCCCCGCTTCCCTTCCAGCCCTCCTCTCCTTCCACCCCTCCTCCCCTACAAGCCCCGCTTCCCTTCCAGCCCTCCTCTGCTTCCACCCCTCCTCCCCTACAAGCCCCGCTTCCCTTCCAGCCCTCCTCTCCTTCCACCCCTCCTCCCCTACAAGCCCCGCTTCTCTTCCAGCCTTCCTCTGCTTCCACCCCTCCTCCCCTACAAGCCCCGCTTCCCTTCCAGCCCTCCTCTCCTTCCACCCCTCCTCCCCTACAAGCCCCGCTTCTCTTCCAGCCTTCCTCTGCTTCCACCCATCCTCCCCTACAAGCCCCGCTTCCCTTCCAGCCCTCCTCTGCTTCCACCCCTCCTCCCCTACAAGCCCCGCTTCCCTTCCAGCCCTCCTCTCCTTCCACCCCTCCTCCCCTACAAGCCCCCCTTCCCTTCCAGCCCTCCTCTGCTTCCACCCCGCCTCCCCTACAAGCCCCGCTTCCCTTCCAGCCCTCCTCTGCTTCCACCCCTCCTCCCCTACAAGCCCCGCTTCCCTTCCACCCCTCCTCTCCTTCCAACCCTCCTCCCCTACAAGCCCCGCTTCCCTTCCAGCCCTCCTCTGCTTCCACCCCTCCTCCCCTACAAGCCCCGCTTCCCTTCCACCCCTCCTCTCCTTCCAACCCTCCTCCCCTACAAGCCCCGCTTCCCTTCCAGCCCTCCTCTGCTTCCACCCCTCCTCCCCTACAAGCCCCGCTTCCCTTCCAGCCCTCCTCTCCTTCCACCCCTCCTCCCCTACAAGCCCCCCTTCCCTTCCAGCCCTCCTCTGCTTCCACCCCGCCTCCCCTACAAGCCCCGCTTCCCTTCCAGCCCTCCTCTGCTTCCACCCCTCCTCCCCTACAAGCCCCGCTTCCCTTCCACCCCTCCTCTCCTTCCAACCCTCCTCCCCTACAAGCCCGCTTCCCTTCCAGCCCTCCTCTCCTTCCACCCCTCCTCCCCTACAAGCCCCGCTTCCCTTCCAGCCCTCCTCTGCTTCCAGCCCTCCTCCCCTACAAGCCCCGCTTCCCTTCCAGGCCTCCTCTGCTTCCACCCCTCCTCCCCTACAAGCCCCGCTTCCCTTTCAGCCCTCCTCCCCTACAAGCCCCCCTTCCCTTCCAGCCCTCCTCTCCTTCCAGCCCTTCTCCCCTACAAGCCCCGCTTCCCTTCCAGCCCTCCTCTGCTTCCACCCCTCCTCCCCTACAAGCCCCGCTTCCCTTCCAGCCCTCCTCTCCTTCCACCCCTCCTCCCCTACAAGCCCCGCTTCCCTTCCACCCCTCTTCTCCTTCCAACCCTCCTCCCCTACAAGCCCCGCTTCCCTTCCAGCCCTCCTCTGCTTCCAGCCCTCCTCCCCTACAAGCCCCGCTTCCCTTTCAGCCCTCCTCTGCTTCCACCCCTCCTCCCCTACAAGCCCCGCTTCCCTTCCAGGCCTCCTCTGCTTCCACCCCTCCTCCCCTACAAGCCCCGCTTCCCTTTCAGCCCTCCTCCCCTACAAGCCCCCCTTCCCTTCCAGTCCTCCTCTCCTTCCAGCCCTTCTCCCCTACAAGCCCCGCTTCCCTTCCAGCCCTCCTCTGCTTCCACCCCTCCTCCCCTACAAGCCCCGCTTCCCTTCCAGCCCTCCTCTCCTTCCACCCCTCCTCCCCTACAGGCCCCGCTTCCCTTCCACCCCTCCTCTCCTTCCAACCCTCCTCCCCTACAAGCCCCGCTTCCCTTCCAGCCCTCCTCTGCTTCCAGCCCTCCTCCCCTACAAGCCCCGCTTCCCTTTCAGCCCTCCTCTGCTTCCACCCCTCCTCCCCTACAAGCCCCGCTTCCCTTCCAGGCCTCCTCTGCTTCCACCCCTCCTCCCCTACAAGCCCCGCTTCCCGTTCAGCCCTCCTCCCCTACAAGCCCCCCTTCCCTTCCAGCCCTCCTCTCCTTCCACCCCTCCTCCCCTACAAACCCCGCTTCCCTTCCAGCCCTCCTCTGCTTCCACCCCTCCTCCCCTACAAGCCCCGCTTCCCTTCCACCCCCCCTCACCTACAAGCCCCGCTTCCCTTCCAGCCCACCTCTGCTTCCACCCCTCCTCCCCTACAAGCCCCGCTTCCCTTCCAGCCTTCCTCTGCTTCCAGCCCTCCTCCCCTACAAGCCCCGCTTCCCTTCCAGGCCTCCTCTGCTTCCACCCCTCCTCCCCTACAAGCCCCGCTTTCCTTCCAGCCCTCCTCTGCTTCCACCCCTCCTCCCCTACAAGCCCCGCTTCCCTTCCAGCCCTCCTCTGCTTCCAGCCCTCCTCCCCTACAAGCCCCGCTTCCCCTCCAGCCCTCCTCTCCTTCCACCCCTCCTCCCCTACAAGCCCCGCTTCTCTTCCAGCCTTCCTCTGCTTCCACCCCTCCTCCCCTACAAGCCCCGCTTCCCTTCCAGCGCTCCTCTGCTTCCAGCCCTCCTCCCCTACAAGCCCCGCTTCCCTTCCAGCCCTCCTCTGCTTCCACCCCTCCTCCCCTACAAGCCCCGCTTCCCTTTCAGCCCTCCTCCCCTACAAGCCCCCCTTCCCTTCCAGCCCTCCTCTCCTTCCACCCCTCCTCCCCTACAAACCCCGCTTCCCTTCCAGCCCTCCTCTGCTTCCACCCCTCCTCCCCTACAAGCCCCGCTTCCCGTCCAGCCCTCCTCCCCTACAAGCCCCGCTTCCCTTCCAGCCCTCGTCTGCTTCCACCCCTCCTCCCCTACAAGCCCCGCTTCCCTTCCAGCCCTCCTCTCCTTCCACCCCTTCTCCCCTACAAGCCCCCCTTCCCTTCCAGCCCTCCTCTGCTTCCACCCCTCCTCCCCTACAAACCCCGCTTCCCTTCCAGCCCTCCTCTGCTTCCACCCCTCCTCCCCTACAAGCCCCGCTTCCCTTCCAGCCCTCCTCTGCTTCCAGCCCTCCTCCCCTACAAGCCCCGCTTCCCTTCCAGCCCTCCTCTGCTTCCACCCCTCCTCCCCTACAAGCCCCGCTTCCCTTTCAGCCCTCCTCCCCTACAAGCCCCCCTTCCCTTCCAGCCCTCCTCTCCTTCCACCCCTCCTCCCCTACAAACCCCGCTTCCCTTCCAGCCCTCCTCTGCTTCCACCCTTCCTCCCCTACAAGCCCCGCTTCCCTTTCAGCCCTCCTCCCCTACAAGCCCCCCTTCCCTTCCAGCCCTCCTCTCCTTCCACCCCTCCTCCCCTACAAGCCCCGCTTCCCTTCCAGCCCTCCTCCCCTACAAGCCCCCCTTCCCTTCCAGCCCTCCTTCCCTTCCACCCCTCCTCCCCTACAAGCCCCGCTTCCCTTCCAGCCCTCCTCTGCTTCCACCCCTCCTCCCCTACAAGCCCCGCTTCCCTTCCAGCCCTCCTCTGCTTCCACCCCTCCTCCCCTACAAGCCCCGCTTCCCTTCCGTCCCTCATCTCCTTCCACCCCTCCTCCCCTACAAGCCCCGCTTCCCTTCCAGCCCTCATTCCCTTCCAGCCCTCCTCCCCTACAAGCCCCGCTTCCCTTCCAGCCCTCCTCTCCTTCCACCCCTCCTCCCCTACAAGCCCTCCTTCCCTTTCAGCCCTCCTCTGCTTCCACCCCTTCTCCCCTACAAGCCCCGCTTCCCTTTCAGCCCTCCTCTGCTTCCACCCCTCCTCCCCTACAAGCCCCGCTTCCCTTCCACCCCTCCTTCTCTTTCAGCCCTCCTCTCCTTCCACCCCTCCTCCCCTACAAGCCCCCCTTCCCTTCCAGCCCTCCTCTCCGTCCAGCCCTCCTCCCCTACAAGCCCCGCTTCCCTTCCGTCCCTCCTCTCCTTCCAGCCCTCCTCCCCTACAAGCCCCGCTTCCCTTCCGTCCCTCCTCTCCTTCCAGCCCTCCTCCCCTACAAGCCCCGCTTCCCTTCCAGCCCTCCTCTCCTTCCACCCCTCCTCCCCTACAAGCCCCGCTTCCCTTCCAGCCCTCCTCTGCTTCCAGCCCTCCTCCCCTACAAGCCCCGCTTCCCTTCCAGCCCTCCTCTCCTTCCACCCCTCCTCCCCTACAAGCCCCCCTTCCCTTCCAGCCCTCCTCTGCTTCCACCCCTCCTCCCCTACAAGCCCCGCTTCCCTTCCAGCCCTCCTCTGCTTCCACCCCTCCTCCCCTACAAGCCCCGCTTCCCTTCCAGCCCTCCCCTCCTTCCACCCCTCCTCCCCTACAAGCCCCGCTTCCCTTCCAGCCCTCCTCTCCTTCAACCCCTCCTCCCCTACAAGCCCCGCTTCCCTTCCAGCCCTCCTCTGCTTCCACCCCTCCTCCCCTACAAGCCCCGCTTCCCTTCCAGCCCTCCTCTCCTTCCACCCCTCCTCCCCTACAAGCCCCGCTTCCCTTCCAGCCCTCCTCTGCTTCCACCCCTCCTCCCCTACAAGCCCCGCTTCCCTTCCAGCCCTCCTCTGCTTCCACCCCTCCTCCCCTACAAGCCCCGCTTCCCTTTCAGCCCTCCTCTGCTTCCAGCCCTCCTCCCCTACAAGCCCCGCTTCCCTTTCAGCCCTCCTCCCCTACAAGCCCCGCTTCCCTTCCAGCCCTCCTCTCCTTCCACCCCTCCTCCCCTACAAGCCCCGCTTCCCTTCCAGCCCTCCTCTGCTTCCACCCCTCCTCCCCTACAAGCCCCGCTTCCCTTCCAGCCCTCCTCTCCTTCCACCCCTCCTCCCCTACAAGCCCCGCTTCCCTTCCAGCCCTCCTCTCCTTCAACCCCTCCTCCCCTACAAGCCCCGCTTCCCTTCCAGCCCTCCTCTGCTTCCACCCCTCCTCCCCTACAAGCCCCGCTTCCCTTCCAGCCCTCCTCTCCTTCGGCCCCTCCTCCCCTACAAGCCCCGCTTCCCTTCCAGCCCTCCTCTGCTTCCACCCCTCCTCCCCTACAAGCCCCGCTTCCCTTCCAGCCCTCCTCTGCTTCCAGCCCTCCTCCCCTACAAGCCCCGCTTCCCTTCCAGCCCTCCTCTGCTTCCACCCCTCCTCCCCTACAAGCCCCGCTTCCCTTTCAGCCCTCCTCTGCTTCCACCCCTCCTCCCCTACAAGCCCCGCTTCCCTTCCAGCACTCCTCTGCTTCCACCCCTCCTCCCCTACAAGCCCCGCTTCCCTTTCAGCCCTCCTTCCCTACAAGCCCCGCTTCCCTTCCAGCCCTCCTCTCCTTCCACCCCTCCTCCCCTACAAGCCCCGCTTCCCTTTCAGCCCTCATTCCCTACAAGCCCCGCTTCCCTTCCAGCCCTCATTCCCTTCCAGCCCTCCTTCCCTACAAGCCCCGCTTCCCTTCCAGCCCTCCTCTCCTTCCACCCCTCCTCCCCTACAAGCCCCGCTTCCCTTCCAGCCCTCCTCTGCTTCCAGCCCTCCTCCCCTACAAGCCCCGCTTCCCTTCCAGCCCTCCTCTGCTTCCACCCCTCCTCCCCTACAAGCCCCGCTTCCCTTCCAGCCCTCCTCTCCTTCCAGCCCTCCTCCCCTACAAGCCCCGCTTCCCTTCCAGCCCTCCTCTGCTTCCACCCCTCCTCCCCTACAAGCCCCGCTTCCCTTCCAGCCCTCCTCTGCTTCCAGCCCTCCTCCCCTACAAGCCCCGCTTCCCTTCCAGCCCTCCTCTGCTTCCACCCCTCCTCCCCTACAAGCCCCGCTTCCCTTTCAGCCCTCCTCTGCTTCCACCCCTCCTCCCCTACAAGCCCCGCTTCCCTTCCAGCACTCCTCTGCTTCCACCCCTCCTCCCCTACAAGCCCCGCTTCCCTTTCAGCCCTCCTTCCCTACAAGCCCCGCTTCCCTTCCAGCCCTCCTCTCCTTCCACCCCTCCTCCCCTACAAGCCCCGCTTCCCTTTCAGCCCTCCTCTCCTTCCACCCCTCCTCCCCTACAAGCCCCGCTTCCCTTTCAGCCCTCCTCTCCTTCCACCCCTCCTCCCCTACAAGCCCCGCTTCCCTTTCAGCCCTCCTTCCCTACAAGCCCCGCTTCCCTTCCAGCCCTCATTCCCTTCCAGCCCTCCTTCCCTACAAGCCCCGCTTCCCTTCCAGCCCTCCTCTCCTTCCACCCCTCCTCCCCTACAAGCCCCGCTTCCCTTCCAGCCCTCCTCTGCTTCCAGCCCTCCTCCCCTACAAGCCCCGCTTCCCTTCCAGCCCTCCTCTGCTTCCACCCCTCCTCCCCTACAAGCCCCGCTTCCCTTCCAGCCCTCCTCTCCTTCCAGCCCTCCTCCCCTACAAGCCCCGCTTCCCTTCCAGCCCTCCTCTGCTTCCACCCATCCTCCCCTACAAGCCCCGCTTCCCTTCCAGCCCTCCTCTGCTTCCAGCCCTCCTCCCCTACAAGCCCCGCTTCCCTTCCAGCCCTCCTCTGCTTCCACCCCTCCTCCCCTACAAGCCCCGCTTCCCTTTCAGCCCTCCTCCCCTACAAGCCCCCCTTCCTATCCAGCCCTCCTCTCCTTCCACCCCTCCTCCCCTACAAACCCCGCTTCCCTTCCAGCCCTCCTCTGCTTCCACCCCTCCTCCCCTACAAGCCCCGCTTCCCTTCCACCCCTCCTCCCCTACAAGCCCCGCTTCCCTTCCAGCCCTCCTCTGCTTCCACCCCTCCTCCCCTACAAGCCCCGCTTCCCTTCCAGCCCTCCTCTGCTTCCAGCCCTCCTCCCCTACAAGCCCCGCTTCCCTTCCAGCCCTCCTCTGCTTCCACCCCTCCTCCCCTACAAGCCCCGCTTCCCTTCCAGCCCTCCTCTGCTTCCACCCCTCCTCCCCTACAAGCCCCGCTTCCCTTTCAGCCCTCCTCCCCTACAAGCCCCCCTTCCCTTCCAGCCCTCCTCTCCTTCCACCCCTCCTCCCCTACAAACCCCGCTTCCCTTCCAGCCTCTCCTCTGCTTCCACCCCTCCTCCCCTACAAGCCCCGCTTCCCTTCCACCCCTCCTCTGCTTCCACCCATCCTCCCCTACAAGCCCCGCTTCCCTTCCAGCCCTCCTCTGCTTCCACCCCTCCTCCCCTACAAGCCCCGCTTCCCTTCCAGCCCTCCTCTCCTTCCACCCCTCCTCCCCTAAAAGCCCCGCTTCCCTTCCAGCCCTCCTCCCCTACAAGCCCCGCTTCCCTTCCAGCCCTCCTCTCCTTCCACCCCTCCTCCCCTACAAGCCCCGCTTCCCTTCCAGCCCTCCTCTCCTTCCACCCCTCCTCCCCTACAAGCCCCGCTTCCCTTTCAGCCCTCCTCTGCTTCCACCCCTCCTCCCCTACAAGCCCCGCTTCCCTTCCAGCCCTCCTCTCCTTCCACCCCTCCTCCCCTACAAGCCCCGCTTCCCTTTCAGCCCTCCTCTGCTTCCACCCCTCCTCCCCTAAAAGCCCCGCTTCCCTTCCACCCCTCCTCTGCTTCCACCCATCCTCCCCTACAAGCCCCGCTTCCCTTCCAGCCCTCCTCTGCTTCCACCCCTCCTCCCCTACAAGCCCCGCTTCCCTTCCAGCCCTCCTCTCCTTCCACCCCTCCTCCCCTACAAGCCCCGCTTCCCTTCCAGCCCTCCTCTGCTTCCACCCCTCCTCCCCTACAAGCCCCGCTTCCCTTCCAGCCCTCCTCTCCTTCCACCCCTCCTCCCCTACAAGCCCCGCTTCCCTTCCAGCCCTCCTCTCCTTCCACCCATCCTCCCCTACAAGCCCCGCTTCCCTTCCAGCCCTCCTCTGCTTCCACCCCTCCTCCCCTAAAAGCCCCGCTTCCCTTCCAGCCCTCCTCCCCTACAAGCCCCGCTTCCCTTCCACCCCTCCTCTGCTTCCACCCATCCTCCCCTACAAGCCCCGCTTCCCTTCCAGCCCTCCTCTGCTTCCACCCCTCCTCCCCTACAAGCCCCGCTTCCCTTCCAGCCCTCCTCTCCTTCCACCCCTCCTCCCCTAAAAGCCCCGCTTCCCTTCCAGCCCTCCTCCCCTACAAGCCCCGCTTCCCTTCCAGCCCTCCTCTCCTTCCACCCCTCCTCCCCTACAAGCCCCGCTTCCCTTCCAGCCCTCCTCTCCTTCCACCCCTCCTCCCCTACAAGCCCCGCTTCCCTTTCAGCCCTCCTCTGCTTCCACCCCTCCTCCCCTAAAAGCCCCGCTTCCCTTCCAGCCCTCCTCTCCTTCCACCCCTCCTCCCCTACAAGCCCCGCTTCCCTTTCAGCCCTCCTCTGCTTCCACCCCTCCTCCCCTAAAAGCCCCGCTTCCCTTCCACCCCTCCTCTGCTTCCACCCATCCTCCCCTACAAGCCCCGCTTCCCTTCCAGCCCTCCTCTGCTTCCACCCCTCCTCCCCTACAAGCCCCGCTTCCCTTCCAGCCCTCCTCTCCTTCCACCCCTCCTCCCCTAAAAGCCCCGCTTCCCTTCCAGCCCTCCTCCCCTACAAGCCCCGCTTCCCTTCCACCCCTCCTCTGCTTCCACCCATCCTCCCCTACAAGCCCCGCTTCCCTTCCAGCCCTCCTCTGCTTCCACCCCTCCTCCCCTACAAGCCCCGCTTCCCTTCCAGCCCTCCTCTCCTTCCACCCCTCCTCCCCTAAAAGCCCCGCTTCCCTTCCAGCCCTCCTCCCCTACAAGCCCCGCTTCCCTTCCAGCCCTCCTCTGCTTCCAGCCCTCCTCCCCTACAAGCCCCGCTTCCCTTCCAGCCCTCCTCTGCTTCCACCCCTCCTCCCCTACAAGCCCCGCTTCCCTTTCAGCCCTCCTCTGCTTCCACCCCTCCTCCCCTAAAAGCCCCGCTTCCCTTCCAGCCCTCCTCTGCTTCCACCCCTCCTCCCCTACAAGCCCCGCTTCCCTTCCGTCCCTCATCTCCTTCCACCCCTCCTCCCCTACAAGCCCCGCTTCCCTTCCAGCCCTCATTCCCTTCCAGCCCTCCTCCCCTACAAGCCCCGCTTCCCTTCCAGCCCTCCTCTCCTTCCACCCCTCCTCCCCTACAAGCCCCCCTTCCCTTCCAGCCCTCCTCTCCTTCCAGCCCTCCTCCCCTACAAGCCCCGCTTCCCTTCCGTCCCTCCTCTCCTTCCAGCCCTCCTCCCCTACAAACCCCGCTTCCCTTCCAGCCCTCCTCTGCTTCCAGCTATCCTCCCCTACAAGCCCCGCTTCCCTTCCAGCCCTCATCTCCTTCCACCCCTCCTCCCCTACAAGCCCCGCTTCCCTTCCAGCCCTCCTCTGCTTCCAGCCCTCCTCCCCTACAAGCCCCGCTTCCCTTCCAGCCCTCCTCTGCTTCCACCCCTCCTCCCCTACAAGCCCCGCTTCCCTTCCAGCCCTCCTCCCCTTCCACGCCTCGGCCCTAAATGCCGCCTAATATCCTTCTTTTTCTAATTCAATTTGTTACATCTCCACTGCTCATTTTCTCCTTCTAATCATTATCTACGCCTTTCACGCCTCCGCTTCTGTCCCTTCATTTCTCCTGTCTCTCAATTCTCTTCTGTCCTCCACCTCTTCCTCTTTCTTCTCTGCACTCCAACCTCTTCTTCTTTCTTCTCTTCCGTCCGACTTTTTCTGTCCCGTCTCTCCACCTATCTTGTTTCTCAATCTGCCCCTCCGCTGTCCCTTCTGTCCATGTGCTACCCACCCAGCTCTTCTGTCTCTCTTCTGTCTCTCTTCAGTCCATTCGCTTCTTCTGTCCTTCTTCTCACCGTTCATTGTTATGTCCTTCCACCTTCAAATGTCTAATATTTGCACAGATCTTGAAATGTTTGAACATCTGTCCAAAAACTTAGAGATAAGTGCAAATGATTGACACGTTTAACTCATGTAAAGACATTTCTCAACCGCCGTGATTATGCCTAGTATTTGCACATATATCTAAATGAACTGAAGATAACAGTAATTCAATTTTACATATCAGTAACTACTGATATGTGTAATCATGCCGATCTGGACATATGTAGAATTGAATTATTATCTCCAATAAATTTATAGACATATTTAAATGAATTACTGTTATCTTTAATTCAGTTAGAGATATATTTAAATGAACTGTTGTTATCTTTAGTTCAATTTCAGATGACAGTAATTCAAATATAGATATATTTAAAAAGTTACTGATATGTCAATATGGAACTAAAGCAATATACTTACAGATTTTGTACAGATTTTTTACATTTTGGAATCAAGACTAAAAGTATCTCAGAATTATGATGCATATATGTTTGATATCTCTGAGAGTCTGTAAAACAACAATTTCAACATAAAACTGCGCGGTTTATTTACATCGCGCGCGGACGTGATAGCGAGCCGCGGTCGACATCACACACAAAATACTGAACAGTGAACAGGCGCGCAGGGATATAAAGCCGGCCACTAACTTCTGCTCCGGTGACCAACTTGTTTCTCTCCGGATAGCCCACAGGCTTTTAGGATTTAAATTCAAGACAGAATATACTTATTTGACACGGGGAAGAGGTTGGTAAAAACAAAAATTACAGAATATAACGCTTTAAAGATAACAGTAATTGAAGTGGTACCCGGATGGAGTCATTTATTTCCCGGTGTGAGCATTTTGCACCTGGTTGGAATTAATTTGTGCCTGGTTGGAATTAATTTGAATCCAGTTAAAATTCGTAGAAGGTTTTTTGATAATACAGAAAACTTAAAATTTTTCTAAAACTGCATGGCCCCTGTCGTTTTTCGTACCGTCAGCATTTGCCGCTCACAGTTGGAAGATTCCATTTTCGCAGTCATTCAAACCTATATTTTATATATAATATATCTCTCCCCATACACAGCCAAAGCACAGGCCAGTCCTGCCTAGGCCTATATCCCAGGTAACAAAATAATATTTCCCCGAACATTCTCCGAATATTCGTCCAATATTACGGAAATATTACCAAAAAACATTCCGGAAATGTTTTTCAGGAAAGTTTTCTTAATATTTTTAATATTCTTAATATGTTTTTTGCGAATATTACGAGCGAACCTTTCCAGAACATTAAACGAACATGATAGTGCACTCACAGAAATGAGGCAGAAAACCGTTTAAAACATTTTTGACGTCTTTATTATTATATTACCGCGTGGCTGACACGTCAAGGCGCCAATATCCTCCGGGAGCAAGCGCAGCAAAACTTCTGAATATGCAAAAAAAATTGTACTAATGTGCATCGCAACGCAACCCATGGGCGGATCCAGGAGGGGCAGGCCGGAACCCCTGGACCACGTACGCCCCCCCCCCTCTCTCTCTCTCTTTAGAGGAAGAATGCCGTTTTTAATGCAAAATTTAGGCCGTCTGAGGGGTGAAACCCCACCCCCGTCCCCCTCGCATTTTGAGGAAGAACGCTATCTGAGACATGGACCCCCGCGTCGTAATCTGTGGTGGACCCCCATTCGCAATTTTTTTCAAAATACCTTGGGATACATCCCTAGTATGCACTGCTGACTCGACATAGGCCAAAATGGGTGCATTTTCGCTATTCCATAACCTGCCATTACTTAAGCAGACTACACTTAGCTAAGTTCTTTCGCATTTCCTTGATAAAACTACCAGAAATTCTAAGGACGATCGCACGTGACTTCTCTGATGATGTCATCGATGCTTTATACTGCACATCTTCTGAGCATTTCTCCACCTTGAATTGTACAAATGGGCGCCAATCCGGGTTCTGTTCATTCCACGCGGCCGATTTAATTCGAATACATAATTGGGATTCCGAATATCTCTAAATGAAGTATAGATAACAGTAATTTATTTACTCTAAAACTCTCTAAAACATGTTCAAATAGGTTTAAATCAATTACAGATGTGTATAATGACGTTGTATCACAGATATCTCCAAATGAATGAAATGTAACATTAATTCATTTAACGATATTTCCAATTCCAAAAGAATTGCTGATATATTATCTTTAGTCATATGTGCAAGTACTCCACTCAGGTCCAGTTTGGCTTGCCCTATGAGGGGATTACGCGGCATCAAGAGTCTGGGGATAATTTGGCGACGCAGCTGACTCGGCTGATGATGTAGAAAGCCTTTAATTATCGTCCTCATCGACGATCAATCTCCATTCCCTCTCCCCCTGCCACCACCGTCACGTTTACCATACCACCCCCCACCCCAACTCCTCCACCTCCCACCCCGCCACCAGACGCCGAATCATTATACTTCTAGCAGCTTAGCTCCACGGAACCCAAGATGTCCAGCAAGGAGGGGAGTGGACAGCGCCCGCTGCATGCAGTGACCTGTGTACCGAGGTGGTTGACTAAGTATATATAGCCGGAACCCGGGCTGCGGTATATAGCCCACGTATCACGTGATTTCAAGGAGGCCAAATGAGCATTGTAAGTCTGACCAGTGATAGGTATATGTTTCGGTTCATACTGCAGATGGCACCTGAAGCTCTCGAGGGCCGCCCCAATAGCTAAGTGAGTTAGAGCGCTCGCACTGAGTACTCCGGCCACTTGAGAACCTAACGACACGTGAATCGGAGGTTTGAGCCCTGCTGTGGTTATGTCTGTGTGATCGCAGGGTAAAGATCTCTTGTCCTTCGTCGCAAAGAGTAGATGGTTACTCACGGGGACATGGCTCCACTCTTCATTCCTTCTGCCATTGATGCGATATGGACAGCAGTAGTTAGAACGCCCTGCATATACAACCAACCTGAAGCTCTCGTGGTGTGCCACTGAGAGCAGTGGCGGATCCAGGGGGTGCAAGGGGTTGCACGTGCCCCCCCCCCCTCTGTTTCGCTGGGAAAATAGGCGAAAAAAGGTACGTGCCGCGCCCTCCCCCTTTCCCATTCTCTGGGGGCACAGTCACTTTTCTGTCTGCACAACCTATTAGTAACTCCCCAGCCCAAACACCGCCCCCCCACCCTCCACTCCCAGTAGCAAGTTTCACACTTGATCGGCGCCTGATTAGCACTTAAATAAATGGTGCCCCCACTTTCGAAAATTCCTGGATCCGCTATTGGAGTGCCCCTCTATAAAGACAGATCCAAGATGTTGAGACGTATGTGGGTGTATAAGTCTAGGATGTGGAATATGATGGGGGGCATGTCTTCGAAAAGACATCCAATGAGCTGCCTCACACAAAACGTGAGCGGGCATTCAACGTCTGCAATGATGAGAGTGTCGCACTTAACTCTAATATAATTACGTGTATATGATGTCATAAACGAACACTGTTTATCAAAACTAATAATATAAAGCACAATTAGCTGAGGAAAATCTAGTTAATATCCGATGAAGACGCTGGCGCCAAAACCACCTAAATAATTGCATTTATCGGATTATGACCCTATGTGTATATACGTGTTACCATGTCTGACGCGTGTAGTGGCGTTTCGTGCCACTTTTGCGGACATATGAGCTAATTAAATCAGGCCACATTATAGAGGAAAGTCGGTATCAAGATCAAAGCATGCAATCCTCTCAGATGTGATCAGACCGCCTTCCTCGCGGCGTCAGACTCACCACCGGACGCCAAGCCGGTGTTGCTATCCACCCGTCACGTGATATCTCTATCCATCGCCACGTGACGTCGCTATCCACCGGTCATGTGATGTTGCTATCCACCGGTCATGTGATGTCGCTATCCACCGGTCACGTGACGTCGCTATCCACCGGTCATGTGATATCGCTATGCAATCTGAAGACGATCGCTAATTCCTTTTTAGGGGGGAGATCTAGCCCGCATACTTTTCTGAATATGGACTTCGTAATGGTCTTATATCTTTAATTGCAGCTCGTTATTTCGCTGAATCAATTCAGATTGTCCCCCAACCTTCAGGCCTAGAATTGTTCAACTTGCTTGCTTCTGCAATTTGTCCTTTGCTAAGCATTTTCGTCGCCTCTAAGCCAGCCCGGGGATGCCAGTTGTTACCATTGCATTATTTAAGTCTGGTCGTTTGGTATCTTTAATCATTTCCATAAAGACAGCTTTGGTGACCTGAATATCGCCCAGAATAGCTGCTAATGAGGCATTCCTGGAATCGGTAGGTCTGTTCGTGTCTGCCTGCTTAATGAACCCTCCTCGCAGCGCTCCAAGCGGCGGAGACCGCCATCGCAGTACCAATCTCCTAACCTATCTGAACTAACCAGCTCACTATCAAGAGAATGAGACAAAAAGGACAGCGAATACCCCCTCCCCTTCCACTTCCCCCCACTCCCCATCGCCCTGCCATTGTCCCCATCCCACCACCCTCTACCACAGTGGCTGTATCTGCCCACTTGTGCGCACCCCACCCCACCCTACCACTCTTCCAGGATCCTGTCTCTCCCCAATCCTTGCCTGAACCCATTCTGTCGCCTTCCTTCTATTGTCTCCTGACGTTGATCTCACACCCTCTCCCCCACCCCTCACCTCCAACCTCCACCATCACCCCATTATCCAGCCTTGACAACCCCCCCCCCCGGCCCCAGGCCCGCCTAGTCCCATCTGAGGCAGGTTCCATTTAGCCCCGGTGTCCATGTTTCCCCATGGTGACCACGGTGACCGCGGCGACCGGCCACCGACGACCACCGGTCAATAATCTCATTAGTATTCCCAGATCTCGCGAGAGGCGTTCGGCAACGCCTCAGTTAACACTCCATCTAGCGGCGGCATCCCACAACAGTCATCGACAGCCTGTCATCATGTGTCCTCCCCCTCCTTGCCCCCACCTCTCGCTGCTCCTTCTCCCTTTCGCCTCACTCCACCCCCCCCCCCCGGCCCCTCCACCCCCCCCCCCCCCCCCCCCACACACACTCCCCACGCAAAATGTCTCGTGGGAGAGGGAAGAACGTAGAAGGACTTGCGTCTTGTTTTGACAGCCACCCAAGGTCTGTCGAGCGATTATCGGTTAGAGATGTGCGGTCGGCTGCAGCGGGAAGAAAGGCGGTATAATCACCATTGAGAATGGCGGCCGAGGACGCGGCCACACAGACTGACTGGGGACAAGGCCATTGACGACGCGCGACATTCAACAACAAGGTCCTCTGGCAACTCGGCTTAAATGATGACGTGTCAGTCGCCCACGCTAACGTAAAATGCTTTTTCTTGGCCGCAAGGGCATACATTCTATATTAATACTAGCATTCAGGTGTACGCATACATATATACATTACGACAGGGTAGGTATACCTACTCTGTGACACTAAACTGTAGATGTATATATTTGATGAGCACACACAAAATATATTTTTTTTGTGATGAGGTAAATAAGGGAATACTTCAATATGGATAATGCTTAATAGATATTTAAGACAGTTATAGAATAAAATATCACAACGCATTTGCCTTATTTATATACAATAATTCTTCATGCAAACCATTTGGCAATCGGGCAAAAAAACCCAAACAAGGCATAAATGCAACTCGCCTCTCCCATCTCTACATCCCAGCCCCTGCCCCTCTCACTCTTCTTCACTGCCCCCCGCGCCCGCCCACTCCCCTGCCTCTTCCTGGGACCTATTGTCCCCCCTATCGGGATTCTATGGGTCCATATATATAGTCTACCTGTGCGGGGCCTTCGGGTTACCCAACCAGTAATTGGCCGCCATGGCACTGGATCCGACAATCTATGGGGGTCTTCTCGTCACAATGTGACCAGGTCTGCGGGGGTTTCATCTGCCGGTATGACTGTCTATTAAACCCCCGGAAATGGAATCCCTCTGCCAAATAATTCCATCACCAGTCACTGGAGGAACCGTCAAAGAAATATAAATCCCGCATCATTGAATCTGGCAGTCACTGGAGGAACCGTCAAGGACAGGGATTTGCCGCGTCATTGAATATGGTAATCTCAGCGGAAGACGGTGATTAAGGCACATAATCAGAAAGGATATTGGACGATTGGATTCATAATATTGCGCATCTAGGAGGTGTGATCTGTTACAGTGCGCCATTGGGTTTATCAAGCCAGTGGGTGATGACAGCTTGGTGGGCTGCTCCTTTAGTCCGCCTGACAGAGCAGGGCAGGCCTGGGAGGATGAGACGTCGCTCGCGTGAACCGATCCCAAGGCCCACCACTAGGGAGTCGAACCCCAGCTCCACTGCTGTAACAGTCCACGTTGGCTTGCCCTATGAGGGGATCACGCGGCATCAAGGGTCTGGGGATAATGTGGCGACGCAGCTGAGTCGGCTGATGATGTAGAAAGCATCGAAGGGCAAAGTGCAATTACAAATATATAATTATGCCAATGGCGGGGACACATTAGGCAGCTGCGATCGTCACGACGTCAGTGCGTCTGTGAAGTATCTGTCTGTGTGTGTGGTACGAAGGCATTACGGAATTACGGGGCAGTAGCAAGGGCGCAGCCAGGAATTTGAAAAGTGGGGTCCATTGAAACTAGCGATCGTGGTGGGGGGGGGGGGGTGCTGAACCCAATAGCTACCGGGGGGTCCACCAATTGTGTGACTGCCGGGTGGAGGGTCCACGCCGCATCAAGGAGCGCTCTTCCTCAAAAAGGAGGGTGTTCACGCCTCAGATAGCCTAAATTTGCATTGAGAAGCGGCATGTTCCTCCTCACGAAGAATTAGAGCGAGTAAGAGGGTGAGCGGCGCAAAGCCGAGAAAGAGATAAAACAGATAGAGTAAGAGAGGGATGTAGGAGATAGGGAGAGAGAGCGGGAAGACAGAGATAGTATGAGAGAGGATGAGGCAGTGAGGTAGAGAGAGAGAGTGGACAAGCAGAGAACGAATGGGAGAGGGAGGCAGGGAGGTAGGGAGAGAGGGCGGGCGTCCCAAGTTGCACTGATGGACCCGGTTTCTATACCAACAGGCCGGCGCCCCCACCCTCCTTCAGCCCCCCTCCTTCGGCCCCCCTCCTTCGGCCCCCCTCCTTCGGCCCCCCTCCTTCGGCCCCCTCCTTCGGCCACACTCCTTCGGCCCCCTTCCTTCGGCCACCCTCCTTCGGCCCCCCTCCTTCGGCCCCCCTTCTTCGGCCCCTTTCCTTCGGCCACCTTCCTTCGGCCCCCCTCCTTCGGTCCCCCTCCTTCGGCCACCCTCCTTCGGCCCCCCTCCTTCGACCACCTCCTTCGGCCCCCCTCCTTCGGCCACCCTCATTCGGCCCCTTTCCTTCAGCCCCCCTCCTTCGGCCCCCCTTTTTCGGCCCCTTTCCTTCGGCCACCTTCCTTCGGCCCCCCTCCTTCGGTCCCCTTCCTTCGGCCTCCTCCTACGGCCCCCTCCTTCGGCCCCTCTCCTTCGGCCACCCTCCTTCGGCCACCCTCCTTCGGCCCCCCTCTTTCGGCCACCCTCCTTCGGCCCCCCTCTTTCGGCCCCCTTCATTCGGCCACCCTCCTTCGGCCCCCTCATTCGGCCACCCTCCTTCGGACCCCCCTCTTTCGGCCACCCTCCTTCGGCCCCCTCCTTCGGCCACCCTCCTTCGGCCCCCTTCCTTCGGCCACCCTCCTTCGGCCCCCCTCCTTCGGCCCCCCTCCTTCGGCCGCCCTCCTTCGGCCCCACTCCTTCGGCCACCCTCCATCGACCACCCTCCTTAGGCCACCCTCCTTCGGCCCCCTTCCTTCGGCCCCCCTCCTTCGACCACCCTCCTTCGGCCCCCTTCCTTCGGCCACCCTCCTTCGGCCCCCTTCCTTCGGCCACCCTCCTTCGGCCCCCTTCCTTCGGCCACCCTCCTTCGGACCCCTTCCTTCGGCCACCCTCCTTCGGCCCCCCTCCTTCGACCACCCTCCTTCGGCCACCCTCCTTCGGCCACCCTCCTTCGGCAACCCTCCTTCGGCCGCCCTCCTTCGGCCTCCCTTCTTCGGCCACCCTCCTTCGGCCCCCTTCCTTCGGCCACCCTCCTTCGGCCACCCTCCTTCGGCCACCCTCCACCGGCCACCCTCCTTCGGCCACCCTCCTTCGGCCACCCTCCTTCGGCCACCCTCTATCGGCCACCCTCCTTCGGCCGCCCTCTTTCGGCCACCCTCCTGTTGCCACCCTCCTTCGGCCACCCTCCTTAGGCCACCCTCCTTCGGCCCCCTTCCTTCGGCCACCCTCCTTCGGTCCCCCTCCTTCGACCACCCTCCTTCGGCCCCCTTCCTTCGGCCACCCTCCTTCGGCCCCCTTCCTTCGGCCACCCTCCTTCGGCCCCCTTCCTTCGGCCACCCTCCTTCGGCCCCCCTCCTTCGACCACCCTCCTTCGGCCACCCTCCTTCGGCCACCCTTCTTCGGCAACCCTCCTTCGGCCGCCTTCCTTCGGCCACCCTCCTTCGGCCACCCTCCTTCGGCGACCCTCCTTCGGCCCCCTCCTTCGGCCGCCTTCCTTCGGCCCCCCTTCTTCGGCCACCCTCCTTCGGCCACCCTCCTGCGGCCATCCTCCTTCGGCCCCCCTCCTTCGGCCACCCTCCTTCGGCCACCCTCCTTCGGCCACCCTCCTTCGGCCACCCTCCTTCGGCAACCCTCCTTCGGCCACTCTCTATCGGCCACCCTCCTTCGGCCACCCTCCTTCGGCCACCCTCCTTCGGCCACCCTCCTTCGGCCACCCTCCAGCGGCCACCCTCCTTCGGCCACCCTCCTTCGGCCACCCTCCTTCGGCCACCCTCTATCGGCCACCCTCCTTCGGCCACCCTCCTTCGGCCACCCTCCTTCGGCCACCCTCCTTCGGCCACCCTCTATCGGCCACCCTCCTTCGGCCACCCTCCTTCCGCCACCCACCTTCAGCCGCCCTCCTTCGGCAACCCTCCTTAGGCCACCATCCTCAGGCCTCCCTCCTTCGGCCCCCTTCCTTCGGCCCCCCTCCTTCGGCCCCCCTCCTTCGGCCACCCTCTATCGGCCACCCTCCTTCGGCCACCCTCCTTCGGCCGCCCTCCTTCGGCCGCCCTCCTTCGGCCACCCTCCTTCGGCCCCCTCCTTAGGCCACCCTCCTTCGGCCACCAGTACACTACCCAGGCCGAAATTCCAATTAAGAATTCTCCTCCCCAACTAGCGGCAAGCTGCCTCGAGGCATCATTTCCTCTTTCAGACCTTCATGTCATTTTCTTGGAGGGTCTTTTTCTGTGTGGCATTCTTTGGGCAGGCTGCTGAGTGGAAAAGTGGAGAAGGGTCAACCGGTGATCAACCGGTGCTCAACCCGTTCTGGCCCTGTGTTCAGCATATCGAGGGCCACATACCAGCACTCGATACAGACTTGCATAGTTACGTCACATCACGTCAATGCGGGTCAGGGGTGACTATAGGTCTTAATGTGGGTCAGGGATGACTATAGGTCTTAATGCGGGTCAGGGGTGACTATAGGTCTCAATGTGGGTCAGGGGTGACTATAGGTCTCAATGTGGGTCAAGGGTGACTATAGGTCTCAATGTGGGTCAGGGGTGACTATAGGTCTCTATGTGGGTCAGGGATGACTATAGGTCTCAATGTGGGTCAGGGATGACTATAGGTCTCAATGTGGGTCAGGGGTGACTATAGGTCTCAATGTGGGTCAGGGATGACAATAGGTCTCAATGTGGGTCAGGGGTGACTATAGGTCTCAATGTGGGTCAGGGATGACAATAGGTCTCAATGTGGGTCAGGGATGACTATAGGTCTCAATGTGGGTCAGGGGTGACTATAGGTCTCAATGTGGGTCAGGGGTGACTATAGGTCTGAATGTGGGTCAGGGGTGACTATAGGTCTCAATGTGGGTCAGGGGTGACTATAGGTCTTAATGCGGGTCAGGGGTGACTATAGGTCTCAATGTGGGTCAGGGATGACTATAGGTCTCAATGCGGGTCAGGGGTGACTATAGGTCTCAATGTGGGTCAGGGATGACTATAGGTCTCAATGCGGGTCAGGGGTGACTATAGGTCTCAATGTGGGTCAGGGGTGACTATAGGTCTCAATGCGGGTCAGGGATGACTATTGGTCTCAATGTGGGTCAGGGGTGACTATAGGTCTCAATGTGGGTCAGGGGTGACTATAGGTCTCAATGTGGGTCAGGGGTGACTATAGGTCTCAATGTGGGTCAGGGGTGACTATAGGTCTCAATGTGGGTCAAGGGTGACTATAGGTCTCAATGTGGGTCAAGGGTGACTATAGGTCTCAATGTGGGTCAGGGGTGACTATAGGTCTCAATGTGGGTCAAGGGTGACTATAGGTCTCAATGTGGGTCAGGGGTGACTATAGGTCTCAATGTGGGTCAGGGATGACTATTGGTCTCAATGTGGGTCAGGGGTGACTATAGGTTTTAATGTGGGTCAGGGGTGACTATAGGTCTCAATGTGGGTCAGGGATGACTATTGGTCTCAATGTGGGTCAGGGATGACTATAGGTTTTAATGTGGGTCAGGGGTGAATATAGGTCTCAATGTGGGTCAGGGATGACTATAGGTTTCAATGTGGGTCAGGGATGACTATAGGTCTCAATGCGGGTCAGGGGTGACTATTGGTCCCAATGTGGGTCAGGGATGACTATAGGTCTCAATGTGGGTCAGGGGTGACTATAGGTCTCAATGCGGGTCAGGGGTGACTATTGGTCCCAATGTGGGTCAGGGATGACTATTGGTCTCAATGTGGGTCAGGGGTGACTATAGGTCTCAATGTGGGTCAGGGATGACTATTGGTCTCAATGTGGGTCAGGGATGACTATAGGTTTTAATGTGGGTCAGGGGTGAATATAGGTCTCAATGTGGGTCAGGGATGACTATAGGTCTCAATGTGGGTCAGGGATGACTATAGGTCTCAATGCGGGTCAGGGGTGACTATTGGTCCCAATGTGGGTCAGGGATGACTATAGGTCTCAATGTGGGTCAGGGGTGACTATAGGTCTCAATGTGGGTCAGGGATGACTATAGGTCTTAATGCGGGTAAAGGACGACGACATGTCATAATGTAGGTCAAGGACGATGACATGTCATAATGTTGGTCAAGGACGATGACATGTCATAATGTTGGTCAATGACGACGACATGTCATAAGATGGGCCAAGGACGACGACATGTCATAATGTGGGTCAAGGCCGACGACCTGTCATAATGTAGGTCACGGACGACGACATGTCATAATGGGGGTCAAGGACGACGACATGTCATAATGTGGGTCAAGGACAACGACATGTCATAAAGGGGGTCAAGGTCGCCGACATGTCATAATGGGGGCCAAGGTCGAAGATGCGTCATAGTGCGGGACAAAGTCGAAGCTGAGTATTAATATGGGTAAGGGCTGTGAATACAATAGGTCAGGGCCTTAGAGGAGTGGAGGGGGAGACAGAGACAGACATCGCTATGTTTGTGTTGGATACACCCTGCCTGGTCGGCTAGACGAGCTCGAGACGGGGGGGGGGTGGAGTGTGAGAGGGGGAGGGGTTAGGTGAGAGCTAACACACTCTGGAATATTGACCAGGAGAGTCGGGATCCACGTCGGGCGGGATATATTAGGTGGAATAACAGTCCTGGATCAGAGTAAACAACAATGGGACTGGCGAGGAAAGCCCCGGGGGATTGGCTCCTGGTCCCTCAGTCCCTGATCCGCGGGCACCAACCAAGGCGACTCGCCGCAGGACTCACTTCACTGGATCCGCCCTTGACCCCAGAAGGACGTATGGTCAAACACCCCACGCCTGACATCACGTGACACGGACCGATCCAGAACCACTCGGATCAGTCAACATGGATTGCAGTTCGAGGCATTAGTTCTAGGCCTATAGATCAACACGATGCTATCTGTATCGTGAAGCTATTCCCCCCAAGGAGTTAAATCATGGAGAAAGAAGCCTCGAGAATAAGGGACTTGATTTGCCGGGGAAGACAATTTACGGGGAACCAGCTGCCCGAGAACGCGTGAGAACCCGTCCACAACAGATAACTTCACTTGTGGCGCATACTGGCTCAGGATGGGAACTCCACGCTACCACATGGACCACCTGGAACATGGTAAATCTCTCTTATCTGCCCCTCTCCCCTCTTGCCGTATGTATGCCAACACAGGAACATGAGAGTCATGAGCAACAATCCATTGTCGCGATCAGTAGCGCTTACAACAGGGGGAGAGGAGGGGGGCGGGCGCTAAGTTACTATCGGGCGGTGGGGTTGGAGGGGGAGGAGCGCTAAGGTACTATCGGGCGGTGGGGTTGGAGGGGGAGGGGCGCTAAGGTACTATCGGGCGGTGGGGTTGGAGGGGGAGGGGCGCTAAGGTACTATCGGGCGGTGGGGTTGGAGGGGGAGGGGCGCTAAGGTACTATCGGGCGGTGGGGTTGGAGGGGGAGGGGCGCTAAGGTACTATCGGGCGGTGGGGTTGGAGGGGGAGGAGCGCTAAGGTACTATCGGGCGGTGGGGTTGGAGGGGGAGGGGCGCTAAGGTACTATCGGGCGGTGGGGTTGGAGGGGGAGGGGCGCTAAGGTACTATCGGGCGGTGGGGTTGGAGGGGGAGGGGCGCTAAGGTACTATCGGGCGGTGGGGTTGGAGGGGGAGGGGCGCTAAGGTACTATCGGGCGGTGGGGTTGGAGGGGGGAGGGGCGCTAAAGTACTATCTGGCGGTGGGGTTGGAGGGGGAGGGGCGCTAAGGTACTATCGGGCGGTGGGGTTGGAGGGGGAGGGGCGCTAAGGTACTATCGGGCGGTGGGGTTGGAGGGGGAGGGGCGCTAAGGTACTATCGGGCGGTGGGGTTGGAGGGGGAGGGGCGCTAAGGTACTATCGGGCGGTGGGGTTGGAGGGGGAGGAGCGCTAAGGTACTATCGGGCGGTGGGGTTGGAGGGGGAGGAGCGCTAAGGTACTATCGGGCGGTGGGGTTGGAGGGGGAGGGGCGCTAAGGTACTATCGGGCGGTGGGGTTGGAGGGGGAGGTGCGCTAAGGTACTATCGGGCGGTGGGGTTGGAGGGGGAGGGGCGCTAAGGTACTATCGGGCGGTGGGGTTGGAGGGGGAGGGGCGCTAAGGTACTATCGGGCGGTGGGGTTGGAGGGGGAGGGGCGCTAAGGTACTATCGGGTGGTGGGGTTGGGGGGGGGGGCGCTAAGGTACTATCGGGCGGTGGGCTTGGAGGGGGTGGGGGCTAAGGTATCGGGCGGTGGGGTTGGAGGGGAGGGGCGCTAAGGTACTATCGGGCGGTGGGGTTGGAGGGGGAGGGGCGCTAAGGTACTATCGGGCGGTGGGGTTGGAGGGGGAGGGGCGCTAAGGTACTATCGGGCGGTGGGGTTGGAGGGGGAGGGGCGCTAAGGTACTATCGGGCGGTGGGGTTGGAGGGGGAGGGGCGCTAAGGTACTATCGGGCGGTGGGGTTGGAGGGGGGAGGGGCGCTAAGGTACTATCGGGCGGTGGGGTTGGAGGGGGAGGGGCGCTAAGGTACTATCGGGTGGTGGGGTTGGGGGGGGGAGGGGCGCTAAGGTACTATCGGGCGGTGGGCTTGGAGGGGGGGGCTAAGGTATCGGGCGGTGAGGTTGGAGGGGGAGGGGCGCTAAGGTACTATCGGGCGGTGGGGTTGGAGGGGGAGGGCGCTAAGGTACTACCCTGTAGAGCAGCCTTTGTAGTACACGTACTCCATTTCAAAGGGACGTTGATGATGATAACAGCCAGATCCACGTAGGATGTGGGGCGGGGTCCACCCCTGTAACCTTAGGCTGTGGCGTAGGGTGGGAGGGGGGGTCCACCCCTGTAACCTTAGGCTGTGGCGTAGCGTGGGAGGGGGGGTCCACCCCTGTAACCTTAGGCTGTGGCGTAGGGTGGGGGGGGGGTCCACCCTGTAACCTTAGGCTGTGGCGTAGGGTGGGGGGGGGGTCCACCCCTGTAACCTTAGGCTGTGGCGTAGGGTGGGGGGGGTCCACCCCTGTAACCTTAGGCTGTGGCGTAGGGTGGGGGGGGGGTCCACCCCTGTAACCTTAGGCTGTGGCGTAGGGTGGGGTGGGGGGGTCCACCCCTGTAACCTTAGGCTGTGGCGTAGGGTGGGGCGGGGTCCACCCCTGTAACCTTAGGCTGTGGCGTAGGGTGGGGTGGGGGGGTCCACCCCTGTAACCTTAGGCTGTGGCGTAGGGTGGGGCGGGGTCCACCCCTGTAACCTTAGGCTGTGGCGTAGGGTGGGAGGGGGGGTCCACCCCTGTAACCTTAGGCTGTGGCGTAGGGTGGGAGGGGGGGTCCACCCCTGTAACCTTAGGCTGTGGCGTAGGGTGGGGGGGGGGGTCCACCCCTGTAACCTTAGGCTGTGGCGTAGGGTGGGGGGGGGTCCACCCCTGTAACCTTAGGCTGTGGCGTAGGGTGGGGTGGGGGGTCCACCCCTGTAACCTTAGGCTGTGGCGTAGGGTGGGGGGGGTCCACCCCTGTAACCTTAGGCTGTGGCGTAGGGTGGGGTGGGGGGGTCCACCCCTGTAACCTTAGGCTGTGGCGTAGGGTGGGAGGGGGGGGTCCACCCCTGTAACCTTAGGCTGTGGCGTAGGGTGGGAGGGGGGGTCCACCCCTGTAACCTTAGGCTGTGGCGTAGGGTGGGGGGGGGGTCCACCCCTGTAACCTTAGGCTGTGGCGTAGGGTGGGGGGGTCCACCCTGTAACCTTAGGCTGTGGCGTAGGGTGGGAGGGGGGGTCCACCCCTGTAACCTTAGGCTGTGGCGTAGGGTGGGGGGGGTCCACCCTGTAACCTTAGGCTGTGGCGTAGGGTGGGGTGGGGGGTCCACCCCTGTAACCTTAGGCTGTGGCGTAGGGTGTGGGGGGGGTCCACCCCTGTAACCTTAGGCTGTGGCGTAGGGTGGAGTGGGGGGTCCACCCCTGTAACCTTAGGCTGTGGCGTAGGGTGTGGGGGGGGGTCCACCCCTGTAACCTTAGGCTGTGGCGTAGGGTGGGAGGGGGGGTCCACCCCTGTAACCTTAGGCTGTGGCGTAGGATGGGGGGGGTCCACCCCTGTAACCTTAGGCTGTGGCGTAGGATGGGAGGGGGGGTCCACCCCTGTAACCTTAGGCTGTGGAGTAGGATGGGGGGGGTCCACCCCTGTAACCATAGGCTGTGGCGTAGGATGGGGGGGGGTCCACCCTGTAACCTTAGGCTGTGGCGTAGGATGGGGGGGGTCCACCCTGTAACCTTAGGCTGTGGCGTAGGATGGGGGGGGGTCCATCCCTGTAACCTGAGGCTGTGGCGTAGGATGGGGGGGGGGGTCCACCCCTGTAACCTTAGGCTGTGGCGTAGGATGGGGGGGGGGTCCACCCCTGTAACCTTAGGCTGCGGCGTAGGATGGGGGGGGGTCCACCCTGTAACCTTAGGCTGTGGCGTAGGATGGGGGGGGGTCCACCCCTGTAACCTTAGGCTGCGGCGTAGGGTGGGGGGGGGTCCACCCCTGTAACCTTAGGCTGTGGCGTAGGATGGGGGGGGTCCACCCCTGTAACCTTAGGCTGTGGCGTAGGATGGGGGGGGGGTCCACCCCTGTAACCTTAGGCTGCGGCGTAGGGTGGGAGGGGGGGTCCACCCCTGTAACCTTAGGCTGTGGCGTAGGATGGGGGGGGGTCCACCCCTGTAACCTTAGGCTGTGGCGTAGGATGGGGGGGGGGGTCCACCCCTGTAACCGTAGGCTGCGGCGTAGGGTGGGAGGGGGGGTCCACCCCTGTAACCTTAGGCTGTGGCGTAGGATGGGGGGGGGTCCACCCCTGTAACCTTAGGCTGTGGCGTAGGATGGGGGGGGGGTCCACCCCTGTAACCTTAGGCTGCGGCGAGTGACGGAGAGTAATCAATGCGGTCACCGCGGTCAGGGGGCAGTCGGGGAAGTTTAAATTAACGAGGTCCCCTAAATATGTGTCTGTACGGAAAAGAATAGGAAAGTAGTCTGCAGTAGTAGTTGTAGTAGTAGTAGTAGTTAGACATGCATTCAAGCTTCTGAAAGTACTTCCTCCAGCCTGGCAGCAGATATCTGAGACGGTTCTAGGACAACTCCCCCCGGAAAATTCCCTCCCGGACAACTCCCCCCCGACAATTCCCCCCCGGACAATTCCCCCCAGGACAAGTCCCCCCCGGACAACTCCCCCCCGGACAATTCCCCCCTAGGACAAGTCCCCCCCGGACAACTCCCCCCGGAACACTCCCCCCGGACAATTCCCCCCCGGACAATTCCCCCCCGGACAATTCCCCCCTAGGACCATTCCTCCCGGAACACTCCCCCCCGGACAATTCCCCCCTAGGACAACTTCCCCAGGACAACTCCCCCCTACGAGACAACTTCCCCAGACAATTCCCCCGGACAATTCCCCCCCAATCAGTTCCCCCCCCCCCGGACACCCCCCCCTCACACTACAATCCCCCACCTGGAAAATGTTCCCCTTGGGCCAGTCCCCCTCGGCAAGTTGCCCCGGACAATACCCCCTGGACGATAACCACCCCCTGGAAACACACACCCACAAACGGACAAGCCCCCCCCCCCACTTTCTCCTTCCGACACGTAGGAATACTTCGGGAGGACATCCGGGAGGGATAGACACTGGCAGTCATGGCAAAGTTTATGGTGGTTAATTATTTGAACACTTTCGACATGAACTGGAATATATAGTCAATAGCTGCAATTTAAAAAAATACTTCAGTCTCAGATGGGCACATCGAGAGAAATTCCAGATTTCTGCTCCGGGGATTGAGAGAAAAACGGCGAAAAAAAGGGGTAATTTGGGCTTCTTCTTTCCCGGAGCAGACACCTGCATTTGCCCTCGATGTCGTATGTACCCATTATCTCTATCGTCAAAAAAAGAAAAGAATGCCGGTGTCTAGTTGGATGCCTTCTTAACCAAACATTTCTCTCGCGATGACAACAAAAAGGCGTATTTTATATTCTCTGGCTCTCATATGACCACTACCGTATGGGCGGCATACCCGCACCATCATAAAG
>OZ025259.1:9139217-9182580 GCA_964019135.1 Arenicola marina | reverse complement strand
TAGATCAAGCAGCGTGAATCTCGCCCAGTCAGCGATACCATAGATTATTATATCCCACACCAGAAAAATCTATGAGATGGAAATGTATTAATTATTTCGATCCATGAGTCCGATGCAAATGAAATAAATATATGTAGATAATAATATAATGAGTATGTATGGATGAATTATTCATGTTTGCGGCATTCTGGTGGTAATGATACAACCTGTAACATACTACCAGTTACGACTCACTACGGCGCCTAATGACAATCCAAGATGAAGCGACCAGGACTACACAAAATCTGCCCAGGCGGCTCATGGTGTCGAGATATCCAGGCTATGCCAGATAATCCGGTCCAATATATTTCATTCATTAGCCTGCTTAATATCCCCTGCAACCAGATTAAGTACCCACCACCAATTTAATTATCAAGCCGCCAGCTTAATTATCAAGCCGCAAGCTTAATTACCAAGCTACCGGTATATTTACCAATAATTAGGTTAATTGCTCAGAAACTCGTCGATATGTCTGAGACTAGCTCTCGTAATAATCACCGATGTACCAAATGGAATATACATCTACCTTCACTCGCAAATCTAGCAGACCTTGGGTCGTTGGATGAGGTATGGTGTATAGTGCAGTTGGTGCGCTGGGTGAGTGTACCAGGGTCCGGAATTCTGCATGTCTCTATTTATTGTATATTGGTTATATAATCTGGTGACGCAGGATGCGCCGAGCAAAGAGATGTCTCGGCAGGAGCGATAAGGAACTCATCAAGTTGGTCCCTCCCTCTGGCTCTCAAGCTATTCTCGGGCGCCGCTTGCCGCTTTACCACTTATTGCTTCTGATTCCCCCACCCCCCTTCCGACCCCCCCCCCCCCTCACCACCTCCAGCACCCGCCGCCCTCACCAGGTTCGTCAGTGATCCAGGGAAGTGCCTCATTACCATCATCACCATCTAAATCCCATGTGAGTGTCACTGTGCCAAGGAAAGTGTAATTTCCCGTGGTATCCCATGGACATTGCCCTCACATTGGACATTGCCCTCACTATGGCCCTTGCCCACACTATGGCCATTACCAGCACTGCCCCCGGTCATTGCCCCCGGCTCCGGTGGTGTGATTGCATCTCCCCCCCCCCCCCCCCACACACACACTTTCCCGGCGGCGGTTGCAGGATAGGGGGAGGGGTGAGTGGGGAGCCTGTGGGAGGTAATTCCATTTTCACGGTCGGCATGGCGTAACGCTGGAAACCATGCGGTGATGGAGGAGACGGTGAGGTAATGAGGACGGGTTGGAAGGGGGGGGTGGAGGAGAGGGGGTGATTGGCTTACCAGTGTACTCCGGCATGTCGCGTATGGCTGAAGAGCCCCCCCCCCCCAGCCCCCCCCCCCCTCCCTCCCCCGCCATCGGTACCTGCCCCTGTGATGCCCCGCCGGCAGCTTGGCTATTGGTGCCCCGAAGGCACCGGGCCCCGCCCTCCGGTATATACCGAAGCCGATCACACAGCGGAACCCCCAACTATGGCTCCATTCTACCCACAACATGGGTCATTCCGACCAGGGGGACCCCCAACTATGGCTCCATTCTACCCACAACATGGATCATTCCGACCAGGGGGACCCCCATCTATGGCTCCATTCTACCCACAACATGGGTCATTCCGACCAGGGGGACCCCCAACTATGGCTCCATTCTACCCACAACATGGGTCATTCCGACCAGGGGGACCCCCAACTATGGCTCCATTCTACCCACAACATGGGTCATTCCGACCAGGGGGACCCCCAACTATGGCTCCATTCTACCCACAACATGGGTCATTCCGACCAGGGGGACCCCCAACTATGGCTCCATTCTACCCACAACATGGATCATTCCGACCAGGGGGACCCCCAACTATGGCTCCATTCTACCCACAACATGGGTCATTCCGACCAGGGGGACCCCCAACTATGGCTCCATTCTACCCACAACATGGGTCATTCCGACCAGGGGGACCCCCAACTATGGCTCCATTCTACCCACAACATGGGTCATTCCGACCAGGGGGACCCCCAACTATGGCTCCATTCTACCCACAACATGGATCATTCCGACCAGGGGGACCCCCAACTATGGCTCCATTCTACCCACAACATGGGTCATTCCGACCAGGGGGACCCCCAACTATGGCTCCATTCTACCCACAACATGGGTCATTCCGACCAGGGGGACCCCCAACTATGGCTCCATTCTACCCACAACATGGGTCATTCCGACCAGGGGGACCCCCAACTATGGCTCCATTCTACCCACAACATGGGTCATTCCGACCAGGGGGACCCCCAACTATGGCTCCATTCTACCCACAACATGGGTCATTCCGACCAGGGGGACCCCCAACTATGGCTCCATTCTACCCACAACATGGGTCATTCCGACTAGGGGGACCCCCAACTATGGCTCCATTCTACCCACAACATGGGTCATTCCGACCAGGGGGACCCCCAACTATGGCTCCATTCTACCCACAACATGGGTCATTCCGACCAGGGGGACCCCCAACTGTGGCTCCATTCTACCCACAACATGGGTCATTCCGACCAGGGGGACCCCCAACTATGGCTCCATTCTACCCACAACATGGGTCATTCCGACCAGGGGGACCCCCAACTATTGCTCCATTCTACCCACAACATGGGTCATTCCGACCAGGGGGACCCCCAACTATGGCTCCATTCTACCCACAACATGGGTCATTCCGACCAGGGGGACCCCCAACTATGGCTCCATTCTACCCACAACATGGGTCATTCCGACCAGGGGGACCCCCAACTATGGCTCCATTCTACCCACAACATGGGTCATTCCGACCAGGGGGACCCCCAACTATGGCTCCATTCTACCCACAACATGGGTCATTCCGACCAGGGGGACCCCCAACTATGGCTCCATTCTACCCACAACATGGGTCATTCCGACCAGGGGGACCCCCAACTATGGCTCCATTCTACCCACAACATGGGTCATTCCGACCAGGGGGACCCCCAACTATGGCTCCATTCTACCCACAACATGGGTCATTCCGACCAGTGGGACCCCCAACTATGGCTCCATTCTACCCACAACATGGGTCATTCCGACCAGGGGGACCCCCAACTATGGCTCCATTCTACCCACAACATGGGTCATTCCGACCAGGGGGACCCCCAACTATTGCTCCATTCTACCCACAACATGGGTCATTCCGACCAGTGGGACCCCCAACTATGGCTCCATTCTACCCACAACATGGGTCATTCCGACCAGGGGGACCCCCAACTATGGCTCCATTCTACCCACAACATGGGTCATTCCGACCAGGGGGACCCCCAACTATGGCTCCATTCTACCCACAACATGGATCATTCCGACCAGGGGGACCCCCAACTGTGGCTCCATTCGACCCACAACATGGGTCATTCCGACCAGGGGGACCCCCAACTATGGCTCCATTCTACCCACAACATGGGTCATTCCGACCAGGGGGACCCCCAACTATTGCTCCATTCTACACACAACATGGGTCATTCCGACCAGTGGGACCCCGAACTATGGCTCCATTCTACCCACAACATGGGTCATTCCGACCAGGGGGACCCCCAACTATGGCTCCATTCTACCCACAACATGGGTCATTCCGACCAGGGGGACCCCCAACTATGGCTCCATTCTACCCACAACATGGATCATTCCGACCAGGGGGACCCCCAACTATGGCTCCATTCTACCCACAACATGGGTCATTCCGACCAGGGGGACCTCCAACTATGGCTCCATTCTACCCACAACATGGGTCATTCCGACCAGGGGGACCCCCAACTATGGCTCCATTCTACCCACAACATGGGTCATTCCGACCAGGGGGACCCCCAACTATTGCTCCATTCTACCCACAACATGGGTCATTCCGACCAGTGATACCCCCAACTATGGCTCCATTCTACCCACAACATGGGTCATTCCGACCAGGGGGACCCCCAACTATGGCTCCATTCTACCCACAACATGGGTCATTCCGACCAGGGGGACCCCCAACTATGGCTCCATTCTACCCACAACATGGGTCATTCCGACCAGGGGGACCCCCAACTATGGCTCCATTCTACCCACAACATGGGTCATTCCGACCAGTGGGACCCCCAACTATGGCTCCATTCTACCCACAACATGGGTCATTCCGACCAGGGGGACCCCCAACTATTGCTCCATTCTACCCACAACATGGGTCATTCCGACCAGGGGTACCCCCAACTATGGCTCCATTCTACCCACAACATGGGTCATTCCGACCAGGGGGACCCCCAACTATGGCTCCATTCTACCCACAACATGGGTCATTCCGACCAGGGGGACCCCCAACTATGGCTCCATTCTACCCACAACATGGATCATTCCGACCAGGGGGACCCCCAACTATGGCTCCATTCTACCCACAACATGGGTCATTCCGACCAGGGGGACCTCCAACTATGGCTCCATTCTACCCACAACATGGGTCATTCCGACCAGGGGGACCCCCAACTATGGCTCCATTCTACCCACAACATGGGTCATTCCGACCAGGGGGACCCCCAACTATGGCTCCATTCTACCCACAACATGGGTCATTCCGACCAGGGGGACCCCCAACTATGGCTCCATTCTACCCACAACATGGATCATTCCGACCAGTGGGACCCCCAACTATGGCTCCATTCTACCCACAACATGGGTCATTCCGACCAGGGGGACCCCCAACTATGGCTCCATTCTACCCACAACATGGGTCATTCCGACCAGGGGGACCCCCAACTATGGCTCCATTCTACCCACAACATGGGTCATTCCGACCAGGGGGACCCCCAACTATGGCTCCATTCTACCCACAACATGGGTCATTCCGACCAGGGGGACCCCCAACTATGGCTCCATTCTACCCACAACATGGATCATTCCGACCAGGGGGACCCCCAACTGTGGCTCCATTCTACCCACAACATGGGTCATTCCGACCAGGGGGACCCCCAACTATGGCTCCATTCTACCCACAACATGGGTCATTCCGACCAGGGGGACCCCCAACTATGGCTCCATTCTACCCACAACATGGGTCATTCCGACCAGGGGGACCCCCAACTATGGCTCCATTCTACCCACAACATGGATCATTCCGACCAGGGGGACCCCCAACTGTGGCTCCATTCTACCCACAACATGGGTCATTCCGACCAGTGGGACCCCCAACTATGGCTCCATTCTACCCACAACATGGGTCATTCCGACCAGGGGGACCCCCAACTATGGCTCCATTCTACCCACAACATGGGTCATTCCGACCAGGGGGACCCCCAACTATGGCTCCATTCTACCCACAACATGGATCATTCCGACCAGTGGGACCCCCAACTATGGCTCCATTCTACCCACAACATGGGTCATTCCGACCAGGGGGACCCCCAACTATGGCTCCATTCTACCCACAACATGGGTCATTCCGACCAGGGGGACCCCCAACTATGGCTCCATTCTACCCACAACATGGGTCATTCCGACCAGGGGGACCCCCAACTATGGCTCCATTCTACCCACAACATGGGTCATTCCGACCAGGGGGACCCCCAACTATGGCTCCATTCTACCCACAACATGGGTCATTCCGACCAGGGGGACCCCCAACTATGGCTCCATTCTACCCACAACATGGGTCATTCCGACCAGGGGGACCCCCAACTATGGCTCCATTCTACCCACAACATGGGTCATTCCGACCAGGGGGACCCCCAACTATGGCTCCATTCTACCCACAACATGGGTCATTCCGACCAGGGGGACCCCCAACTATGGCTCCATTCTACCCACAACATGGGTCATTCCGACCAGGTGGACCCCCAACTATGGCTCCATTCTACCCACAACATGGGTCATCCCGACCAGGGGGACCCCCAACTATGGCTCCATTCTACCCACAACATGGGTCATTCCGACCAGGGGGACCCCCAACTATGGCTCCATTCTACCCACAACATGGGTCATTCCGACCAGTGGGACCCCCAACTATGGCTCCATTCTACCCACAACATGGATCATTCCGACCAGGGGGACCCCCAACTATGGCTCCATTCTACCCACAACATGGGTCATTCCGACCAGGGGGACCCCCAACTATGGCTCCATTCTACCCACAACATGGGTCATTCCGACCAGTGGGACCCCCAACTATGGCTCCATTCTACCCACAACATGGGTCATCCCGACCAGGGGGACCCCCAACTATGGCTCCATTCTACCCACAACATGGGTCATTCCGACCAGGGGGACCCCCAACTATGGCTCCATTCTACCCACAACATGGGTCATTCCGACCAGTGGGACCCCCAACTATGGCTCCATTCTACCCACAACATGGATCATTCCGACCAGAGGGACCCCCAACTATGGCTCCATTCTACCCACAACATGGGTCATTCCGACCAGGGGGACCCCCAACTATGGCTCCATTCTACCCACAACATGGGTCATTCCGACCAGGGGGACCCCCAACTATGGCTCCATTCTACCCACAACATGGGTCATTCCGACCAGGGGGACCCCCAACTATGGCTCCATTCTACCCACAACATGGGTCATTCCGACCAGGGGGACCCCCAACTATGGCTCCATTCTACCCACAACATGGGTCACTCCGACCAGGGGGACCCCCAACTATGGCTCCATTCTACCCACAACATGGGTCATTCCGACCAGGGGGACCCCCAACTATGGCTCCATTCTACCCACAACATTGGTCATTCCGACCAGTGGCCGGGATGTTCACGGCGATGACTGTCTACCAGGGCGGGCCCTACATGTAAATATTAATCACAATAACAACAAAAAGGTAAATAACAGTAACAACAAAATTAAAAATAACACTAAACTAATTTGACTCATTATGTCGTTTAAAATATGATCATATTATATGGCTGCGCAACAGTTTATCACGTTGCATTACTACAAAACAGATATGTTATATGACTATAAAAGCACTACTATGTTATATCATTATCTAATATGTCCCCTGCCTCTCTGTCCCCATGTCGCCCTGGCCCCCTGCCGCCCTATCCCCCTATCCCCATGTACCCCTGGCCTCCTGCCCCCTGGGCCCCTGGGCCTTGTCATGGTGACCCCCTGGCCCCCTTGTTCCCTATCCACATTGCTCCCTGGCCCCCTATCCCATATCCCCTGACCCCCTTGCCCCTATTCCCTATCCCTTATCCTCTGGCTCTCTGTTCCCCTATACCATATCCCCTATCCCTTATCCCCTGGCCCTCCGTCCCCCTATCCTGCCCACTGGCCCGCTATCCCCTGGCCTCCTGCCCCATGGCACCTTGTCCCCCTGTCACCATGTCCCCCTATCCCCTGGGCCTTTGTCCCCCTGGCCCCCTGGCTCCCTGTCCCCCTGTAATCTCCTGGTCTTATGCCATGTCCTGTCATACATGTCCAAACCATCAGAAGCTGCCTCCGCTACATCGCGTTGTTGCGGCATCTTCCATGTGTTTGAGTCGCGCCGTCTCAGAGCAGTTAAGGCTGTCGATAGCACGGTGCCTGAACACTAATCCAGGTTGGGTGTTTACTGCGGTGTATCCAGCACGGGTCCAAGGCGGAGGAACCAGCTTTCTCCCCTGTCGTCTATTGATCAAAGGGGTGGGGGGTGGGGGGGGGGGGGGGGGTGAGGGAGGTGCGTCAAAGGGGACAGATAAGTGTGGATGTGCCACGAGGCAAGAGCGGGACGTTCGGAATATCGAACATGGCCAGTTAGCGCAAAACGCCTAGGGACACGAGCTCCAAGCGCTGCACTTAGTTCACTCCCATGTCAGCTGTTTCCGTGGAGATTGATCACATGGCATTGCTGCCATGGAAACGATCGATTGGGGCGTGGTCAAGTCGATCCAATCCGGTCGACGCTGAAGGCCAACCATTGTCAGGGCGAGACTTATTATAGATTCATTACACAACCGGTATATAACAGTTACGTGCACGTTTTCTTGAAGAACCATGGCAGAGATAAAACAATGAAAGAACAGAATGACAAACACAACGCAGTAAAAAAAAAGTAGTAAAAAGGCAATACGGTAAAATTCTATACTTTCGTAACTATTGTTTACGCTGTGATATCGTTGTTTTTCACTCAGTTGATTTTGCCCCAGATCACCCATAACCTTCTAGATGCACGCGACATACAGCTATTTACGCTAAGCACCAATTGTCATATCATATCGTAATTTATTCTTAATTAAGTGTAATGTCACATTTATTACACTTCAACGGGCCGCGGGCCCACAATACAAATTTGTACACGACACATATATAATATATTTCGCATGTATGTATGCATCAGCAGCTTGCGCCGTGACGTTTGAACATATTAAAAAACACAAAAACTGCCACACTTCTAGGCATCTCTACATGTGCTGTTGACATGAGTATACAGAACTTTTCCCTCATGGGAATCGCGAGAAAAACAGGCGGTAAGAATTTGACGCGAATATCGCCGTATGGTACATGGCCTAGTCATTAGTCCATCTTTGTTGTGGTTGTTACTCCAGACGCTGTTCGCCTGAGTGGACAAGGATGTGGACAACGGCGACGTCGATTTGACATGTTCGTATTACATGTATAGTGTAACAGAAAACGGTACACGTAGCCAGTCTGGCCACCCATGCAGTGTTATTATGGCTGGTCACGCCACCATCGGCAGCCTAGCGGAGATATTAGGTCACTACAGGTGGAGATTGTATGGTGACTTAAATTGATTCCTTCCCCTGGCGGAGAGTGCTCGCACGCATACTGGACATGCTGGCGTGATCTGTCGCAATGATTCTAGAGTATTGAGGGGAAGAGTAAGGAAACGAAGGGAGGGATACATGCTGTAGATGCCGGCGTGATCTGTCGCAATGATTCTAGAGTATTGAGGAGAAGTGTAAGAAAACGAAGGGAGGGATACATGCTGTAGATGCCGGCGTGATCTGTCGCAATGATTCTAGAGTAGTGAGGAGAAGAGTAAGGAAACGAAGGGAGGGATACATGCTGTAGATGCCGGCGTGATCTGTCGCAATGATTCTAGAGTATTGAGGAGAAGAGTAAGGAAACGAAGGGAGGGATACATGCTGTAGATGCCGGCGTGACCTGTCGCAATGATATAAAGTATTGAGGAGAAGAGTAAGGAAACGAAGGGAGGGATACATGCTGTAGATGCCGGCGTGATCTGTCGCAATGATTCCAGAGTAGTGAGGAGAAGAGTAAGGAAACGAAGGGAGGGATACATGCTGTAGATGCCGGCGTGATCTGTGGCAATGATTCTAGAGTACTGAGGAGAAGAGCAAGGACACGAAGGGAGGGATACATGCTGTAGATGCCGGCGTGATCTGTCGCAATGATTCTAGAGTATTGAGGAGAAGAGTAAGGAAACGAAGGGAGGGATACATGCTGTAGATGCCGGCGTGATCTGTCGCAATGATTCTAGAGTAATGAGGAGAAGAGTAAGGAAACGAAGGGAGGGATACATGCTGTAGATGCCGGCGTGATCTGTCGCAATGATTCTAGAGTAGTGAGGAGAAGAGCAAGGACACGAAGGGAGGGATACATGCTGTAGATGCCGGCGTGATCTGTCGCAATGATTCTAGAGTATTGAGGAGAAGAGTAAGGAAACGAAGGGAGGGATACATGCTGTAGATGCCGGCGTGATCTGTCGCAATGATTCTAGAGTATTGAGGAGAAGTGTAAGAAAACGAAGGGAGGGATACATGCTGTAGATGCCGGCGTGATCTGTCGCAATGATTCTAGAGTAGTGAGGAGAAGAGTAAGGAAACGAAGGGAGGGATACATGCTGTAGATGCCGGCGTGATCTGTCGCAATGATTCTAGAGTAGTGAGGAGAAGAGTAAGGAAACGAAGGGAGGGATACATGCTGTAGATGGCGGCGTGATCTGTCGCAATGATTCTAGAGTATTGAGGAGAAGAGTAAGGAAACGAAGGGAGGGATACATGCTGTAGATGCCGGCGTGATCTGTCGCAATGATTCCAGAGTATTGAGGGGAAGAGTAAGGAAACGAAGGGAGGGATACATGCTGTAGATGCCGGCGTGATCTGTCGCAATGATTCTAGAGTATTGAGGGGAAGAGTAAGGAAACGAAGGGAGGGATACATGCTGTAGATGCCGGCGTGATCTGTCGCAATGATTCTAGAGTATTGAGGAGAAGTGTAAGAAAACGAAGGGAGGGATACATGCTGTAGATGCCGGCGTGATCTGTCGCAATGATTCTAGAGTAGTGAGGAGAAGAGTAAGGAAACGAAGGGAGGGATACATGCTGTAGATGCCGGCGTGATCTGTCGCAATGATTCTAGAGTAGTGAGGAGAAGAGTAAGGAAACGAAGGGAGGGATACATGCTGTAGATGGCGGCGTGATCTGTCGCAATGATTCTAGAGTATTGAGGAGAAGAGTAAGGAAACGAAGGGAGGGATACATGCTGTAGATGGCGGCGTGATCTGTCGCAATGATTCTAGAGTAGTGAGGAGAAGAGTAAGGAAACGAAGGGAGGGATACATGCTGTAGATGCCGGCGTGATCTGTCGCAATGATTCTAGAGTATTGAGGAGAAGAGCAAGGAAACGAAGGGAGGGATACATGCTGTAGATGCCGGCGTGATCTGTCGCAATGATTCTAGAGTAGTGAGGAGAAGAGTAAGGAAACGAAGGGAGGGATACATGCTGTAGATGCCGGCGTGATCTGTCGCAATGATTCCAGAGTATTGAGGAGAAGAGTAAGGAAACGAAGGGAGGGATACATGCTGTAGATGCCGGCGTGATCTGTCGCAATGATTCTAGAGTATTGAGGAGAAGAGCAAGGACACGAAGGGAGGGATACATGCTGTAGATGCCGGCGTGATCTGTCGCAATGATTCTAGAGTAGTGAGGGGAAGAGCAAGGACACGAAGGGAGGGATACATGCTGTAGATGCCGGCGTGATCTGTCGCAATGATTCTAGAGTAGTGAGGAGAAGAGTAAGGAAACGAAGGGAGGGATACATGCTGTAGATGCCGGCGTGATCTGTCGCAATGATTCTAGAGTAGTGAGGGGAAGAGCAAGGACACGAAGGGAGGGATACATGCTGTAGATGCCGGCGTGATCTGTCGCAATGATTCCAGAGTAGTGAGGAGAAGAGTGAGGACACGAAGGGAGGGATACATGCTGTAGATGCCGGCGTGATCTGTCGCAATGATTCTAGAGTATTGAGGAGAAGAGCAAGGACACGAAGGGAGGGATACATGCTGTAGATGCCGGCGTGATCTGTCGCAATGATTCTAGAGTATTGAGGAGAAGAGCAAGAAAACGAAGGGAGGGATACATGCTGTAGATGCCGGCGTGATCTGTCGCAATGATTCTAGAGTATTGAGGAGAAGAGCAAGGACACGAAGGGAGGGATACATGCTGTAGATGGCGGCGTGATCTGTCGCAATGATTCTAGAGTATTGAGGAGAAGAGCAAGAAAACGAAGGGAGGGATACATGCTGTAGATGCCGGCGTGATCTGTCGCAATGATTCTAGAGTATTGAGGAGAAGAGTAAGGAAACGAAGGGAAGGATACATGCTGTAGATGCCGGCGTGACCTGTCGCAATGATTCTAGAGTATTGAGGGGAAGAGTAAGGAAACGAAGGGAGGGATACATGCTGTAGATGCCGGCGCGATCTGTCGCAATGATTCTAGAGTATTGAGGAGAAGAGCAAGGACACGAAGGGAGGGATACATGCTGTAGATGCCGGCGTGATCTGTCGCAATGATTCTAGAGTATTGAGGAAAAGAGCAAGGAAACGAAGGGAGGGATACATGCTGTAGATGGCGGCGTGATCTGTCGCAATGTTTCTAGAGTATTGAGGAGAAGAGTAAGGAAACGAAGGGAGGGATACATGCTGTAGATGCCGGCGCGATCTGTCGCAATGATTCTAGAGTATTGAGGAGAAGAGCAAGGACACGAAGGGAGGGATACATGCTGTAGATGCCGGCGTGATCTGTCGCAATGATTCTAGAGTATTGAGGAAAAGAGCAAGGAAACGAAGGGAGGGATACATGCTGTAGATGGCGGCGTGATCTGTCGCAATGTTTCTAGAGTATTGAGGAGAAGAGTAAGGAAACGAAGGGAGGGATACATGCTGTAGATGCCGGCGTGATCTGTCGCAATGATTCTAGAGTATTGAGGAGAAGAGCAAGGACACGAAGGGAGGGATACATGCTGTAGATGCCGGCGTGATCTGTCGCAATGATTCTAGAGTATTGAGGAAAAGAGCAAGGAAACGAAGGGAGGGATACATGCTGTAGATGGCGGCGTGATCTGTGGCAATGATTCTAGAGTATTGAGGAGAAGAGCAAGGACACGAAGGGAGGGATACATGCTGTAGATGCCGGCGTGATCTGTCGCAATGATTCTAGAGTATTGAGGAGAAGAGCAAGGACACGAAGGGAGGGATACATGCTGTAGATGGCGGCGTGATCTGTCGCAATGATTCTAGAGTATTGAGGAGAAGAGCAAGAAAACGAAGGGAGGGATACATGCTGTAGATGCCGGCGTGATCTGTCGCAATGATTCTAGAGTATTGAGGAGAAGAGTAAGGAAACGAAGGGAGGGATACATGCTGTAGATGCCGGCGCGATCTGTCGCAATGATTCTAGAGTATTGAGGAGAAGAGCAAGGACACGAAGGGAGGGATACATGCTGTAGATGCCGGCGTGATCTGTCGCAATGATTCTAGAGTATTGAGGAAAAGAGCAAGGAAACGAAGGGAGGGATACATGCTGTAGATGGCGGCGTGATCTGTCGCAATGTTTCTAGAGTATTGAGGAAAAGAGCAAGGAAACGAAGGGAGGGATACATGCTGTAGATGGCGGCGTGATCTGTCGCAATGTTTCTAGAGTATTGAGGAGAAGAGCAAGGACACGAAGGGAGGGATACATGCTGTAGATGCCGGCGTGATCTGTCGCAATGATTCTAGAGTATTGAGGAGAAGAGCAAGAAAACGAAGGGAGGGATACATGCTGTAGATGCCGGCGTGATCTGTCGCAATGATTCTAGAGTATTGAGGAGAAGAGTAAGGAAACGAAGGGAGGGATACATGCTGTAGATGCCGGCGCGATCTGTCGCAATGATTCCAGAGTATTGAGGAGAAGAGTAAGGAAACGAAGGGAGGGATACATGCTGTAGATGCCGGCGTGATCTGTCGCAATGATTCTAGAGTATTGAGGAGAAGAGCAAGGAAACGAAAGGAGGGATACATGCTGGACATGCTGGCGTGATCTGTCGCAATGATTCTAGAGTATTGAGGAGAAGAGTAAGGAAACGAAAGGAGGGATACATGTTGTAGATGCCGGCGCGATCTGTCGCAATGATTCCAGAGTATTGAGGAGAAGAGTAAGGAAACGAAGGGAGGGATACATGCTGTAGATGCCGGCGTGATCTGTCGCAATGATTCTAGAGTATTGAGGAGAAGAGCAAGGAAACGAAAGGAGGGATACATGCTGGACATGCTGGCGTGATCTGTCGCAATGATTCTAGAGTATTGAGGAGAAGAGCAAGGAAACGAAAGGAGGGATACATGCTGGACATGCTGGCGTGATCTGTCGCAATGATTCCAGAGTATTGAGGAGAAGAGTAAGGAAACGAAGGGAGGGATACATGCTGTAGATGCCGGCGTGATCTGTCGCAATGATTCCAGAGTAGTGAGGAGAAGAGTAAGGAAACGAAGGGAGGGATACATGCTGTAGATGGCGGCGTGATCTGTCGCAATGATTCTAGAGTATTGAGGAGAAGAGTAAGGACACGAAGGGAGGGATACATGCTGTAGATGGCGGCGTGATCTGTCGCAATGATTCTAGAGTATTGAGGAGAAGAGTAAGGACACGAAGGGAGGGATACATGCTGTAGATGCCGGCGTGATCTGTCGCAATGATTCTAGAGTATTGAGGGGAAGAGCAAGGACACGAAGGGAGGGATACATGCTGTAGATGCCGGCGTGATCTGTCGCAATGATTCTAGAGTATTGAGGGGAAGAGTAAGGAAACGAAGGGAGGGATACATGCTGTAGATGCCGGCGTGATCTGTCGCAATGATTCTAGAGTATTGAGGGGAAGAGCAAGGACACGAAGGGAGGGATACATGCTGTAGATGCCGGCGTGATCTGTCGCAATGATTCTAGAGTATTGAGGGGAAGAGTAAGGAAACGAAGGGAGGGATACATGCTGTAGATGCCGGCGTGATCTGTCGCAATGATTCTAGAGTATTGAGGGGAAGAGCAAGGACACGAAGGGAGGGATACATGCTGTAGATGCCGGCGTGATCTGTCGCAATGATTCTAGAGTATTGAGGAGAAGAGTAAGGACACGAAGGGAGGGATACATGCTGTAGATGCCGGCGTGATCTGTCGCAATGATTCTAGAGTATTGAGGGGAAGAGCAAGGACACGAAGGGAGGGATACATGCTGTAGATGCCGGCGTGATCTGTCGCAATGATTCTAGAGTATTGAGGGGAAGAGTAAGGAAACGAAGGGAGGGATACATGCTGTAGATGCCGGCGTGATCTGTCGCAATGATTCCAGAGTAGTGAGGAGAAGAGTAAGGAAACGAAGGGAGGGATACATGCTGTAGATGCCGGCGTGATCTGTCGCAATGATTCTAGAGTATTGAGGAGAAGAGTAAGGACACGAAGGGAGGGATACATGCTGTAGATGCCGGCGTGATCTGTCGCAATGATTCCAGAGTAGTGAGGAGAAGAGTAAGGAAACGAAGGGAGGGATACATGCTGTAGATGCCGGCGTGATCTGTCGCAATGATTCTAGAGTAGTGAGGAGAAGAGCAAGGACACGAAGGGAGGGATACATGCTGTAGATGGCGGCGTGATCTGTCGCAATGATTCTAGAGTATTGAGGGGAAGAGTAAGGAAACGAAGGGAGGGATACATGCTGTAGATGCCGGCGTGATCTGTCGCAACGATTCTAGAGTATTGAGGAGAAGAGCAAGGAAACGAAGGGAGGGATACATGCTGTAGATGCCGGCGTGATCTGTCGCAATGATTCTAGAGTATTGAGGAGAAGAGCAAGGAAACGAAGGGAGGGATACATGCTGTAGATGCCGGCGTGATCTGTCGCAATGATTCTAGAGTATTGAGGAGAAGAGCAAGGAAACGAAGGGAGGGATACATGCTGTAGATGCCGGCGTGATCTGTCGCAATGATTCTAGAGTAGTGAGGAGAAGAGCAAGGACACGAAGGGAGGGATACATGCTGTAGATGCCGGCGTGATCTGTCGCAATGATTCTAGAGTATTGAGGAGAAGAGTAAGGAAACGAAGGGAGGGATACATGCTGTAGATGCCGGCGTGATCTGTCGCAATGATTCTAGAGTAGTGAGGAGAAGAGCAAGGACACGAAGGGAGGGATACATGCTGTAGATGCCGGCGTGATCTGTCGCAATGATTCTAGAGTAGTGAGGGGAAGAGTAAGGAAACGAAGGGAGGGATACATGCTGTAGATGCCGGCGTGATCTGTCGCAATGATTCTAGAGTAGTGAGGAGAAGAGCAAGGACACGAAGGGAGGGATACATGCTGTAGATGCCGGCGTGATCTGTCGCAATGATTCTAGAGTAGTGAGGAGAAGAGCAAGGACACGAAGGGAGGGATACATGCTGTAGATGCCGGCGTGATCTGTCGCAATGATTCTAGAGTAGTGAGGGGAAGAGTAAGGAAACGAAGGGAGGGATACATGCTGTAGATGCCGGCGTGATCTGTCGCAATGATTCCAGAGTATTGAGGGGAAGAGTAAGGACACGAAGGGAGGGATACATGCTGTAGATGCCGGCGTGATCTGTCGCAATGATTCTAGAGTATTGAGGAGAAGAGTAAGGAAACGAAGGGAGGGATACATGCTGTAGATGCCGGCGTGATCTGTCGCAATGATTCCAGAGTAGTGAGGAGAAGAGTAAGGAAACGAAGGGAGGGATACATGCTGTAGATGCCGGCGTGATCTGTCGCAATGATTCTAGAGTAGTGAGGAGAAGAGTAAGGACACGAAGGGAGGGATACATGCTGTAGATGCCGGCGTGATCTGTCGCAATGATTCTAGAGTATTGAGGGGAAGAGTAAGGAAACGAAGGGAGGGATACATGCTGTAGATGCCGGCGTGATCTGTCGCAATGATTCTAGAGTAGTGAGGAGAAGAGTAAGGAAACGAAGGGAGGGATACATGCTGTAGATGCCGGCGTGATCTGTCGCAATGATTCTAGAGTATTGAGGAGAAGAGCAAGGACACGAAGGGAGGGATACATGCTGTAGATGCCGGCGTGATCTGTCGCAATGATTCTAGAGTAGTGAGGAGAAGAGTAAGGAAACGAAGGGAGGGATACATGCTGTAGATGCCGGCGTGATCTGTCGCAATGATTCTAGAGTAGTGAGGAGAAGAGCAAGGACACGAAGGGAGGGATACATGCTGTAGATGCCGGCGTGATCTGTCGCAATGATTCTAGAGTAGTGAGGAGAAGAGCAAGGACACGAAGGGAGGGATACATGCTGTAGATGCCGGCGTGATCTGTCGCAATGATTCTAGAGTATTGAGGAGAAGAGTAAGGAAACGAAGGGAGGGATACATGCTGTAGATGCCGGCGTGATCTGTCGCAATGATTCCAGAGTAGTGAGGAGAAGAGTAAGGAAACGAAGGGAGGGATACATGCTGTAGATGCCGGCGTGATCTGTCGCAATGATTCTAGAGTAGTGAGGAGAAGAGTAAGGAAACGAAGGGAGGGATACATGCTGTAGATGCCGGCGTGATCTGTCGCAATGATTCTAGAGTAGTGAGGAGAAGAGTAAGGAAACGAAGGGAGGGATACATGCTGTAGATGCCGGCGTGATCTGTCGCAATGATTCTAGAGTATTGAGGAGAAGAGTAAGGAAACGAAGGGAGGGATACATGCTGTAGATGCCGGCGTGATCTGTCGCAATGATTCTAGAGTAGTGAGGAGAAGAGTAAGGAAACGAAGGGAGGGATACATGCTGTAGATGCCGGCGTGATCTGTCGCAATGATTCTAGAGTATTGAGGAGAAGTGTAAGGAAACGAAGGGAGGGATACATGCTGTAGATGCCGGCGTGATCTGTCGCAATGATTCTAGAGTAGTGAGGAGAAGAGTAAGGAAACGAAGGGAGGGATACATGCTGTAGATGCCGGCGCGAGCTGTCGCAATGATTCTAGAGTAGTGAGGAGAAGAGTAAGGAAACGAAGGGAGGGATACATGCTGTAGATGCCGGCGTGATCTGTCGCAATGATTCTAGAGTAGTGAGGAGAAGAGTAAGGAAACGAAGGGAGGGATACATGCTGTAGATGCCGGCGTGATCTGTCGCAATGATTCTAGAGTAGTGAGGAGAAGAGTAAGGAAACGAAGGGAGGGATACATGCTGTAGATGCCGGCGTGATCTGTCGCAATGATTCTAGAGTAGTGAGGAGAAGAGTAAGGAAACGAAGGGAGGGATACATGCTGTAGATGCCGGCGTGATCTGTCGCAATGATTCTAGAGTATTGAGGAGAAGTGTAAGGAAACGAAGGGAGGGATACATGCTGTAGATGCCGGCGTGATCTGTCGCAATGATTCTAGAGTAGTGAGGAGAAGAGTAAGGAAACGAAGGGAGGGATACATGCTGTAGATGCCGGCGTGATCTGTCGCAATGATTCTAGAGTAGTGAGGAGAAGAGTAAGGAAACGAAGGGAGGGATACATGCTGTAGATGCCGGCGTGATCTGTCGCAATGATTCTAGAGTAGTGAGGAGAAGAGTAAGGAAACGAAGGGAGGGATACATGCTGTAGATGCCGGCGTGATCTGTCGCAATGATTCTAGAGTAGTGAGGAGAAGAGTAAGGAAACGAAGGGAGGGATACATGCTGTAGATGCCGGCGTGATCTGTCGCAATGATTCTAGAGTATTGAGGAGAAGTGTAAGGAAACGAAGGGAGGGATACATGCTGTAGATGCCGGCGTGATCTGTCGCAATGATTCTAGAGTAGTGAGGAGAAGAGTAAGGAAACGAAGGGAGGGATACATGCTGTAGATGCCGGCGTGATCTGTCGCAATGATTCTAGAGTAGTGAGGAGAAGAGTAAGGAAACGAAGGGAGGGATACATGCTGTAGATGCCGGCGTGATCTGTCGCAATGATTCTAGAGTATTGAGGAGAAGTGTAAGGAAACGAAGGGAGGGATACATGCTGTAGATGCCGGCGTGATCTGTCGCAATGATTCTAGAGTAGTGAGGAGAAGAGTAAGGAAACGAAGGGAGGGATACATGCTGTAGATGCCGGCGTGATCTGTCGCAATGATTCTAGAGTAGTGAGGAGAAGAGTAAGGAAACGAAGGGAGGGATACATGCTGTAGATGCCGGCGTGATCTGTCGCAATGATTCTAGAGTAGTGAGGAGAAGAGTAAGGAAACGAAGGGAGGGATACATGCTGTAGATGCCGGCGTGATCTGTCGCAATGATTCTAGAGTAGTGAGGAGAAGAGTAAGGAAACGAAGGGAGGGATACATGCTGTAGATGCCGGCGTGATCTGTCGCAATGATTCTAGAGTAGTGAGGAGAAGAGTAAGGAAACGAAGGGAGGGATACATGCTGTAGATGCCGGCGTGATCTGTCGCAATGATTCTAGAGTAGTGAGGAGAAGAGTAAGGAAACGAAGGGAGGGATACATGCTGTAGATGCCGGCGTGATCTGTCGCAATGATTCTAGAGTACTGAGGAGAAGAGCAAGGACACGAAGGGAGGGATACATGCTGTAGATGCCGGCGTGATCTGTCGCAATGATTCTAGAGTATTGAGGAGAAGAGTAAGGAAACGAAGGGAGGGATACATGCTGTAGATGCCGGCGTGATCTGTCGCAATGATTCTAGAGTAGTGAGGAGAAGAGTAAGGAAACGAAGGGAGGGATACATGCTGTAGATGCCGGCGTGATCTGTCGCAATGATTCTAGAGTATTGAGGAGAAGTGTAAGGAAACGAAGGGAGGGATACATGCTGTAGATGCCGGCGTGATCTGTCGCAATGATTCTAGAGTAGTGAGGAGAAGAGTAAGGAAACGAAGGGAGGGATACATGCTGTAGATGCCGGCGTGATCTGTCGCAATGATTCTAGAGTAGTGAGGAGAAGAGTAAGGAAACGAAGGGAGGGATACATGCTGTAGATGCCGGCGTGATCTGTCGCAATGATTCTAGAGTAGTGAGGAGAAGAGTAAGGAAACGAAGGGAGGGATACATGCTGTAGATGCCGGCGTGATCTGTCGCAATGATTCTAGAGTAGTGAGGAGAAGAGTAAGGAAACGAAGGGAGGGATACATGCTGTAGATGCCGGCGTGATCTGTCGCAATGATTCTAGAGTAGTGAGGAGAAGAGTAAGGAAACGAAGGGAGGGATACATGCTGTAGATGCCGGCGTGATCTGTCGCAATGATTCTAGAGTAGTGAGGAGAAGAGTAAGGACACGACGGGAGGGATACATGCTGTAGATGCCGGCGTGATCTGTCGCAATGATTCTAGAGTAGTGAGGAGAAGAGTAAGGAAACGAAGGGAGGGATACATGCTGTAGATGCCGGCGTGATCTGTCGCAATGATTCTAGAGTACTGAGGAGAAGAGCAAGGACACGAAGGGAGGGATACATGCTGTAGATGCCGGCGTGATCTGTCGCAATGATTCTAGAGTAGTGAGGAGAAGAGTAAGGAAACGAAGGGAGGGATACATGCTGTAGATGCCGGCGTGATCTGTCGCAATGATTCTAGAGTATTGAGGAGAAGAGTAAGGAAACGAAGGGAGGGATACATGCTGTAGATGCCGGCGTGATCTGTCGCAATGATTCTAGAGTAGTGAGGAGAAGAGTAAGGAAACGAAGGGAGGGATACATGCTGTAGATGCCGGCGTGATCTGTCGCAATGATTCTAGAGTAGTGAGGAGAAGAGTAAGGAAACGAAGGGAGGGATACATGCTGTAGATGCCGGCGTGATCTGTCGCAATGATTCTAGAGTAGTGAGGAGAAGAGTAAGGACACGACGGGAGGGATACATGCTGTAGATGCCGGCGTGATCTGTCGCAATGATTCTAGAGTAGTGAGGAGAAGAGTAAGGAAACGAAGGGAGGGATACATGCTGTAGATGCCGGCGTGATCTGTCGCAATGATTCTAGAGTACTGAGGAGAAGAGTAAGGAAACGAAGGGAGGGATACATGCTGTAGATGCCGGCGTGATCTGTCGCAATGATTCTAGAGTAGTGAGGAGAAGAGTAAGGAAACGAAGGGAGGGATACATGCTGTAGATGCCGGCGTGATCTGTCGCAATGATTCTAGAGTATTGAGGAAAAGAGTAAGAAAACGAAGGGAGGGATACATGCTGTAGATGCCGGCGTGATCTGTCGCAATGATTCTAGAGTACTGAGGAGAAGAGTAAGGAAACGAAGGGAGGGATACATGCTGTAGATGCCGGCGTGATCTGTCGCAATGATTCTAGAGTAGTGAGGAGAAGAGTAAGGAAACGAAGGGAGGGATACATGCTGTAGATGCCGGCGTGATCTGTCGCAATGATTCTAGAGTAGTGAGGAGAAGAGTAAGGAAACGAAGGGAGGGATACATGCTGTAGATGCCGGCGTGATCTGTCGCAATGATTCTAGAGTAGTGAGGAGAAGAGTAAGGAAACGAAGGGAGGGATACATGCTGTAGATGCCGGCGTGATCTGTCGCAATGATTCTAGAGTAGTGAGGAGAAGAGTAAGGAAACGAAGGGAGGGATACATGCTGTAGATGCCGGCGTGATCTGTCGCAATGATTCTAGAGTAGTGAGGAGAAGAGTAAGGACACGACGGGAGGGATACATGCTGTAGATGCCGGCGTGATCTGTCGCAATGATTCTAGAGTAGTGAGGAGAAGAGTAAGGAAACGAAGGGAGGGATACATGCTGTAGATGCCGGCGTGATCTGTCGCAATGATTCTAGAGTATTGAGGAGAAGAGTAAGGAAACGAAGGGAGGGATACATGCTGTAGATGCCGGCGTGATCTGTCGCAATGATTCTAGAGTAGTGAGGAGAAGAGTAAGGAAACGAAGGGAGGGATACATGCTGTAGATGCCGGCGTGATCTGTCGCAATGATTCTAGAGTATTGAGGAGAAGAGTAAGGAAACGAAGGGAGGGATACATGCTGTAGATGCCGGCGTGATCTGTCGCAATGATTCTAGAGTAGTGAGGAGAAGAGTAAGGAAACGAAGGGAGGGATACATGCTGTAGATGCCGGCGTGATCTGTCGCAATGATTCTAGAGTAGTGAGGAGAAGAGTAAGGAAACGAAGGGAGGGATACATGCTGTAGATGCCGGCGTGATCTGTCGCAATGATTCCAGAGTAGTGAGGAGAAGAGTAAGGAAACGAAGGGAGGGATACATGCTGTAGATGCCGGCGTGATCTGTCGCAATGATTCTAGAATATTGAGGGGAAGAGTAAGGAAACGAAGGGAGGGATACATGCTGTAGATGCCGGCGTGATCTGTCGCAATGATTCTAGAGTAGTGAGGAGAAGAGTAAGGAAACGAAGGGAGGGATACATGCTGTAGATGCCGGCGTGATCTGTCGCAATGATTCTAGAGTACTGAGGAGAAGAGCAAGGACACGAAGGGAGGGATACATGCTGTAGATGCCGGCGTGATCTGTCGCAATGATTCTAGAGTATTGAGGAGAAGAGTAAGGAAACGAAGGGAGGGATACATGCTGTAGATGCCGGCGTGATCTGTCGCAATGATTCTAGAGTAGTGAGGAGAAGAGTAAGGAAACGAAGGGAGGGATACATGCTGTAGATGCCGGCGTGATCTGTCGCAATGATTCTAGAGTATTGAGGAGAAGAGTAAGGAAACGAAGGGAGGGATACATGCTGTAGATGCCGGCGTGATCTGTCGCAATGATTCTAGAGTAGTGAGGAGAAGAGTAAGGAAACGAAGGGAGGGATACATGCTGTAGATGCCGGCGTGATCTGTCGCAATGATTCTAGAGTAGTGAGGAGAAGAGTAAGGAAACGAAGGGAGGGATACATGCTGTAGATGCCGGCGTGATCTGTCGCAATGATTCCAGAGTAGTGAGGAGAAGAGTAAGGAAACGAAGGGAGGGATACATGCTGTAGATGCCGGCGTGATCTGTCGCAATGATTCTAGAATATTGAGGGGAAGAGTAAGGAAACGAAGGGAGGGATACATGCTGTAGATGCCGGCGTGATCTGTCGCAATGATTCTAGAGTAGTGAGGAGAAGAGTAAGGAAACGAAGGGAGGGATACATGCTGTAGATGCCGGCGTAATCTGTGGCAATGATTCTAGAGTATTGAGGAGAAGAGGAAACGAAGGGAAGGATACATGCTGTAGATGCCGGCGTGATCTGTCGCAATGATTCTAGAGTATTGAGGAGAAGAGTAAGGAAACGAAGGGAGGAATACATGCTGTAGATGCCGGCGTAATCTGTGGCAATGATTCTAGAGTATTGAGGAGAAGAGGAAACGAAGGGAAGGATACATGCTGTAGATGCCGGCGTGATCTGTCGCAATGATTCAAGAGTATTGAGGAGAAGAGTGAGGACACGAAGGGAGGGATACATGCTGTAGATGCCGGCGTGATCTGTCGCAATGATTCTAGAGTATTGAGGAGAAGAGTGAGGACACGAAGCCGGGGATACATGCTGTAGATGCCGGCGTGATCTGTCGCAATGATTCTAGAGTATTGAGGAGAAGAGTGAGGACACGAAGGGAGGGATACATGCTGTAGATGCCGGCGTGACCTGTCGCAATGATTCTAGAGTATTGAGGAGAAGAGTAAGGAAACGAAGGGAGGGATACATGCTGTAGATGCCGGCGTGATCTGTCGCAATGATTCTAGAGTATTGAGGAGAAGAGCAAGGAAACGAAGGGAGGGATACATGCTGTAGATGCCGGCGTGACCTGTCGCAATGATTCTAGAGTATTGAGGAGAAGAGTAAGGAAACGAAGGGAGGGATACATGCTGTAGATGCCGGCGTGATCTGTCGCAATGATTCTAGAGTAGTGAGGAGAAGAGTAAGGAAACGAAGGGAGGGATACATGCTGTAGATGCCGGCGTGATCTGTCGCAATGATTCTAGAGTATTGAGGAGAAGAGCAAGGAAACGAAGGGAGGGATACATGCTGTAGATGCCGGCGTGACCTGTCGCAATGATTCTAGAGTATTGAGGAGAAGAGTAAGGAAACGAAGGGAGGGATACATGCTGTAGATGCCGGCGTGATCTGTCGCAATGATTCTAGAGTATTGAGGAGAAGAGTAAGGAAACGAAGGGAGGGATACATGCTGTAGATGCCGGCGTGATCTGTCGCAATGATTCTAGAGTATTGAGGAGAAGAGTAAGGAAACGAAGGGAGGGATACATGCTGTAGATGCCGGCGTGATCTGTCGCAATGATTCTAGAGTAGTGAGGGGAAGAGTAAGGAAACGAAGGGAGGGATACATGCTGTAGATGCCGGCGTGATCTGTCGCAATGATTCTAGAGTATTGAGGAGAAGAGTAAGGAAACGAAGGGAGGGATACATGCTGTAGATGCCGGCGTGATCTGTCGCAATGATTCTAGAGTATTGAGGGGAAGAGTAAGGAAACGAAGGGAGGGATACATGCTGTAGATGCCGGCGTGATCTGTCGCAATGATTCTAGAGTATTGAGGAGAAGAGTAAGGAAACGAAGGGAGGGATACATGCTGTAGATGCCGGTGTGATCTGTCGCAATGATTCTTGAGTATTGAGGGGAAGAGTAAGGAAACGAAGGGAGGGATACATGCTGTAGATGCCGGCGTGACCTGTCGCAATGATTCTAGAGTATTGAGGAGAAGAGTAAGGAAACGAAGGGAGGGATACATGCTGTAGATGCCGGCGTGATCTGTCGCAATGATTCTAGAGTATTGAGGGGAAGAGTAAGGAAACGAAGGGAGGGATACATGCTGTAGATGCCGGCGTGATCTGTCGCAATGATTCTAGAGTAGTGAGGAGAAGAGTAAGGAAACGAAGGGAGGGATACATGCTGTAGATGCCGGCGTGACCTGTCGCAATGATATAAAGTATTGAGGAGAAGAGTAAGGAAACGAAGGGAGGGATACATGCTGTAGATGCCGGCGTGACCTGTCACAATCGTCCGAGAGGAGTGAGTAAGCATCGTAAAGAAATGAACAGAGGCAACAGAAGAGAGAAAGAGACGTCATAGGGGAGGGGTAGGTAGAGGGGCTGGATGTCTAGATTAAGAATATACCAATAAAGAAAGAGATGAACAGCAGTAGAGAGAATGAGGGAGAGAAAGCCATAGAGCCATAAGATTTACTCTGCCTTTGAACGTAACGAAGAATGTGTAATGGTATTTCTAGATGTATCAAAGGCGTTTGACAGAGTCTTCCACGATGGACTCCTTTTTAAACTGCAAAGCCTAGGTATTTCTGGAGACCTCCTTCGGTGGTTTCAAAGCTATCTCTGTGGACGTCACCAACGGGTTGTAATCGAAGGCGTGAGTTCTGATTGGAAAGAAATCAACGCCGGTGTTCCCCAGGGATCTATACTAGGCCCGCTATTGTTTGTAATTTACGTTAATGACCTAGTGGAAGACCTAGAATGCGACATTTTTCTGTATGCAGATGACACGTCCTTGTTTTTCGTACTGGACAAGAATAATGATGTGTCTGCGATAAATCGTGATTTACATAAATTATCCAACTGGGCCGCACAGTGGAGAGTTACATTCAATCCCTGCAAAAGTTTATATATGATCTTCAGTAAGAAACTCCGTAGACCTACCGATTTGTCTTTGCTGTTAGGTTCTCAGGCTATCCAAAGAGTGTCCACGCATTGTCACCTCGGTGTAACGCTTACTGATACCATGAAGTGGGATACCGATGTTAAGAATATCATAGCAAAAGCATCGAAATCTGTCAATATGTTAAAGCGTATGCCTAAACGAATAGATCGTCGTACTAAACTGTCCATATACAACGTTCATGTTAGACCTATCCTCGAGTGTGCCACCCCAGGATTTCATGGCAATCTCACCAAATGTCAGACTGATAAACTGGAAAATGTCCAACGACAAGCCCTTCTCAGCGCTACACGTGCTTACTCTTGTACCTCACATACTAATTTATTGCAGGAAGTGGGCGCCGACCCGCTTTATACTAGAAGAGAATACTTTTGCCTATGTCTATTATATAAAATGTTAACCGGTGCCACTCCGCAGTATCTCAGGACACTGGTTCCCCCACCCATTTCCGACATGTGCCTCGGTATCTATTACGAAACAGCAATGATTTGTTCCAACCACGGTTGATGAAAACGTATTCTCGCAATTGCTTCTTGTGGAGGACGATCCGTGCTTGGAACAGACTGCCTGATGATGTAAGAGAATCTACATCCATTGACTGTTTCAAGTCTTCATATAAGACGTTATACTTCCAACCATGCAACAAGTTGTATAATATGTTCTCCGGTCACGGCGCCATCCAGCTTAGCAGACTGCGTATGGGCCTAAGTGGTCTCAAGGGCCACAGACACAAATATGGTTTTGTTAGTGATAACATATGTGAATACTGTCTGACGCAACCTGAAGATACTATCCACTATATACTTAAGTGTCCGGCCTTTACAGCACACAGAAACCGACTTTGTGAAGACCTATCCTTTCTAGAACTGTACAATGTAAGACTAATCCCAACTACCAGAAATAATTGTGACATCCTATGCGACCTGCTCCTCCACGGTTCATCTGCATTTACCATAGAAGATAACACATCAATGTTTCAATCTATTATGCGCTACATAGTCAGTACCAAACGTTTCTCGTGATAATCTTTTCCTAAGATGTTATACTGATTCTTGCCCTACTGTTCAATTATGTCACATGATTGATTTGTTTCTGTATTTGCATTGCTGTTTGTTCTATCCGAGGTGAACATTAATATGTGAATTCGCTGTTGTGAACCTCGTAAAATAAATAAAGTTTATATAAAATTTAAAAAAGCCAGAGAGCGAGGGAGAGAAAGCCAGAGAACGAGGGAGAGAAAGCCAGAGAACGAGGGAGAGAAAGCCAGAGAACGAGGGAGAGAAAGCCAGAGAACGAGGGAGAGAAAGCCAGAGAACGAGGGAGAGAAAGCCAGAGAGCGAGGGAGAGAAAGCCAGAGAGCGAGGGAGAGAATACCACAGAACGAGGGAGAGAAAGCCACAGAACGAGGGAGAGAAAGCCAGAGAACGAGGGAGAGAAAGCCAGAGAGCGAGGGAGAGAAAGCCGGAGAACGAGGGAGAGAAAGCCGGAGAACGAGGGAGAGAAAGCCAGAGAACGAGGGAGAGAAAGCCAGAGAACGAGGGAGAGAAAGCCAGAGAACGAGGGAGAGAAAGCCAGAGAACGAGGGAGAGAAAGCCAGAGAACGAGGGAGAGAAAGCCAGAGAACGAGGGAGAGAAAGCCAGAGAACGAGGGAGAGAAAGCCAGAGAGCGAGGGAGAGAAAGCCAGAGAACGAGGGAGAGAAAGCCAGAGAACGAGGGAGAGAAAGCCAGAGAGCGAGGGAGAGAAAGCCAGAGAACGAGGGAGAGAAAACCAGAGAACGAGGGAGAGAAAGCCAGAGAACGAGGGAGAGAAAGCCAGAGAACGAGGGAGAGAAAGCCAGAGAACGAGGGAGAGAAAGCCAGAGAACGAGGGAGAGAAAGCCAGAGAGCGAGGGAGAGAAAGCCAGAGAACGAGGGAGAGAAAGCCAGAGAACGAGGGAGAGAAAGCCAGAGAGCGAGGGAGAAAAAGCCAGAGAGCGAGGGAGAGAAAGCCAGAGAGCGAGTAGAAGAGAGTGACAGAGATGGACACGAGGGCGACAACTAAGGATGGAGCAGGAACAAGAATGACAGCGACGAAGAAAACGAGAGAGAGAACAAAGAGTGAACTCGATTAGAGGACGTAGGTCATAGAATAAGCGAAATAGAGAGATGGGGAGAGAACGACAGAGAGGGGAGAGGCAGAGAGACCGAGGAAGGGTCACAGGGAGAGCAAAAAGAGGGAGGTAACATGAAGAAGATACGGAGAAGAGTGGGAACGGGAGTGGGCGAGTGAGATTGAAGATGAAAGCAGTAGAGGACGATATAGAAAGGGAGGAAGAGAGAAGGAGAGAGAGAGAGAGCGAGAGAGAGGGACAGAGAAAAAGAGGGAGGGAGGGAGAGAGAGAGAAAGAGAGAGAGGGAGGAATGGAGAGGGCGCGACTGTGAGGCCATTAAAATGGGAATAGAAAGCCCCAGACTCACACCCAGCTGTTATCAACATTCTTGGTGAGACTGATCACTTACAATGGACGACATTATGTGCCAGTGGCTCATGCACGTCTCCACAGCCACAGCCGCCAATCATTCTGCCCCTCCACCCCATCCCCACACCCCTCACTCCACCCCCCCCCCCACCCCCTTGTCTCCGCCGACCCTTTCCGAATAAATGAATCAGTTTAACGCCGTGACAAGAATCTATCAGAAAACAGCATGGTCGGAGGCATTAATTGTTGAGGCATTTGCTGCCCAAACATCTGTAGGCCTGGCCTCAGTGTGCCCCCCCCACTTCCCAGTTGATGGCTGATAGGGGGGGGGGTCCTGATGGAAAATGATGCCAATCAGTTTTCCCATCGGATGCTGCCAGTAAAACGCGGTTATTATCGCTAACTTCCAGTAAAACGCGGTTATTATCGCTCACTTCAATGTAAAACGCTGTTATTATCGTTCACTTCCAGTAAAACGCGGTTATTATCGCTCACTTCAATGTAAAACGCGGTTATTATCGCTCACTTCCAGGTTTCCTTCGCGGTGGCCGCTCGACTAGAGGCTAATCACGTCATTGTCCGGAGACAAGCTAGCGCGACTATCGCAGATGTCAAACGAAGGTCACTGGCCCTATAGACAGATGGTACATGTCGCCGGCCCCCAGTACCCCGGCGGAAATGACCCCTAGTCACGTGATGACCCAAGTCACGTGATCACCCGCTCGATGGACCGAGCGAGTCGTCTCGGATGTAGCTGTAAGAGGACTCTGATACACACGTGATTAAAAGACTCGTCTCCACGGCCTGGACGGCGATGATTGAGCAATGATTGAGCTCCGCCGAGATGGAACAGGGACACTTGAACCCCCGATGAGGAGCAATCGACCGCCATGAGACCGGTCGTTGGTTCGGAACAACAAGAACTGCCAACTCCAGCGGTAACGGCGACTCTTCAAACGTCCCGACGTCTTGTTTGCAGGCTCGGATACCAGCCACATGGCTGGTTCCGGTACAGGTCACATGACTGAAGTCGGTGACTGAATGAGGGATTGCCGCCGAGATTGACGATCGGCCGTCGATACGGCGGCCCCGCGGGGGTGGGGGGCAGATTGTCATCGGTAAGTAAACCCACCACCACCACTCGAATCTGTGCCTCCTTGATGTGACCGGTGGACGAGGGTCACGTCTCCCCCCACCGCCCCTCCCCCCGCCCCCGCCCGCTGTCTGTCCTGCTTCATCAGCGGTGTGACGTATTAGTCTACCGATTTAGGGCAGCGGGTCCCACCCCTCAGCCTCAACCTCCCCAGGGCGCGTGGGTGTGGGGTGGAGAGGGGTGCAGGGTGGGGGTGCCGGGTGGGGGTGCAGGGGGGGGTAAAGTGGGTATCAGGGCATGGAGGAGGGGGAGAAGAGGGGGGGGGGATCGAGATGGGGAGGACGGTGAGTGGGGTTGTATCGGACACAGCTCGCTTGGATATCCAGTCAAAGGGGGCCAGTCTGGGGATGGCCCAGGGGAGGGGGGGGGGGGGTCGTCTCTAGGATATGTCGTCCGGATCGCGCTCCTCTTTCCGCCCGACCAGCCGGACGCCCCTGTGATCAACCATCCGTGACTGATCACGTGGGAGGGTGCGTCGCTCAACGAGCGGAGTTCGTCCTATTGCTGTGAGCGTCTTGGATAGACGTCACGGGCCTGAAGGGGGTCCTGGGGCTCAAAGCCGTCCTGCACCTTGATATAGCATCAGACATTGTCTTGGTGGTATCAATGCTACACATCCTGAATAACGTCTGAATGGGTTCCCCCATGCTCCCCTCCCCTACACCTCTCCGCTACATCCCCCCCCCGCCCCCGCCCGCCGCCGTAACCCCCTCCTCCCCTCCACCATAGCCCCCTCCCACTTACCCCCCTTCTCCCATCAGCCATGACCCCCTCCGCCATAAGCCCCTACCCCCTCCGCCCTAACTCCCCCCCTCCTCCCCCTCCGACCACCCAGGCCCGGCAGCTTACCGACAGGATTAAACGTTCCCCTTGTGTAGTATGTCATCATTAACACGTGTTGTTGTTTCCAATCCTTGTGCTAAACAACACGCTTGTCTTAATCATTCTACCCATATACATTATCCTGTATCAGTACCGACCACAAGGGGTAAATCACCCCGACAACCCCCCCCCCCCCACTCCCCCCCCCCCTCTCTCTCTCTCTCTTTCCTCCTCACCCCCACGCCTCCTCCCATCTCCTCAGCCCGCTGTTTGCCCTCTGGCCCCGCCCCGGTGTCGTTTCCGTGGCGACGGGCTGGTGGCCTACGGGGAGCCGGGGATCAGTGCCGGCGGAGTGGTTCCCGCAGGCCTTGTACCATTTCACGCTGCAAGAACCCCTTTCTGTCCGCTAGATAATTGATTTGTATTGCTGGGGACCACGCCTGGGAGCCGTCGCTTGGACGGCTGATGAATTTACGAGGCGGCACCGCTGGCCAATGTCTTGGCGTCCCTTACCTCCTCGGCCCGCTCCGCACCACCAACCTGTGCCCTTTATGCTGTAAATTAATGTACACTCCGGGGTTAGCCAGACTTCTGCTCAGAGAGGCTTCGTGCCGTGGCGTTGGCGGTGGCCGGCGTGAGGAGAACTATGTCCGCTGCAGGTGTGTCCGAGTGCCATGTCGGTCTGCATTGGCAATAAAGAACCAATATTCTGTTTGATTGTGCAGCTCAAATGACGTGTATAATCTATTATATTTATCAAATAACTAATAATGTTAACGCAACGTCGTCTGTGTCACAGTGAACAAAAGGACCTATCTGTAGGGTTGAGTACCTGCACACACGCGTAGGTTGGAAAAAGCTCATGCGGTAAAATAAACGTGAACGGCAAAAGTCCTAACTTGGTCATTGTCCAGACGTAAATAATAGATTTATCCCGAAATGACGTATTGCGTTAATAATTAACGTATTAACAGTAGAACTGATTGCAGAATGAGGACCCGGTCGTATGTGAATAATACACTCCATCCATTGTTCTATAGACAAACAAAGTGGCGTTCGAGCAGAGGACAAAAGGACAGATATGTAGCAGACAGCCGTGCGCGAGGTCCACGTGACATAGGGAGGGTTTCCAGATCTCGCCCTCGTCAAGCCTCGTCCGCTTGTGGATCAGTTCGTCTTCGCGAGATTTCACTTTGACGCGACAGAATGTCTTTTGTTCGTCATGTAGGGCGTGAAGTATTAAGGCTGAATAGACTGACCAGCCACCTGAGAGAATCCATCGAGTGAGTGCTCCTGCTGGTCGAGCAGCCTGGATTTTATTTCGAATGGCGATTTTGTTTAATGGTGGTCTTGTCAAGGGCAATCCATTGATCGGTCGTAGATATTGTCAATGTGCTGCTGTTGAAAGGTTATCCCTGGAGGATATACAGTGAACTGCCTTTTACTGCGACGCATGTAGGCCTATGCAAATGGCCTACCTACCTGCCCTGGTACCGGTCGGTGAGATACCGCCAGGGCGGTCTAAAATCACAGCACAGTCCTCTATTACAACTAGGTGTTATAGACCCCAAGAATGGCCGTAGTGCATGTCTTCTAATGTAGCAATTTAACCATAAAATCATATTTGCAGCAGTGGACTAACTACACAACGGTATAGATCTGTTTTGAGAAAAAAATGACAGATGCCGGATTCCACATTTGCAATTATTATTACATATAATAATTGCATATCCCGTGCATTGGAATGGCTGCGAGTGGAATGCAGACTAACAGGTTGCGGGTTCTAATCCCACGTGGGTCCCCGGGTTGTTTCGATCATTCATCGCATTGTCTCAAGAGGCTCCTCTGCCTGGTTTAGCCCATGCGTGCATAAAGGTGGCCTGAAACAAGTCAACCGTCCTCCACTGTGTCTCTGATCATTCCGTCTTGTGGCTTGTGTCAATTCAATTCAATTTCACTTCATTGTTGGCTAATACCGAGCAATACACATGTGTTCATCCATGAAATGTTTCACATCCCACCGTCGCCATGGCATTATGACGTCATTATGACAACAGTGAAGCCATGGCAACGGTCACGAGGGCCCGAGCTCCCGTGTCCTTTGTAATATTATCACAGTGATTCACACCAGGGACGTTTATTTTCCTTCATTCACTGGAGACGGTCTGTGATAATGGCCTCACCATATATCGAGGATGACTTTCATGTTTTGTTGTGTTGTACCAAGTTCGTGGATATTCATAAAATATATATTGATTCTATATTTTGGAACCCTCCAACATTTGATCTCTTTCGGACCCTAATGTGTCATAATGATGTAACGACCCTGAGGCATTTGGCAATGTGTATATATCTTATTGAAAATCGCCTCTGTTTCAACATGTAAATGTATGTTTTTCAAAATACTGCGCATCATGCAAACTGTTTGTATGATTATATGTGTCATTTGGGTCTTAATGCCTTAAATACCAAATAAACCACAACCAACCAACCAAAATCACCATATATGTAAACAGTTATCGAGTTGTTTAGGCTATATTTTTGCGAGTGTAATCACATTTTTGTTCTCGCGTTTTCACGCTAGAGGCGCCGTCGAGCGCTGTCATGGCCTCGCGTGGGACGTAAGAGAAGCGTGTTGAGAAGGCCATAATACCAACCATACACCCCATTATGGCGGCACATCGCCAGCATATCAGGGTTAATAATTCATCCCGTCGCAGATGTAATGACGCTATTAGTGTGTAATTACATAGGTGTCCCGTACAGGAGCCCTTGGATGGTGGTATGAATACACAGGGCCAGCGACTAGAATGACTGCATCACGACACGGCACAGGGCTGTGGAATGGCTGCTCTGGCCGGCACAGGGCTGTGGAATGGCTGCTCAGGCCGGGACAGGGCTGTGGAATGGCTGCTCAGGCCGGGACAGGGCTGTGGAATGGCTGCTCAGGCCGGGACAGGGCTGTGGAATGGCTGCTCAGGCCGGGACAGGGCTGTGGAATGGCTGCTCAGGCCGGGACGGGGCTGTGGAATGGCTGCTCAGGCCGGGACGGGGCTGTGGAATGGCTGCTCAGGCCGGGACAGGGCTGTGGAATGGCTGCTCAGGCCGGGACAGGGCTGTGGAATGGCTGCTCAGGCCGGGACAGGGCTGTGGAATGGCTGCTCAGGCCGGGACAGGGCTGTGGAATGGCTGCTCAGGCCGGGACAGGGCTGTGGAATGGCTGCTCAGGCCGGGACGGGGCTGTGGAATGGCTGCTCAGGCCGGGACAGGGCTGTGGAATGGCTGCTCAGGCCGGGACAGGGCTGTGGAATGGCTGCTCAGGCCGGGACAGGGCTGTGGAATGGCTGCTCAGGCCGGCACAGGGCTGTGGAATGGCTGCTCAGGCCGGGACAGGGCTGTGGAATGGCTGCTCAGGCCGGCACAGGGCTGTGGAATGGCTGCTCAGGCCGGGACGGGGCTGTGGAATGGCTGCTCAGGCCGGGACAGGGCTGTGGAATGGCTGCTCAGGCCGGCACAGGGCTGTGGAATGGCTGCTCAGGCCGGGACAGGGCTGTGGAATGGCTGCTCAGGCCGGGACGGGGCTGTGGAATGGCTGCTCAGGCCGGGACGGGGCTGTGGAATGGCTGCTCAGGCCGGGACAGGGCTGTGGAATGGCTGCTCAGGCCGGGACAGGGCTGTGGAATGGCTGCTCAGGCCGGGACAGGGCTGTGGAATGGCTGCTCAGGCCGGGACAGGGCTGTGGAATGGCTGCTCAGGCCGGGACAGGGCTGTGGAATGACTGCTCAGGCCGGGACAGGGCTGTGGAATGACTGCTCAGGCCGGGACAGGGCTGTGGAATGGCTGCTCAGGCCGGGACAGGGCTGTGGAATGACTGCTCAGGCCGGGACAGGGCTGTGGAATGACTGCTCAGGCCGGGACAGGGCTGTGGAATGGCTGCTCAGGCCGGGACAGGGCTGTGGAATGGCTGCTCAGGCCGGGACAGGGCTGTGGAATGGCTGCTCAGGCCGGGACAGGGCTGTGGAATGGCTGCTCAGGCCGGGACAGGGATGTGGAATGACTGCTCAGGCCGGGACAGGGCTGTGGAATGGCTGCTCAGGCCGGGACAGGGCTGTGGAATGGCTGCTCAGGCCGGGACAGGGCTGTGGAATGGCTGCTCTGGCCGGGACAGGGCTGTGGAATGGCTGCTCAGGCCGGGACAGGGCTGTGGAATGGCTGCTCAGGCCGGGACAGGGCTGTGGAATGGCTGCTCAGGCCGGGACAGGGCTGTGGAATGGCTGCTCAGGCCGGGACAGGGCTGTGGAATGGCTGCTCAGGCCGGGACAGGGCTGTGGAATGGCTGCTCAGGCCGAGACAGGGCTGTGGAATGGCTGCTCAGGCCGGGACGGGGCTGTGGAATGGCTGCTCAGGCCGGGACAGGGCTGTGGAATGGCTGCTCAGGCCGGGACAGGGCTGTGGAATGGCTGCTCAGGCCGGGACGGGGCTGTGGAATGGCTGCTCAGGCCGGGACAGGGCTGTGGAATGGCTGCTCAGGCCGGGACAGGGCTGTGGAATGGCTGCTCAGGCCGGGACAGGGCTGTGGAATGGCTGCTCAGGCCGGGACAGGGCTGTGGAATGGCTGCTCAGGCCGGGACGGGGCTGTGGAATGGCTGCTCAGGCCGGGACAGGGCTGTGGAATGGCTGCTCAGGCCGGGACGGGGCTGTGGAATGGCTGCTCAGGCCGGCACAGGGCTGTGGAATGGCTGCTCAGGCCGGGACAGGGCTGTGGAATGGCTGCTCAGGCCGGGACAGGGCTGTGGAATGGCTGCTCAGGCCGGGACGGGGCTGTGGAATGGCTGCTCAGGCCGGCACAGGGCTGTGGAATGGCTGCTCAGGCCGGGACAGGGCTGTGGAATGGCTGCTCAGGCCGGGACAGGGCTGTGGAATGGCTGCTCAGGCCGGGACAGGGCTGTGGAATGGCTGCTCAGGCCGGGACGGGGCTGTGGAATGGCTGCTCAGGCCGGGACAGGGCTGTGGAATGGCTGCTCAGGCCGGGACAGGGCTGTGGAATGGCTGCTCAGGCCGGGACAGGGCTGTGGAATGGCTGCTCAGGCCGGGACAGGGCTGTGGAATGGCTGCTCAGGCCGGGACGGGGCTGTGAAATGGCTGCTCAGGCCGGGACGGGGCTGTGAAATGGCTGCTCAGGCCGGGACGGGGCTGTGGAATGGCTGCTCAGGCCGGGACGGGGCTGTGGAATGGCTGCTCAGGCCGGGACAGGGCTGTGGAATGGCTGCTCAGGCCGGGACAGGGCTGTGGAATGGCTGCTCAGGCCGGGACAGGGCTGTGGAATGGCTGCTCAGGCCGGGACAGGGCTGTGGAATGGCTGCTCAGGCCGGCACAGGGCTGTGGAATGGCTGCTCAGGCCGGGACAGGGCTGTGGAATGGCTGCTCAGGCCGGGACAGGGCTGTGGAATGGCTGCTCAGGCCGGGACAGGGCTGTGGAATGGCTGCTCAGGCCGGGACAGGGCTGTGGAATGGCTGCTCAGGCCGGGACAGGGCTGTGGAATGGCTGCTCAGGCCGGGACGGGGCTGTGAAATGGCTGCTCAGGCCGGGACGGGGCTGTGGAATGGCTGCTCAGGCCGGGACAGGGCTGTGGAATGGCTGCTCAGGCCGGGACAGGGCTGTGGAATGGCTGCTCAGGCCGGGACAGGGCTGTGGAATGGCTGCTCAGGCCGGCACAGGGCTGTGGAATGGCTGCTCAGGCCGGCACAGGGCTGTGGAATGGCTACTCAGGCCGGGACAGGGCTGTGGAATGGCTGCTCAGGCCGGGACAGGGCTGTGGAATGGCTGCTCAGGCCGGGACAGGGCTGTGGAATGGCTGCTCAGGCCGGGACAGGGCTGTGGAATGGCTGCTCAGGCCGGCACAGGGCTGTGGAATGGCTGCTCAGGCCGGGACAGGGCTGTGGAATGGCTGCTCAGGCCGGCACAGGGCTGTGGAATGGCTGCTCAGGCCGGGACAGGGCTGTGGAATGGCTGCTCAGGCCGGCACAGGGCTGTGGAATGGCTGCTCAGGCCGGGACGGGGCTGTGGAATGGCTGCTCAGGCCGGGACAGGGCTGTGGAATGGCTGCTCAGGCCGGCACAGGGCTGTGGAATGGCTGCTCAGGCCGGCACAGGGCTGTGGAATGGCTGATCAGGCCGGGACAGGGCTGTGGAATGGCTGCTCAGGCCGGGACAGGGCTGTGGAATGGCTGCTCAGGCCGGGACAGGGCTGTGGAATGGCTGCTCAGGCCGGGACAGGGCTGTGGAATGGCTGCTCAGGCCGGGACAGGGCTGTGGAATGGCTGCTCAGGCCGGGACAGGGCTGTGGAATGGCTGCTCAGGCCGGGACAGGGCTGTGGAATGGCTGCTCAGGCCGGGACAGGGCTGTGGAATGGCTGCTCAGGCCGGGACAGGGCTGTGGAATGGCTGCTCAGGCCGGGACAGGGCTGTGGAATGGCTGCTCAGGCCGGGACAGGGCTGTGGAATGGCTGCTCAGGCCGGGACGGGGCTGTGGAATGGCTGCTCAGGCCGGGACAGGGCTGTAGAATGGCTGCTCATGCCGGGACGGGGCTGTGGAATGGCTGCTCAGGCCGGGACAGGGCTGTGGAATGGCTGCTCAGGCCGGCACAGGGCTGTGGAATGGCTGCTCAGGCCGGGACAGGGCTGTGGAATGGCTGCTCAGGCCGGGACAGGGCTGTGGAATGGCTGCTCAGGCCGGGACAGGGCTGTGGAATGGCTGCTCAGGCCGGGACAGGGCTGTGGAATGGCTGCTCAGGCCGGCACAGGGCTGTGGAATGGCTGCTCAGGCCGGCACAGGGCTGTGGAATGGCTACTCAGGCCGGGACAGGGCTGTGGAATGGCTGCTCAGGCCGGCACAGGGCTGTGGAATGGCTGCTCAGGCCGGCACAGGGCTGTGGAATGGCTGCTCAGGCCGGGACAGGGCTGTGGAATGGCTGCTCAGGCCGGGACAGGGCTGTGGAATGGCTGCTCAGGCCGGGACAGGGCTGTGGAATGGCTGCTCAGGCCGGGACAGGGCTGTGGAATGGCTGCTCAGGCCGGGACAGGGCTGTGGAATGGCTGCTCAGGCCGGGACAGGGCTGTGGAATGGCTGCTCAGGCCGGGACAGGGCTGTGAAATGGCTGATCAGTCGGTGGCAGCAGCTTCCGGTGAATTTATCATGCTTGATCACCAGGGAACCACTTCGGAGGTGTCCATTAGGAGATAGATTGAAGCGGTAACATCAGTTGGGATAATAGAGTAATCAATATCGAACGTGGCATTAGGCCATGTGCCTTCCTTAGCTCTGAATGCGATGGGTATCGGGGTCGGTCGGGGTGGGGCGGCGGCAAGTGAGGGGCCCCGTGGACGGGGGGGGGGGCACTATTATACTAATCTGGTGGCGGGGACGGAGGGGGGGGGGCGGTCCGCGGGTGTCCCTTGATGCCTGAGGGAGCGGACATTAGTAATGAAAAAGATACCCCTATATAGAAGGGTTATTTAAAAATGTGCGACCTTCATAGAGCGGGTTTTTCCGGGAAAAAAAGTAAGCAAAAAGGGCAAAGGGGAAGCTTTACCGCGGAGCCCCCCACCCCTCCCCCCCCCCCCTCCTCCAACCCCAGCAATGTATTAAGTACCCCCCACCCCGGGGCTTGCGGACCTCTATTCAGATCTTGGAACCCCACTCACAGAAAATGCCGTCCATCTACCTGGTAGATGAAGGAAAGTTCGCACTGTGATGATGTCCCTTCCACCTCCCCGTCTAGCGATCTCCACGCTGCCCCCCTCCCCCACGTCCCCACCCCTCTCCCGACGTGTCACTCAGGGCCGACGACGCATCACCCTCCTGACAACCTCGCCATATACCCGGGCAAAACAAATCACACGGCATTCTCACATTTACTGTCACCTCCTGCACGGGGAGTGTTTTTTTCCTTTCGTCTTTCTGGGTGTCACCATGGCGTCGCTAGGGTCGTCGCCCTCTGCAATAAAGGCGATGGGGGAAGTAGGGGGGGGGGGGGGGGCGGGGGCGGGAGTTGAAGCGGCCAGGAGGGAAGGCTGTGATACGTCACGTGACCCTCTACCCCAATCCGCTTGCTGAACTTAGCGGTCGTCTGATGGTCTTTGGCACAACAAGTGTCCCCCAAGTCCCCCGGGACCAGCGCGCCGCAGCAGCAGGCAATGGAATCACCCTGTGGGGCGGCTCCTGGTGGAATCGCTGATAGCAACAGGGCGTGGACCTCTCTTTCTAGACATATGTTTCTGTTTTCGTGACATTTTGCTTTTTCCGTTTCACTTTGTATTTTTTTGTTCTTCTGGTTCTCTGCAACTCGATTTGTCTCTCTCTCCATTCCCAACCAATCCAGGGTACAAGGAGCTGCAGGACTTCTCACCCGTGACTTGACAGCCCGCAGCCCTTCCTCAGCCCCTCAATTCCGCCACCCCCACCAGCATCCCGCCCCCTACCCACCTCCACTAACGCAGCCATTTCACCACCCCACCCCGACTCCCCTCCCCTGCTCTATGCGTTGCATTATGGAACACGTCTGACGTTTGTCGCCACTTGATAGGCATTGCGAGGCACAGAACTGGGCATGTATATACGGTCATTATTAATATCGGCGTGTTGGGGGCGTGGGGGTGTGGGGGTGAGCAAGGTGGGGGGGGGGGGCTACACATGGCCATCCATGATATATGTTTGCGCCGCCCAGGGACGAGCATTAGCCACCGCAGCCTGACATACGCCACATCGTTTCACCCCTGAAGGAGTCTCTAGAGAGCCCGGCCCCGGCGAGTCCAGGTCGCCAACGACCGCCAGCCACTGGCAACGACCGCCAGCCACAGTCAACGACCGCCAGCCACAGCCAACGACCCCCAGCCACAGCAAACGACCGCCAGCCACAGCCAACAACCGCCAGCCACAGCCAACAACCGCCAGCCACATCTAACGACCGCCAGCCACAGCCAACGACCACCAGCCACAGTCAACGACCGCCAGCCACAGCCAACGACCGCCAGCCACAGCCAACGACCGCCAGCCACAGCCAACGACCGCCAGCCACAGCTAACGCCCGCCAGCCACAGCTAACGACCGCCAGCCACAGCCAACGACCGCCAGCCACAGCCAACGACCGCCAGCCACAGCCAACGACCGCCAGCCACAGCCAACGACCGCCAGCCACAGCCAACGACCGCCAGCCACAGCCAACGACCGCCAGCCACAGCCAACGACCGCCAGCGACAGCCAACGACCGCCAGCCACAGCCAACGACCGCCAGCCACAGCTAACGACCGCCAGCCACAGCCAACGACCGCCAGCCACAGCCAACGACCGCCAGCCACAGCCAACGACCGCCAGCCACAGCCAACGACCGCCAGCCACAGCCAACGACCGCCAGCCACAGCCAACGACCGCCAGCCACAGCCAACGACCGCCAGCCACAGCCAACGACCGCCAGCCACAGCCAACGACCGCCAGCGACAGCCAACGACCGCCAGCCACAGCCAACGACCGCCAGCCACAGCCAACGACCGCCAGCGACAGCCAACGACCGCCAGCCACAGCCAACGACCGCCAGCCACAGCTAACGACCGCCAGCCACAGCCAACGACCGCCAGCCACAGCCAACGACCGCCAGCCACAGCCAACGACCGCCAGCCACAGCCAACGACCGCCAGCGACAGCCAACGACCGCCAGCCACAGCCAACGACCGCCAGCCACAGCCAACGACCGCCAGCGACAGCCAACGACCGCCAGCCACAGCCAACGACCGCCAGCCACAGCTAACGACCGCCAGCCACAGCCAACGACCGCCAGCCACAGCCAACGACCGCCAGCCACAGCCAACGACCGCCAGCCACAGCCAACGACCGCCAGCCACAGCCAACGACCGCCAGCCACAGCCAACGACCGCCAGCCACAGCCAATGACCGCCAGCCACAGCCGACGACCCTTGGGGAAACCTTCTTTGGATATATTAAACAATATCCAGTTCCCTCAATTAGGGCAAAGTAAAAGAAGTACAGGGTAAATAATGAATGTATCGACCGGTATCTCTCCACTGGTTATATTTGGATGTGCCATGGTCTTCCTTGGAATAACAATGGCTCAGTTGGCTGTGACCGCAGCTGGCGACCGAGAAATATATCTGCAGACTACCGTGGTGTGTAGAAGGGCCGAGTTACATGATAAGGCCAATCACAAATGACAGTTGCGTCATCTTTTTTCTTCTTCCTTTATTTTCTTTATTTCCCACATGGTATATGTCACAATAAGATTTAATTTTCATGGTATGTTTTAGTTACGCACAAGAAGTGCATTCGATACTCACATGTAGGATAGTGTCAACTCTCGGGGTTTCCATTGTCCGTCTACTTTTCTTTTGCTCTTAGTCTTGGCGATTCAAGTTCGTATATGAATTTAATACATGCGATAGTCATGCTATACTTACGTATGTGTGTGGCACTGACCTAAAGTAGATTGCTTTTCCCTTTCACCGACGAGGTGTGCTCTTGGTGATAGTAATAATGATCTTTACCGCGAAGACGGTGCTCTCGCCTGATCCGGAATAAATGATACCCATTCCATGTGTCACCCCAGAGCACCCAGCCTAGCTTCCGGATTACCTTACCCTGTGACCCACGCGGAGTCAAGCCTAGCTTCCGGCTTACCTTACCCTGTGACCCACATGGTGTCAGTATTTCGGACAACTAAATTCATTGTCCGATTGCTTTTCATTAATTCACCGCCGCGAAATTGAACTCAATTTCGCGGCACCTCGCCGAGACTCAATTGTACTGCACCGGCCCCTGTTAGTTGATTGATTGCTTTGGTTTGTCCTATAATGGGGAATGTGCACAGCGCCCTGTTGTGCTACCATCATTATTGGGTTATTTGGAATATCTTGGTTTCGCCTGTCTCGTCTGTGTCGCCTGTGTCGCCTGTGTCGCCTGTGTCGCCTGTGTCGCCTGTGTCGTCTGTGTCGCCTGTGTCGTCTGTGTCGTCTGTGTCGCCTGTGTCGCCTGTGTCGCCTGTGTCGCCTGTGTCGTCTGTGTCGCCTGTGTCGTCTGTGTCGTCTGTGTCGCCTGTGTCGCCTGTGTCGCCTGTGTCGCCTGTGTCGCCTGTGTCGCCTGTGTCGCCTGTGTCGCCTCTGTCGCCTCTGTCGCCTCTGTCGCCTGTGTCGCCTGTGTCACCCTGGGCACGGCTAGGGGAGTATTCACCGTGAGCGATGGCGGCTCAAGTCGATATGCATCCTGTCGCGCCGCCTCAACAACAACAAAAAACACGTGCTTGTCGTGGTATAAACTAAGCCTGTAACAATGGCCGCCGGGCGGGCACCCCTCTGGGTCCGCGGGGGAGAGGAAAAGAAGGAGGGGAGGGGGATGGGGGGGGGGGGGGTTAGGCCTGGGCGGATCGATGGCGGTGTTGGCAAGCAACAAGAGTCCCGATGTTGCGTCGTGTTCCCCGGCCCGGCATCAATGACATTGCCTGGTTCCCTGGTCCAACATCCTAGCATGACCTGGTTCCCCGGCCCGGCATCAATGGCATTGCCTGGTTCCCTGGTCCAACATCCTAGCGTGACCTGGTTCCCCGGACCAGCATCATGGCATTGCCTGGTTCCCCGGACCAGCATCATAGCATTGCCTGGTTCCAGCATCATGGCATTGCTTGGTTCCGAAAACCAGCGTCATGGCATTGCCTGGTTCCCCGGTCCAGCACATTACCATTGACTGGTTCCCGGGTCCAAATTTCGAAAATATCTGGTTCCCCGCTCCAGTGATCTGATCTGATCTGGTTCCCCGTCCTAGTATCCTGACATTGCCTTGTTCCTGTCCTTGCATTCTGACACGGGTTGTTTCCCCGTCCTAGTTTCATGACATTGCCTGGTTCATGTCCTAGTATCATGACATTGCCTGGTTCATGTCCTAGTATCATGACACTGGCTGGTTCCCCGTCCTAGTATCCTGACATTGCCTGGTTCATGTCCTAGTATCATGACACTGGCTGGTTCCCCGTCCTAGTATCCTGACATTGCCTGGTTCCTCGCCCTAGTATCCTGACATTGCCTGGTTCATGTCCTAGTATCATGACATTGGCTGGTTCCCCGTCCTAGTATCCTGACATTGCCTGGATCCCCACCCTCGTATCCTGACATTGCCTGGTTCCCCACCCTCGTATCCTGACATTGCCTGGTTCCTCGCCCTAGTATCATGCCATTGGTTAGTTCCCCACCGTATGGTAGCTTAACATAGGCTGTGTCCCCCGGGCTGGGTCCTGGAGGAAAGTGCCGGTGAACCCCATGGCGGTGATATTTTAACGCAACAATAGGTCAAAAGGGATAGAACGGGCGCGGTATAGTGTTGGCCGTGGGGAAGTAGTGGAGCGTGCGAGGATGAGAGGGAAGGGATTTGTGACACCTCCAAGACGCCTCCCTGGGACTCCTGCAGTATGCAAGACGCTGGCCAAGATTATACCAGAAGCTTTTGGCATTTAGTCTCCAAGGGTGGGCCTCGCCACGCCACCTCGCGGCCAGCGTAAAAGGTCATACTAACGGGACGTAGGGACGATGAAACGGCCGGCCCTCCCCATCCCCCTTACCCCCCCCCTCCCCCCACACCTTCCCCACCCCGCGTCGTCTCCATTTGCCGTTGCCAGACCCCCCACCCCACTCTTGCCTCGCTGAAAAAAATTCAGGGTCGCCCCTGATATATTGGCAGTTTGTATTATAGGAGTGACACGGCTCCGAGTGGCCATTCCCCTCCAGGTTTTAGTGAAAGCGGAGAAAAGGGGAGTGATATTCCTGTGTCACGCTATGTCCTCGTCGGGACAAGACAGGGATGGGAAGGGCGGGGGGGGGGGGGATGGATAGGGAGGGGCGGCCAGGGGACGGGACAGGTCCGGGAATCGGTTGGATGGGGAGGGGCGCCGAGGGGACGGGACGGGGCAGAGGAGGGAGTGGATGGGGAGTAGCGGCCAGGGGACGGGACGGGGCAGAGGAGGGGGTGGATGGGGAGTAGCGGCCAGGGGACGGGCCCGGGTAGAGAGAGGTGTATTGGAGGACCCATGGCGTGACGTCATATTTGACCCATTCGTCCTGTTTGCGGCATTTTGCCCCAGATTGGGTGCTGGAACAGGAAATTATAGGGACCTAGCCCCGGGGGACAGACTTAAACACGGGCCATGCTATGGCGCGACAGATAAGAAAGTAGTTTTCGATGTCTAATGCAGACGTTTAGCACGAAATTCGACGCGGGGAAATAAATTGATGAAAATAGCATGTGCAAGTCCATCCCAAACCATGCGGACCAACGTTCCCTGTGAGAGGTTCAGTTTATCAGAGATGCAAGCTCTCAGACACATTGCTCACGGCATTGGAGCGGTTATCGCTGACTGCCATATGGCAATTGTGCTTCTCTAAGGTCTCTCTTACCGGCCATTATTTAAGATTCTGCGCGCCAAAGAATTGGCACGCATCAAAACGCAGAATTTATGTTTCCCACTTGAGTAACTATATTTGGTGTTTAGATGATGCGAAAGAAACCTGTTGTCAGTGTTTAGATGATGCAAAAGAACCTGTTTTCAGTGTTTTATATGACAATTATGTAATTATGTGTCATGACAACAATTTAATTTTACTCCAATGATTGCACTGTTTTTAAAACGTAGCCTGTCAAAGTGAGTTTCTTTGCGCTCATGTACTGAATGTTTCCTCTGTGACAAACACATGCGTCGTCAATTTTGAATGTGGCTAATTGAGTGTTTCACCGCCAATAGATGACAATTGTTGGACCATGATTTGATATATATTACTTAGTAAGTTTCAAATGGAATATGAGCGTCGACACTGAGGACGGAATGACGTCACACCCGCGTTACCCCACGTCTCACACCACCAACCTCCCTCCTCAACAAGCAACAGTCCCACAGGTGCGCCCCCCCCCCTCCCCGCCCCACCTCCCCGCACACCTACCCACCGGACCGCCCAGGGCCGTGCTCCGGTATTGATACAGTACGACTGAGACAGTAACTCGCGGGTCAGCCAATCAATCA
>OZ025259.1:9081592-9139017 GCA_964019135.1 Arenicola marina | reverse complement strand
GGCTCGGTCTGATGGGTGGTGGGTGGTGGGTGGTGGGTGGTGGGTAGTGGGTAGTGGGTATGCTTGGGGTGACTACACGGAACTAACCCCCCTGCCAGCTAAGCTTGCTACCCCTCTTCCACGGGTGCCGAGATGGACAGTACTTCCATTGCCTTGCTAAGTCGACCTTTGTACTGTCTCGCTGGTAATGAGGGCGGGGAGAGGGGGGGACACATAGCAGGTAATTGATCAAGAATGGGGATTTCCTTTCATAATGGATTCCCAAGATTGGTATACTTGGCTCGTCCCTGCGCCGACGGCCGTGGCCATAGAGGTCAGAAGTGAACTGTCTTACATATTATATATTAGACTACTGTTGCCAGAGCTCCTGTCAGCCACCTGAAGCGAAAAAAAACCAACGGAGAAAGATAAAGGGAAGGCGCTGTTCAGGTTGTAGGCAGTGCAACAAGGGTCAGACACCAGCACCAGGTCAGTACAAGAAGGTGAAGATATGACCGCCATTTAGCTTCCACGTCCTGTGGCAACCAGCCACCCGATCGCGGGACGAAATGGCGCAATAGTAGCTAGTCAACCCACCACGTGTGAAAATGGCCGTCCAACCAATCAAGTGATCATGTGACCATCCCATAGCAACCACAGTCAGAAGAGTCAGAGCAGAATACATCTGTTTGACCAAGAAAAATATATGTGGCAACAAGGTTACATTTCATGACAGACTTAAATAAAGAAATAACTTGGTCGGGAGATTCCCATTAAGGCCTGGAAGGCAGCTATTATTGGAGCCACCCTCCATGGCAACCAGTCACCGACCACGTGACCATATGACCCTCCCATAGCAACTAATGACCACGTGACCATATGACCGCCCCATGGTAACCAGTCAACCCACCACGTGGCCATATGACTGCCCCATGGTAACCAATCAACCCACCACGTGACCATATGACCGTCTCGTAGAATACGGACCAATCGCTATCATAACCACGTGGTCCTTCTTTGGGTACCTCTCATCCACTCTTTCTCTGTATGTCTATATATATATATCTATATATATATATACGTGCCTGTCCCTCTCACTCTGTGACAGTGACCAAGTCTCTTCTGTCAGCCATAGACAATAGTCAGGTCCCATCTCATCGACTCATCCCCGTCGAGTGCCCTTCCTCCCGCGCCCTCTACCCTACCACCCCCCCCCCCTCCCCGCCCCCCGACTTCCAACACGCCCGCCAGCCATCTATCCATTGTCGGGGTTTGTTTAGGTTCTATAAGTGGGGTTGGGTTTCGCTGTATTCAGGGTCCATGTCCCTGTGGCGTGGGGTCCGGTGACCCAGCGACAACACAGCCAGTGGGGGGTCGATGTGGGAGGTGGGGGTCACGGGTCACAGGGGTGTAGGGGGGGGGGAGGCGTTATATACATAGCACGGCTCTATCGACCCCTCAGCAAACTGCCATTCTGGATCTTACCTGGAGATATCGACGTGGTAAAACGGGAATGTACGTGGGAGGCGGGGGGGGGGGGGGGAGGCGTTATATATATAGCACGGGTCTATCGACCCCTCAGCAAACTGCCATTCTGGATCTTACCTGGAGATATCGACGTGGTAAAACGGGAATGTACGTGGGAGGCGGGGGGGGGGGCGTTATATATATAGCACGGCTCTATCGACCCCTCAGCAAACTGCCATTCTGGATCTTACCTGGAGATATCGACGTGGTAAAACGGGAATGTACGTGGGAGGCGGGGGGGGGGGGGCGTTATATATATAGCACGGCTCTATCGACCCCTCAGCAAACTGCCATTCTGGATCTTACCTGGAGATATCGACGTGGTAAAACGGGAATGTACGTGGGAGGGGGGGGGGCGTTATATATATAGCACGGCTCTATCGACCCCTCAGCAAACTGCCATTCTGGATCTTACCTGGAGATATCGACGTGGTAAAACGGGAATGTACGTGGGAGGCGGGGGGGGGGGGGCGTTATATATATAGCACGGCTCTATCGACCCCTCAGCAAACTGCCATTCTGCATCTTACCTGGAGATATCGACGTGGTAAAACGGGAATGTACGTGGGAGGCGGGGGGGGGGCGTTATATATATAGCACGGCTCTATCGACCCCTCAGCAAACTGGCATTCTGGATCTTACCTGGAGATATCGACGTGGTAAAACGGGAATGTACGTGGGAGGCGGCGGGGAGGGGGGGGCGTTATATATATAGCACGGGTCTATCGACCCCTCAGCAAACTGCCATTCTGGATCTTACCTGGAGATATCGACGTGGTAAAACGGGAATGTACGTGGGAGGCGGGGGGGGGGGAGGCGTTATATATATAGCACGGCTCTATCGACCCCTCAGCAAACTGCCATTCTGGATCTTACCTGGAGATATCGACGTGGTAAAACGGGAATGTACGTGGGAGGGGGGGGGGAGGCGTTATATATATAGCACGGCTCTATCGACCCCTCAGCAAACTGCCATTCTGGATCTTACCTGGAGATATCGACGTGTTAAAACGGGAATGTACGTGGGAGGCGGGGGGGGGGGCGTTATATATATAGCACGGCTCTATCGACCCCTCAGCAAACTGCCATTCTGCATCTTACCTGGAAATATCGACGTGGTAAAACGGGAATGTACGTGGGAGGCGGGGGGGGGGGGTGGCGTTATATATATAGCACGGCTCTATCGACCCCTCAGCAAACTGCCATTCTGCATCTTACCTGGAAATATCGACGTGGTAAAACGGGAATGTACGTGGGAGGGGGGGGGGAGGCGTTATATATATAGCACGGCTCTATCGACCCCTCAGCAAACTGCCATTCTGGATCTTACCTGGAGATATCGACGTGGTAAAACGGGAATGTACGTGGGAGGCGGGGGGGGGGGGGCGTTATATATATAGCACGGCTCTATCGACCCCTCAGCAAACTGCCATTCTGGATCTTACCTGGAGATATCGACGTGGTAAAACGGGAATGTACGTGGGAGGCGGGGGGGGGGGCGTTATATATATAGCACGGCTCTATCGACCCCTCAGCAAACTGTCATTCTGGATCTTACCTGGAGATATCGACGTGGTAAAACGGGAATGTACGTGGGAGGGGGGGGGGGGGCGTTATATATATAGCACGGCTCTATCGACCCCTCAGCAAACTGCCATTCCGGATCTTACCTGGAGATATCGACGTGGTAAAACGGGAATGTACGTGGGAGGCGGGGGGGGGGAGGCGTTATATATATAGCACGGCTCTATCGACCCCTCAGCAAACTGCCATTCTGGATCTTACCTGGAGATATCGACGTGGTAAAACGGGAATGTACGTGGGAGGCGGGGGGGGGGGCGTTATATATATCGCACGGCTCTATCGACCCCTCAGCAAACTGCCATTCTGCATCTTACCTGGAGATATCGACGTGGTAAAACGGGAATGTACGTGGGAGGCGGGGGGGGGGGCGTTATATATATAGCACGGCTCTATCGACCCCTCAGCAAACTGCCATTCTGCATCTTACCTGGAGATATCGACGTGGTAAAACGGGAATGTACGTGGGAGGCGGGGGGGGGGGCGTTATATATATAGCACGGCTCTATCGACCCCTCAGCAAACTGCCATTCTGCATCTTACCTGGAGATATCGACGTGGTAAAACGGGAATGTACGTGGGAGGCGGGGGGGGGGGCGTTATATATATAGCACGGCTCTATCGACCCCTCAGCAAACTGCCATTCCGGATCTTACCTGGAGATATCGACGTGGTAAAACGGGAATGTACGTGGGAGGCGGGGGGGGGGGCGTTATATATATAGCACGGCTCTATCGACCCCTCAGCAAACTGCCATTCTGCATCTTACCTGGAGATATCGACGTGGTAAAACGGGAATGTACGTGGGAGGCGGGGGGGGGGGGCGTTATATATATAGCACGGCTCTATCGACCCCTCAGCAAACTGCCATTCTGCATCTTACCTGGAGATATCGACGTGGTAAAACGGGAATGTACGTGGGAGGCGGGGGGGGGGGCGTTATATATATAGCACGGCTCTATCGACCCCTCAGCAAACTGCCATTCTGGATCTTACCTGGAGATATCGACGTGGTAAAACGGGAATGTACGTGGGAGGCGGGGGGGGGGCGTTATATATATAGCACGGCTCTATCGACCCCTCAGCAAACTGCCATTCTGGATCTTACCTGGAGATATCGACGTGGTAAAACGGGAATGTACGTGGGAGGGGGGGGGGCGTTATATATATAGCACGGCTCTATCGACCCCTCAGCAAACTGCCATTCCGGATCTTACCTGGAGATATCGACGTGGTAAAACGGGAATGTACGTGGGAGGCGGGGGGGGGGAGGCGTTATATATAGCACGGCTCTATCGACCCCTCAGCAAACTGCCATTCTGGATCTTACCTGGAGATATCGACGTGGTAAAACGGGAATGTACGTGGGAGGCGGGGGGGGGGGGGGGCGTTATATATATAGCACGGCTCTATCGACCCCTCAGCAAACTGCCATTCTGGATCTTACCTGGAGATATCGACGTGGTAAAACGGGAATGTACGTGGGAGGCGGGGGGGGGGGGCGTTATATATATAGCACGGCTCTATCGACCCCTCAGCAAACTGCCATTCTGGATCTTACCTGGAGATATCGACGTGGTAAAACGGGAATGTACGTGGGAGGGGGGGGGGGGGCGTTATATATATAGCACGGCTCTATCGACCCCTCAGCAAACTGCCATTCCGGATCTTACCTGGAGATATCGACGTGGTAAAACGGGAATGTACGTGGGAGGCGGGGGGGGGGAGGCGTTATATATAGCACGGCTCTATCGACCCCTCAGCAAACTGCCATTCTGGATCTTACCTGGAGATATCGACGTGGTAAAACGGGAATGTACGTGGGAGGCGGGGGGGGGGGTCGTTATATATATAGCACGGCTCTATCGACCCCTCAGCAAACTGCCATTCTGCATCTTACCTGGAGATATCGACGTGGTAAAACGGGAATGTACGTGGGAGGCGGGGGGGGGGGGGGGCGTTATATATATAGCACGGCTCTATCGACCCCTCAGCAAACTGCCATTCTGCATCTTACCTGGAGATATCGACGTGGTAAAACGGGAATGTACGTGGGAGGCGGGGGGGGGGGGCGTTATATATATAGCACGGCTCTATCGACCCCTCAGCAAACTGCCATTCCGGATCTTACCTGGAGATATCGACGTGGTAAAACGGGAATGTACGTGGGAGGCGGGGGGGGGGCGTTATATATATAGCACGGCTCTATCGACCCCTCAGCAAACTGCCATTCTGCATCTTACCTGGAGATATCGACGTGGTAAAACGGGAATGTACGTGGGAGGCGGGGGGGGGGGCGTTATATATATAGCACGGCTCTATCGACCCCTCAGCAAACTGCCATTTTGCATCTTACCTGGAGATATCGACGTGGTAAAACGGGAATGTACGTGGGAGGCGGGGGCGGGGGGGGGCGTTATATATATAGCACGGCTCTATCGACCCCTCAGCAAACTGCCATTCCGGATCTTACCTGGAGATATCGACGTGGTAAAACGGGAATGTACGTGGGAGGCGGGGGGGGGGGGGGGCGTTATATATATAGCACGGCTCTATCGACCCCTCAGCAAACTACCATTCTGGATCTTACCTGGAGATATCGACGTGGTAAAACGGGAATGTACGTGGGAGGCGGGGGGGGGGGGTGGCGTTATATATATAGCACGGCTCTATCGACCCCTCAGCAAACTGCCATTCTGCATCTTACCTGGAGATATCGACGTGGTAAAACGGGAATGTACGTGGGAGGCGGGGGGGGGGCGTTATATATATAGCACGGCTCTATCGACCCCTCAGCAAACTGCCATTCTGCATCTTACCTGGAGATATCGACGTGGTAAAACGGGAATGTACGTGGGAGGCGGGGGCGGGGGGGGGCGTTATATATATAGCACGGCTCTATCGACCCCTCAGCAAACTGCCATTCCGGATCTTACCTGGAGATATCGACGTGGTAAAACGGGAATGTACGTGGGAGGCGGGGGGGGGGGCGTTATATATATAGCACGGCTCTATCGACCCCTCAGCAAACTGCCATTCTGGATCTTACCTGGAGATATCGACGTGGTAAAACGGGAATGTACGTGGGAGGCGGGGGGGGGGGGGGGCGGCGGCGAGGGGGAAGGCAATGTTGCGAAATGTTGGTGTTAAATTTCTTTAGACGAGCCCGCCAACCCGGTGATGGGGCCTTTACTTACACTCCGTTACTCGGGGGGGGGGGGCGTTGTCCGGCGCTGCGCCCTGTATTTAGTCTTCTGTTCCGCCATATTAGTACGAGATGACAAGGGTTTAATACGTGTACCAAAGAAGACATGTCCAGGACTAACCCCCGCCAGTCTGTTCTTTGCTGCGCGGCAATTTCACCCATTTTGGTGCATTTTAAGTACGATAACAATAGAGAGACGGCCACTCTTCTATGATTAGTGATCACCCTACCGTCAAATTTGTCCCATTAAATGGTCCTATTAACTATGCATTCGATACAATCACCAAACCCACCTCGCTTGGACAAGTCGCTGTTGACACTACATTATGGATGAATGACTTCAAATTACTTGGCGAACTTATAATTTCAATCGGTTCGGTCTCGATCGTGCACCGCCATCTTGTCTCCCCAATCATCTCACAGACACAGGGGACCGCATCACTTCTCATATCAATAAGCGTTGCGTATGCCGTGCCACGCCAAGGGTGAATTGTACAGCGACATTGCTCCAGCGGTGGCAGTAATCTATATCATATCACATGCCATGCCATATAGAGAGCCGCTCCGGTATTTGTGTACATCCCTGTCCGAATAGATGATGGAACGGTATCTGGACTCGTATCACGCACTGTGCCCTGAGGGAGACCGCCATTGTGTAACCAGGAGCTGCCCCCCCCCCTCACATCGTGTCCCTGGCCACCTGTCACACCTCCGTAACGGGATCCCTACGTCCATCATGGAGTTCAAGGCCACTATACGTCTATCACGGTTTTATTTCCTGCGCCAGGCCGACAATCAGATTTAAGTTATTTTCGCCACCAATACCGTGCGAGCGCCTTGGGCGAACGTTGAACGGTTGTCTTCACGAGTGTGAATCGAATTAGTAAAATTTTGTTATAACACAACATTATAACCGCGCTTTGAAGAATTTAACGCGTGGAATGAGATGTTGATGCATGCTTTTAGAGTGTTAGGCACATAAACGTAATTTAAGCAGATATATATTTATATATACACATAGGCAGTGTGAGGTACCGATATAAATAGGGAGTGTGAAATATAAATATAAATAGGGAGTGTGAAATATAAATATAAATAGGGAGTGTGAAATAGAGATGTAAATAGGGAGTGTGAAATAGAGATATAAATAGGGAGTGTGAAATAGAGATATAAATAGGGAGTTTGAAATAGAGATATAAATAGAGAGTGTTAAATAGAGATATAAATAGGGAGTGTGAAATACAGATATAAATAGGGAGTGTGAAATAGAAATATACATAGGGAGTGTGAAATAGAGATATAAATAGGGAGTGTGAAATAGAGATATAAATAGGGAGTGTGAAATATAAATATAAATAGGGAGTGTGAAATAGAGATATAAATAGGGAGTGTGAAATAGAGATATAAATAGGCAGTGTGAAATAGAGATATAAATAGGCAGTGTGAAATAGAGATATAAATAGGCGGTGTGAAATAGAGATATAAATAGGCAGTGTGAAATAGAGATATAAATAGGCAGTGTGAAATTGCTATGCATATGCAGAGTGAGGAAACTAAAAAGCAGGGGTTTCCAGGGAGTGGGTGTCCATGTTTCGGTTATAAAGCCACTGCCATGTAAGAGGCTGGATCTGTTCACCCCTAGTGTACTCACCCCATTGTTCTGGCAGAGCCACTAGCAGCGCAGTGTACCACGTGATCAAGGCACCCGCTGTCCGTTTCATCAACCATACCCATGGCCACCACTCTCAACACGTACGCGCTGTCTATCCCATCTGCCTCGGCTCTCGGGTGGATTCTCACAGCCACATGTAGAGAATGGCACGATGGCCATGTTAAGCAGTGGCCTCTGAAGTCCATCAGGACAGGTGTGCATACAGCATATAAATTAATTATCTGGCAAGCTCAACATTATCTGGTAACATAGCACATCTTTATGTATTAACAGTTTTACAAACGGCATCATTATTGCATAGGTTTTGTCATACATTATGAAATTTTGGGATATATGGGATATCGATCGCTTTGCATATTTTATAATCATAGTCATGCTTTATACGTTGTCCATTATTCGGAGAAAATATTGACTGCGTCTCAAACCAAGTTGGTCAAAAACTGAAAATGCAGTAATGTAACTTCTTCACAATAAAAGAACTACGCTTAGTTGGTCATTGCGTTGGTAGTGGTTCTTCATGTAGGGGCGAAAATTGTGTCAGCAAGGTTCACGTATAACTCACGTCTACCATTTACTACAATATTACAATATTGCATTTGCAAATTTAGACTCCCATACATTTGAGTCATGTTTGATGTCATGTATTATACGTTAAGTGTTTTAAGATTTGTTTCATAAATGTCGTTCCACATGAAGAGGTCTCACAAATAATTAATTTCAGGAATTTCAAAATATATATGTAGCGATCTTGGACAGGGGAACTAGCGGAATAGCAAGGAAAAGTAGGACGGTTACTCGGCAGGGGGCGAGCGTGTAGGAGCGAGTTTGGGAGAAAGAAGATTTAGAGGATTCGAGTATTTATCGCCGGTATATTTATCAATGGTTTATGTATCGTTTTATGCAATTTGTTCAGTAAGATTCCCCAGTAGTTTGAAGGATAATGATGAGCATTTTGGCCCTATTTTTAAGTGTATAAATAAAGTATCTTTTATTATCGCTCATTGGTCAGTTTAGGGGGTAGCGTCATTGGAGTTAGCGTCCCTGGGATGGGGGAAGAAAAAGCCCTGCATCACAGCCAGAAAGTCAGTTGGAGTTGGGGAGACAGCGCAGCATCAGCGCACCTCCCTCTCCTCTTAGCGCAGCATTCGTGCACCTCTTTACCCTCTCCCTTAGTGCAGCATACGTGCACCTCTTTACCTTCTCCCTTAGCGCAACATCCGCGCATATCTCTCCCCTCTTAGCGCAGCATCCGCGCACCTCTTTACCCTCTCCCCTTAGCGCAGCATCCGCGCACCTCTTTACTCTTTTCTTTGAGTCCTTCCTATTTCCTGTTATAAGTATTTATGTAGTATCAGGTAGGTAAAATGTGGGAATAAGCTGGTCTTGGAGGTCTAGGTCAGAGAGCTGTATTGTGAAGGTACATCTGAGAGGAATCAGCAATGGTATGTGGAGAATTAGCTTGGAGATAAGAGAAATACTATGATGCGACCAGAAATTAGGCAACGAGAGGATTTATTGAATGTGAAGAGAGAATTTATGCAGCATGTACAGTGATATTTCAGTTTGTGATATTGGTGGTTCTCTGCAATATAGTTATCAGTATATTTACCGAGCGGCTGATGCCATGTAATATTCCAGTGATAATGATACATTGATTAACCATTTGTATGTGGTGACAGCGACTGATTGAGTCGACCCGGAATAAATCATTTTGAATTGTAACTACTTTCTTATTACTTTATTTTTGGACAATTTAAGCTAGGTGTAACTGAGGCCACCGAGAATGCTTTATTAGATCACGGCTTAAAGCGCCCCCTTCCTGACATAACACCATAAACATATACAAGGGGCACGCTACAGCAGCGATGCGATTTTACCTATACAAATATATATAAGTTTGATAAAAGCACTTATTTGTAAGCTTGGCTCTCCAAAGAACATACCAGAGTGGTTATTGAAGTTTCCCACATTCATTTTTCATATCGTTCGTATGTACTGTCATGACTGTGCGTTTGTTCTCTTGTTTGTGTCTTTTTTATGTACCTTGGCTGGAGGCCAGCCTATAGAACGAAATAAACTAAACCAAACTAAACTAAACATAAAAGCACTTGATTCATACGGCATATTTGTTATAATTCCCATGATCATGGCAAACGTTAAACGAGATAAATTAGGACGTCTTTTGGTCGACTTATAGGTCAAGAAAAACAACTTTAATGGGGCTGCCTGGAGCGTCCATTTCCTGGAGTAGCTGGATGTCGTCGAATCCTGCTGGCTACCTCAAAGTGTTGACGTCACATGGCGTCTTTCGTTAAGAGGGATCACCTAGTACAGCGGACAACACGCTGAAGGAAGACATACGAATGTGAGTTGCAATCATCACACACACTCGATGGAACTCTTAGTCCACAGACAAAAATAATTTTTAACGATGGTAAAAAATGAAATGTGCCTTTTTCCTTTAACACGATCTGACGAAGACTTGCATCTACATTAGCGCCTCCCGTCGTGCCACTTGAAGATCTTCACTTCCGGTCCCCCCACTGTGAATCAGAATCAGAATCAGAATCAGAATCAGAATCGTTTTATTTGGTCAAGCATAAATACAACAGAAAAAAAGAAGAAGAAAAACAGACTTACTGTTGTAATGCATAAACACGGTGAAAAAGAAAGGACAAAACAAGAGGCTAGATATACGGCTGTCGAGTGCTTCTTCACACGCTGGAGGCATGGTGCGCCTGGTGTGAATACCTCCTTAGGAAAACCAACAAGGAAACGCCTCCCCCTTCATTCAATAATGCCATTATAAACATCTGCTCCGGGTAACCGGTGAGAGAACGCCGGGAATTAGACATAATTGGCCTCCACGGGGAATACAGACGCATGATTAGGGTGGTGGACTGCCTCTCTCGTCAGGTGAGGAATGTTGTGTTGCCCCGCACCACCACCACCAGGACAAGGTAGGCCTACCGCCTCCTTTATTAACAGCATCACACACCAGCAGAATACCGGTCAGTCACAGCGCCATGTTGGGTAACACCCCCTCCCCCACCACCCACCACCCCCCTTTCCCACCACCACCACCAGGACATGGTAGGCCTACCGCCTCCTGCATTAACAGCATCACACACCAGCAGAATACCGGTCAGTCACAGCGCCATGTTGGGTAACACCCCCTCCCCCACCACCCACCACCCCCCTTTCCCACCACCACCACCAGGACATGGTAGGCCTACCGCCTCCTGCATTAACAGCATCACACACCAGCAGAATACCGGTCAGTCACAGCGCCATGTTGGGTAACACCCCCTCCCCCACCACCCACCACCCCCCTTTCCCACCACCACTACCAGGACATGGTAGGCCTACCGCCTCCTGCATTAACAGCATCACACACCAGCAGAATACCGGTCAGTCACAGCGCCATGTTGGGTAACACCCCCTCCCCCACCACCCACCACCCCCCTTTCCCACCACCACCACCAGGGCAAGGTAGGCCTACCGCCTCCTGCATTAACAGCATCACACACCAGCAGAATACCGGTTAGTCACAGCGCCATGTTGGGTAACACCCCGCCCCCACCACCCACCACCCCCCTTTCCCACCACCACCACCACCATCAGGGCAAGGTAGGCCTACCGCCTCCTGTATTAACAGCATCACACACCAGCAGAATACCGGTCAGTCACAGCGCCATGTTGGGTAACACCCCGCCCCCATAACCCACCACCCCCCCTTTCCCACCACCACCACCACCAGGGCAAGGTAGGCCTACCGCCTCCTGTATTAACAGCATCACACACCAGCAGAATACCGGTCAGTCACAGCGCCATGTTGGGTAACACCCCCTCCCCCACCACCCACCACCCCCCTTTCCGACCACCACCACCAGGGCAAGGTAGGCCTACCGCCTCCTGTATTAACAGCATCACACACCAGCAGAATACCGGTCAGTCACAGCGCCATGTTGGGTAACACCCCGCCCCCACCACCCACCACCCCCCTTTCCCACCACCACTACCAGGGCCAGGTAGGCCTACCGCCTCCTGTATTAACAGCATCACACACCAGCAGAATACCGGTCAGTGACAGCGCCATGTTGGGTAACACCCCCTCCCCCACCACCCACCACCCCCCTTTCCCACCACCACCACCAGGGCAAGGTAGGCCTACCGCCTCCTGCATTAACAGCATCACACACCAGCAAAATACCGGTCAGTCACAGCGCCATGTTGGGTAACACCCCCTCCCCCACCACCCACCACCCCCCTTTCCCACCACCACCACCAGGGCAAGGTAGGCCTACCGCCTCCTGTATTAACAGCATCACACACCAGCAGAATACCGGTCAGTGACAGCGCCATGTTGGGTAACACCCCCTCCCCCACCACCCACCACCCCCCTTTCCCACCACCACCACCAGGGCAAGGTAGGCCTACCGCCTCCTGCATTAACAGCATCACACACCAGCAAAATACCGGTCAGTCACAGCGCCATGTTGGGTAACACCCCCTCCCCCACCACCCACCACCCCCCTTTCCCACCATCACCACCACCACCAGGACAAGGTAGGCCTACCGCCTCCTGTATTAACAGCATCACACACCAGCAGAATACCGGTCAGTCACAGCGCCATGTTGGGTAACACCCCCTCCCCCACCACCCACCACCCCCCTTTCCCACCACCACCACCACCAGGGCAAGGTAGGCCTACCGCCTCCTGCATTAACAGCATCACACACCAGCAGAATACCGGTCAGTGACAGCGCCATGTTGGGTAACACCCCCTCCCCCACCACCCACCACCCCCCTTTCCCACCACCACCACCAGGGCAAGGTAGGCCTACCGCCTCCTGCATTAACAGCATCACACACCAGCAAAATACCGGTCAGTCACAGCGCCATGTTGGGTAACACCCCCTCCCCCACCACCCACCACCCCCCTTTCCCACCACCACCACCAGCACAAGGTAGGCCTACCGCCTCCTGTATTAACAGCATCACACACCAGCAGAATACGGTCAGTCACAGCGCCATGTTGGGTAACACCCCCTCCCCCACCCCCCACCACCCCCCTTTCCCCACCACCACCACCAGGGCAAGGTAGGCCTACCGCCTCCTGCATTAACAGCATCACACACCAGCAAAATACCGGTCAGTCACAGCGCCATGTTGGGTAACACCCCCTCCCCCACCACCCACCACCCTCTTTCCCACCACCACCACCAGCACAAGGTAGGCCTACCGCCTCCTGTATTAACAGCATCACACACCAGCAAAATACCGGTCAGTCACAGCGCCATGTTGGGTAACACCCCCTCCCCCACCCCCCCACCACCCCCCTTTCCCACCACCACCACCAGGGCAAGGTAGGCCTACCGCCTCCTGCATTAACAGCATCACACACCAGCAAAATACCGGTCAGTCACAGCGCCATGTTGGGTAACACCCCCTCCCCCACCACCCACCCACCCCCCTTTCCCACCACCACCACCAGCACAAGGTAGGCCTACCGCCTCCTGTATTAACAGCATCACACACCAGCAGAATACCGGTCAGTCACAGCGCCATGTTGGGTAACACCCTCTCCCCCACCACCCACCACCCCCCTTTCCCACCACCACCACCAGGACAAGGTAGGCCTACCGCCTCCTGTATTAACAGCATCACACACCAGCAGAATACCGGTCAGTCACAGCGCCACGTTGGGTAACACCCTCTCCCCCACCACCCACCACCCCCCTTTCCCACCACCACTACCAGGACAAGGTAGGCCTACCGCCTCCTGCATTAACAGCATCACACACCAGCAGAATACCGGTCAGTCACAGCGCCATGTTGGGTAACACCCCCTCCCCCACCACCCACCACCCCCCTTTCCCACCACCACCACCACCATCAGGGCAAGGTAGGCCTACCGCCTCCTGTATTAACAGCATCACACACCAGCAGAATACCGGTCAGTCACAGCGCCATGTTGGGTAACACCCCCTCCCCACCACCCACCACCCCCCTTTCCCACCACCACCACCAGGACATGGTAGGCCTACCGCCTCCTGCATTAACAGCATCACACACCAGCAGAATACCGGTCAGTCACAGCGCCATGTTGGGTAACACCCCCGCCCCCACCACCCACCACCCCCCTTTCCCACCACCACCACCAGGACAAGGTAGGCCTACCGCCTCCTGTATTAACAGCATCACACACCAGCAGAATACCGGTCAGTCACAGCGCCATGTTGGGTAACACCCCCTCCCCCACCACCCACCACTCCCCTTTCCCACCACCACCACCACCAGGGCAAGGTAGGCCTACCGCCTCCTGTATTAACAGCATCACACACCAGCAGAATACCGGTCAGTCACAGCGCCATGTTGGGTAACACCCCGCCCCCACCACCCACCACCCCCCTTTCCCACCACCACTACCAGGGCAAGGTAGGCCTACCGCCTCCTGCATTAACAGCATCACACACCAGCAGAATACCGGTCAGTCACAGCGCCATGTTGGGTAACACCCCGCCCCCACCACCCACCACCCCCCTTTCCCACCACCACCACCAGGACAAGGTAGGCCTACCGCCTCCTGCATTAACAGCATCACACACCAGCAGAATACCGGTCAGTCACAGCGCCATGTTGGGTAACACCCTCTCCCCCACCACCCACCACCCCCCTTTCCCACCACCACTACCAGGGCAAGGTAGGCCTACCGCCTCCTGCATTAACAGCATCACACACCAGCAGAATACCGGTCAGTCACAGCGCCATGTTGGGTAACACCCCCTCCCCCACCACCCACCACCCCCCTTTCCCACCACCACCACCAGGGCAAGGTAGGCCTACCGCCTCCTGCATTAACAGCATCACACACCAGCAGAATACCGGTCAGTCACAGCGCCATGTTGGGTAACACCCCCTCCCCCACCACCCACCACCCCCCTTTCCCACCACCACCACCAGGGCAAGGTAGGCCTACCGCCTCCTGCATTAACAGCATCACACACCAGCAGAATACCGGTCAGTCACAGCGCCATGTTGGGTAACACCCCCTCCCCCACCACCCACCACCCCCCTTTCCCACCACCACCACCACCATCAGGCAAGGTAGGCCTACCGCCTCCTGCATTAACAGCATCACACACCAGCAGAATACCGGTCAGTCACAGCGCCATGTTGGGTAACACCCCCTCCCCCACCACCCACCACCCCCCTTTCCCACCACCACTACCAGGACATGGTAGGCCTACCGCCTCCTGCATTAACAGCATCACACACCAGCAGAATACCGGTCAGTCACAGCGCCATGTTGGGCAACACCCCCTTCCCCACCGCCCACCACCCCCCTTTCCCATCACCACCACCACCAGGACAAGGTAGGCCTACCGCCTCCTGTATTAACAGCATCACACACCAGCAGAATACCGGTCAGTCACAGCGCCATGTTGGGTAACACCCCCTCCCCCACCACCCACCACTCCCCTTTCCCACCACCACCACCAGGGCAAGGTAGGCTCATAGCCTCCTGCATTAACAGCATCACACACCAGCAAAATACCGGTCAGTCACAGCGCCATGTTGGGTAACACCCCCTCCCCCACCACCCACCACTCCCCTTTCCCACCACCACCACCAGGGCAAGGTAGGCTCATAGCCTCCTGCATTAACAGCATCACACACCAGCAAAATACCGGTCAGTCACAGCGCCATGTTGGGTAACACCCCCTCCCCCACCACCCACCACCCCCCCTTTCCCACCACCACCACCATGGCAAGGTAGGCCTACCGCCTCCTGCATTAACAGCATCACACACCAGCAGAATACCGGTCAGTCACAGCGCCATGTTGGGTAACACCCCCTCCCCCACCACCCACCACCCCCCTTTCCCACCACCACCACCAGGGCAAGGTAGGCCTACCGCCTCCTGCATTAACAGCATCACACACCAGCAGAATACCGGTCAGTGACAGCACCATGTTGGGTAACACCCCCTCCCCCACCACCCACCACCCCCCTTTCCCACCACCACCACCACCAGGGCAAGGTAGGCCTACCGCCTCCTGTATTAACAGCATCACACACCAGCAGAATACCGGTCAGTCACAGCGCCATGTTGGGTAACACCCTCTCCCCCACCACCCACCACCCCCCTTTCCCACCACCACCACCACCAGGGCAAGGTAGGCCTACCGCCTCCTGTATTAACAGCATCACACACCAGCAGAATACCGGTCAGTCACAGCGCCATGTTGGGTAACACCCTCTCCCCCACCACCCACCACCCCCCTTTCCCACCACCACCACCACCAGGGCTAGGCCTACCGCCTCCTGCATTAACAGCATCACACACCAGCAGAATACCGGTCAGTGACAGCGCCATGTTGGGTAACACCCCCTCCCCCACCACCCACCACCCCCCTTTCCCACCACCACCACCACCAGGGCAAGGTAGGCCTACCGCCTCCTGTATTAACAGCATCACACACCAGCAGAATACCGGTCAGTCACAGCGCCATGTTGGGTAACACCCCCTCCCCCACCACCCACCACCCCCCTTTCCCATCACCACCACCAGGGCAAGGTAGGCCTACCGCCTCCTGTATTAACAGCATCACACACCAGCAGAATACCGGTCAGTCACAGCGCCATGTTGGGTAACACCCCCTCCCCCACCACCCACCACCCCCCTTTCCCACCACCACCACCACCAGGGCAAGGTAGGCCTACCGCCTCCTGTATTAACAGCATCACACACCAGCAGAATACCGGTCAGTCACAGCGCCATGTTGGGTAACACCCCCTCCCCCACCACCCACCACCCCCCTTTCCCACCACCACCACCACCAGGGCAAGGTAGGCCTACCGCCTCCTGTATTAACAGCATCACACACCAGCAGAATACCGGTCAGTCACAGCGCCATGTTGGGTAACACCCCCTCCCCCACCACCCACCACCCCCCTTTCCCACCACCACCACCACCAGGGCAAGGTAGGCCTACCGCCTCCTGCATTAACAGCATCACACACCAGCAGAATACCGGTCAGTCACAGCGCCATGTTGGGTAACACCCCCTCCCCCACCACCCACCACCCCCCTTTCCCACCACCACCACCAGGACAAGGTAGGCCTACCGCCTCCTGCATTAACAGCATCACACACCAGCAGAATACCGGTCAGTCACAGCGCCATGTTGGGTAACACCCCCTCCCCCACCACCCACCACCCCCCTTTCCCACCACCACCACCAGGACAAGGTAGGCCTACCGCCTCCTGTATTAACAGCATCACACACCAGCAGAATACCGGTCAGTCACAGCGCCATGTTGCGTAACACGCCGCCAAGTGGAGAATGAAAAAACAACAAAAACAAGTGAAGTCACGTGATGGATCGTTCTTTCTGTCTGGGTCACGGCAAACTGAGGCCGCGGAACCAGCCTTCTTGTGGCTGGACAAGATAATCATTTTAGCCGCAAACTGCTCGGCGGTGAAGTGGTGCAAGAACTCAGGAACTGTTTTATTCCTTTCACTCGGCGGGCTATGTCAGTGCTTAAGATCAGATGCGTGTTCCACTCCTCGGGTTTGAATTAGCACGGTTTTATTGCTTCGGCTGCATCTCGAGCACTCTGTGTGGTTCTCTCCCCCTCTTGGAGTTGCTGACTCAGCAGGAAGTCTTGGTCCATAGGAGGCGAAGGAGAACGCATCGCTGACTGAGATGCTTCATTTACCGGTTTTTGGGGTGTCATTTTGGTTTAGGCTCCTCGGAGGAGACGTATTGTTTGTTGTTATGGCCAATGGGCGTGCGGAACTGGGGCTTAATCCTGGAGAGACATGCTCAGTGGGTTAGAGCGCTCTGGCCACCTGATAGACTAACGGCACGAGGATCGATGGTTTGAGCCCCGCTGTGGCCATGATGTCTGTGTGGTCGCAGGATAAAAATCCCATGTTCTTCTTCGCAAAGAGAAGGGGGTTACCCTCGGAGACATGGCTCTACTCTCCCTTCCTTCTCCCATTGACGCGATATGTGGTTCAAGCGCCCTGAATATACAACCAACGAACGTTCCTGGTTGCCGTCATCGAAGGCCTTCAGTGGTAATCAGCGCGGAGCCGATACCTTTGGGGAGGTAGCACGGCGATATTACTACGCTATCGCCGTATGTCTGGTAAAACTATGACCACCGGTCGGTTCATCGTGATATGCCTGCTTCACTGATACGGTGGCTCTGAGAGGGAACCCGAGCAGCTCCCACACATCCTCCGTACTTCAATCGTGCTGCGGTGCAACGCCGCCTGGATTCCTACCCGGTGTAGCATGATAACCGGTCCACCGTCTGTGGTTACCCGATCAAATTGTTATTTGGGCGGTGGCGGTGGCGGTGGCGGTGGTGAAAGTGGCGGTGGCGGTGGCGGTGGCGGTTGAGGGGGAACTGTTTCGTGGAACAGGTTCTTCTAAAGAAACAGCTTCCTCGTCTTCGGGCGGCGGTGGGGTGGGGGGTGCATTGGGAGGGGGAAGTTGGAGGGGGGTGGGGCGGGGGCGGGGGGGGGGGGGGGGGGGGGTGAGGACCAGGGGAAGTGACAACTCGATTGGCGCCTGTGTTGTTTGTGATTGATAGTTCTTTTAATGCAATTATGAAAACCTAGTTCCAAGAGCGAGACGAACAGTTGAACGCTTGTATAAATGGATTATCACTCCGCCTCAACATCTACTTGACTTTCATTTTTTTTTAAATAACACGTGCTGCTCTTTTTAGCTTTTGGTCTACAATTCGACCCTAATTAAAAGTGGCTCATGAGCGGGATTATGTCGACCAGGAGTCATTAAGAGGAATCTGGGGCCCTTTTAGTTGCGAATGCGAAGATGTTTCTTCTTTCGAAAAGAGCGACCCCATAACACAGCAATATTAACGCTGTTTAAACAGTTCCACGCCAGAATAATGGAGCCTGCACAACATCCGTAAATCGTTCAATTTAATAGTGGACTGCACACAAATATGTGACGTAGTACACACAAATATGTGACGTAGTACACGCAGTTTCCACGAACGGAACGCAATGACAACATGTTTACGCCAGAAGTAACCAATGTCACGCCATCGCTTTATATTGCACTGCATGTCAAGTACGTACTAGAATAAGCTATACCCATTTCTTCTGTAACGCCTTTTCTACTGTTTCTACTATAGTTAGCGACACATAGAAGAAAGGGTTGGCGGGGTGCCTGGACGTGCATCTTGTCAACCATTTCCTTACCTTTGTACGGCAGCGCAGTTCGATGAAAGGCCAAAACAAAACAAAACGGTTTATGAGCCGCGTTACTACCCGAAGAAATGTTGAATGTTCCGACAAAAGCTCTTCATATATTTATTTAAAGGCGTCACTATGTGTCGCCCGGTGCAACATTGTTTTGACACCCAATGTTTACGATGAAACTAAAGAAAGCCTGTCCATAAACCACGTGCGCTGAATCAATGTACCCTTCGCGGCGTGACGCAGATGGTTGTGTGCTAAGCCCGTCCTCTTCACTGTCAGTGGCCTCGGCCCACCGCTGGGACTGCGGATTGCCAGTGACAGTGGTCTGCTCAACACCTCGGGTCCCCATGCAAACCACCGTCTACAGTCTGTTGTGTGAAGCTTTTAGTCGGGTCCGAGTCGGGTCTGGGGCGGGAACGTCGAGGGGCGTTTTTGGGCAGTGGATCTTGTGGCGTTTTGCTGCGCGCTGGGGTGTTGATAACCCCAGAGGGTTGGGCCAGGTGTGTGAAATGGTGGCCTCTGGGGGTTGGGCCAGGTGAGTGGGAGGGTGGCCCCAGGGGGTTGGGCCAGGTTTGTGGGAGGGTGGCCCCAGGGGGTTGGGCCAGGTTTGTGGGAGGGTGGCCCCAGGGGGTTGGGCCAGGTGTGTGAGAGGGTGGCCCCAGGGGGTTGGGCCAGGTTTGTGAGAGGGTGGCCCCAGGGGGTTGGGTCAGGTTTATGGGAGGATGGCCCCAGGGGGTTGGGCCAGGTTTATGGGAGGGTGGCCCCAGGGGGTTGGGCTTGGTTTGTGGGAGGGTGGCCCCAAGGGGTTGGGCCAGGTTTGTGGGAGGGTGGCCCCAGGGGGTTGGGCTTGGTTTGTGGGAGGGTGGCCCCAAGGGGTTGGGCCAGGTTTGTGGGATGGTGGCCCCAGGGGGTTGGGCCAGGTTTGTGGGAGGGTGGCCCCAGGGGGTTGGGCCAGGTTTGTGGGAGGGTGGCCCCATAGAGTTGGGCCAGGTTTGTGGGAGGGTTGCCCCAGGGGGTTGGGCCAGGTTTGTGGGAGGGTGGCCCCAGGGGGTTGGGCCAGGTTTGTGGGAGGGTGGCCCCAGGGGGTTGGGCCAGGTTTGTGGGAGGGTCGCCCCAGGGGGTTGGGCTTAGGTGTTAGATGTCATCCATCTTGTCGAACTTCCATTAAGTATCAATCCTGCGTCGAGCTGGTGGTGACCTAGAGCGGTTTTTCTGACCTCAGAGGCCCGCTGGGACTGGCCATGGACGCGCCATGGCCTTGTTTTCATCACTGTGTGATGCTCGCCGTCCACAGGAAGTCAACCCACGACCATCGTCTAGGGATTGCGCCATCGCCACGCACGTGGCCGTCAAGGTCATACCATACCCCCCCCCCCTCCCCCCTCCTCGCGCCCTACCTCCACTCACACACCCCGAGACACTGGCTTCGACGGAGAATCTATTTAATTGTGCAAATATACGACGGCGTCGGAGGCGATCGGTTTACCCGACAATGTGGACTACCCCCCCCCCCCCCCCACGCACACACTCCCCAACCCCCACCATTCCCTCCGTCCGATGGCCGCAGATCGCAAGGAGAGGGTGAGGGTGGTAGGGGTGGTGATGGCCGTGACGGTGGTGGGTGGTGGAGGTGGTTAGAGGTAGGAGGAGGGGGAGGGGGAGGAGGAGGGGGAGGGGAATGGGGGAGGGAGTGGAGATTCCCCAGACGTCCTTCGGTTACCGATACAAGGCGCATAATTGTGTGTATCGGGCGGCGATATCGAGTCGCCATATTGAATGTACCGCGCGCGGAGGGACTTTGAGAACAGCCAACCGGGCTTCTGTCTATTTGTTCCGACTTGATTAAAAATGGAATTTTTTTACGTTTTTGCGACGAAGCGACCTTGGCCTGAAGGCCAAATCGACATGGCCAATTTAGTGCCGATGTTTGTTCGGGACCGGATCTCACGCGATCTCGCCCGTGGTCACGTGGCCTATGCTGTACAGCATGGCTTGTTGCTACACCGCCGACAGCGTCAGTACGGTCGCCATATTAATGCCACCATAGCGGTGTGACATTGAGCAGAGGTCAACGTACGAAGGGATCATTCCCGTGCTATCTATCCACACATGCACACACACGTTCCCTCGGCAGTTCGCTGGTTCTCATTGCCACGCGGAGATTGTAATAAATACGATTCAATGTGGGACACGTTTTATTTGTTTTATTAATTATTTTCTTTTTGCATTATGATTTGCTTAGGTTTCTATTTCACCGTGTCCTTTCATTTAATTCGTTATTGAATGTCATTTAGAACTTCAGGCCGTATTAATGATAGCGGATAGGATGGTTAGTGGGTAAAAACCAAACGAGACTTGGGGGGGGGGGGAGGAGAATTGCCGGCGGCAGTTGGCCATGCGATGACCGTCATCTGACCTTGAAAGAAGAAATACTGAATGTCATCGAATGTCATTTAGAACTTCAGGCCGTATTAATGACAGCGGATAGGATGGTGAGTGGGTAAATACCAAACGAGACTTGGGAGGGGGGGGAATTGCCGGCGGCAGTTGGCCACGTGATGACCGTCATCTGACCTTGAAAGAAGAAATACAGATAACAGATGTATATGTATTTGTATATATGTGTGTGTGCGTTATATACAATGTGTTATTTATAATGTACGTCCTTTGCCATGACGGGGTGTGACGCAATACGACGTCAAACCCCGTGACGTGAAGTGACGTGAAGTGCAGTGGCATATGATGCTTTGTGACGTAATATGGCTTGTTTGTTGCAAAACAAATTGTGACGTCACCTGACGTGATACGATCTGTCATCATTAAGTGTAGTGACGTCATGACGTTGCGGGGAATACAGAAGCATAGTGAGAGGCCCATGTATCACTCGGAAACTTTAGGGAATAAGCATAGTGGCTTTTTTCGTGTTTTCCCTGTGAAGAGTTTTTGCTGGTCCACACAACACACAATGACTCCTTAGTCCGGGTCACGTGGCCAATGGCCGCCACTTGGTTTACACAGAGCATTCTCGACTAGGTGGCGCTGTACTGGCGGGAGAGACGCGGGCCCTCAAGCGTGCCATACTTCCGATACAAAAACCGGACGACCCCTTGCGACCCCTAGCGGCGACCTTGATAGGAGGAGCGCACGTAGCATCAAACCCGATGGCCAAGTTTCATCTTACCCACCCCACCCTGGCACCCCCATCCTCCCTCCCCCCCACCTCTACACGCTTCAATACTCGGCCGTGCCCTCAACCTTCTACCTGCCCTCGCCCCCGCCCCCCCCCCCCCCCCACCGGCTTCAGCCTTCGAGTCGGATCGGGGCATCCCATATCCATACTTCGATAATCCCATGGAAGAAAAAAGAGTGCCCCCCACCCCCGCCCCCCTCCTCATCGCCCTATTCGCATTCTCTGCCTCGTCTGGATTTTTTCTCTCTCCATTGACATGTTGCACTGATGGGTGGGAGGGTGACGGGGAACCCCCACCCCTCCCCCTTCCTGCCCTCCCTCCTCACCACGTCGTCCCTGTATTATGGATTGCCTCGAAGCTGACATGGCAACTTATAGGACGAGGGGGTAGTAACCTACAGCTACACCCGACTGCCACCCAACTGCCACCCCAATCCCCACAGTCCTTCTACCCCACTGCCACCCCACTGCCACCCCACTGCCACCCCACTGCCACCCAACTGCCACCCCAATCCCCACAGTCCTTCTACCCCACTGCCGCCCCACTGCCACCCCACTGCCACCCCACTGCCACCCAACTGCCACCCCAATCCCCACAGTCCTTCTACCCCACTGCCACCCCACTGCCACCGCACTGCCATCCCACTGACACCCCACTGCCACCCCACTGCCACCCCACTGCCACCCCACTGACACCCCACTGCCACCCCACTGCCACCCCACTGCCACCCCACTGCCACCTCACTGCCACCACCCTGTCACCCCACTGCCACCCCACTGCCACCCCACCGCTGCCACCCCACTGCCACCCCACTGCCACCCCACTGACACCCCACTGACACTCCACTGCCACCCCACTGCCACTCCACTGCTGCCACCCCACTGCCACCTCACTGCCACCACCCTGTCACCCCACTGCCACCCCACTGCCACCCCACCGCTGCCACCCCACTGCCACCCCACTGCCACCCCACTGCCACCCCACTGCCACCCCACTGACACCCCACTGCCACCCCACTGACACCCCACCGCTGCCACCCCACTGCCACCACCCTGTCACCCCACTGACACCCCACTGCCACCCCACTGCCACCCCACCGCTGCCACCCCACTGCCACCCCACTGCCACCCCACTGACACCCCACTGCCACCCCACTGCCACCCCACTGCCACCCCACTGCCACCCCACTGCCACCCCACTGCCACCCCACTGCCACCCCACCGCTGCCACCCCACTGCCACCCCACTGCCACCCCACTGACACCCCACTGCCACCCCACTGCCACCCCACTGACACCCCACTGCCACCCCACTGCCACCCCACTGCCACCCCACTGCCACCCCACTGCCACCCCACTGACACCCCACTGACACCCCACTGCCACCCCACTGACACCCCAATCCCCACAGTCCTTCTACCCCACTGCCACCCCACTGCCACCCCACTGACACCCCACTGCCACCCCACTGCCACCCCACTGCCACCCACTGACACCTCAATCCCCACAGTCCTTCTACCCCACAGTCCTTCTACCCCACTGCCACCCCACTGACACACCACTGCCATCCCACTGCCACCCCACTGCCACCCCACTGCCACCCACTGACACCTCAATCCCCACAGTCCTTCTACCCCACAGTCCTTCTACCCCACTGCCACCCCACTGCCACCCCACTGACACCCCACTGCTGCCACCCCACTGCCACCCCACTGCCACCCCACTGACACTCCACTGCTGCCACCCCACTGCCACCCCACTGACACCCCACTGACACCCCACTGACACCCCACTGCCACTCCACTGCCACCCCAATCCCTACAGTCCTTCTACCCCACTGCCACCCCACTGCCACCCCACTGACACCCCACTGCCACCCCACTGACACCCCACTGCCACCCCACTGCCACCCACTGACACCTCAATCCCCACAGTCCTTCTACCCCACAGTCCTTCTACCCCACTGCCACCCCACTGCCCCCCCACTGCCACCCCACTGCCACCCCACTGCCACCCCACTGCCACCCCACTGCCACCCCACTGCCACCCCACTGCCCCCCCACTGCCACCCCACTGCCACCCCACTGCCCCCCCACTGCCACCCCACTGCCACCCCACTGCCACCCCACTGCCACCCCACTGACACCCCACTGCCACCCCACTGCCACCCCACTGCTGCCACCCCACTGCCACCCCACTGCCACCCCACTGACACCCCACTGACACCCCACTGCCACCCCACTGCCACCCCACTGACACCCCAATCCCCACAGTCCTTCTACCCCACTGACACCCCACTGCCACCCCACTGCCACCCCACTGACACCCCACTGCCACCCCACTGACACCCCACTGCCACCCCACTGCCACCCCACTGACACCCCACTGCCACCCCACTGCCACCCCACTGACACCCCACTGCCACCCCACTGCCACCCCACTGACACCCCACTGCCACCCCACTGACACCCCACTGCCACCCCACTGCCACCCCACTGACACCCCACTGACACCCCACTGCCACCCCACTGACACCCCACTGCCACCCCACTGCCACCCCACTGACACCCCACTGCCACCCCACTGCCACCCCACTGACACCCCACTGCCATCCCACTGACACCCCACTGCCACCCCACTGCCACCCCACTGCCACCACACTGACACCCCACTGACACCCCACTGCCACCACACTGACACCCCACTGACACCCCACTGACACCCCACTGACACCCCACAGCCACCCCACAGCCACCCCACTGACACCCCACTGACACCCCAATCCCCACAGTCCTTCTACCCCACTGCCACCCCACTGACACCCCACTGCCACCCCACTGCCACCACACTGACACCCCACTGACACCCTACTGACACCCCACTGCCACCCCACTGACACCCCACTGCCACCCCACTGACACCCCACTGCCACTCCACTGCTGCCACCCCACTGCCACCCCACTGACACCCCACTGACACCCCACTGCCACCCCACTGCCACCCCACTGCCACCCCACTGACACCCCACTGACACCCCACTGACACCCCACAGCCACCCCACAGCCACCCCACTGACACCCCACTGACACCTCAATCCCCACAGTCCTTCTACCCCACTGCCACCCCACTGCCACCCCACTGACACCCCACTGCCACCCCACTGCCACCCACTGACACCTCAATCCCCACAGTCCTTCTACCCCACAGTCCTTCTACCCCACTGCCACCCCACTGACACCCCACTGCTGCCACCCCACTGCCACCCCACTGACACCCCACTGCCACTCCACTGCTGCCACCCCACTGCCACCCCACTGACACCCCACTGCCACCCCACTGCCACCCCACTGCCACCCCACTGCCACCCCACTGCCACCCCACTGCCACCTCACTGCCACCCCACTGACACCCCACTGCCACCCCACTGCCACCCCACTGCCACCCCACTGCCACCTCACTGCCACCCCACTGCCACCCCACTGACACCCCACTGACACCCCACTGACACCCCACTGCCACCCCACTGCCACCCCACTGACACCCCACTGACACCCCACTGACACCCCACTGCCACCCCACTGCCACCCCACTGACACCCCACTGACACCCCACTGACACCCCACTGCCACCCCACTGACACCCCACTGCCACCCCACTGACACCCCACTGCCACCCCACTGACACCCTACTGCCACCCCACTGCCACCCCACTGCCACCCTACTGCCACCCCACTGCCACCCCCACTGACACCTCAATCCCCACAGTCCTTCTACCCCACAGTCCTTCTACCCCACTGCCACCCCACTGCCACCCCACTGACACCCCACTGACACCCCACTGCTGCCACCCCACTGCCACCCCACTGCCACCCCACTGCCACCCCACTGACACCCCACTGCCACCACACTGACACCCCAATCCCCACAGTCCTTCTACCCCACAGTCCTTCTACCCCACTGACACCCCACTGCCACCCCACTGACACCCCACTGACACCCCACTGCTGCCACCCCACTGCCACCCCACTGCCACCCCACTGCCACCCCACTGACACCCCACTGACACCCCACTGCCACCCCACTGCCACCCCACTGCTGCCACCCCACTGCCACCCCACTGCCACCCCACAGCCACCCCACTGACACCCCACTGCCACCCCACTGCCACCCCACTGCTGCCACCCCACTGCCACCCCACTGCCACCCCACAGCCACCCCACTGACACCCCACTGCCACCCCAATCCCCACAGTCCTTCTACCCCACTGCCACCCCACTGCCACCCCACTGCCACCCCACTGCCACCCCACTGCCACCCCACTGCCACCCCACTGACACCCCACTGCTGCCACCCCACTGCCACCCCACTGCCACCCCACAGCCACCCCACTGCCACCCCACTGACACCCCAATCCCCACAGTCCTTCTACCCCACTGCCACCCCACTGCCACCCCACTGCCACCCCACTGCCACCCCACTGCCACCCCACTGACACCCCACTGACACCCCACTGCCACCCCACTGCCACCCCACTGACACCCCACTGACACCCCACTGCCACCCCAATCCCCACAGTCCTTCTACCCCACTGACACCCCACTGCCACCCCACTGACACCCCACTGCCACCCCACTGCCACCCCACTGCCACCCCACTGACACCCCACTGACACCCCACTGCCACCCCACTGCCACCCCACTGACACCCCACTGCCACCCCACAGCCACCCCACTGCCACCCCACTGCCACCCCAATCCCCACAGTCCTTCTACCCCACTGACACCCCACTGCCACCCCACTGACACCCCACTGCCACCCCACTGCCACCCCACTGCCACCCCACTGACACCCCACTGACACCCCACTGCCACCCCACTGCCACCCCACTGACACCCCACTGCCACCCCACTGCCACCCCACTGACACCCCAATCCCCACAGTCCTTCTACCCCACTGACACCCCACTGCCACCCCACTGACACCCCACTGCCACCCCACTGCCACCCCACTGCCACCCCACTGACACCCCACTGACACCCCACTGCCACCCCACTGCCACCCCACTGACACCCCACTGACACCCCACTGCCACCCCACTGCCACCCCACTGCCACCCCAATCCCCACAGTCCTTCTACCCCACTGCCACCCCACTGCCACCTCACTGCCACCCCACTGACACCCCACTGCCACCCCACTGACACCCCACTGCCACCCCACTGACACCCCACTGCCACCCCACTGACACCCCACTGCCACCCCACTGCCACCCCACTGCCACCGCACTGCCACCCCACTGACACCCCACTGCCACTCCACTGCTGCCACCCCACTGCCACCCCACTGACACCCCACTGCCACTCCACTGCTGCCACCCCACTGCCACCCCACTGCCACCTCACTGCCACCCCACTGACACCCCACTGCCACCCCACTGCCACCCACTGACACCTCAATCCCCACAGTCCTTCTACCCCACAGTCCTTCTACCCCACTGCCACCCCACTGACACCCCACTGCTGCCACCCCACTGCCACCCCACTGACACCCCACTGCCACTCCACTGCTGCCACCCCACTGCCACCCCACTGCCACCCCACAGACACCCCAATCCTCACAGTCCTTTTACCCCACTGCCACCCCACTGCCACCTCACTGCCACCCCACTGACACCCCACTGCCACCCCACTGCCACCCCACTGCCACCGCACTGCCACCGCACTGACACCCACCCCACTGCCACCCCACTGCCACCCCACTGACACCCCACTGCCACCCCACTGCCACCCCACTGCCACCCCACTGCCACCGCACTGACACCCACCCCACTGCCACCCCACTGCCACCCCACTGCCACCCCACTGCCACCGCACTGCCACCGCACTGACACCCACCCCACTGTCCCCCCACTGCCACCCCACTGTCCCCCCACTGCCACCCCTCTGTCCCCCCACTGCCACGCCACACCCTGTCTCCCCCGGGCTCCCTTCCTTCTTTCTTGCCCCTCCCTCTATCGCCTACCTCTACCCCCACCCTGCTTTTCCACTCTCTTCCCCCATCTCCTCTCCCCCATCACCCTCTCCCTCCCCCATCCCTCTCTACCACTCCCTTTCCCCTCTCCCTCTCCTTTCCCTCCTTCCCTCTCCATCACTCCCTCCCCTCCTCTCCCTCTCCCCCACCACCCTCTCCCTCCTGTCCTACAGGATTGCTGCACTTTATTTTCTCCGCCATTACCCGGGCGCGTGCGCCTCGGTCTCCGCGCTACCATACTGCCTGAAAAACAAGAAATTGCGTTGTCGGTTTTTGGCTCTCAATCATCGGCATTAATTGGTTGAAAAGAGACACCAATGTTTTCACAATGCCTGGTTTATTAGCACGGTCTTCCGCTACGACGGTTGCCGTTATTGTCAGGGAAGGCCCGGCCCAACGGTGCCCTTTTGGCGGGATAAACGGGCCCGTTTAAGGGCAGATCCGGCCGGCCCCAGGGCCCGGATGTACTGCACTGTGGCGTCACTGTCTCCATTGCGGTAACCTCCCCTCAGTCAAACCACACCGTCGTATCCATCATCTGTGGTCTCATTCACAAATGCTGCCTCCAGTTTTTTTTTACAAATGATACTGTTGCAGTTTTAAATGTCACATTTGTGATGGAATTGATGAGCCTTGCCACAACATGCGAATACATACTTGAATCACTGTTTTTACACACACACACACACGTCAGCCATATGTTATTTCATGTCGCGGAAAAGGCCGAGTGTTGATCTGTTTAGTTACAGGACGTAAGACACGGCTCAGTTCTTGCTGGTGTCCCCGGGCTTCACGCTGGGTCAGTCCACGCCCAGCCACCCAGCCACAGCCACACAGCCACACAGCCACACAGCCACACAGCCTAGCCACAACCAGCCACCCAGTCACCCTGCCACAGCCACCCAGCCACAGTCACAGCCACACAGCCTAGCCACAACCAGCCACCCAGTCACCCTGCCACAGCCACCCAGCCACAGCCACAGCCACAAAGCCACACAGCCACACAGCCTAGCCACAACCAGCCACCCAGTCACCCTGCCACAGCCACCCAGCCACAGTCACAGCCACACAGCCTAGCCACAACCAGCGACCCAGTTACCCTGCCACATCCACCCAGCAACAGTCACACCCACACAGCCACACAGACTAGCCACAACCAGCGACCCAGTTACCCTGCCACAGCCACCCAGCAACAGTCACACCCACACAGCCACACAGACTAGCCACAACCAGCGACCTAGTTACCCTGCCACATCCACCCAGCCACAGCCACAGCCACAGCCACACAGCCACACAGCCACACAGCCTAGCCACAACCAGCCACCCAGTCACCCTGCCACAGCCACCCAGCCACAGTCACAGCCACACAGCCTAGCCACAACCAGCGACCCAGTGACCCTGCCACATCCACCCAGCAACAGTCACAGCCACACAGACTAGCCACAACCAGCGACCCAGTTACCCTGCCACATCCACCCAGCCACAGTCACAGCCACACAGCCACACAGCCAAACCACAACCAGCGACCTAGTTACCTGCCACAGCCACCCAGCAACAGTCACAGCCACACAGCCACACAGACTAGCCACAACCAGCGACCTAGTTACCCTGCCACATCCACCCAGCCACAGTCACAGCCACACAGCCACACAGCCAAACCACAACCAGCGACCTAGTTACCTGCCACAGCCACCCAGCCACAGTCACAGCAACACAGCCACACAGACTAGCCACAACCAGCGACCCAGTTACCTTGCCACAGCCACCCAGCCACAGTCACAGCCACACAGCCAAGCCACAACCAGCCACCCAGTCACCCTGCCACAGCCACCCAGCCACAGCCACAGCCACACAGCCACACAGCCACACAGCCTAGCCACAACCAGCCACCCAGTCACATCCACCCAGCAACAGTCACAGCCACACAGCCAAGCCACAGCCAGCGACCTAGTTACCCTGCTACATCCACCCAGCCACAGTCACAGCCACACAGCCACACAGACTAGCCACAACCAGCGACCTAGTTACCCTGCCACAGCCACCCAGCCACAGTCACAGCCACACAGCCACACAGACTAGCCACAACCAGCGACCAAGTTACCCTGCCACATCCACCCAGCCACAGTCACAGCCACACAGCCACACAGCCTAGCCACAACCAGCCACCCAGTCACCCTGCCACAGCCACCCAGCCACAGCCACAGCCACAGCCACACAGCCACACAGCCACACAGCCTAGCCACAACCAGCCACCCAGTCACCCTGCCACAGCCACCCAGCCACAGTCACAGCCACACAGCCTAGCCACAACCAGCGACCCAGTGACCCTGCCACATCCACCCAGCAACAGTCACACCCACACAGCCACACAGACTAGCCACAACCAGCGACCCAGTTACCCTGCCACAGCCACCCAGCAACAGTCACACCCACACAGCCACACAGACTAGCCACAACCAGCAACCTAGTTACCCTGCCACATCCACCCAGCCACAGTCACAGCCACACAGCCACACAGCCAAACCACAACCAGCAACCTAGTTACCCTGCCACAGCCACCCAGCCACAGTCACAGCCACACAGCCACACAGACTAGCCACAACCAGCGACCCAGTTACCCTGCCACAGCCACACAGCCACAGTCACAGCCACACAGCCAAGCCACAACCAGCCACCCAGTCACCCTGCCACAGCCACCCAGCCACAGCCACAGCTACAGCCACACAGCCACACAGCCACACAGCCACACAGCCTAGCCACAACCAGCCACCCAGTCACCCTGCCACATCCACCCAGCAACAGTCACAGCCACACAGCCAAGCCACAACCAGCGACCTAGTTACCCTGCCACATCCACCCAGCCACAGTCACAGCCACACAGCCACACAGCCTAGCCACAACCAGCCACCCAGTTACCCTGCCACAGCCACCAAGCCACAGTCACAGCCACACAGCCACACAGCCAAACCACAACCAGCGACCTAGTTACCCTGCCACATCCACCCAGCCACAGTCACAGCCACACAACCACACAGACTAGCCACAACCAGCCACCCAGTTACCCTGCCACAGCCACCAAGCCACAGTCACAGCCACACAGCCACACAGACTAGACACAACCAGCCACCCAGTTACCCTGCCACAGCCACCAAGCCACAGTCACAGCCACACAGCCACACAGCCAAACCACAACCAGCGACCTAGTTACCCTGCCACAGCCACCCAGCCACAGTCACAGCCACACAGCCACACAGACTAGCCACAACCAGCAGTCACCCTGCCACAGCCACCCAGCCACAGTCACAGCCACACAGCCACACAGCCAAACCACAACCAGCGACCTAGTTACCCTGCCACAGCCACCCAGCCACAGTCACAGCCACACAGCCACACAGACTAGACACAACCAGCCACCCAGTCACCCTGCCACAGCCACCCAGCAACAGTCACAGCCACCCAGTCACCCTGCCACAGCCACCCAGCTACAGTCATTCAGCCACAGCCACCCAGCTGGCCTGGCCACAGCCACCCTGCCACAGCCACCTGGCCAGCCACCGAGCCACAGCCACCCAGCCACCCAGCCATAGCCACCCAGCCACAGCCACCCAGCCGCCCAGCCACCCAGCCACAGCCACCCAGCCACCCAGCCACCCAGCTACAGCCACCCAGCCACAGCCACCCAGCCACCCAGCCACAGCTACCCAGCCACCCAGCCACCCAGCCGCAGCCACACAGCCACAGCCACCCAGCCATAGCCACACAGCCATAGCCACCAATCATGCCTCATAACGTATTTAACCAATGCATGTTTCGCTTTCGTCTCTAATCTTAAACATACCTTCAAATAACTTAACATGTATCTGACAAGATCTTTATCAGATTATTCATTAGCGCAGTTACTGGTATTCTACACAATGATGCTCTATATCGATGCTCTAGCAATGCATTACGCGGGCTCCTCATCATTCGGTGACACCTCTGTTAATGATAGGAAATAACAAATATTGTGATTACCTTAAAACATCCGTCATTTAGAGATTAATTCTTTTATTTGATCGATTTGCGCGGGTTTGTGTTTTTTTTCCAAGATAAATCACAACGGGCGGGCGCAGGGCGGACAGATTCCGTGTCACGGGCACCGGAAGTGTGCTCCGGGAAGGCTGGTGCCGGTGCTGCTGTCGTCCCGCGGCCCGCCCCTAAAGCTCCCCCTAGCGGGACATCAGCATGACCTGCGCAAACCGCGGCCATAATGGACTTCCGGTCTCAGCGCCGCAAGGTTAGCTGGCGGGGGGGGTGGCTGGGGGAGAGGGGGGTGATGTTAAAGGGGGAAATGTGGGGCTGGATGGAGGTTGAGACAATGGGTGCCCAGGGCTGAAAGGCTGCGTCGTCGGTTTTTGCGTGGACTGTGGATGTCGGCCTTTCGGGTGAGAGAGGGAGGGGGAGGGACGGAGGGACGGAAGTAGGGGGAGAGGGAGGTGGGTGGATGTCATACATGATAACTAAAGCAGCGTGAGAGAAAGCTGCCCAAGGTGTGAGTGGACAGAGGGAACCTGTTCCGTCCAGAGTTGTCGCGAACCTGATATGCGCCGCCATAAAAGAGGAAGACACTCCACTCACTCCGCCCCGCACCCCCCCTCCCCTCCCCCCATGGACCCAGCCTCTCTACGCACATTTCTACCTCAGGCGCGACCCCGTAACTTGGGTCTTAGCTTCCGCCGCGTGCCCCGGTAACAATGGCAACCGCGGCGCCATCACCCTACCTCTTGATCATATTTACCCCCCAATGATCCGCCACTTGCCCCGTCCGTGTCCTACTACATTAACAACGCGCTCTGTTCGTTGTCGGCGTCCTATTGTTATCCGTGTGAATAGGCAGAATATCCACCGATTTGTGTTTTGGTATTCACGGTTGTGACAATGATGGATGCATGTTCCAAGAGAGACTGTCATGTGGGATGAGTAAGGAGTCTATGGCTACGCCGACCGTCAGTGGGTGGGTGGGTGCAGGGTTGGGAGGGGGGAGTGGTCAGGTGAAGAAGAGTGGGCGAGGGAGGGGGATGGGGGTTGTCAGGGAGGAGAGGAAGGGTGGTGGTGGTTGATCCGGTGCGATGGTACGAGTACACATGGCCCTGCATAGTGTTTCGTGTGCTTTTTCTGAAGCTAAAGGTGCTGTCAAGGTGAGAGTGGCTCGACGTACATAGCTCATAGCACGGGACCTCTGATTGAAGACACCTTCACGCTATGACAAGGTTGACAGGCAGACACACTCGACGCAAGCTCCATTACCTTCACCCCTCGTCCCACCCCCACCCCCTACCCACCTCCCCGCCACCTCGACCTCCGGTTGAAGCAAAAATACTTAATTAAGTTCACCAGTTAGGTTCATCGTCCACCGGTAAAAGGCGACAGGAATAGACCAAAGACCCAAAAGGAAAAATGCAAAATATAAGTTTTTTTTTAAATACGACTAAAGGTGTTACCGCCAGATGTCGCTCTTCATACGCGGTCCTTGTTGGAGGTAAGCGCTTATATACAAGGAGCGAGCGAAGTTGGGGCCACGGAACCAGGCTACTGTAGGAGGCAGAGAACGTGTCAGTTAGCCAGGTGAGCGGTCGGCGCCCCCTGCTGGGAGCGTGCCGATCTGGCGGCCATTTTTAGGGGCGTGGAGACATGTCTGTAATGTCTGTGTGGGTGTCTGGAGGTGGTAAGCAAGCCTGGCTTCCTCCCCCAGTGCATGCCGGGATATTCGAGACGTCCATCAGCCAGCCGGAGATGTATGTCTGTCTGTGTGTCTGTCCGTACCGCCGCGGAGGCAGACTCACCTTATTGTATGTCTCCTTGCGCTTACTATATCACTCAATCCTCACCCCACCCCCACCTCGCCCTCACCCCCCCCCCCCTGCCATAGCCCCACACAGCACCCTCCCACCTCGCCCCCGGCTCTCCCAGCTTCCCAGCCCTCCAGCTGCGATCCAGGTGGCCGGGATTGGACGGACGTGCCATAGCGCACCGGGATCCTGCTGGGATGGGGTGGGGGGAGGGGGGGGGTGGCAGTGGGGAAGCAGGATGGGATGCGGAGGTGACGGTGGAGGGGTGCAGGGTGGATGGGGTGGAGAACGTCCAGTAAACAATGACACCAGGCTTTAACTTGGCCGCGGCGAGAGAGTAATGCGGAGAGGTCTCACCCACAGGGGTCTAACCCACAGGGTCTCACCCACAGGGGTCTCAACCACAGTGGTCTCAACCACAGGGGTCACCCACAGGGGTCTCACCCACAGGAGTCTCACCCACAGGGGGGTCAACCCCAGGGGTCTCAACCACAGGGGTCTCACACACAGGGATCTCACCCACAGGGGTCTCACCCACAGGGGTCACACTCACAGGGGTCTCGCCCACAGGGGTCTCACCTACAGGGGTCTCACCCACAAGGGGTCTCACCCACAGGGGTCGCACTCACAGGGGTCTCACCCACAGCAATCACACTCACAGGGGTCTCACCCACAGGGGTCTCACCCACAGCAGTCACACTCACAGGGGTCTCACCCACAGGGGTCTCACCCACAGGGGTCTCACTCACAGGGGTCTCACCCACAGGGGTCACACTGACAGGGGTCTCACCCACAGCAGTCACACTCACAGGGGTCTCACCCACAGGGGTCTCACCCACAGCAGTCACACTCACAGGGGTCTCACCCACAGGGGTCTCACCCACAGCAGTCACACTCACAGGGGTCTCACCCACAGGGGTCTCACCCACAGCAGTCACACTCACAGGGGTCCCACCCACAGGGGTCTCACCTACAGGGGTCTCACCCACAGAGGTCACACCCACAGGGGTCTAACCCACAGCAGTCACACTCGCAGGGGTCTCACCCACAGCAGTCACACTCACAGGGGTCTCACCCACAGGGGTCTCACCCACAGGGGTCTCACACACAGGGGTCTCACCCACAGGGGTCTCACCCACAGGGGTCACACTCACAGGGGTCTCACCCACAGGGGTCTCACCTACAGGGGTCTCACCCACAGGGGTCTCACCCACAGGGGTCACACTCACAGGGGTCCCACCCACAGCAGTCACACTCACAGGGGTCTCACCCACAGCAGTCACACTCACAGGGGTCTCACCCACAGGGGTCTCACCCACAGGGGTCTCACACACAGGGGTCTCACCCACAAGGGGTCTCACCCACAGGGGTCACACTCACAGGGGTCTCACCCACAGGGGTCTCACCTACAGGGGTCTCACCCACAGGGGTCTCACCCACAGGGGTCACACTCACAGGGGTCTCACCCACAGCAGTCACACTCACAGGGGTCTCACCCACAGTGGTCTCACCCACAGCAGTCACACTCACAGGGGTCTCACCCACAGGGGTCTCACCCACAGGGGTCACACTCACAGGGGTCTCACCCACAGGGGTCTCACCCACAGCAGTCACACTCACAGGGTTCTCACCCACAGGGGTCTCACCCACAGGGGTCTCACCCACAGCAATCACACTCACAGGGGTCTCAGCCACAGGGGTCTCACCCACAGGGGTCACACTCACAGCGGTCTCACCCACAGCAGTCACACTCACAGGGGTCTCACCCACAGGGGTCTCACCCACAGGGGTCACACTCACAGGGGTCTCACCCACAAGGGTCTCACCGACAGGGGTCTCACTCACAGGGGTCTCACCCACAGGGGTCAGACTCACAGGGGTCTCACCCACAGCAGTCACACCCACAGGGGTCTCACCCACAGGGGTCTCACCCTCAGGGTCTCACCTACAGGGGTCTCACCTACAGGGGTCTCACCCACAGGGGTCACACCAACAGGGGTCTCACCCACAGGGGTCACACTCACAGGGGTCTCACCCACAGCAGTCACACTCACAGGGGTCTCACCCACAGGGGTCTCACCCACAGGGGTCTCACCCACAGGGGTCACACTCACAGGGGTCTCACCCACAGGGGTCAAACTCACAGGGGTCTCACCCACAGCAGTCACACTCACAGGGGTCTCACCCACAGGGGTCTCACCCACAGGGGTCTCACCCACAGGGGTCTCACCTACAGGGGTTTCACCCACAGGGTTCACACTCACAGGGGTCTCACCCGCAGGGGTCTCACCCACAGTGATTTCACCCACAGCGGTCTCACCTCCAGGGTAACCCTGGCGTTCTCATTTTCGAGGATGAGCCCAAAGAAAAACATTGATGGCGTTCTCTCATGGCGTTCCCGCAGCCGCGCCCTGCTTGTTGATGTTGTTCATAACTCGGTCAAGGTCAAAGTTTGAGGCCAAGAGGTCACATATTTTACACGGAGTATCATTCGGTCCACTCTTCTTCAGACTGACTACTTGCGAGAGCTGAGCCGCGGCAGCTACAACGGCGACTGTCATAATACACCCGAGACCTGCTGAGGTAAGGAAGGATGGACATAACACACCAGTCAAAACATGAGGCGATATCTTACGCTGATCATAAAACTCGCAGATATGGATGATCATAACACGTGCATTGCTCCAGCTGTGTAAACGCCGAGGTAGATGTATAAGGTCTCTGTCTGCTGTGATATGTAGTTGCCTTCTAAACCGTGGGGCGCAAATTGGCGGACACCAAACACATAATCATCAAAAATAATAATGCGTCTATCCGAAAAGAGAAAATAAATAATACCGATGGGGTGGTAAAACTACCATTTCTATGTTGAAGTTTGCCCTTTTGCGAGATCGCCTTGTCGGGATGGTTGTATCGACACGCCGCGATTACAGGCGAGAGACGGTCATTGTAGGAAAGTAGTAACCCTATGCTGAGTCGGTTCAGACATAGTATCATGAGCCCCCCGCCCCCACCCCCCACACCGCCCCCCCCCCTCCCCCACTTCCCCCTCTACCCCTACCCTGCTCTCTACCCCCTACCCTGCTCTCTACCTCTACCCTGCTCTCTACCTCCCACCCTGCACTACCCCCTACCCTGCTCTCTACCCTCTACCCTGCTCTCTACCTCCCACCCTGCTCTCTACTTCCCACCCATGGCACCGCTGTCGGTAAATTATTGAACATTCTATAGCGGAGAGAGGCGCAACGTTACCTTTGTTATGTCGTAATGATGTAACATCATCCATGGACCGTCGGGACGTATATAGCCAACCGCCACATACAAGTCTCTCATGGTCCTTGCTGTCAGGACTCAGGTCTCTCGTGGTCCTTGCTGCCAGGACACAGGTCTCTCGCGGTCCTTGCTGCCACCACACAGGTCTCTCGTGGTCCTTCCTGCCAGGACACAGGTCTCTCGCGGTCCTTGCTGCCAGGACTCAGGTCTCTCATGGTCCTTGCTGCCAGGACCCTGGTCTCTCATGGTCTTGCTGCCAGGACACAGGTCTCTCATGGTCCTTGCTGCCAGGACACAGGTCTCTCGTGGTCCTTGCTGCCAGGACCCTGGTCTCTCAAGGTCCTTGCTGCCAGGACACAGGTCTCTCGTGGTCCTTGCTGCCAGGACACAGGTCTCTCATGGTCCTTGCTGCCAGGACACAGGTCTCTCATGGTCCTTGCTGCCAGGACACAGGTCTCTCGCGGTCCTTGCTGCCAGGACACAGGTCTCTCAAGGTCCTTGCTGCCAGGACACAGGTCTCTCGTGGTCCTTGCTGCCAGGACACAGGTCTCTCGTGGTCCTTGCTGCCAGGACACAGGTCTCTCGCGGTCCTTGCTGCCAGAACACAGGTCTCTCGTGGTCTTTGCTGCCAGGACACAGGTCTCTCGTGGTCCTTGCTGCCAGGACACAGGTCTCTCGTGGTCCTTGCTGCCAGGACACAGGTCTCTCGTGGTCCTTGCTGCCAGGACACAGGTCTCTCGTGGTCCTTGCTGCCAGGCAACAGGTCTCTCGTGGTCCTTGCGGCCACCATAAAGGTCTCCCGTGGTCCTTGCTGCCAGGACACAGGTCTCTCATGGTCCTTGCTGCCAGGACACAGGTCTCTCATGGTCCTTGCTGCCAGGACACAAGTCTCTCGTGGTCCTTGCTGCCAGGACACAGGTCTCTCAAGGTCCTTGCTGCCAGGACACAGGTCTCTCGTGGTCCTTGCTGCCAGGACACAGGTCTCTCGTGGTCCTTGCTGCCAGGACACAGGTCTCTCAAGGTCCTTGCTGCCAGGACACAGGTCTCTCGTGGTCCTTGCTGCCAGGACACAGGTCTCTCAAGGTCCTTGCTGCCAGAACACAGGTCTCTCATGGTCCTTGCTGCCAGGACACAGGTCTCTCGTGGTCCTTGCTGCCTGGACACAGGTCTCTCGTGGTCCTTGCTGCCAGGACACAGGTCTCTCATGGCCCTTGCTGCCAGGACACAGGTCTCTCGTGGTCCTTGCTGCCAGCACACCGGTCTCTCGTGGTCCTTGCTGCCAGGACCCAGGTCTCTCGTGGTCCTTGCTGCCAGGACACAGGTCTCTCGTGGTCCTTGCTGCCAGGCAACAGGTCTCTCGTGGTCCTTGCGGCCACCATAAAGGTCTCCCGTGGTCCTTGCTGCCAGGACACAGGTCTCTCATGGTCCTTGCTGCCAGGACACAGGTCTCTCATGGTCCTTGCTGCCAGGACACAGGTCTCTCGTGGTCCTTGCTGCCAGGGCACAGGTCTCTCATGGTCCTTGCTGCCAGGACACAGGTCTCTCGTGGTCCTTGCTGCCAGGACACAGGTCTCTCAAGGTCCTTGCTGCCATGACGCAGGTCTCTCGTGGTCCTTGCTGCCAGGACACAGGTCTCTCAAGGTCCTTGCTGCCAGGACACAGGTCTCTCGTGGTCCTTGCTGCCAGGACACAGGTCTCTCCTAGTCCTTGCTGCCAGGACACAGGTCTCTCATGGTCCTTGCTGCCAGGACACAGGTCTCTCAAGGTCCTTGCTGCCAGGACACAGGTCTCTCGTGGTCTTTGCTGCCAGGACACAGGTCTCTCATGGTCCTTGCTGCCAGGACACAGGTCTCTGGTGGTCCTTGCTGCCAGGACACAGGTCTCTCGTGGTCCTTGCTGCCAGGACACAGGTCTCTCGTGGTCCTTGCTGCCAGGACACAGGTCTCACGTGGTCCTTGCTGCCAGGACCCCGGGTTCTCATGGTCCTTGCTGCCAGGACACAGGTCTCTCAAGGTTCTTGCTGCCAGGACACAGGTCTCTCGTGGTCCTTGCTGCCAGGACACAGGTTTCTCGTGCTCAATGCTGCCAGGACACAGGTCTCTCGTGGTCCTTGCTGCCAGAACACAGGTCTCTCATGGTCCTTGCTGCCAGGACACAGGTCTCTCGTGGTTCTTGCTGCCAGGACACAGGTCTCTCGTGGTCCTTGCTGCCAGGACACAGGTTTCTCGTGGTCCTTGCTGCCAGGACACAGGTCTCTCGTGGTCCTTGCTGCCAGGACACAGGTCTCTCGTGGCCCTTGCTGCCAGGACACAGGTCTCGCGTGGTCCTTGCTGCCAGGACACAGGTCTCTCATCGTCCTTGCTGCCAGGACACAGGTCTCTCGTGGTCCTTGCTGCCAGGACACAGGTCTCTCGTGGTCCTTGCTGCCAGGACACAGGTCTCTCGTGGTCCTTGCTGCCAGGACACAGGTCTCTCGTGGTCCTTGCTGCCAGGACACAGGCCTCTCGTGGTCCTTGCTGCCAGGACACAGGTCTCTCATCGTCCTTGCTGCCAGGACACAGGTCTCTCGTGGTCCTTGCTGCCAGGACACAGGTCTCTCGTGGTCCTTGCTGCCAGGACACAGGTCTCTCGCGGTCCTTGCTGCCAAGACACAGGTCTCTCGTGGTCCTTGCTGCCAGGACACAGGTCTCTCGTGGTCCCTGCTGCCAGGACACAGATCTCTCAAGGTCCTTGCTGCCAGAACACAAGTCTCTCATGGTCCTTGCTGCCAGGACACAGGTCTCTCGTGGTCCTTGCTGCCAGGACACAGGTCTCTCGTGGTCCTTGCTGCCAGGACACAGGTCTCTCGTGGTCCTTGCTGCCAGGACACAGGTCTTTCACGGTCCTTGCTGCCAGGACACAGGTCTCTCGCGGTCCTTGCTGCCAGGACACAGGTCTCTCGTGGTCCTTGCTGCCAGGTCACAGGTCTCTCGTGGTCCTTGCTGCCAGGACACAGGTCTCTCGTGGTCCTTGCTGCCAGGACACAGGTCTCTCGCGGTCCTTGCTGCCAGGACACAGGTCTCTCGTGGTCCTTGCTGCCAGGACACAGGTCTCTCGTGGTCCTTGCTGCCAGGACACAGGTCTCTCGTGGTCCTTGCTGCCAGGACACAGGTCTCTCGTGGTCCTTGCTGCCAGGACACAGGTCTCTCGTGGTCCTTGCTGCCAGGACACAGGTCTCTCGTGGTCCTTGCTGCCAGGACACAGGTCTCTCGTGGTCCTTGCTGCCAGGACACAGGTCTCTCGTGGTCCTTGCTGCCAGAATGTATTTACACCACCACACAGGTCTCTCGTGGTCCTTGCTGCCAGAATGTATTTACACCACCACACAGGTCTCTCGGGGTCCTTGCTGCCAGGACACAGGTCTCTCGTGGTCCTTGCTGCCAGGACACAGGTCTCGCGCGGTCCTTGCTGCCACCACACAGGTCTCTCGTGGTCCTTGCTGCCACCACACAGGTTTCTCGTGGTCCTTGCTGCCAGGACGTATTTACACCACCACACAGGTCTCTCGTGGTCCTTGCTGCCACCACACAGGTCTCTCGTGGTCCTTGCTGCCAGGACGTATTTACACCACCACACAGGTCTCTCGGTGTCCTTGCTGCCAGGACACAGGTCTCTCGGGGTCCTTGCTGCCAGGACACAGGTCTCTCGCGGTCCTTGCTGCCACCACACAGGTATCTCGTGGTCCTTGCTGCCAGGACGTATTTACACCACCACACAGGTCTCTCGTGGTCCTTGCTGCCAGGACACAGGTCTCTCGGGGTCCTTGCTGCCAGGACGTATTTACACCACCACACAGGTCTCTCGGGGTCCTTGCTGCCAGGACACAGGTCTCTCGGGGTCCTTGCTGCCAGGACACAGGTCTCTCGCGGTCCTTGCTGCCACCACACAGGTCTCTCGTGGTCCTTGCTGCCAGGACGTATTTACACCACCACACAGGTCTCTCGTGGTCCTTGCTGCCAGGACGTATTTACACCACCACACAGGTCTCTCGTGGTCCTTGCTGCCAGGACGTATTTACACCACCACACAGGTCTCTCGTGGTCCTTGCTGCCAGGACGTATTTACACCACCACACAGGTCTCTGGCGGTCCTTGCTGCCACCACACAGGTCTCTCGTGGTCCTTGCTGCCAGGACACAGGTCTCTCGTGGTCCTTGCTGCCAGGACACAGGTCTCTCGTGGTCCTTGCTGCCAGGACGTATTTACACCACCACACAAGTCTCTCGTGGTCCTTGCTGCCAGAATGTATTTACACCACCACACAGGTCTCTCGTGGTCCTTGCTGCCAGGACGTATTTACACCACCACACAGGTCTCTCGGGGTCCTTGCTGCCAGGACACAGGTCTCTCGTGGTCCTTGCTGCCAGGACACAGGTCTCTCGCGGTCCTTGCTGCCACCACACAGGTCTCTCGTGGTCCTTGCTGCCACCACACAGGTCTCTCGTGGTCCTTGCTGCCAGGACGTATTTACACCACCACACAGGTCTCTCGGGGTCCTTGCTGCCAGGACACAGGTCTCACGGGGTCCTTGCTGCCAGGACACAGGTCTCTCGCGGTCCTTGCTGCCAGGACGTATTTACACCACCACACAGGTCTCTCGTGGTCCTTGCTGCCAGGACACAGGTCTCTCGGGGTCCTTGCTGCCAGGACGTATTTACACCACCACACAGGTCTCTCGGGGTCCTTGCTGCCAGGACACAGGTCTCTCGGGGTCCTTGCTGCCAGGACACAGGTCTCTCGCGGTCCTTGCTGCCACCACACAGGTCTCTCGTGGTCCTTGCTGCCAGGACGTATTTACACCACCACACAGGTCTCTCGTGGTCTTTGCTGCCAGGACGTATTTACACCACCACACAGGTCTCTCGTGGTCCTTGCTGCCAGGACGTATTTACACCACCACACAGGTCTCTCGTGGTCCTTGCTGCCAGGATGTATTTACACCACCACACAGGTCTCTTGTGGTCCTTGCTGCCAGGACGTTTTTACATCACCACACAGGTCTCTCGTGGTCCTTGCTGCCAGGACGTATTTACACCACCACACAGGTCTCTCGGGGTCCTTGCTACCAGGACGTATTTACACCACCACACAGGTCTCTCGTGGTCCTTGCTACCACCACACAGGTCTCTCGTGGTCCTTGCTGCCAGAATGTATTGACACCACCACACAGGTCTCTCGTGGTCCTTGCTCCCAGGACGTATTTACACCACCACACAGGTCTCTTGTGGTCCTTGCTGCCAGGACACAGGTCTCTCGTGGTCCTTGCTGGCAGCACACAGGTCTCTCGGGGTCCTTGCTGCCAGGACGTATTTACAGCACCACACAGGTCTCTCGTGGTCCTTGCTGCCAGGACGTATTTACATCACCACACAGGTCTCTCGTGGTCCTTGCTGCCAGGACGTATTTACACCACCACACAGGTCTCTCGTGGTCCTTGCTGCCAGGACGTATTTACATCACCACACAGGTCTCTCGTGGTCCTTGCTGCCAGGACGTATTTACACCACCACACAGGTCTCTTGTGGTCCTTGCTGCCAGGACGTATTTACACCACCACACAGGTCTCTCGGGGTCCTTGCTACCACCACACAGGTCTCTCGTGGTCCTTGCTGCCAGGACGTATTTACACCACCACACAGGTCTCTTGTGGTCCTTGCTGCCAGGACGTATTTACACCACCACACAGGTCTCTCGGGGTCCTTGCTACCACCACACAGGTCTCTTGTGGTCCTTGCTGCCAGGACGTATTTACACCACCACACAGGTCTCTCGGGGTCCTTGCTACCACCACACAGGTCTCTCGTGGTCCTTGCTACCAGGACGTATTTACACCACCACACAGGTCTCTCGTGGTCCTTGCTGCCAGAATGTATTGACACCACCACACAGGTCTCTCGTGGTCCTTGCTGCCAGGACGTATTTACACCACCACACAGGTCTCTCGTGGTCCTTGCTGCCAGGACGTATTTACACCACCACACAGGTCTCTCGGGGTCCTTGCTGCCAGGACACATGTCTCTTGTGGTCCTTGCTGCCAGGACACAGGTCTCTCGTGGTCCTTGCTGGCACCACACAGGTCTCTCGGGGTCCTTGCTGCCAGGACGTATTTACACCACCACACAGGTCTCTCGTGGTCCTTGCTGCCAGGATGTATTTACACCACCACACAGGTCTCTCGTGGTCCTTGCTGCCAGGACGTATTTACATCACCACACAGGTCTCTCGTGGTCCTTGCTGCCAGGACGTATTTACACCACCACACAGGTCTCTCGGTGTCCTTGCTGCCAGGACGTATTTACATCACCACACAGGTCTCTCGTGGTCCTTGCTGCCAGGACGTATTTACACCACCACACAGGTCTCTCGGGGTCCTTGCTACCAGGACACAGGTCTCTCGCGGTCCTTGCTGCCACCACACAGGTCTCTCGTGGTCCTTGCTACCACCACACAGGTCTCTCGTGGTCCTTGCTGCCAGAATGTATTGACACCACCACACAGGTCTCTCGTGGTCCTTGCTGCCAGGACGTATTTACACCACCACACAGGTCTCTCGTGGTCCTTGCTGCCAGGACACAGGTCTCTCGCGGTCCTTGCTGCCACCACACAAGTCTCTCGTGGTCCTTGCTGCCAGGACGTATTTACACCACCACACAGGTCTCTCGGGGTCCTTGCTGCCAGGACACAGGTCTCTCGCGGTCCTTGCTGCCACCACACAAGTCTCTCGTGGTCCTTGCTGCCAGGACGTATTTACACCACCACACAGGTCTCTCGGGGTCCTTGCTGCCAGGACACATGTCTCTTGTGGTCCTTGCTGCCAGGACACAGGTCTCTCGTGGTCCTTGCTGGCACCACACAGGTCTCTCGGGGTCCTTGCTACCAGGACGTATTTACACCACCACACAGGTCTCTCGTGGTCCTTGCTGCCACCACACAGGTCTCTCGTGGTCCTTGCTGCCAGAATGTATTGACACCACCACACAGGTCTCTCGTGGTCCTTGCTGCCAGGACGTATTTACACCACCACACAGGTCTCTTGTGGTCCTTGCTGCCAGGACACAGGTCTCTCGTGGTCCTTGCTGGCACCACACAGGTCTCTCGGGGTCATTGCTGCCAGGACGTATTTACACCACCACACAGGTCTCTTGTGGTCCTTGCTGCCAGGGCTGATCGCTGAGGCCACCCACCCACCCACCCACACGGCCACAGTGCTGCATTCACTCGGCTACAGCTTGGTCATCGTGTACTTTCTCAACCCTTCCTTTTACAACTTAAGTGGCGTCATATAATAAACAACCCTGGATGGGACGAGCGGGGGTGGAGGTGGTGGGTGGCTTAGTGAGAATGTTTGGGATGAGAAGAAATAAGATATTCTATGTAAAGAGCACAAAAAAATGAATCGCAATTGCATTCTAGCCAAGCGAAAGCATAAGTAAAGGTCCTTTGAGCTTTTCAATACGTCTTTGCTTTATAGTTCAGCTTGGCATTACCAGTCGTGTTGTAAATGTCCATCAACGCTGTGTTTTTGCCCCCAGTGTGCTGGCTTTTAATGTCCTCGGTTGGCAACAGGAGGAGAAAGATTTCTTTAGAAATGACCTTCTTTTGGATAGCGAGGTGACGTTAGGTTTTAATCTTTACATTTCACTGGGCTCCTCTTGTAAGGAAGATCATAACAACATCGAGGTCGTAACTATTGATAGCAGGTGACCGTCTCGACCGTCGCGACCGTCACCAGCCCCCGCCAGTGTGTCAGCATGGTGCGCACAGCTACTTGTACACTCAGGCGACCTTAAATACCGGCACTTCGAGCAGGGTGGCTCCATCCACATCTACACTGAGATGAGCCATTCACATCTACAATGAAGACGAGCCATGCAACTGCAAGCCGCATGGTCTGGGATTGAAATATCGATCCCAAAGACACCACAACGAATCGGGTGTTGCAGCAGTTATTACGCCGAGGCATGTCCGTAATTAATTAATATGCTGGTTTCACCACGGCCACCCCCCGCCCCCCTTCCCTCCCCCCCACCCATCCCTCCTCCCCGACGACCCCCGATCATTAAGCCCAATATTCAGACCCACGGGGACCGACGACAATCTTTTTTAAATGTCTAATGACATTTTTTTGTCGTGATTAAATGTGAAGTGCTGTCCGCATTGCACCGAGTGTCCTGGCTGCTGCCGACCCGTGTTCCTGGTAACACCGAGTCTCCTGGCTGCTGCCGACCCGTGTTCCTGGTAACACCGAGTCTCCTGGCTGCTGCCGACCCGTGTTCCTGGTAACGCCGAGTCTCCTGGCTGCTGCCGACCCGTGTTCCTGGTAACACCGAGTCTCCTGGCTGCTGCCGACCCGTGTTCCTGGTAACACCGAGTCTCCTGGCTGCTGCCGACCCGTGTTCCTGGTAACACCGAGTCTCCTGGCTGCTGCCGACCCGTGTTCCTGGTAACACCGAGTCTCCTGGCTGCTGCCGACCCGTGTTCCTGGTAACACCGAGTCTCCTGGCTGCTGCCGACCCGTGTTCCTGGTAACACCGAGTCTCCTGGCTGCTGCCGACCCGTGTTCCTGGTAACACCGAGTCTCCTGGCTGCTGCCGACCCGTGTTCCTGGTAACACCGAGTCTCCTGGCTGCTGCCGACCCGTGTTCCTGGTAACACCGAGTCTCCTGGCTGCTGCCGACCCGTGTTCCTGGTAACACCGAGTCTCCTGGCTGCTGCCGACCCGTGTTCCTGGTAACACCGAGTCTCCTGGCTGCTGCCGACCCGTGTTCCTGGTAACACCGAGTCTCCTGGCTGCTGCCGACCCGTGTTCCTGGTAACACCGAGTCTCCTGGCTGCTGCCGACCCGTGTTCCTGGTAACACCGAGTCTTCTGGCTGCTGCCGACCCGTGTTCCTGGTAACACCGAGTCTCCTGGCTGCTGCCGACCCGTGTTCCTGGTAACACCGAGTCTCCTGGCTGCTGCCGACCCGTGTTCCTGGTAACACCGAGTCTCCTGGCTGCTGCCGACCCGTGTTCCTGGTAACACCGAGTCTCCTGGCTGCTGCCGACCCGTGTTCCTGGTAACACCGAGTCTCCTGGCTGCTGCCGACCCGGGTTCCTGGTAACACCGAGTCTCCTGGCTGCTGCCGACCCGTGTTCCTGGTAACACCGAGTCTCCTGGCTGCTGCCGACCCGTGTTCCTGGTAACACCGAGTCTCCTGGCTGCTGCCGACCCGTGTTCCTGGTAACACCGAGTCTCCTGGCTGCTGCCGACCCGTGTTCCTGGTAACACCGAGTCTCCTGGCTGCTGCCGACCCGTGTTCCTGGTAACACCGAGTCTCCTGGCTGCTGCCGACCCGTGTTCCTGGTAACACCGAGTGTCCTGGCTGCTGCCGACCCGTGTTCCTGGTAACACCGAGTCTCCTGGCTGCTGCCGACCCGTGTTCCTGGTAACACCGAGTCTCCTGGCTGCTGCCGACCCGTGTTCCTGGTAACACCGAGTCTCCTGGCTGCTGCCGACCCGTGTTCCTGGTAACACCGAGTCTCCTGGCTGCTGCCGACCCGTGTTCCTGGTAACACCGAGTCTCCTGGCTGCTGCCGACCCGGGTTCCTGGTAACACCGAGTCTCCTGGCTGCAGCCGACCCGTGTTCCTGGTAACACCGAGTCTCCTGGCTGCTGCCGACCCGTGTTCCTGGTAACACCGAGTCTCCTGGCTGCTGCCGACCCGTGTTCCTGGTAAAACCGAGTCTCCTGGCTGCTGCCGACCCGTGTTCCTGGTAACACCGAGTCTCCTGGCTGCTGCCGACCCGGGTTCCTGGTAACACCGAGTCTCCTGGCTGCTGCCGACCCGTGTTCCTGGTAACACCGAGTCTCCTGGCTGCTGCCGACCCGTGTTCCTGGTAACACCGAGTCTCCTGGCTGCTGCCGACCCGTGTTCCTGGTAAAACCGAGTCTCCTGGCTGCTGCCGACCCGTGTTCCTGGTAACACCGAGTCTCCTGGCTGCTGCCGACCCGTGTTCCTGGTAACACCGAGTCTCCTGGCTGCTGCCGACCCGTGTTCCTGGTAACACCGAGTCTCCTGGCTGCTGCCGACCCGTGTTCCTGGTAACACCGAGTCTCCTGGCTGCTGCCGACCCGTGTTCCTGGTAACACCGAGTCTCCTGGCTGCTGCCGACCCGTGTTCCTGGTAACACCGAGTCTCCTGGCTGCTGCCGACCCGTGTTCCTGGTAACACCGAGTCTCCTGGCTGCTGCCGACCCGTGTTCCTGGTAACACCGAGTCTCCTGGCTGCTGCCGACCCGTGTTCCTGGTAACACCGAGTCTCCTGGCTGCTGCCGACCCGTGTTCCTGGTAACACCGAGTCTCCTGGCTGCTGCCGACCCGTGTTCCTGGTAACACCGAGTCTCCTGGCTGCTGCCGACCCGTGTTCCTGGTAACACCGAGTCTCCTGGCTGCTGCCGACCCGTGTTCCTGGTAACACCGAGTCTCCTGGCTGCTGCCGACCCGTGTTCCTGGTAACACCGAGTCTCCTGGCTGCTGCCGACCCGTGTTCCTGGTAACACCGAGTCTCCTGGCTGCTGCCGACCCGTGTTCCTGGTAACACCGAGTCTCCTGGCTGCTGCCGACCCGTGTTCCTGGTAACACCGAGTCTCCTGGCTGCTGCCGACCCGTGTTCCTGGTAACACCGAGTCTCCTGGCTGCTGCCGACCCGTGTTCCTGGTAACACCGAGTCTCCTGGCTGCTGCCGACCCGTGTTCCTGGTAACACCGAGTCTCCTGGCTGCTGCCGACCCGTGTTCCTGGTAACACCGAGTCTCCTGGCTGCTGCCGACCCGTGTTCCTGGTAACACCGAGTCTCCTGGCTGCTGCCGACCCGTGTTCCTGGTAACACCGAGTCTCCTGGCTGCTGCCGACCCGTGTTCCTGGTAACACCGAGTCTTCTGGCTGCTGCCGACCCGTGTTCCTGGTAACACCGAGTCTCCTGGCTGCTGCCGACCCGTGTTCCTGGTAACACCGAGTCTCCTGGCTGCTGCCGACCCGTGTTCCTGGTAACACCGAGTCTCCTGGCTGCTGCCGACCCGTGTTCCTGGTAACACCGAGTCTCCTGGCTGCTGCCGACCCGTGTTCCTGGTAACACCGAGTCTCCTGGCTGCTGCCGACCCGTGTTCCTGGTAACACCGAGTCTCCTGGCTGCTGCCGACCCATGTCTTGGTAACTAACTACCAGACCGCGGCTGCGGCACAATAGAGGCGGTCCTGGCACAGAGTGGCGTGAGGCGTTGCTGGCACAGAGTGGCGTCAGGCGGTGCTGGCACAGAGTGGCGTGGGGCGGGGCTGGCACAGAGTGGCTTGAGGCGGTGCTGGCACAGAGTGGCGTGAGGCGGTGCTGGCACAGAGTGGCGTGAGGCGGTGCTGGCACAGAGTGGCGTGGGGCGGTGCTGGCACAGAGTGGCGTGGGGCGGTGCTGACACAGAGTGGCGTGAGGCTGTGCTGGCACAGATTGGCGTGAGGCGGTGCTGGCACAGAGTGGCGTGAGGCGGTGCTGGCAAAGAGTGGCGTGAGGCGGTGCTGGCACAGAGTGGCGTAAGGCGGTGCTGGCACAGAGTGGCGTGGGGCGGTGCTAGCAGAGGGTGGCGTGAGGCGGTGCTGGCACAGAGTGGCGTGAGGCGGTGCTGGCACAGGTTGGCGTGAGGCGGTGCTGGCACAGAGTGGCGTGATGCGGGGCAGGCACAGAGTGTCGTGAGGCGGTGCTGGCACAGAGTGGTGTGAGGCGGTGCTGGCACAGAGTGTCGTGAGGCGATGCTGGCACAGTATGGCGTGATGCGGAGCTGGCACAGAGTGGTGTGAGGCGGTGCTGACACAGAGTGGCGTGAGGCGGTGCTGGCACAGAGTGGCGTCAGGCAGTGCTGGCACAGAGTGGCGTGAGGCGGTGCTGGCACAGAGTGGCGTGAGGCGGTGCTAGCAGAGGCTGGCGTGAGGCGGTGCTGGCACAGAGTGGCGTGAGGCGGTGCTGGCACAGAGTGGCGTGAGGCGGAGCTGGCACAGAGTGGCGTGGCGCGGTGCTGGCACAGAGTGGCGTGGCGCGGTGCTGGCACAGGTTGGCGTGAGGCGGTGCTGGCACAGAGTGGCGTGATGCGGGGCTGGCACAGAGTGGTGTGGCGCGGTGCTGGCACAGAGTGGCTGGAGGCGGTGCTGGCACAGAGTGGTGTGAGGCGGTGCTGGCACAGAGTGGCGTGAGGCGGTGCTGGCACAGAGGGGCGTGAGGCGGTGCTGGCACAGAGTGGTGTGGCGCGGTGCTGGCACAGAGTGGCTGGAGGCGGTGCTGGCACAGCGTTGCTGGAGGCGGTGCTGGCACAGAGTGGCGGGAGGCGGTGCTGGCACAGAGTGGCGTGAGGCGGTGCTGGCGCAGAGTGGCGTGGGGCGGTGCTGGCACAGAGTGGCGTGAGGCGGTGCTGACACAGAGTGGCGTGAGACGGTGCTGGCACAGAGTGGCGTGGGGCGGTGCTGTCACAGAGTGGCGTGAGGCGGTGCTGGCACAGGTTGGCGTGAGGCGGTGCTGGCACAGAGTGGCGTGATGCGGGGCTGGCACAGAGTGGCGTGAGGCGATGCTGGCACAGAGTGGCGCGATGCGGAGCTGGCACAGAGTGGTGTGAGGCGGTGCTTGCACAGAGTGGCGTGATGCGGTGCTGGCACAGAGTTGCGTGAGGCGGTGCTGGCACTGTGTGGCGCGATGCGGTGCTGGCACAGAGTGGTATGAGGCGGTGCTGGTACAGAGTGGCGTGAGGCGGTGCTGGCACAGAGTGGCGTGAGGCGGTGCTGGCACAGAGTGGCGTGATGCGGTGCTGGCACAGAGTGGGGTGAGGCGGTGCTGTCACAGAGTGGCGTCAGGCGGTGCTGGCACAGAGTGGCGTCAGGCGGTGCTGGCACAGAGTGGCGTGATGCGGTGCTGGCACAGCGTGGCGTGAGGCGGTGCTGGCACAGAGTGGCGTGGGGCGGTGCTGGTACAGAGCGACGTGAGGCGGTGCTAGCACAGGGTGGCGTGGTGCGGTGTTGGCACAGAGTGGCGTGAGGCGGTGCTGGCACAGAGTGGCGGGAGGCGGTGCTGGCACAGAGTGGCGTGGGGCGGGGCTGGCATAGAGTGGCGTGAGGTGGTGCTGGCACAGAGTGGCAGGAGGGGGTCCTGGCACAGAGTGGCGTGAGGCGGTGCTGGCACAGAGTGGCGTGAGGCGGTGCTGGCACAGTGTGGCGTGATGCGGGGCTGGCACAGAGTGGCGTGAGGCGATGCTGGCACAGAGTGGCGCGATGCGGAGCTGGCACAGAGTGGCGTGAGGCGGTGCTGGCACAGAGTGGCGCGATGCGGTGCTGGCACAGAATGGTATGAGGCGGTGCTGGTACAGAGTGGCGTGAGGCGGTGCTGGCACAGAGTGGCGTAAGGCGGTGCTGGCACAGAGTGGCGTGATGCGGTGCTAGCACAGAGTGGCGTGAGGCGGTGCTGGCACAGAGTGGCGTGAGGCGGTGCTGGCACAGAGTGGCGTGGGGCGGGGCTGGCATAGAGTGGCGTGAGGTGGTGCTGGCACAGAGTGGCAGGAGGGGGTCCTGGCACAGAGTGGCGTGAGGCGGTGCTGGCACAGAGTGGCGTGAGGCGGTGCTGGCACAGTGTGGCGTGATGCGGGGCTGGCACAGAGTGGCGTGAGGCGATGCTGGCACAGAGTGGCGCGATGCGGAGCTGGCACAGAGTGGCGTGAGGCGGTGCTGGCACAGAGTGGCGCGATGCGGTGCTGGCACAGAATGGTATGAGGCGGTGCTGGTACAGAGTGGCGTGAGGCGGTGCTGGCACAGAGTGGCGTAAGGCGGTGCTGGCACAGAGTGGCGTGATGCGGTGCTGGCACAGAGTGGGGTAAGGCGGTGCTGTCGCAGATTGGCGTAATGCGGTGCTGGCACAGAGTGGCGTGGGGCGGTGCTGGTACAGAGTGACAGGAGGGGGTGCTGGCACAGAGTGGCGTGAGGCGGTCCTGGCACAGAGTGGCGCGATGCGGTGCTGGCACGGAGTGGTATGAGGCGGTGCTGGTACAGAGTGGCGTGAGGCGGTGCTGGCACAGAGTGGCGTGAGGCGGTGCTAGCACAGGGTGGCGTGGTGCGGTGTTGGCAAAGAGTGGCGTGAGGCGGTGCTGGCACAGAGTGGCGGGAGGCGGTGCTGGCACAGAGTGGCGTGAGGCGGTCCTGGCACAGAGTGGCGCGATGCGGTGCTGGCACGGAGTGGTATGAGGCGGTGCTGGTACAGAGTGGCGTGAGGCGGTGCTGGCACAGAGTGGCGTGAGGCGGTGCTAGCACAGGGTGGCGTGGTGCGGTGTGGGCACAGAGTGGCGTGAGGCGGTGCTGGCACAGAGTTGCGGGAGGCGGTGCTGGCACAGAGTGACGTGACGCGGGGCTGGCATAGAGTGCCGTGAGGCGGTGCTGGCACAGAGTGGCAGGAGGGGGTGCTGGCAACGAGGGGCGTGAGGCGGTGCTGGCACAGAGTGGCGTGAGGCGGTGCTGGCACAGAGTGGCGTGATGCGGGGCTGGCACAGAGTGGCGTGAGGCGATGCTGGCACAGAGTGGCGCGATGCGGAGCTGGCACAGAGTGGTGTGAGGCGGTGCTGGCACAGAGTGGCGTGATGCGGGGCTGGCACAGAGTGGCGTGAGGCGGTGCTGGCACAGAGTGGCCTGATGCGGTGCTGGCACAGAGTGGTATGAGGCGGTGCTGGTACAGAATGGCGTGAGGCGGTGCTGGCACAGAGTGGCGTGAGGCGGTGCTGGCACAGAGTGGTGTGGCGCGGTGCTGGCACAGAGTGGCTGGAGGCGGTGCTGGCACAGAGTGGCGTGAGGCGGTGCTGGCACAGAGTGGCGTGGGGCGGTGCTGGCACAGAGTGGCGTGAGGCGGTGCTGGTACAGAGTGGTGTGGCGCGGTGCTGGCACAGAGTGGCTGGAGGCGGTGCTGGCACAGAGTGGCGTGAGGCGGTGCTGGCATAGAGTGGCGTGAGGCGGTGCTGGCACAGAGGGGCGTGAGGCGGTGCTGGCACAGAGTGGTGTGGCGCGGTGCTGGCACAGAGTGGCTGGAGGCGGTGCTGGCACAGCGTGGCTGGAGGCGGTGCTGGCACAGAGTGGCGTGAGGCGGTGCTGGCACAGAGTGGCGTGAGGCGGTGCTGGCGCAGAGTGGCGTGGGGCGGGGCTGGCACAGAGTGGCGTGAGGCGGTGCTGACACAGAGTGGCGTGAGGCGGTGCTGGCACAGAGTGGGGTGAGGCGGTGCTGTCACAGAGTGGCGTCAGGCGGTGCTGGCACAGAGTGGCGTCAGGCGGTGCTGGCACAGAGTGGCGTGATGCGGTGCTGGCACAGCGTGGCGTGAGGCGATGCTGGCACAGAGTGGCGTGGGGCGGTGCTGGTACAGAGTGACGTGAGGCGGTGCTAGCACAGGGTGGCGTGGTGCGGTGTTGGCACAGAGTGGTGTGAGGCGGTGCTGGCACAGAGTGGCGTGAGGCGGTGCTGGCACAGAGTGGTGTGGCGCGGTGCTGGCACAGAGTGGCTGGAGGCCGTGCTGGCACAGAGTGGCGTGAGGCGGTGCTGGCACAGAGTGGCGTGGGGCGGTGCTGGCACAGAGAGGCGTGAGGCGGTGCTGGCACAGAGTGGTGTGGCGGGATGCTGGCACAGAGTGGCTGGAGGCGGTGCTGGCACGGAGTGGCGTGATGCGGTGCTGGCACAGAGTGGCGGGAGGCGGTGCTGGCACAGAGTGGTGTGGCGCGGTGCTGGCACAGAGTGGCTGGAGGCGGTGCTGGCACAGAGTGGCGTGAGGCGGTGCTGGCACAGAGTGGCGTGGGGCGGTGCTGGCACAAAGTGGTGTGGCGCGGTGCTGGCACAGAGTGGCTGGAGGCGGTGCTGGCACAGAGTGGCGTGAGGCGGTGCTGGCACAGAGTGGTGTGGCGCGGTGCTGGCACAGAGTGGCGTGAGGCGGTGCTGGCACAGAGTGGCGTGATGCGGGGTTGGCACAGAGTGGCGTGAGGCCGTGCTGGCACAGAGTGCCTTGAGGCGGTGCTGGCACAGAGTGGCGGGAGGCGGTGCTGGCACAGAGTGGTGTGGCGCGGTGCTGGCACAGAATGGCGTGAGGCGGTGCTGGCACAGAATGGCGTGATGCGGTACTGGCACAGAGTGGCGGGAGGCGGTGCTGGCACAGAGTGGTGTGGCGCGGTGCTGGCACAGAGTGGCTGGAGGCGGTGCTGGCACAGAGTGGCGTGAGGCGGTGCTGGCGCAGAGTGGCGTGATGCGGGGCTGGCACAGAGTGGCGGGAGGCGGTGCTGGCACAGAGTGGCGTGAGGCGGTGCTGGCGCAGAGTGGCGTGAGGCGGTGCTGGCACAGAGTGGTGTGGCGCGGTGCTGGCACAGAGTGGCTGGAGGCGGTGCTGGCACAGCGTGGCTGGAGGCGGTGCTGGCACAGAGTGGTGTGGCGCGATGCTGGCACAGAGTGGCTGGAGGCGGTGCTGGCACAGAGTGGCGTGAGGCGGTGCTGGCACAGAGTGGCGTGATGCGGGGCTGGCACAGAGTGGCGGGAGGCGGTGCTGGAACAGAGTGGCGTGATGCGGGTCTGGCACAGAGTGGCGGGAGGGGGTGCTGGCACATTGGGATGTTGTTCCTTGGGACAAGGTTCGTTGGCTGGAACTCGGTTTCTTCACATCTGCGCATGTCAAAATGGTCGGTTCCAGTCTCCCCAGGGTGTCTCCTTGACCAGGGATTTTTTTTTTTTTTTTTTTTTTTTTTTCTGTTGTATTCTATGTTGTATTGTATTGATTCCTGGTCGAAATAAATGATGATGATGATGTCTGTCGCAGGACGCAGGGTTCCTCCTTGAGGGTAGGATACAGTACACAAGGACCCGCTGGAATGATTCATTTTGTGAAAACCACCTTCTCAACCAACCCGTGCCGACCTGTTTGACTCTCGGCGGCCGTCGTTTTTCCCCCCTCCCCCCATGCCTATACCTCTTTGATCCTCGTCATGCCCGGACCGTTGATTCCTTCCCTGTGAGTTGCCACGCTAGTCACCCCTATCCCCTCGAACTTCCTCCTCTATCGTTCTGCTTGCTGTGATAGTGTCGCGCCTCTTACCGCTTCGTCTCCGTGTAAGCTACTATTGCTGCCACCGACATCAGTCCTGGAACCGGACGGCCAGTTCCACCTCTGTAACGTCTGTCTGTGCCGCGCCCCGGCCAGTCTGTCTTATACCTCTGTAACGTCTGTCTGTGCCGCGCCCCAGCCAGTCTGTCTTATACCTCTGTAACGTCTGTCTGTGCCGTGCCCCGGTCAGTCTGTCTTATACCTTTGTAACGTCTGTCTGTGCCGTGCCCCGGTCAGTCTGTCTTATACCTTTGTAACGTCTGTCTGTGCCGCGCCCCAGCCAGTCTGTCTTATACCTCTGTAACGTCTGTCTGTGCCGCGCCCCAGCCAGTCTGTCTTATACCTTTGTAACGTCTGTCTATGCCGCGCCCCAGCCAGTCTGTCTTATACCTCTGTAACGTCTGTCTATGCCGCGCCCCGGCCAGTCTGTCTTACACCTCTGTAACGTCTGTCTGTGCCGCGCCCCGGCCAGTCTGTCTTATACCTCTGTAACGTCTGTCTGTGCCGCGCCCCAGCCAGTCTGTCTTACACCTCTGCAACGTCTGTCTGTGCCGCGCCCCGGCCAGTCTGTCTTATACCTCTGTAACGTCTGTCTGTGCCGCGCCCCAGTCAGTCTGTCTTATACCTCTGTAACGTCTGTCTGTGCCGCGCCCCAGCCAGTCTGTCTTACACCTCTGCAACGTCTGTCTGTGCCGCGCCCCGGCCAGTCTGTCTTATACCTCTGTAACGTCTGTCTGTGCCGCGCCCCAGTCAGTCTGTCTTACACCTCTGCAACGTCTGTCTGTGCCGCGCCCCGGCCAGTCTGTCTTATACCTCTGTAACGTCTGTCTGTGCCGCGCCCCAGTCAGTCTGTCTTATACCTCTGTAACGTCTGTCTGTGCCGCGCCCCAGCCAGTCTGTCTTATACCTCTGTAACGTCTGTCTATGCCGCGCCCCAGTCAGTCTGTCTTATACCTCTGTACCGTCTGTCTGTGCCGCGCCCCAGCCAGTCTGTCTTATACCTCTGTAACGTCTGTCTGTGCCGCGCCCCCGCCAGTCTGTCTTATACCTCTGTAACGTCTGTCTGTGCCGCGCCCCAGCCAGTCTGTCTTATACCTCTGTAACGTCTGTCTGTGCCGCGCCCCAGCCAGTCTGTCTTATACCTCTGTAACGTCTGTCTGTGCCGCGCCCCAGCCAGCCTGTGTTATACCTCTGTAACGTCTGTCTGTGCCACGCCCGAGCCAGTCTGTCTTATACCTCTGTAACGTCTGTCTGTGCCGCGCCCCAGCCAGTCTGTCTTATACCTCTGTAACGTCTGTCTGTGCCGTGCCCCAGTCGGTCTGTCTTATACCTCGGTAACATCTGTCTGTGCCGCGCCCCGGCCAGTCTGTCTTATACCTCTGTAACGTCTGTCTGTGCCACGCCCCAGCCAGTCTGTCTTATACCTCTGCAACGTCTGTCTGTGCCGCGCCCCGGCCAGTCTGTCTTATACCTCTGTAACGTCTGTCTGTGCCTTGCCCCGGTCAGTCTGTCTTATACCTCGGTAACGTCTGTCTGTGCCGCGCCCCAGCCTGTCTGTCTTATACCTCGGCAACGTCTGTCTGTGCCGCGCCCCAGCCAGTCTGTCTTATACCTCTGTAACGTCTGTCTGTGCCGCGCCCCAGCCAGTCTGTCTTATACCTCTGTAATGTCTCTCTGTGCCGCGCACCAGTCAGTCTGTCTTATACCTCTGTAACGTCTGTCTGTGCCGCGCCCCAGCCAGTCTGTCTTATACCTCTGTAACGTCTGCCTGTGCCGCGCCCCGGCCAGTCTGTCTTATACCTCTGTAACGTCTGTCTGTGCCGCGCCCCATCCAGTCTGTCCTATACCTCTGTAACGTCTGTCTGTGCCACGCCCCAGCCTGTCTGTCTTACACCTCTGTAACGTCTGTCTGTGCCGCGCCCCAGCCAGTCTGTCTTATACCTCTGTAACGTCTGTCTGTGCCACGCCCCAGCCAGTCTGTCTCATACCTCTGTAACGTCTGTCTGTGCCGCGCCCCAGCCAGTCTGTCTCATACCTCTGTAACGTCTGTCTGTGCCGCGCCCCAGCCAGTCTGTCTCATACCTCTGTAACGTCTGTCTGTGCCGCGCCCCAGTCAGTTTGTCTTTTACCTCTGTAACGTCTGTCTGTGCCGCGCCCCGGTCAGTCTGTCTTTTCCCTCTGTAACGTCTGTCTGCGCCGCGTCCCAGTCAGTCTTATACCTCTGTAACGTCTGTCTGTGCCGCGCCCCAGCCAGTCTGTCTTATACCTCTGTAACGTCTGTCTGTGCCGCGCCCCAGCCAGTCTGTCTTATACCTCTGTAACGTCTGTCTGTGCCGCGCCCCAGCCAGTCTGTCTTATACCTCTGTAACGTCTGTCTGTGCCGCGCCCCAGCCAGTCTGGCTTACACCTCTGTAACGTCTGTCTGTGCCGCGCCCCAGCCAGCCTGTGTTATACCTCTGTAACGTCTGTCTGTGCCACGCCCGAGCCAGTCTGTCTTATACCTCTGTAACGTCTGTCTGTGCCGCGCCCCAGCCAGTCTGTCTTATACCTCTGTAACGTCTGTCTGTGCCGCGCCCCAGCCAGTCTGTCTTATACCTCTGCAACGTCTGTCTGTGCCGCGCCCCGGCCAGTCTGTCTTATACCTCGGTAACGTCTGTCTGTGCCTTGCCCCGGTCAGTCTGTCTTATACCTCTGTAACGTCTCTGTGCCGCGCCCCAGCCTGTCTGTCTTATA
>OZ025259.1:9026592-9076592 GCA_964019135.1 Arenicola marina | reverse complement strand
TCTGGGAGTTGCTTTGGCCCAGCCATGAGACGGGCCCCGAGACAGGGCCGGATCTAAGCACGCTAAGCCTATTCATGGCGTGTCACAGGCCCGAACTGATGCATCCTGGGAAGTGATGCATCGTCTTGACGTCACATGCGTCTACTTCCAAGACAATAATATTGTTAAAATGATTATTTGTCAGGCAGGGAAGGGACGGAGACAAGGCGGTGCTTCTGCCACGTGGCGATATTGCTGTTCGTCTTCCTTCGTGGATGGCACATAAAACCACTGCACTGTCACGGGGAGCCACTGCAATAACACATGAAACCATTGCAATGGCACATGAAACCACTGCAGTCACACACGGAACCTTCCCCTCGCAAATGGATCCACTGCAATGGCACATGAAACCACTGCAATCGCACAGGGAACCATGCAATGACATATGAAACCACTGCAATGACACAGGGAACCATGCAATGACACATGAAACCACTGCAATGGCACATGAAACCACTGCAGTGGCACAGGGAACCAATGCACTGGCAAATGGATCCACTGCGATGGCACATGAAATCACTGCAATGACACAGGTAACCAATGCACTGGCAAATGGATCCGCTGCAATGGCACATGAAACCACTGCAATGGCACAGGGAACCAATGCACTGGCAAATGGATCCACTGCAATGGCACATGAAACCACTGCAATGACACAGGTAGCCAATGCACTGGCAAATGGATCCACTGCAATGCAGACATGGGGTAATCATAATCAGTAATCGTAATCGATTGTAATCGATTACATTTTCCAAGTAATCGTAATCGTAATCGATTGCATTGGTTTTAAAAGCAATGTAATCGTAATCGTAATCGATTACATTGCTAATGTAATCGTAATCATGATTACTTTTTATGATTACTTTAATATGTTCACTCAGATTGCTTTAGTCTCCAAACTGAGCGTCACACTTTCTATGTGTCGAGAGTACCATTAATGTCTTTCTGTAGAGAAGCACCTCCCCCCCCCCCCCCCCGCCCCACTCCAACCACCCCTACCCTTCCGGTTCTTTGTGCCCAACCCGGAGACATAACCAGATATAACAAGTTAAGCCGGCTGGGTACCCAAAAGTGGACCACCTTCTAATCCCATAATTATCCTGTTTGCATTGAATAACTAGTGATGGTCCAGTGCCACTTGTATTGTTAGGAGTGGGTGGGTGGGGGATGTGATGGCATGGGATTGGATGCTTGTGTTATTGTTCTCTGCATAGATGGATTGGAAGAAGTGTTGTTATAAAACAAACTCGACTGGGTTCAGTAGCGGGGCGCGGCAACGTATGGTACGGTATCCCCGCGAGTACTTTACTATAGCAGTGTGGCTTCCTTTTTACCTGCCATGTAACATAGAGGCTGTTTCCCACCACACCTCCTTCTAAGGAAGATAAGAATAATTGCAACGGATCTGTATCCAAAAATATTATTTTTTTTTTTATATTAAACTGATTATTTAATATATCTAATATAATAACTTTTATACTAGTATTTTGATTAGTCTTATTAACTCATTACGATCGAGGATTGTTCTAAGGAAGGTGACTACCGTGGACTGTAACCCTCAGCAAATGCCCTCAAAATTTTCCCGCCGGCAATTGAATGCAGCCCTATGATAAAAAATCCGCCGCTCTCCCAACCAAGTTGCCAAGTGTTCATCTTTGTGGCCCCGCTCATCCAATGTTTACTGTTTGTTGAAATAACCACTTAAAGGTCTAGGCCAGCGTTCATTTATTAAAAACATACAAAGTAATCACGATTGTAATCATGATTACTTTCAATGTAATCGTAATCGTAATTGATTACTTTCATATTTCCTGTAATCGTAATCGTAATCGTAATCATGAAATTTCCAAGTAATCGTAATCGTAATCGATTACATTTGCAATGTAATCGCCCCATGCCTGCTGCAATGGCACATGAAACCACTGCAATGGCACAGGGAACCAATGTACTGGCAAATGGATCCACTGCAATGGCACAAGAAACCACCGCAAAGACACAGGGAACCAATGCACTGGCAAATTGATCCACTGCAATGGCACATGAAACCACTGCAATGGCACAGGGAACCACTGCACTGGCAAATGGATCCACTGCAATGGCACATGAAACCACTGCAATGACACAGGTAGCCAATGCACTGGCAAATGGATCCACTGCAATGGCACATGAAACCACTGCAATGGCACAGGGAACCAATGCACTGGCAAATGGGTCCACTGCAATGGCACATGAAACCACTGCAATGACAGAGGTAGCCAATGCACTGGCAAATGGATCCACTGCAACGGCACATGAAACCACTGCAATGGCACAGGGAACCAAGGCACTGGCAAATGGATCCACTGCAATGGCATAGGGAGCCAATGCCATAGCACAGGAAGCCACTGCAATGACATAAGGAGCTACTGTAATGAACAGTAAACCACTACAATGGCACATGAACTTATGCAATTGCACATAGAGCGACATGCTCTTATGAGCATTACGATAACTAATCCTAAAGACATGTTTCATATTGATGGTGTGTCGTGTGTCGTTGATCTCTATTGAATGAGCCGGCAACTCGAGGGATAAAAGCACTTGGATTCGAACTGTAACGTCACTATGTGTGTCATACTTTTATAGGGCTATACAGTTCTCGCGATCGGGCCGCGAGACTTCAATTTTTGGGACAAACAAACACAGGTGCTCCATGTTGAAGTATAGGCAGCTATAAGTCAATTTCTTTCCAGGTTTATTCTAAAGACTATGAGTACCATTTCGCTAAACATGGCTATGGGAGATAGACGTTAAAATATTTGAAGGCGATGGGGCGCAGAACTTTGGGAATATACAAGGAAAAATCCGTCTTCACCACACTCGAAATCTAAAAATAGCGTTCTAAATTTAGCCCTGCACCCGGGCTTTTGCGAGTTGTCCAAACTACGAGTGACGTCACAGAGTTTCACGTGCCTCCGCGGTAACAAAAATGGCGAGAGCAAGTGATCGACTTAACCATTCCGCTGTCAAAATGTGCAGCGCATGGAGTAACAATAAACGGACGCATCATTAAACCACATGGTAAAGGTAAATTAAGACCAGTAGGATGTTTTCGTATCACTTTTGGATCACGAAAAGACAAAGTTATTCATTCTTTGTAAGTTTTCTGTTTGAAGCGTTGCTCCAACGTTGTCATTCGGGGAGAATCTATGTGACGTCATAATGTCTCGTTTTCGTAGGAAATGAAAAAAAACGTTAGTTTCTCAGCCGTGTTGTCCCGTCGTAACAAATATTAGTCATTGTGGTAGCGCAAATGAATGAAAAATATGTCGTCTATCCGTTTTGGGCAGCTATATTTCTTAAATATCCTTAATTATATCGCCAGGCCTTCCGCAATGGACCAACCCCTCGGCGCCTGGCTCTTGCGCAGGTAGTCTGGTTCCCAGTCTCACTCTTTGCGTAACATACACGTCACGCCTACGTCACAGGTAGTCAGGATACCAGTGTGCGCAGAGATTCTAAACTCGTTCCGAACACGTGCTTCGTTTGTTTGTCCCCAAAATGAGTAAACCGGAAGTCTTGGCGAACGAGACTTCATAGCCCTATTATTGCGTTGTCAATTGCGATATATCAACGTTCACAACGTTCACAACGTTCATCTGTACCAGCTACAGCAGTTGACAGACCAAGGTTTTAAGCTTCTCGGAGCTGGAATGGCATATCACGGAACAAATCGATATTTTACATGGTGCGACGTGGCGTGGGCGTCAAACCAGATTAGGGTCAAATCCACCTTATAGTATAGATACCGTGTTGAACGTTTGTCGTTATTTGAATGCAAGGCTTCTATTACGTCTAATTTTATTTCGAAGGGCCTTTTGGATGCAAATTTAATGGCTGTGACATTTCCACTCCCATCCCAGGTCGTCACCATGGCACCAATGTGGTGTCGGATGTTGGCATTGCAGCAGGTATGTGGGCGTTCCATGAGTCACAGAGACTAGACCGAAAGAACGGTGCGTCGGCATCTATCCATTACTCAAACAAGTTCCATTATTACCGCCGAGAGCAATGATAGAGACGTGTTGGCGGTCGCTGGTGCTATTGTGTGTCAATCGGTCCATATCATGGTCCATGGTGAATGACGGCGAGGAGGAAGTGCGCGAAGTGCGCGGAATGCGCAAAGTGCGCGAAATGCGCAAAGCGCGTAATTGGGCAAAATTCGCGCCACCCACACCAACGTTAATCCAATGATTATATGTATATCGGTAAGCTTTATATAATCTGATCCACCGAGCGCCGTCAGCAGGACATGGATAGCCGTGTGGGAGTGGCGTAGGTATATGTTGAGTATGCTGTGGTGCGAACGACTACCTTCCGCCCCCTACCCACCCGGTCCCTTCGCCCACTGCGGGGCCGGCCCGGTAGCTCAGTGGGTTAGAGCGCTCGCATTGGGTGCTCTGGGCATCTGAGAGCCTAACGGCACGTGGGTCGGTGGTTCGAGCTCCGCTGTGGCCATGTCTGTGTGGTCGCAGGATAAAGATCCCATGTCCTTCTTCGTAAAGAGTAAGGGGTTACCCCCGGGGGACATGGCTTCATTCTCCCTCCCTTATCCCATTGAAGCCATATGACCAAAATTGGTTATAGCGTCCTGAATATACAACCAACCTACGCCCACTGCCAAACGCATGGTTCATGATAGGAAGGGTCAGGGCGGGGGGAACGGGAGGGGGAGGGGGTTGAGGGTGCTCCTATGCTTACGTCAGTGTGTGGCGAGCAATTGGTACAATTGAGGGGTCGACCGTTTTTCTCCAACCCGTTGCGTTGTTCAAGGAGTGGTGTGGGCGTCCTGGGCTGGGGTAGCCTGGAGGGTGGGTTGTGAGGAAGGGGCGCATAGAGGGGGGGGAGCGCCTCTCCGCTCCTTGCATCTCAGGGCCACCGTCCCCGCTCCCCGACCGGAAACCCCAGTGCAACCGCCCCCCCCCCCTCCGCCCCTACCTTAGACCCGGTCCTCCAGCTACCTGTACCCTCCCCAATTCCACCGGGCCCACCCCACTTTCTGTACCCCAGTGCCCCCCGCCCCCCCCCCCCGCGCTACCTGTACCCCAGTGCCCCACACCCCATCAGTAACCGCCGTTCACACTTTTCCACTTTTTCAAGACCGACGGTTCCCACCCCTTCCCTCACTGGCCAGCGACCCGGCCCTTTCCATCGCCCCTGCCCCCCCCCCCCACCAGCACCCACCCCGTCGTCCCATTGCGACACCCCACGTACGCCATCCCACTGCCACCCGAACTCACCACTAGTCCGCTCTCACTCTCCACCATGCCCCCCCCACCCCCCCCTGAACATGTGCTTCCCCCTGGTGGCTGGAGGTGTCTTCTGGCCGGGGCTGTTGATGCAAGTCATTACCCGTAATGCTACCCACACGACCCTCCGTGGAAGCCCGAGTGCCTTACAGGCATCACCGGCCAACTCAATAATAAATGAAAAGAAGCCATTAGAGCGATTCCACCATGGATCTCATGCCTGTGACGTCACGTCCGTCGCGCCCAGGCCCTTCTTTCCCTACCTCCTCATACATCTTTACTTCCGGTCATTCCAGCTGGTCGCAAAATGGCTTCTTGCGACGAACATAGTAAGCCATAGAAGGGGACAATTAGATGTGTGGGTCGTGTTGGTGTCCTGAGCGTTCTCACCGCCAAGGAAGACCCGGATGGGATGGGGGGGTGGGCGGTAGGCCACGAATGGTATTCACAGAGCATTACAACCGCGGCGTGGTCATAATCCTCCCCTACTCTACTGGACATAATACTCTACTGGTCCATCAATGGACCCTCCATTAGTTTATTAATATGAACCCTAAATAAAGTATTAAAGTTTCTTGCACGTGATAAAAAATACGAATCCACGTGGTCCTGTCCGTGGTATGTTGTCAGTGGCAGCACAGCAATGATCCCTTATTATCGCTCATCTTTTGTGTCACAGATCATTAATTAATGCCACCCACTGTACACGACTTCGCAATTATACGCCACCTTAGACCAAAACAATACCCAGAATGCATCGCACATGCAGTGGCGCCTCCCAGTGGCATAATCTGAACTTTGAACTATGAACGATATTACCAATTGAAAGATCAGCATTGAAGACGGGGTCGATACGTATAGATATATACAGATACGGGACTCACATTTAATTAATCCGATGTGAGAACTGAATGAATCCTGGCCATTTGTCCATAAGACAAAGATATCCATGTATTTCTCCAAGCATAGACAATCAGACTACCGCTCTGGCCAGTATTGGTAGGTGAGGTTGCATACAAGTTCTCCTGAACGGCAGGGGTCTAACTCTCGGCCCATATGTGTATATATAGATATGAATATCTACACTATACATATGTACATATTTGTTCAGGTGCATGTCTAGATATAGGATCCCAACTCTCGGGGGGCCGGTCCGATAGCTCGGTGGTTTGGAGCGCTCGCCTTGAGCGCTCTGGCCACCTGAGAGCCTAAGAGGGCGGCCCGATAGCTCAGTGGGTTAGAGCGCTCGCCTTGAGTGCTCTGGCCACCTGAGAGCCTAACGACACGTGGATCGCTGGTTCGCGCCCCGCTGTGGCCATGTCTGTGAGGTCGGGGGATAAAAATCCCATGTCCTTCTTCGCAAAGCAAAGAGTAGAGGGTTACACCCCCGGGACATGGCTCCACTCTGCCTTCCTTCTCCCATTGACGCGATATGACCAAAAGTGGTTAAAGCGTCCTCAATATACAACCAACCTAAGGCTCTGGCTGATGTGTGTATCTCTAGAGTATATCTGCACAATACATTAAACTACATGTACATATATATGCATATTCCACCAAGTCCTTTGCTATTGATTCGCGTACGCTGTGTATGACGTACATGATAACGCCACCAAGTTGAAGGTATCGCCTTCTGCTGGCCACGTGGTCCTGGTGTGCCCTGGGATAGATTACACGCGGTGGCAGGTGATACCATCCGCGTCATGCGACTCCAGTTGTACTAAACCGTAGCCATAAATGCATTCCCGTTACCATTTTATCTTTCGCTACGTGGACGGATCGAGATTTTTTGTTTTTATTCAATATTGTATTTCGATGCTGGATGACGAGTGCCTAGTGTTTGCACATGTATGTAGCTGGTCATACCCACACCGACAATACTAAATGTTTATGGGACGACATAGCCAGGGTTTTTTTTGTGTGCGTTCTCTCTTCAATTTGATACGCTGCCTATATATCAAGGCAGATATTAATCATGAATGGTTATGGGACGACATAGCTACGTGTTGGTTTTTCGGTGTTCTCGTTTCAGCTTGACGCTGGACATATACACCGATATTAATACTGAATATTCAGATATTAGTACTGAATGTTAATGACACAAAATAACTAGATGTTAAGTTTATTTCATTGTTAATTTTTTAACTAGATATCAGGTAACGCTTGAACAACCACACACCGCGTGGGTTTTAAATTAGTATCGTTAGCTAGACTCATCAATGTGTGGGATGTTTGTGGCTGGTTCATCGAGTGGCGCAATGTGAGCTGTCTGTCTAGCCTTTTCATGGATCGTCAAATTCATAAGTTGTTATGGTCGTCAAATGCCCCCCCCCCCACCCATGCCATGTATTGGGGTAAGGGACGTGGTGTTACCATGACCTGGGCTGGCTCAGGTCATGTTTGCAGTAATCAGCTTCCCCTCTCGCGTATCCCGCCAGCCTGACTACAGCAAGGTGATTAAGGCCTTCCAGGACAGCCATGTACGCATTAACAGATCCTCGTGGCTTAAATAAGACATGCGGTTCACGGCACTGGTGTTAGCAGCATATGGCTGCACAGTCCGTCACTAGGGGATCCGATGCGAGTTGGTTGGTCGTATATTCAGGACGCTTTAACCACTTGTGGTCATATCGCGTCAATGGGAGAAGTAAGGGAGAGTGGAGCAATGTCCCCGGGGGTAACCCTCTACACTTTGCGAAGAAAGACATGGGATCTTTATCCCGCGACCACCCCGACATGGCCACAGCAGGGCTCGAACCACCGATCCACGTGCCTGTAGGCTCTCAGGTGGCCAGAACACTCAAGGCGAGCGCTCTAACCCACTGAGCTACAGGGGCGGCCGTTCTGATTCGAGGGTTCACGATATACTTATGCTCTAAATCGATGCTATTTTATGTTACCTCTTCCTTGCGTTGTTTGCGGTGGCTGCCCTACTGAATTTAATCAGTATGTCAGAATCACTAGTGGATTATTTTAATTGTTTAACAAATTTATTGTTTGCTCATCTGATTACAAATTGCCAGTCAGCTTGTCTGGTCGGTTATCCTGATAGGGGTGAACAATGTGGCCTGTAAGCCTGCGGAAACGGCACACTGTTAAGTACCAAACGAGCTATACCAAGCACTTATAAACCGGTACAGCTTTACCAATTGAATTCGTAGCATTGCTAGCCACGTATACTGTTAGAGCCAGCCTGGTGTCATCACGGTGATATCTTTGATATATTGCGGTCGTTCGACGTCATACGTCATAGTGAATACATTTTCTGCGCGCTGTATCTAACCTTACGTCTTCATCGCATTTCACCACAGGCAAACACATTTTCCTCTCCGTTTGACTTAACAGCTTTGATATGCTGCACAAGGCACCACTTCCTACGGCCCGATAAAACCAGACTGTATTCATTGATCGCTTATCTGTAATTATATTATGATATTATATTTAAGAATGTCTGGACCATTGCAAACACACGTTATTTCCACGTCGACTCGAATCTGAATGCGTACGCAGCCCGCTCCCATCATTCACGCAGCCACAGCAAGGCACCCGACTGGGCACTCGCTCTAAGAGCACGCATTTTTTGGCTGCTTCCCCGGAGCACCCAGTCCGGAAATAGAACCCCGGAGAACTGTGTAGGCTATGAGACATTCATGTTAGGACGCACAGGACATGGACCAGTGAGAAATGTCATTACATCTTAAGGTATCAGATTAACACGAGAAAAAGTAGTTTGTTGCCAACTATCACGTCTGATGGTCTAAGTAATTAATCTCACGACTTTGACGAAAGCGGCTTAACATAAATAAAATGAGATAACACGCTATTTAACTGAGCAGCACCAGCACAAACAGGCGAAATGCCCATGTTGGATATCATGACGCAGCATAGTTATATTTACATACATATCTATAACCTCGTTAAGTAATATTGCTGAGCTATTTTAGTGCGATACATTTATGGCTTGGTGTAAATTATATAAAAGTAATTAAATTATAAATACATATTTATGCATTAATGCATTATCAATATTTTAAAACAACGTAACAAAACTTATCATATGCATAAATGGTTTGATCACCTATTTTGAAAACGTGTCCAGCGACCGCCGCTATCTTGGATGAGCAGCCTCTCCTCTCCTCCAGGGTCGGAGCGGAAGAACCCGCTGTGTACTCTTGGGATAGGCAGACCGGAACCGCCCAATCGTTATACGCATCTTCCTCTGAAATAGGCAGAGTTTTGTAATGAATGAATCGATCATTCCCTATATATAGAAATCCGCGTGTTGTCTCGTACAGCAGGTCAGAGCATGTGGTGTCCTCTGGACGTGGCAAGATATTAATATCATCACTGCTAACCTGGTCATCTCGTCCATTTGACACGGAACGAGCTGCCGTCTAGAGCTTGGACATATCAGGCAGATTTGATGTCATGTTGCAATGGTAATTGCCTTGGTAATAACGTCTGTATTTCACAGTAAAATATGTAAATTATGTGCAAAGATGGGTAAGGATGGGGTGTATATATTATCGCAAACAGAGGTCACGTGGTCTGGTAATTTTTCAGTGTATTTGCATAATAATTTGTTCACAATTACAACAATATAATATTGTTTATCATGTGAAAAATTAAAATAATAATTTAAGGTTATGATAGTAGATATTAGTTTCTTTTCACTCTTTTTTGGGGGGGAGGGGGGACTTGGTTAAGTCAAAGGGCTGATTGCATTACATGAATTTGTCAGCTTTGTGTTTCTCATGATGTGCTGGTTATTTTATCACGTATAGTCACGTCGTTTAGGCGTGTGATATTTTCCTCTATTGGAAGGATTTTGTCTTAATAATGTTTCGGTCTATTTTGTTCAATTGACTCATTCGTAGGTCTATAAATATTATATTTTAATATGTAGCGGAACAAAAGTAGACCAGTGTTCGAATTTTTTGTCATGTGACATAGCATTAACAAATTGCTCTTTTTGCTTTTCTGCACATTTTATGGCGCTTTATTGATTTGACGAGGACAACATAATACAATGCATACCTGATTCTAAATGTGTTCAGCTGTCTAATGCCATATCCAATATGCTTTCATATGCTATGTACAATAAGTCTGAATGCATGTTAGCCATTGCCTCGATTGCTCAGGACCATTGACCGTGACTCATTGGAATTTATAGCCTTGTTACCACGTATAAGTTTTCGTGAAATCGACGTTGGCTCCAGCTTAGTACCTCGGTGAGCCTTTATCTGATGTTAGATATTGATTTGAGTTGGGTTAAAGGGCACTTTCCGTCTGTAATGCTGTATCGCGTCAGTCTGGTTTTAGAGTGCCTTGCAATGTAGTCTGAACCAATTCCGAACGTTTCATTGTCCTCACCAGCCCATTGCCAACACAGTAATAGTTTTAAGGGACAATGTCACACGATATTTTGTAGAGACGGCTGGTCGCAAATGAATACAACAGCTCGTGGGGACGAGGGAGCGGAAGAGGGGGGGGGGTGAAGGGTGCATCACCTGCTACCCTCTCCCCGGCCAAAAATCAGCAGCGGTCCTTAAACTCGTCTCAAAACTAGAAGCGTTCGCTCTATAGCCGCATCTGCCTAATCGGCCGGTGTGTCGTTCGAATCCCACCTATGAGATCCTGTAGTTAACCTATGGTAACGATCCGATGTCTTTCTTCATGGTTCGTCTGTTCCTTGACCCATCTCAATGTCGCGATATGACCTACCGAGGGTAAAGCGTCCTACTTAACCAACCAAACAGTATAAGCTTAGTGAGCGTGTCCGCCCAGACATACCCCACCCACCTTCTTATTGTGCTACTATACGGGAAGGCGAGCCGAGGTTATCTAACACTTCCGGCACAGAGGAAGGAAACGGAAATGTCAATAATTAAGGTAATTAAGATAAATATCACCCTGATTATTGATCCTGTGTGAGATTGGTCATCATGTGCGATGGGATTTTTAAACAGAAGGTCCATACAGCTCGTCTAATCCAACGAAATCCGGAATATCCCCAAACTCCTCACAGCTACATGCGTTATGTTCCTACTCACTCAGCATCACGTGTCACCAAGTTACCTTGTGTTGTCACCACGTTACCTCGTGTTGTCACCACGGTACCTCGTGTTGTCACCACGGTACCTCGTGTTGTCACCACGTTACCTCGTGTTGTCACCACGGTACCTCGTGTTGTCACCAAGTTACCTCGTGTTGTCACCACGTTACCTCGTGTTGTCACCACGTTATCTCGTGTTGTCACCACGGTACCTCGTGTTGTCACCACGTTACCTCGTGTTGTCACCACGTTATCTCGTGTTGTCACCACGTTACCTCGTGTTGTCACCACGTTACCTCGTGTTGTCACCACGTTATCTCGTGTTGTCATCACGTTACCTCGTGTTGTCACCACGGTACCTCGTGTTGTCACCACGTTATCTCGTGTTGTCACCACGTTACCTCGCGTTGTCACAACGTTACCTCGTGTTGTCGCCACGTTACCTCGTGTTGTCACCACGTTACCTCGTGTTGTCACCACGTTACCTCGTGTTGTCACCACGTTACCGCGTGTTGTCACCACGTTACCTCGTGTTGTCACCACGTTACCTCGTGTTGTCACCACGTTACCTCGTGTTGTCACCACGTTACCTCGCGTTGTCACCACGTTACCCAGTGCTGTCACCACGTCACCTAGTTTTGTCACCACGTCAACCATTCCCTTTGAATGAATCATCCATTGATTTGCGGCGCGACGCATCATTAACTTTTCATCCATCAATTAGTGTTGTTCGCCCTGTTTGTCCGCCCTGTTTGTCCGCCCTGTTTGTAGTGTTTGTGTCCAGCACATTTCACAGAGGATATAACGTCTCGCTGTGTATGTGAGGGTCAGGGTGTATGTAAGGGTCAGGGTGTATGTAAGGGTCAAGGTGTATGTGAGGGTCAGGGTGTATGTGAGGGTCAGGGTGTATGTGAGGGTCAGGGTGTATGTGAGGGTCAGGGTGTATGTGAGGGTCAGGGTTTATGTGAGGGTCAGGGTTTATGTGAGGGTCAGGGTTTATGTGAGGGTCAGGGTTTATGTGAGGGTCAGAGTGTATGTGAGGGTCAGGGTGAGACGACACTACAGCGGCAATATCCACACGTCCTGGGGTGTCATCGGTTGTCCCTTGTGTCCGTACTGAGGAGGGCAATATCCACACGTCCTGGGGTGTCATCGGCTGTCCCTTGTGTCCGCACTGAGGAGGGCAATATCCACACGTCCTGGGGTGTCATCGGGTGTCCCTTGTGTCCGCACTGAGGAGGGCAATATCCACACATCCTGGGGTGTCATCGGCTGTCCCTTGTGTCCGCACTGAGGAGGGCAATATCCACACGTCCTGGGGTGTCATCGGTTGTCCCTTGTGTCCGCACTGAGGCGGGCAATATCCACACGTCCTGGGGTGTCATCGGTTGTCCCTTGTGTCCGCACTGAGGAGGGCAATATCCACACGTCCTGGGGTGTCATCGGTTGTCCCTTGTGTCCGTACGGAGAAGGACAATATCCACACGTCCTGGGGTGTCATCGGCTATCCCTTGTGTCCGCACTGAGGAGGGCAATATCCACACGTCCTGGGGTGTCATCGGTTGTCCCTTGTGTCCGCACTGAGGAGGGCAATATCCACACGTCCTGGGGTGTCATCGGTTGTCCCTTGTGTCCGCACTGCGGAGGGCAACATCCACACGTCCTCGGGTGTCATCGGTTGTCCCGTGTGTCCGCACTGAGGAGGGCAATATCCACACGTCCTGGGGTGTCATCGGCTGTCCCTTGTGTCGGCACTGAGGAGGGCAATATCCACACGTCCTGGGGTGTCATCGGTTGTCCCTTGTGTCCGCACTGAGGCGGGCAATATCCACACGTCCTGGGGTGTCATCGGTTGTCCCTTGTGTCCGCACTGAGGAGGGCAACATCCACACGTCCTGGGGTGTCATCGGTTGTCCCTTGTGTCCGCACTGAGGAGGGCAATATCCACACGTCCTGGGGTGTCATCGGCTGTCCCTTGTGTCCGCACTGAGGAGGGCAATATCCACACGTCCTGGGGTGTCATCGGTTGTCCCTTGTGTCCGCATTGATGGGGGCAATATCCACACGTCCTGGGGTGTCATCGGCTGTCCCTTGTGTCCGCACTGAGGAGGGCAATATCCACACGTCCTGGGGTGTCATCGGTTGTCCCTTGTGTCCGCACTGCGGAGGGCAATATTCGCACGTCCTGGGGTGTCATCGGTTGTCCCTTGTGTCCGCACTGAGGAGGGCAATATCCACACGTCCTGGGATGTCATCGGTTGTCCCTTGTGTCCGCACTGAGGCGGGCAATATCCACACGTCCTGGGGTGTCATCGGTTGTCCCTTGTGTCCGCACTGAGGAGGGCAATATCCACACGTCCTGGGGTGTCATCGGCTATCCCTTGTGTCCGCACTGCGGAGGGCAATATTCACATGTCCTGGGGTGTCATCGGTTGTCCCTTGTGTCCGCACTGAGGAGGGCAATATTCACACGTCCTGGGGTGTCATCGGCTGTCTCTTGTGTCCGCACTGAGGAGGGCAATATTCACACGTCCTTGGGTGTCATCGGTTGTCCCTTGTGTCCGCACTGAGGAGGGCAATATCCACACGTCCTGGGGTGTCATCGGTTGTCCCTTGTGTCCGCACTGAGGAGGGCAATATCCACACGTCCTGGGGTGTCATCGGTTGTCCCTTGTGTCCTCACTGAGGAGGGCAATATTCACACGTCCTGGGGTGTCATCGGTTGTCCCTTGTGTCCGCACTGAGGAGGGCAATATCCACACCTCCTGGGGTGTCATCGGTTGTCCCTTGTGTCCGCACTGAGGAGGGCAATATCCACACGTCCTGGGGTGTCATCGGTTGTCCCTTGTGTTCGCATTGATGGGGGCAATATCCACACGTCCTGGGGTGTCATCGGTTGTCCCTTGTGTCCGCACTGAGGAGGGCAATATCCACACGTCCTAGGGTGTCATCGGTTGTCCCTTGTGTCTGCACTGAGGAGGGCAATATCCACACGTCCTGGGGTGTCATCGGTTGTCCCTTGTGTCCGCACTGAGGAGGGCAATATTCACACGTCGTGGGGTGTCATCGGGTGTCCCTTGTATCCGCACTGAGGAGGGCAATATCCACACGTCCTGGGGTGTCATCGGTTGTCCCTTGTGTCCGCACTGAGGAGGGCAATATCCACACGTCCTGGGGTGTCATCGGCGGTCCCTTGTGTCCGTACTGAGGAGGGCAATATCCACACGTCCTGGGGTGTCATTGGGCGTCCCTTGTGTCCGCACTGAGGTGGGCAATATCCACACGTCCCGGGGTGTCATCGGGTGTCCCTTGTGTCCGCACTGAGGAGGGCAATGTCCACACGTCCTAGGGTGTCATTGGGCGTCCCTTGTGTCCGCACTGAGGAGGGCAATATTCACACGTCCTGGGGTGTCATCGGTTGTCCCTTGTGTCCGCGCTGAGGAGGGCAATATCCACACGTCCTGGGGTGTCATCGGTTGTCCCTTGTGTCCGCATTGATGTGGGCAATATCCACACGTCCTGGGGTGTCATCGGTTGTCCCTTGTGTCCGCACTGAGGAGGGCAATATCCACACGTCCTGGGGTGTCATCGGTTGTCTCTTGTGTCCGCATTGATGGGGGCAATATTCACACGTCCTGGGGTGTCATCGGTTGTCCCTTGTGTCCGCACTGAGGAGGGCAATATCCACACGTCCTGGGATGTCATCGGTTGTCCCTTGTGTCCGCACTGAGGAGGGCAATATCCACACGTCCTGGGGTGTCATCGGTTGTCCCTTGTGTCCGCACTGAGGAGGGCAATATCCACACGTTCTGGGGTGTCATCGGTTGTCCCGTGTGTCCGCATTGATGGGGGCAATATCCACACGTCCTGGGGTGTCATCGGTTGTCTCTTGTGTCCGCACTGAGGAGGGCAATATCCACACGTCCTAGGGTGTCATCGGCTATCCCTTGTGTCCGCACTGAGGAGGGCAATATCCACACGTCGTGGGGTGTCATCGGTTGTCCCTTGTGTCCGCACTGAGGAGGGCAATATCCACACGTCCTGGGGTGTCATCGGCGGTCCCTTGTGTCCGTACTGAGGAGGGCAATATCCACACGTCCTGGGGTGTCATTGGGCGTCCCTTGTGTCCGCACTGAGGTGGGCAATATCCACACGTCCCGGGGTGTCATCGGGTGTCCCTTGTGTCCGCACTGAGGAGGGCAATATCCACACGTCCTAGGGTGTCATTGGGCGTCCCTTGTGTCCGCACTGAGGTGGGCAATATCCACACGTTCTGGGGTGTCATCGGTTGTCCCTTGTGTCCGCACTGAGGAGGGCAATATCCACACGTTCTGGGGTGTCATCGGTTGTCCCTTGTGTCCGCACTGAGGAGGGCAATATTCACACGTCCTGGGGTGTCATCGGTTGTCCCTTGTATCCGCACTGAGGAGGGCAATATCCACACGTTCTGGGGTGTCACCGGTTGTCCCTTGTGTCCGCACTGAGGAGGGCAATATCCACACGTTCTGGGGTGTCATCGGTTGTCCCTTGTGTCCGCACTGAGGAGGGCAATATCCACACGTCCCGGGGTGTCATCGGGTGTCCCTTGTGTCCGCACTGAGGAGGGCAATATCCACACGTCCTAGGGTGTCATTGGGCGTCCCTTGTGTCCGCACTGAGGTGGGCAATATCCACACGTTCTGGGGTGTCATCGGTTGTCCCTTGTGTCCGCACTGAGGAGGGCAATATCCACACGTTCTGGGGTGTCATCGGTTGTCCCTTGTGTCCGCACTGAGGAGGGCAATATCCACACGTCCTGGGGTGTCATCGGTTGTCCCTTGCGTCCGCACTGAGGGGGGCAATATCCACACGTCCTAGGGTGTCATCGGTTGTCCCTTGTGTCCGCACTGAGGAGGTCAATATTCACACGTCCTGGGGTGTCATCGGTTGTCCCTTGTGTCCGCACTGAGGAGGGCAATATCCACACGTTCTGGGGTGTCATCGGTTGTCCCTTGCGTCCGCATTGATGGGGGCAATATCCACACGTCCTGGGGTGTCATCGGTTGTCCCTTGTGTCCGCACTGAGGAGGGCAATATCCACACGTCCTGGGGTGTCATCGGCGGTCCCTTGTGTCCGCACTGAGGAGGGCAATATCCACACGTCCTAGGGTGTCATTGGGCGTCCCTTGTGTCCGCACTGAGGGGGGCAATATCCACACGTCCTGGGGTGTCATCGGTTGTCCCTTGTGTCCGCACTGAGGAGGGCAATATCCTCACGTCCTGGGGTGTCATCGGTTGTCCCTTGTGTCCGCACTGAGGAGGGCAATATCCACACGTTCTGGGGTGTCATCGGTTGTCCCGTGTGTCCGCATTGATGGGGGCAATATCCACACGTCCTGGGGTGTCATCGGTTGTCCCTTGTGTCCGCATTGATGGGGGCAATATCCACACGTCCTGGGATGTCATCGGTTGTCTCTTGTGTCCGCATTGATGGGGTCAATATCGACACGTCCTGGGGTGTCATCGGCTGTCCCTTGTGTCCGCACTGAGGAGGGCAATATCCACACGTCCTGGGGTGTCATCGGTTGTCCCTTGTGTCCGCACTGAGGAGGGCAATATTCACACGTCGTGGGGTGTCATCGGTTGTCTCTTGTGTCCGCACTGAGGAGGGCAATATCCACACGTCCTGGGGTGTCATCGGTTGTCCCTTGTGTCCGCACTGAGGAGGGCAATATCCACACGTCCTGGGATGTCATCGGTTGTCCCTTGTGTCCTCACTGAGGAGGGCAATATTCACACGTCCTGGGGTGTCATCGGTTGTCCCTTGTGTCCGCACTGAGGAGGGCAATATCCACACCTCCTGGGGTGTCATCGGTTGTCCCTTGTGTCCGCACTGAGGAGGGCAATATCCACACGTCCTGGGGTGTCATCGGTTGTCCCTTGTGTTCGCATTGATGGGGGCAATATCCACACGTCCTGGGGTGTCATCGGTTGTCCCTTGTGTCCGCACTGAGGAGGGCAATATCCACACGTCCTAGGGTGTCATCGGTTGTCCCTTGTGTCTGCACTGAGGAGGGCAATATCCACACGTCCTGGGGTGTCATCGGTTGTCCCTTGTGTCCGCACTGAGGAGGGCAATATTCACACGTCGTGGGGTGTCATCGGGTGTCCCTTGTATCCGCACTGAGGAGGGCAATATCCACACGTCCTGGGGTGTCATCGGTTGTCCCTTGTGTCCGCACTGAGGAGGGCAATATCCACACGTCCTGGGGTGTCATCGGCGGTCCCTTGTGTCCGTACTGAGGAGGGCAATATCCACACGTCCTGGGGTGTCATTGGGCGTCCCTTGTGTCCGCACTGAGGTGGGCAATATCCACACGTCCCGGGGTGTCATCGGGTGTCCCTTGTGTCCGCACTGAGGAGGGCAATATCCACACGTCCTAGGGTGTCATTGGGCGTCCCTTGTGTCCGCACTGAGGAGGGCAATATTCACACGTCCTGGGGTGTCATCGGTTGTCCCTTGTGTCCGCGCTGAGGAGGGCAATATCCACACGTCCTGGGGTGTCATCGGTTGCCCCTTGTGTCCGCATTGATGTGGGCAATATCCACACGTCCTGGGGTGTCATCGGTTGTCCCTTGTGTCCGCACTGAGGAGGGCAATATCCACACGTCCTGGGGTGTCATCGGTTGTCTCTTGTGGCCGCATTGATGGGGGCAATATTCACACGTCCTGGGGTGTCATCGGTTGTCCCTTGTGTCCGCACTGAGGAGGGCAATATCCACACGTCCTGGGATGTCATCGGTTGTCCCTTGTGTCCGCACTGAGGAGGGCAATATCCACACGTCCTGGGGTGTCATCGGTTGTCCCTTGTGTCCGCACTGAGGAGGGCAATATCCACACGTTCTGGGGTGTCATCGGTTGTCCCTTGTGTCCGCATTGATGGGGGCAATATCCACACGTCCTGGGGTGTCATCGGCTGTCCCTTGTGTCCGCACTGAGGAGGGCAATATCCACACGTCCTGGGGTGTCATCGGTTGTCCCTTGTGTCCGCACTGCGGAGGGCAATATTCGCACGTCCTGGGGTGTCATCGGTTGTCCCTTGTGTCCGCACTGAGGAGGGCAATATCCACACGTCCTGGGATGTCATCGGTTGTCCCTTGTGTCCGCACTGAGGCGGGCAATATCCACACGTCCTGGGGTGTCATCGGTTGTCCCTTGTGTCCGCACTGAGGAGGGCAATATCCACACGTCCTGGGGTGTCATCGGCTATCCCTTGTGTCCGCACTGCGGAGGGCAATATTCACATGTCCTGGGGTGTCATCGGTTGTCCCTTGTGTCCGCACTGAGGAGGGCAATATTCACACGTCCTGGGGTGTCATCGGCTGTCTCTTGTGTCCGCACTGAGGAGGGCAATATTCACACGTCCTTGGGTGTCATCGGTTGTCCCTTGTGTCCGCACTGAGGAGGGCAATATTCACACGTCGTGGGGTGTCATCGGTTGTCCCTTGTGTCCGCACTGAGGAGGGCAATATCCACACGTCCTGGGGTGTCATCGGTTGTCCCTTGTGTCCGCACTGAGGAGGGCAATATCCACACGTCCTGGGGTGTCATCGGTTGTCCCTTGTGTCCTCACTGAGGAGGGCAATATTCACACGTCCTGGGGTGTCATCGGTTGTCCCTTGTGTCCGCACTGAGGAGGGCAATATCCACACCTCCTGGGGTGTCATCGGTTGTCCCTTGTGTCCGCACTGAGGAGGGCAATATTCACACGTCCTGGGGTGTCATCGGTTGTCCCTTGTGTTCGCATTGATGGGGGCAATATCCACACGTCCTGGGGTGTCATCGGTTGTCCCTTGTGTCCGCACTGAGGAGGGCAATATCCACACGTCCTAGGGTGTCATCGGTTGTCCCTTGTGTCTGCACTGAGGAGGGCAATATCCACACGTCCTGGGGTGTCATCGGTTGTCCCTTGTGTCCGCACTGAGGAGGGCAATATTCACACGTCGTGGGGTGTCATCGGGTGTCCCTTGTATCCGCACTGAGGAGGGCAATATCCACACGTCCTGGGGTGTCATCGGTTGTCCCTTGTGTCCGCACTGAGGAGGGCAATATCCACACGTCCTGGGGTGTCATCGGCGGTCCCTTGTGTCCGTACTGAGGAGGGCAATATCCACACGTCCTGGGGTGTCATTGGGCGTCCCTTGTGTCCGCACTGAGGTGGGCAATATCCACACGTCCCGGGGTGTCATCGGGTGTCCCTTGTGTCCGCACTGAGGAGGGCAATATCCACACGTCCTAGGGTGTCATTGGGCGTCCCTTGTGTCCGCACTGAGGAGGGCAATATTCACACGTCCTGGGGTGTCATCGGTTGTCCCTTGTGTCCGCGCTGAGGAGGGCAATATCCACACGTCCTGGGGTGTCATCGGTTGCCCCTTGTGTCCGCATTGATGTGGGCAATATCCACACGTCCTGGGGTGTCATCGGTTGTCCCTTGTGTCCGCACTGAGGAGGGCAATATCCACACGTCCTGGGGTGTCATCGGTTGTCTCTTGTGTCCGCATTGATGGGGGCAATATTCACACGTCCTGGGGTGTCATCGGTTGTCCCTTGTGTCCGCACTGAGGAGGGCAATATCCACACGTCCTGGGATGTCATCGGTTGTCCCTTGTGTCCGCACTGAGGAGGGCAATATCCACACGTCCTGGGGTGTCATCGGTTGTCCCTTGTGTCCGCACTGAGGAGGGCAATATCCACACGTTCTGGGGTGTCATCGGTTGTCCCGTGTGTCCGCATTGATGGGGGCAATATCCACACGTCCTGGGGTGTCATCGGTTGTCTCTTGTGTCCGCACTGAGGAGGGCAATATCCACACGTCCTAGGGTGTCATCGGCTATCCCTTGTGTCCGCACTGAGGAGGGCAATATCCACACGTCGTGGGGTGTCATCGGTTGTCCCTTGTGTCCGCACTGAGGAGGGCAATATCCACACGTCCTGGGGTGTCATCGGCGGTCCCTTGTGTCCGTACTGAGGAGGGCAATATCCACACGTCCTGGGGTGTCATTGGGCGTCCCTTGTGTCCGCACTGAGGTGGGCAATATCCACACGTCCCGGGGTGTCATCGGGTGTCCCTTGTGTCCGCACTGAGGAGGGCAATATCCACACGTCCTAGGGTGTCATTGGGCGTCCCTTGTGTCCGCACTGAGGTGGGCAATATCCACACGTTCTGGGGTGTCATCGGTTGTCCCTTGTGTCCGCACTGAGGAGGGCAATATCCACACGTTCTGGGGTGTCATCGGTTGTCCCTTGTGTCCGCACTGAGGAGGGCAATATTCACACGTCCTGGGGTGTCATCGGTTGTCCCTTGTATCCGCACTGAGGAGGGCAATATCCACACGTTCTGGGGTGTCACCGGTTGTCCCTTGTGTCCGCACTGAGGAGGGCAATATCCACACGTTCTGGGGTGTCATCGGTTGTCCCTTGTGTCCGCACTGAGGAGGGCAATATCCACACGTCCCGGGGTGTCATCGGGTGTCCCTTGTGTCCGCACTGAGGAGGGCAATATCCACACGTCCTAGGGTGTCATTGGGCGTCCCTTGTGTCCGCACTGAGGTGGGCAATATCCACACGTTCTGGGGTGTCATCGGTTGTCCCTTGTGTCCGCACTGAGGAGGGCAATATCCACACGTTCTGGGGTGTCATCGGTTGTCCCTTGTGTCCGCACTGAGGAGGGCAATATCCACACGTCCTGGGGTGTCATCGGTTGTCCCTTGCGTCCGCACTGAGGGGGGCAATATCCACACGTCCTAGGGTGTCATCGGTTGTCCCTTGTGTCCGCACTGAGGAGGTCAATATTCACACGTCCTGGGGTGTCATCGGTTGTCCCTTGTGTCCGCACTGAGGAGGGCAATATCCACACGTTCTGGGGTGTCATCGGTTGTCCCTTGCGTCCGCATTGATGGGGGCAATATCCACACGTCCTGGGGTGTCATCGGTTGTCCCTTGTGTCCGCACTGAGGAGGGCAATATCCACACGTCCTGGGGTGTCATCGGCGGTCCCTTGTGTCCGCACTGAGGAGGGCAATATCCACACGTCCTAGGGTGTCATTGGGCGTCCCTTGTGTCCGCACTGAGGGGGGCAATATCCACACGTCCTGGGGTGTCATCGGTTGTCCCTTGTGTCCGCACTGAGATGGGCAATATCCACACGTCCTGGGGTGTCATCGGTTGTCCCTTGTGTCCGCACTGAGGAGGGCAATATCCACACGTTCTGGGGTGTCATCGGTTGTCCCGTGTGTCCGCATTGATGGGGGCAATATCCACACGTCCTGGGGTGTCATCGGTTGTCCCTTGTGTCCGCATTGATGGGGGCAATATCCACACGTCCTGGGATGTCATCGGTTGTCTCTTGTGTCCGCATTGATGGGGTCAATATCGACACGTCCTGGGGTGTCATCGGCTGTCCCTTGTGTCAGCACTGAGGAGGGCAATATCCACACGTCCTGGGGTGTCATCGGTTGTCCCTTGTGTCCGCACTGAGGAGGGCAATATTCACACGTCGTGGGGTGTCATCGGTTGTCCCTTGTGTCCGCACTGAGGAGGGCAATATCCACACGTCCTGGGGTGTCATCGGTTGTCCCTTGTGTCCGCACTGAGGAGGGCAATATCCACACGTCCTGGGATGTCATCGGTTGTCCCTTGTGTCCTCACTGAGGAGGGCAATATTCACACGTCCTGGGGTGTCATCGGTTGTCCCTTGTGTCCGCACTGAGGAGGGCAATATCCACACCTCCTGGGGTGTCATCGGTTGTCCCTTGTGTCCGCACTGAGGAGGGCAATATCCACACGTCCTGGGGTGTCATCGGTTGTCCCTTGTGTTCGCATTGATGGGGGCAATATCCACACGTCCTGGGGTGTCATCGGTTGTCCCTTGTGTCCGCACTGAGGAGGGCAATATCCACACGTCCTAGGGTGTCATCGGTTGTCCCTTGTGTCTGCACTGAGGAGGGCAATATCCACACGTCCTGGGGTGTCATCGGTTGTCCCTTGTGTCCGCACTGAGGAGGGCAATATTCACACGTCGTGGGGTGTCATCGGGTGTCCCTTGTATCCGCACTGAGGAGGGCAATATCCACACGTCCTGGGGTGTCATCGGTTGTCCCTTGTGTCCGCACTGAGGAGGGCAATATCCACACGTCCTGGGGTGTCATCGGCGGTCCCTTGTGTCCGTACTGAGGAGGGCAATATCCACACGTCCTGGGGTGTCATTGGGCGTCCCTTGTGTCCGCACTGAGGTGGGCAATATCCACACGTCCCGGGGTGTCATCGGGTGTCCCTTGTGTCCGCACTGAGGAGGGCAATATCCACACGTCCTAGGGTGTCATTGGGCGTCCCTTGTGTCCGCACTGAGGAGGGCAATATTCACACGTCCTGGGGTGTCATCGGTTGTCCCTTGTGTCCGCGCTGAGGAGGGCAATATCCACACGTCCTGGGGTGTCATCGGTTGCCCCTTGTGTCCGCATTGATGTGGGCAATATCCACACGTCCTGGGGTGTCATCGGTTGTCCCTTGTGTCCGCACTGAGGAGGGCAATATCCACACGTCCTGGGGTGTCATCGGTTGTCTCTTGTGTCCGCATTGATGGGGGCAATATTCACACGTCCTGGGGTGTCATCGGTTGTCCCTTGTGTCCGCACTGAGGAGGGCAATATCCACACGTCCTGGGATGTCATCGGTTGTCCCTTGTGTCCGCACTGAGGAGGGCAATATCCACACGTCCTGGGGTGTCATCGGTTGTCCCTTGTGTCCGCACTGAGGAGGGCAATATCCACACGTTCTGGGGTGTCATCGGTTGTCCCGTGTGTCCGCATTGATGGGGGCAATATCCACACGTCCTGGGGTGTCATCGGTTGTCTCTTGTGTCCGCACTGAGGAGGGCAATATCCACACGTCCTAGGGTGTCATCGGCTATCCCTTGTGTCCGCACTGAGGAGGGCAATATCCACACGTCGTGGGGTGTCATCGGTTGTCCCTTGTGTCCGCACTGAGGAGGGCAATATCCACACGTCCTGGGGTGTCATCGGCGGTCCCTTGTGTCCGTACTGAGGAGGGCAATATCCACACGTCCTGGGGTGTCATTGGGCGTCCCTTGTGTCCGCACTGAGGTGGGCAATTTCCACACGTCCCGGGGTGTCATCGGGTGTCCCTTGTGTCCGCACTGAGGAGGGCAATATCCACACGTCCTAGGGTGTCATTGGGCGTCCCTTGTGTCCGCACTGAGGTGGGCAATATCCACACGTTCTGGGGTGTCATCGGTTGTCCCTTGTGTCCGCACTGAGGAGGGCAATATCCACACGTTCTGGGGTGTCATCGGTTGTCCCTTGTGTCCGCACTGAGGAGGGCAATATTCACACGTCCTGGGGTGTCATCGGTTGTCCCTTGTATCCGCACTGAGGAGGGCAATATCCACACGTTCTGGGGTGTCACCGGTTGTCCCTTGTGTCCGCGCTGAGGAGGGCAATATCCACACGTTCTGGGGTGTCATCGGTTGTCCCTTGTGTCCGCACTGAGGAGGGCAATATCCACACGTCCCGGGGTGTCATCGGGTGTCCCTTGTGTCCGCACTGAGGAGGGCAATATCCACACGTCCTAGGGTGTCATTGGGCGTCCCTTGTGTCCGCACTGAGGTGGGCAATATCCACACGTTCTGGGGTGTCATCGGTTGTCCCTTGTGTCCGCACTGAGGAGGGCAATATCCACACGTTCTGGGGTGTCATCGGTTGTCCCTTGTGTCCGCACTGAGGAGGGCAATATCCACACGTCCTGGGGTGTCATCGGTTGTCCCTTGCGTCCGCACTGAGGGGGGCAATATCCACACGTCCTAGGGTGTCATCGGTTGTCCCTTGTGTCCGCACTGAGGAGGTCAATATTCACACGTCCTGGGGTGTCATCGGTTGTCCCTTGTGTCCGCACTGAGGAGGGCAATATCCACACGTTCTGGGGTGTCATCGGTTGTCCCTTGCGTCCGCATTGATGGGGGCAATATCCACACGTCCTGGGGTGTCATCGGTTGTCCCTTGTGTCCGCACTGAGGAGGGCAATATCCACACGTCCTGGGGTGTCATCGGCGGTCCCTTGTGTCCGCACTGAGGAGGGCAATATCCACACGTCCTAGGGTGTCATTGGGCGTCCCTTGTGTCCGCACTGAGGGGGGCAATATCCACACGTCCTGGGGTGTCATCGGTTGTCCCTTGTGTCCGCACTGAGGAGGGCAATATCCACACGTCCTGGGGTGTCATCGGTTGTCCCTTGTGTCCGCACTGAGGAGGGCAATATCCACACGTTCTGGGGTGTCATCGGTTGTCCCGTGTGTCCGCATTGATGGGGGCAATATCCACACGTCCTGGGGTGTCATCGGTTGTCCCTTGTGTCCGCATTGATGGGGGCAATATCCACACGTCCTGGGATGTCATCGGTTGTCTCTTGTGTCCGCATTGATGGGGTCAATATCGACACGTCCTGGGGTGTCATCGGCTGTCCCTTGTGTCCGCACTGAGGAGGGCAATATCCACACGTCCTGGGGTGTCATCGGTTGTCCCTTGTGTCCGCACTGAGGCGGGCAATATCCACACGTCCTGGGGTGTCATCGGTTGTCCCTTGTGTCCGCACTAAGGAGGGCAATATCCACACGTCCTGGGGTGTCATCGGTTGTCCCTTGTGTCCGCGCTGAGGAGGGCAATATCCACACGTCCTGGGGTGTCATCGGCTGTCCCTTGTGTCCGCACTGAGGAGGGCAATATCCACACGTCCTGGGGTGTCATCGGTTGTCCCTTGTGTCCGCACTAAGGAGGGCAATATCCACACGTCCTGGGGTGTCATCGGCTGTCCCTTGTGTCCGCACTGAGGAGGGCAATATCCACACGTCCTGGGGTGTCATCGGTTGTCCCTTGTGTCCGCACTGAGGAGGGCAATATCCACACGTCCTGGGGTGTCATCGGCTGTCCCTTGTGTCCGCACTAAGGAGGGCAATATCCACACGTCCTGGGGTGTCATCGGTTGTCCCTTGTGTCCGCGCTGAGGAGGGCAATATCCACACGTCCTGGGGTGTCATCGGCTGTCCCTTGTGTCTGCACTGAGGAGGGCAATATCCACACGTCCTGGGGTGTCATCGGTTGTCCCTTGTGTCCGCACTGAGGCGGGCAATATCCACACGTCCTGGGGTGTCATCGGTTGTCCCTTGTGTCCGCACTGAGGCGGGCAATATCCACACGTCCTGGGGTGTCATCGGTTGTCCCTTGTGTCCGCACTGAGGAGGGCAATATCCACACGTCCTGGGGTGTCATCGGTTGTCTCTTGTGTCCGCATTGATGGGGGCGATATTCACACGTCCTGGGGTGTCATCGGTTGTCCCTTGTGTCCGCACTGAGGAGGGCAATATCCACACGTCCTGGGATGTCATCGGTTGTCCCTTGTGTCCGCAATGAGGAGGGCAATATCCACACGTCCTGGGGTGTCATCGGTTGTCCCTTGTGTCCGCACTGAGGAGGGCAATATCCACACGTTCTGGGGTGTCATCGGTTGTCCCGTGTGTCCGCATTGATGGGGGCAATATCCACACGTCCTGGGGTGTCATCGGTTGTCTCTTGTGTCCGCACTGAGGAGGGCAATATCCACACGTCCTAGGGTGTCATCGGCTATCCCTTGTGTCCGCACTGAGGAGGGCAATATCCACACGTCGTGGGGTGTCATCGGTTGTCCCTTGTGTCCGCACTGAGGAGGGCAATATCCACACGTCCTGGGGTGTCATCGGTGGTCCCTTGTGTCCGTACTGAGGAGGGCAATATCCACACGTCCTGGGGTGTCATTGGGCGTCCCTTGTGTCCGCACTGAGGTGGGCAATATCCACACGTCCCGGGGTGTCATCGGGTGTCCCTTGTGTCCGCACTGAGGAAGGCAATATCCACACGTCCTAGGGTGTCATTGGGCGTCCCTTGTGTCCGCACTGAGGTGGGCAATATCCACACGTTCTGGGGTGTCATCGGTTGTCCCTTGTGTCCGCACTGAGGAGGGCAATATCCACACGTTCTGGGGTGTCATCGGTTGTCCCTTGTGTCCGCACTGAGGAGGGCAATATTCACACGTCCTGGGGTGTCATCGGTTGTCCCTTGTATCCGCACTGAGGAGGGCAATATCCACACGTTCTGGGGTGTCACCGGTTGTCCCTTGTGTCCGCACTGAGGAGGGCAATATCCACACGTTCTGGGGTGTCATCGGTTGTCCCTTGTGTCCGCACTGAGGAGGGCAATATCCACACGTCCCGGGGTGTCATCGGGTGTCCCTTGTGTCCGCACTGAGGAGGGCAATATCCACACGTCCTAGGGTGTCATTGGGCGTCCCTTGTGTCCGCACTGAGGTGGGCAATATCCACACGTTCTGGGGTGTCATCGGTTGTCCCTTGTGTCCGCACTGAGGAGGGCAATATCCACACGTTCTGGGGTGTCATCGGTTGTCCCTTGTGTCCGCACTGAGGAGGGCAATATCCACACGTCCTGGGGTGTCATCGGTTGTCCCTTGCGTCCGCACTGAGGGGGGCAATATCCACACGTCCTAGGGTGTCATCGGTTGTCCCTTGTGTCCGCACTGAGGAGGTCAATATTCACACGTCCTGGGGTGTCATCGGTTGTCCCTTGTGTCCGCACTGAGGAGGGCAATATCCACACGTTCTGGGGTGTCATCGGTTGTCCCTTGCGTCCGCGTTGATGGGGGCAATATCCACACGTCCTGGGGTGTCATCGGTTGTCCCTTGTGTCCGCACTGAGGAGGGCAATATCCACACGTCCTGGGGTGTCATCGGCGGTCCCTTGTGTCCGCACTGAGGAGGGCAATATCCACACGTCCTAGGGTGTCATTGGGCGTCCCTTGTGTCCGCACTGAGGGGGGCAATATCCACACGTCCTGGGGTGTCATCGGTTGTCCCTTGTGTCCGCACTGAGGAGGGCAATATCCACACGTCCTGGGGTGTCATCGGTTGTCCCTTGTGTCCGCACTGAGGAGGGCAATATCCACACGTTCTGGGGTGTCATCGGTTGTCCCGTGTGTCCGCATTGACGGGGGCAATATCCACACGTCCTGGGGTGTCATCGGTTGTCCCTTGTGTCCGCATTGATGGGGGCAATATCCACACGTCCTGGGATGTCATCGGTTGTCTCTTGTGTCCGCATTGATGGGGTCAATATCGACACGTCCTGGGGTGTCATCGGCTGTCCCTTGTGTCCGCACTGAGGAGGGCAATATCCACACGTCCTGGGGTGTCATCGGTTGTCCCTTGTGTCCGCACTGAGGCGGGCAATATCCACACGTCCTGGGGTGTCATCGGTTGTCCCTTGTGTCCGCACTAAGGAGGGCAATATCCACACGTCCTGGGGTGTCATCGGTTGTCCCTTGTGTCCGCGCTGAGGAGGGCAATATCCACACGTCCTGGGGTGTCATCGGCTGTCCCTTGTGTCCGCACTGAGGAGGGCAATATCCACACGTCCTGGGGTGTCATCGGTTGTCCCTTGTGTCCGCACTAAGGAGGGCAATATCCACACGTCCTGGGGTGTCATCGGCTGTCCCTTGTGTCCGCACTGAGGAGGGCAATATCCACACGTCCTGGGGTGTCATCGGTTGTCCCTTGTATCCGCACTGAGGAGGGCAATATCCACACGTCCTGGGGTGTCATCGGCTGTCCCTTGTGTCCGCACTAAGGAGGGCAATATCCACACGTCCTGGGGTGTCATCGGTTGTCCCTTGTGTCCGCGCTGAGGAGGGCAATATCCACACGTCCTGGGGTGTCATCGGCTGTCCCTTGTGTCTGCACTGAGGAGGGCAATATCCACACGTCCTGGGGTGTCATCGGTTGTCCCTTGTGTCCGCACTGAGGCGGGCAATATCCACACGTCCTGGGGTGTCATCGGTTGTCCCTTGTGTCCGCGCTGAGGAGGGCAATATCCACACGTCCTGGGGTGTCATCGGTTGTCCCTTGTGTCCGCACTAAGGAGGGCAATATCCACACGTCCTAGGGTGTCATCGGTTGTCCCTTGTGTCCGCACTGAGGCGGGCAATATCCACACGTCCTGGGGTGTCATCGGTTGTCCCTTGTGTCCGCACTGAGGCGGGCAATATCCACACGTCCTGGGGTGTCATCGGTTGTCCCATGTGTCCGCACTAAGGAGGGCAATATCCACACGTCCTGGGGTGTCATCGGTTGTCCCTTGTGTCCGCACTGAGGAGGGCAATATCCACACGTCCTGGGGTGTCATCGGTTGTCCCTTGTGTCCGCACTAAGGAGGGCAATATCCACACGTCCTGGGGTGTCATCGGTTGTCCCTTGTGTCCGCACTAAGGAGGGCAATATCCACACGTCCTGGGGTGTCATCGGTTGTCCCTTGTGTCCGCACTGAGGAGGGCAATATCCACACGTCCTGGGGTGTCATCGGCTGTCCCTTGTGTCCGCACTAAGGAGGGCCATATCCACACGTCCTGGGGTGTCATCGGTTGTCCCTTGTGTCCGCGCTGAGGAGGGCAATATCCACACGTCCTGGGGTGTCATCGGCTGTCCCTTGTGTCCGCACTGAGGAGGGCAATATCCACACGTCCTGTGGTGTCATCGGCTGTCCCTTGTGTCCGCGCTGAGGAGGGCAATATCCACACGTCCTGGGGTGTCATCGGCTGTCCCTTGTGTCCGCACTGAGGAGGGCAATATCCACACGTCCTGGGGTGTCATCGGTTGTCTCTTGTGTCCGCACTAAGGAGGGCAATATCCACACGTCCTGGGGTGTCATCGGCTGTCCCTTGTGTCCGCGCTGAGGAGGGCAATATCCACACGTCCTGGGGTGTCATCGGCTGTCCCTTGTGTCCGCGCTGAGGAGGGCAATATCCACACGTCCTGGGGTGTCATCGGCTGTCCCTTGTGTCCGCACTGAGGAGGGCAATATCCACACGTCCTGGGGTGTCATCGGTTGTCTCTTGTGTCCGCACTAAGGAGGGCAATATCCACACGTCCTGGGGTGTCATCGGCTGTCCCTTGTGTCCGCGCTGAGGAGGGCAATATCCACACGTCCTGGGGTGTCATCGGTTGTCCCTTGTGTCCGCGCTGAGGAGGGCAATATCCACACGTCCTGGGGTGTCATCGGTTGTCCCTTGTGTCCGCACTGAGGCGGGCAATATCCACACGTCCTGGGGTGTCATCGGTTGTCCCTTGTGTCCGCACTAAGGAGGGCAATATCCACACGTCCTGGGGTGTCATCGGTTGTCCCTTGTGTCCGCCCTGAGGAGGGCAATATCCACACGTCCTGGGGTGTCATCGGTTGTCCCTTGTGTCCGCACTGAGGAGGGCAATATCCACACGTCCTGGGGTGTCATCGGTTGTCCCTTGTGTCCGCGCTGAGGAGGGCAATATCCACACGTCCTGGGGTGTCATCGGTTGTCTCTTGTGTCCGCACTAAGGAGGGCAATATCCACACGTCCTGGGGTGTCATCGGCTGTCCCTTGTGTCCGCACTGAGGAGGGCAATATCCACACGTCCTGGAGTGTCATCGGCTGTCCCTTGTGTCCGCACTAAGGAGGGCAATATCCACACGTCCTGGGGTGTCATCGGTTGTCCCTTGTGTCCGCACTGAGGAGGGCAATATCCACACGTCCTGGGGTGTCATCGGTTGTCCCTTGTGTCCGCGCTGAGGAGGGCAATATCCACACGTCGTGGGGTGTCATCGGTTGTCCCTTGTGTCCGCACTGAGGAGGGCAATATCCACACGTCCTGGGGTGTCATCGGCTGTCCCTTGTGTCCGCACTAAGGAGGGCAATATCCACACGTCCTGGGGTGTCATCGGTTGTCCCTTGTGTCCGCGCTGAGGAGGGCAATATCCACACGTCCTGGGGTGTCATCGGTTGTCCCTTGTGTCCGCGCTGAGGAGGGCAATATCCACACGTCCAGGGGTGTCATCGGCTGTCCCTTGTGTCCGCACTAAGGAGGGCAATATCCACACGTCCTGGGGTGTCATCGGTTGTCCCTTGTGTCCGCGCTGAGGAGGGCAATATCCACACGTCCTGGGGTGTCATCGGTTGTCCCTTGTGTCCGCGCTGAGGAGGGCAATATCCACACGTCCTGGGGTGTCATCGGCTGTCCCTTGCGTCCGCACTAAGGAGGGCAATATCCACACGTCCTGGGGTGTCATCGGTTGTCCCTTGTGTCCGCACTGAGGGGGGCAATATCCACACGTCCTGGGGTGTCATCGGTTGTCCCTTGTGTCCGCGCTGAGGAGGGCAATATCCACACGTCCTGGGCTGTCATCGGCTGTCCCTTGTGTCCGCATTGATGGGGTCAATATCCACACGTCCTGGGGTGTCATCGGTTGTCCCTTGTGTCCGCACTGAGGGGGGCAATATCCACACGTCCTGGGGTGTCATCGGTTGTCCCTTGTGTCCGCGCTGAGGAGGGCAATATCCACACGTCCTGGGGTGTCATCGGTTGTCTCTTGTGTCCGCACTAAGGAGGGCAATATCCACACGTCCTGGGGTGTCATCGGCTGTCCCTTGTGTCCGCACTAAGGAGGGCAATATCAACACGTCCTGGGGTGTCATCGGTTGTCCCTTGTGTCGGCACTGAGGAGGGCAATATCCACACGTCCTGGGGTGTCATCGGCTGTCCCTTGTGTCCGCACTAAGGAGGGCAATATCAACACGTCCTAGGGTGTCATCGGTTGTCCCTTGTGTCCGCACTGAGGAGGGCAATATCCACACGTCCTGGGGTGTCATCGGTTGTCCCTTGTGTCCGCACTGAGGAGGGCAATATTCACACGTCCTGGGGTGTCATCGGGTGTCCCTTGTGTCCGCACTGAGGAGGGCAATATCCACACGTCCTGGGGTGTCATCGGTTGTCTCTTGTGTCCCCATTGATGTGGGCAATATCCACACGTCCTGGGGTGTCATCGGCTGTCCCTTGTGTCCGCACTAAGGAGGGCAATATCAACACGTCCTAGGGTGTCATCGGCGGTCCCTTGTGTCCGCACTGAGGAGGGCAATATCCACACGTCCTGGGGTGTCATCGGTTGTCCCTTGTGTCCGCACTGAGGAGGGCAATATCCACACGTCCTAGGGTGTCATCGGCTGTCCCTTGTGTCCGCACTGAGGAGGGCAATATTCACACGTCCTGGGGTGTCATCGGCTGTCCCTTGTGTCCGCACTGAGGAGGGCAATATCCACACGTCCTGGGGTGTCATCGGTTGTCCCTTGTGTCGGCACTGAGGAGGGCAATATCCACACGTCCTGGGGTGTCATCGGCTGTCCCTTGTGTCCGCACTGAGGAGGGCAATATCCACACGTCCTGGGGTGTCATCGGTTGTCTCTTGTGTCGCATTGATGTGGGCAATATCCACACGTCCTGGGGTGTCATCGGTTGTCCCTTGTGTCCGCACTGAGGAGGGCAATATCCACACGTCCTGGGGTGTCATCGGTTGTCCCTTGTGTCCGCACTGAGGTGGGCAATATCCACACGTCCTGGGGTGTCATCGGTTGTCCCTTGTGTCCGCACTGAGGAGGGCAATATCCACACGTCCTGGGGTGTCATCGGTTGTCCCTTGTGTCCGCATTGATGGGGGCAATATCCACACGTCCTGGGATGTCATCGGTTGTCTCTTGTGTCCGCATTGATGGGGTCAATATCGACACGTCCTGGGGTGTCATCGGCTGTCCCTTGTGTCCGCACTGAGGAGGGCAATATCCACACGTCCTGGGGTGTCATCGGTTGTCCCTTGTGTCCGCACTGAGGCGGGCAATATCCACACGTCCTGGGGTGTCATCGGTTGTCCCTTGTGTCCGCACTAAGGAGGGCAATATCCACACGTCCTGGGGTGTCATCGGTTGTCCCTTGTGTCCGCGCTGAGGAGGGCAATATCCACACGTCCTGGGGTGTCATCGGCTGTCCCTTGTGTCCGCACTGAGGAGGGCAATATCCACACGTCCTGGGGTGTCATCGGTTGTCCCTTGTGTCCGCACTAAGGAGGGCAATATCCACACGTCCTGGGGTGTCATCGGCTGTCCCTTGTGTCCGCACTGAGGAGGGCAATATCCACACGTCCTGGGGTGTCATCGGTTGTCCCTTGTGTCCGCACTGAGGAGGGCAATATCCACACGTCCTGGGGTGTCATCGGCTGTCTCTTGTGTCCGCACTAAGGAGGGCAATATCCACACGTCCTGGGGTGTCATCGGTTGTCCCTTGTGTCCGCGCTGAGGAGGGCAATATCCACACGTCCTGGGGTGTCATCGGCTGTCCCTTGTGTCTGCACTGAGGAGGGCAATATCCACACGTCCTAGGGTGTCATCGGTTGTCCCTTGTGTCCGCACTGAGGCGGGCAATATCCACACGTCCTGGGGTGTCATCGGTTGTCCCTTGTGTCCGCGCTGAGGAGGGCAATATCCACACGTCCTGGGGTGTCATCGGTTGTCCCTTGTGTCCGCACTAAGGAGGGCAATATCCACACGTCCTAGGGTGTCATCGGTTGTCCCTTGTGTCCGCACTGAGGCGGGCAATATCCACACGTCCTGGGGTGTCATCGGTTGTCCCTTGTGTCCGCACTGAGGCGGGCAATATCCACACGTCCTGGGGTGTCATCGGTTGTCCCTTGTGTCCGCACTAAGGAGGGCAATATCCACACGTCCTGGGGTGTCATCGGTTGTCCCTTGTGTCCGCACTGAGGAGGGCAATATCCACACGTCCTGGGGTGTCATCGGTTGTCCCTTGTGTCCGCACTAAGGAGGGCAATATCCACACGTCCTGGGGTGTCATCGGTTGTCCCTTGTGTCCGCACTAAGGAGGGTAATATCCACACGTCCTGGGGTGTCATCGGTTGTCCCTTGTGTCCGCACTGAGGAGGGCAATATCCACACGTCCTGGGGTGTCATCGGCTGTCCCTTGTGTCCGCACTAAGGAGGGCCATATCCACACGTCCTGGGGTGTCATCGGTTGTCCCTTGTGTCCGCGCTGAGGAGGGCAATATCCACACGTCCTGGGGTGTCATCGGCTGTCCCATGTGTCCGCACTGAGGAGGGCAATATCCACACGTCCTGGGGTGTCATCGGCTGTCCCTTGTGTCCGCGCTGAGGAGGGCAATATCCACACGTCCTTGGGTGTCATCGGCTGTCCCTTGTGTCCGCACTGAGGAGGGCAATATCCACACGTCCTGGGGTGTCATCGGTTGTCTCTTGTGTCCGCACTAAGGAGGGCAATATCCACACGTCCTGGGGTGTCATCGGCTGTCCCTTGTGTCCGCGCTGAGGAGGGCAATATCCACACGTCCTGGGGTGTCATCGGCTGTCCCTTGTGTCCGCGCTGAGGAGGGCAATATCCACACGTCCTGGGGTGTCATCGGTTGTCCCTTGTGTCCGCACTGAGGAGGGCAATATCCACACGTCCTGGGGTGTCATCGGTTGTCTCTTGTGTCCGCACTAAGGAGGGCAATATCCACACGTCCTGGGGTGTCATCGGCTGTCCCTTGTGTCCGCGCTGAGGAGGGCAATATCCACACGTCCTGGGGTGTCATCGGTTGTCCCTTGTGTCCGCGCTGAGGAGGGCAATATCCACACGTCCTGGGGTGTCATCGGTTGTCCCTTGTGTCCGCACTGAGGCGGGCAATATCCACACGTCCTGGGGTGTCATCGGTTGTCCCTTGTGTCCGCACTAAGGAGGGCAATATCCACACGTCCTGGGGTGTCATCGGTTGTCCCTTGTGTCCGCCCTGAGGAGGGCAATATCCACACGTCCTGGGGTGTCATCGGTTGTCCCTTGTGTCCGCACTGAGGAGGGCAATATCCACACGTCCTTGGGTGTCATCGGTTGTCCCTTGTGTCCGCGCTGAGGAGGGCAATATCCACACGTCCTGGGGTGTCATCGGTTGTCTTTTGTGTCCGCACTAAGGAGGGCAATATCCACACGTCCTGGGGTGTCATCGGCTGTCCCTTGTGTCCGCACTGAGGAGGGCAATATCCACACGTCCTGGAGTGTCATCGGCTGTCCCTTGTGTCCGCACTAAGGAGGGCAATATCCACACGTCCTGGGGTGTCATCGGTTGTCCCTTGTGTCCGCACTGAGGAGGGCAATATCCACACGTCCTGGGGTGTCATCGGTTGTCCCTTGTGTCCGCGCTGAGGAGGGCAATATCCACACGTCGTGGGGTGTCATCGGTTGTCCCTTGTGTCCGCACTGAGGAGGGCAATATCCACACGTCCTGGGGTGTCATCGGCTGTCCCTTGTGTCCGCACTAAGGAGGGCCATATCCACACGTCCTGGGGTGTCATCGGTTGTCCCTTGTGTCCGCGCTGAGGAGGGCAATATCCACACGTCCTGGGGTGTCATCGGCTGTCCCTTGTGTCCGCACTGAGGAGGGCAATATCCACACGTCCTGGGGTGTCATCGGCTGTCCCTTGTGTCCGCGCTGAGGAGGGCAATATCCACACGTCCTGGGGTGTCATCGGCTGTCCCTTGTGTCCGCACTGAGGAGGGCAATATCCACACGTCCTGGGGTGTCATCGGTTGTCTCTTGTGTCCGCACTAAGGAGGGCAATATCCACACGTCCTGGGGTGTCATCGGCTGTCCCTTGTGTCCGCGCTGAGGAGGGCAATATCCACACGTCCTGGGGTGTCATCGGCTGTCCCTTGTGTCCGCGCTGAGGAGGGCAATATCCACACGTCCTGGGGTGTCATCGGCTGTCCCTTGTGTCCGCACTGAGGAGGGCAATATCCACACGTCCTGGGGTGTCATCGGTTGTCTCTTGTGTCCGCACTAAGGAGGGCAATATCCACACGTCCTGGGGTGTCATCGGCTGTCCCTTGTGTCCGCGCTGAGGAGGGCAATATCCACACGTCCTGGGGTGTCATCGGTTGTCCCTTGTGTCCGCGCTGAGGAGGGCAATATCCACACGTCCTGGGGTGTCATCGGTTGTCCCTTGTGTCCGCACTGAGGCGGGCAATATCCACACGTCCTGGGGTGTCATCGGTTGTCCCTTGTGTCCGCACTAAGGAGGGCAATATCCACACGTCCTGGGGTGTCATCGGTTGTCCCTTGTGTCCGCCCTGAGGAGGGCAATATCCACACGTCCTGGGGTGTCATCGGTTGTCCCTTGTGTCCGCACTGAGGAGGGCAATATCCACACGTCCTGGGGTGTCATCGGTTGTCTCTTGTGTCCGCGCTGAGGAGGGCAATATCCACACGTCCTGGGGTGTCATCGGTTGTCCCTTGTGTCCGCACTAAGGAGGGCAATATCCACACGTCCTGGGGTGTCATCGGCTGTCCCTTGTGTCCGCACTGAGGAGGGCAATATCCACACGTCCTGGAGTGTCATCGGCTGTCCCTTGTGTCCGCACTAAGGAGGGCAATATCCACACGTCCTGGGGTGTCATCGGTTGTCCCTTGTGTCCGCACTGAGGAGGGCAATATCCACACGTCCTGGGGTGTCATCGGTTGTCCCTTGTGTCCGCGCTGAGGAGGGCAATATCCACACGTCGTGGGGTGTCATCGGTTGTCCCTTGTGTCCGCACTGAGGAGGGCAATATCCACACGTCCTGGGGTGTCATCGGCTGTCCCTTGTGTCCGCACTAAGGAGGGCAATATCCACACGTCCTGGGGTGTCATCGGTTGTCCCTTGTGTCCGCGCTGAGGAGGGCAATATCCACACGTCCTGGGGTGTCATCGGTTGTCCCTTGTGTCCGCGCTGAGGAGGGCAATATCCACACGTCCTGGGGTGTCATCGGCTGTCCCTTGTGTCCGCACTAAGGAGGGCAATGTCCACACGTCCTGGGGTGTCATCGGTTGTCCCTTGTGTCCGCGCTGAGGAGGGCAATATCCACACGTCCTGGGGTGTCATCGGTTGTCCCTTGTGTCCGCGCTGAGGAGGGCAATATCCACACGTCCTGGGGTGTCATCGGCTGTCCCTTGTGTCCGCACTAAGGAGGGCAATATCCACACGTCCTGGGGTGTCATCGGTTGTCCCTTGTGTCCGCACTGAGGGGGGCAATATCCACACGTCCTGGGGTGTCATCGGTTGTCCCTTGTGTCCGCGCTGAGGAGGGCAATATCCACACGTCCTGGGGTGTCATCGGCTGTCCCTTGTGTCCGCACTAAGGAGGGCAATATCCACACGTCCTGGGGTGTCATCGGTTGTCCCTTGTGTCCGCACTGAGGGGGGCAATATCCACACGTCCTGGGGTGTCATCGGTTGTCCCTTGTGTCCGCGCTGAGGAGGGCAATATCCACACGTCCTGGGGTGTCATCGGTTGTCTCTTGTGTCCGCACTAAGGAGGGCAATATCCACACGTCCTGGGGTGTCATCGGCTGTCCCTTGTGTCCGCACTAAGGAGGGCAATATCAACACGTCCTGGGGTGTCATCGGTTGTCCCTTGTGTCGGCACTGAGGAGGGCAATATCCACACGTCCTGGGGTGTCATCGGCTGTCCCTTGTGTCCGCACTAAGGAGGGCAATATCAACACGTCCTAGGGTGTCATCGGTTGTCCCTTGTGTCCGCACTGAGGAGGGCAATATCCACACGTCCTGGGGTGTCATCGGTTGTCCCTTGTGTCCGCACTGAGGAGGGCAATATTCACACGTCCTGGGGTGTCATCGGGTGTCCCTTGTGTCCGCACTGAGGAGGGCAATATCCACACGTCCTGGGGTGTCATCGGTTGTCTCTTGTGTCCCCATTGATGTGGGCAATATCCACACGTCCTGGGGTGTCATCGGCTGTCCCTTGTGTCCGCACTAAGGAGGGCAATATCAACACGTCCTAGGGTGTCATCGGCGGTCCCTTGTGTCCGCACTGAGGAGGGCAATATCCACACGTCCTGGGGTGTCATCGGTTGTCCCTTGTGTCCGCACTGAGGAGGGCAATATCCACACGTCCTGGGGTGTCATCGGTTGTCCCTTGTGTCCGCACTGAGGCGGGCAATATCCACACGTCCTGGGGTGTCATCGGTTGTCCCTTGTGTCCGCACTGAGGCGGGCAATATCCACACGTCCTGGGGTGTCATCGGTTGTCCCTTGTGTCCGCATTGATGGGGGCAATATCCACACGTCCTAGGGTGTCATCGGCTGTCCCTTGTGTCCGCACTGAGGAGGGCAATATTCACACGTCCTGGGGTGTCATCGGCTGTCCCTTGTGTCCGCACTGAGGAGGGCAATATCCACACGTCGTGGGGTGTCATCGGTTGTCCCTTGTGTCCGCACTGAGGAGGGCAATATCCACACGTCCTGGGGTGTCATCGGCTGTCCCTTGTGTCCGCACTAAGGAGGGCAATATCCACACGTCCTGGGGTGTCATCGGCTGTCCCTTGTGTCCGCACTGAGGAGGGCAATATCCACACGTCCTGGGGTGTCATCGGTTGTCTCTTGTGTCGCATTGATGTGGGCAATATCCACACGTCCTAGGGTGTCATCGGCTGTCCCTTGTGTCCGCACTGAGGAGGGCAATATCCACACGTCCTGGGGTGTCATCGGTTGTCCCTTGTGTCCGCACTGAGGAGGGCAATATCCACACGTCCTGGGGTGTCATCGGCTGTCCCTTGTGTCCGCACTGAGGAGGGCAATATCAACACGTCCTGGGGTGTCATCGGCTGTCCCTTGTGTCCGCACTGAGGAGGGCAATATCCACACGTCCTAGGGTGTCATCGGTTGTCCCTTGTGTCGGCACTGAGGAGGGCAATATCCACACGTCCTAGGGTGTCATCGGTTGTCCCTTGTGTCCGCACTGAGGAGGGCAATATCAACACGTCCTGGGGTGTCATCGGTTGTCCCTTGTGTCCGCACTGAGGCGGGCAATATCCACACGTCCTGGGGTGTCATCGGTTGTCCCTTGTGTCCGCACTGAGGAGGGCAATATCCACACGTCCTGGGGTGTCATCGGCTGCCCCTTGTGTCCGCACTGAGGAGGGCAATATCCACACGTCCTAGGGTGTCATCGGTTGTCCCTTGTGTCCGCACTGAGGAGGGCAATATCCACACGTCCTGGGGTGTCATCGGTTGTCCCTTGTGTCCGCACTGAGGAGGGCAATATCCACACGTCCTAGGGTGTCATCGGTTGTCCCTTGTGTCCGCGCTGAGGAGGGCAATATCCACACGTCCGTTACCAACGGAGTTGGTAACGGGTTTTAATTGGGTTTTAACAGTTTTTAATAAATACGTGGTGACAACACGAGGTAACGTGGTGACAACACGAGGTAACGTGGTGACAACACGAGGTAACGTGGTGACAACACGAGGTAACGTGTTGACAACACGAGGTAACGTAGTGACAACACGAGGTAACGTGGTGACAACACGAGGTCACGTGGTGACAACACGAGGTAACGTGTTGACAACACGAGGTAACGTAGTGACAACACGAGGTAACGTGGTGACAACACGAAGTAACGTGGTGACAACTCGAGGTAACGTGGTGACAACACGAGGTAACGTGGTGACGACGCGAGGTAACGTGGTGACAACATGAGGTAACGTGGTGACAACTCGAGGTACCGTACGGCCCTGGGGCGGCGCACGGCTCTGGGGTGGCGTACGGCCCTGGGGCGGCGCACGGGTCTGGGGCGGCGCACGGCTCTGAGCTGGCGTACGGCCCTGGGGTGGCTCACGGCCCTGGGGTGTCGGCGCACGGACCGTTCATTCACAACCTGATACTACACACCTTCAATCCCCAGACATCTCGTCTCTGTATCACTCGCCCTCTCAACAGTTATCTCACCATTATTACCCCGTTTCTGCATTCAACATCACTGTTATTATCAAAGAAAGTTCAAACGACTCTTCCCTTTTGCTGTAAGAATAAAAGAAATCAATCTTGATACAATCCTGATACATGCCGTTGTTCACCCCCCAAGGACACTGGTAAACACTGAACACTGGATTAAAGGAATGATATATAGCCTTCAGTGACGTTTTTTGGAACTTGCAATTGCACATCAGAACTCTTTAGACTTGTCCGGCGATTGGGTTGATGGTATGTATGACGCATGCACCTTATTTGTCACACGGAAAACAGCCACCGCTAACTCTAACTGTCATAATAGCACTAAACGAAAGGCAATATGGCAATATGGCTTGAGTGTGAGATATTTCAGGCTAACTTCCTTTCATCCTGTCATGATTATTCATATTGTTGACAAAAATTGACAAGAGTAGGGTCTTGGTGATAAACGTCCATTTTGAGCATCATGCGGTTTTTTCGACGTCATATTATCATCATTAAACTACAACGATAGCAATTATGACACTCCATTATTTAATTTCCTTAAACAAAAAGTTATTAAAAGGGCACGAAAAACACCCTATTTGAGCTCGGATCAATTTCGATTCACCCTTCCTCGCCTCGCCGGCCGCGCAGCTTGCCTGGTTCCACATCTTTTGTCGTGATAGCTCTTGGCGGGCGATATCCACTGTTACGCAGGGAGCGAGGGAACTGCGCGCTGAATAGAAAGCACGTGCTCCTTTGTTTATCACTAAAACTGCTAGGCCAGACGTCGAACCGGCGAGAATTGGCATGCCCTGTGGATGGGTTTCATACCATATATACATATATATCTTTTCATACAAACCAGTCAGCTTCGCCCCAGAGGGGTGGGGGCCACAAGTGGCTGCTATACTGTATAGAAAGGCTGGCGATAAAGCGACCGCGATGCCCGTGAGATTTCCCGCACCGACTAGCCGTCGTTATCACCGGCCACTCCCTGTAATTATGACATATATATCGCATATGGATATGGACATGCATGGTGTGAGTGCATATGCACCCCGCCACACCGCCCTGTGTCTGGGTCTGATCCAATCACCGCTCAGGCCGAGAATCCAGATGGGGCGGTTTGCCGACTCCGCGGGGACGTCCTGTTACCATCACTATTAGTACTGATACCCACACGCCCCGCGCCACATCGCCGGAGAGAACCGGTGGAACCAGCAGGTCAATTAGGTGCGTCTGCTCTGTATCGCCACCGAGAGAACTGTTCGCCAAAAACAATGGCGATGCATCATGACATGACCCAGTTTAGTGGTTTGAGGTCACGAATTATAGTGGGTGAATTTATGTGGGACAGGATGGGTGTGCCGCCCGGTATACTCAACCTCTTCCGGTCCCGCCGAAAGTGTTGCGTTGTTAATGCAATGTTCACGCCGGTCATGTCCGGAACATTTAGGGGCAACGAGACCAGCCTAGACTGTCACTTTTCAATCAGCCGCCATCTTCTCCCGAATGCCCCGTGCTGTTACACCATCGGCATGCGAAATGAATGCGCGTGCACCCTACCCCCTCTAGGGTACAGCATCCCCTTGTTACCACACTGGGGTACGGTAGCCCCTTGTTACCCTCAAGGGTACGGCATCTCCTTGTTACCACACCGGGGTACGGTAGCCCCTTGTTACCCTCAAGGGTACGGCAGACCCTTGTTACCACACTGGGGTACGGTAGCCCCTTGTTACCCTCAAGGGTACGGCAGACCCTTGTTACCACACTGGGGTACGGTAGCCCCTTGTTACCCTCAAGAGTACGGCAGACCCTTGTTACCACACTGGGGTACGGTAGCCCCATGTTACCCTCAAGGGTACGGCAGACCCTTGTTACCACACTGGGGTACGGTAGCCCCATGTTACCCTCAAGGGTACGGCAGACCCTTGTTACCACACTGGGGTACGGTAGCCCCTTGTTACCCTCAAGGGTACGGCAGACCCTTGTTACCACACTGGGGTACGGTAGCCCCTTGTTACACTCAATGGTACGGTATCTCCTTGTTACCTCACTGGGGTACGGTAGCCCCTTGTTACCCTCAAGGGTACGGCAGACCCTTGTTACCACACTGGGGTACGGTAGCCCCTTGTTACTCTCAAGGGTACGGTATCTCCTTGTTACCACACTGGGGTACGGTAGCCCCTTGTTACCCTCAAGGGTACGGTATTTCCTTGTTACCACACTGGGGTACGGTAGCCCCTTGTTACCCTCAAGGGTACGGTATCTCCTTGTTACCACACTGGGGTACGGTAGCCTCTTGTTACCCTCAAGGGTACGGTATCTCCTTGTTACCACACTGGGGTACGGTAGCCTCTTGTTACCCTCAAGGGTACGGCAGACCCTTGTTACCACACTGGGGTGCGGTAGCCCCTTGTTACCCTCAAGAGTACGGCAGACCCTTGTTACCACACTGGGGTACGGTAGCCCCATGTTACCCTCAAGGGTACGGCAGACCCTTGTTACCACACTGGGGTACGGTAGCCCCTTGTAACCCTCAAGGGTACGGCATCTCCTTGTTACCACACCGGGGTACGGTAGCCCCTTGTTACCCTCAAGGGTACGGCATCTCCTTGTTACCACACTGGGGTACGGTAGCCCCTTGTTACCCTCCAGGGTACGGCAGACCCTTGTTACCACACTGGGGTACGGTAGCCCCTTGTTACCCTCAAGAGTACGGCAGACCCTTGTTACCACACTGGGGTACGGTAGCCCCGTGTTACCCTCAAGGGTACGGCATCCCCTTGTTACCACACTGGGGTACGGTAGCCCCTTGTTACCCTCAAGGGTACGGCATCTCCTTGTTACCACACCGGGGTACGGTAGCCCCTTGTTACCCTCAAGGGTACGGCATCTCCTTGTTACCACACTGGGGTACGGTAGACCCTTGTTACCCTCAAGAGTACGGCAGACCCTTGTTACCACACTGGGGTACGGTAGCCCCTTGTTACCCTCAAGGGTACGGCAGACCCTTCTTACCACACTGGGGTACGGTAGCCCCTTGTTACACTCAATGGTACGGCAGACCCTTGTTACCACACTGGGGTGCGGTAGCCCCTTGTTACCCTCAAGGGTACGGTATCTCCTTGTTACCACACTGGGGTACGGTAGCCCCTTGCTACACTCAATGGTACGGTATCTCCTTGTTACCACACTGGGGTACGGTAGCCCCTTGTTACCCTCAAGGGTACGGCAGACCCTTGTTACCACACTGGGGTACGGCGGACCCTTGTTACCACACTGGGGTACGGTAACCCCTTGTTACTCTCAAGGGTACGGCAGACCCTTGTTACCACACTGGGGTACGGTAGCCCCTTGTTACCCTCAATGGTACGGTATCTCCTTGTTACCACACTGGGGTACGGTAGCCCCTTGTTACGCTCAAGGGTACGGCAGACCCTAGTTACCACACTGGGGTACGGTAGCCCCTTGTTACCCTCAAGGGTACGGCAGACCCTTGTTACCACACTGGGGTACGGTAGCCCCATGTTACCCTCAAGGGTACGGCAGACCCTTGTTACCACACTGGGGTACGGTAGCCCCTTGTTACCCTCAAGGGCACGGTATTTCCTTGTTACCAAACTGGGGTACGGTAGCCCCTTGTTACCCTCAAGGGTACGGTATCTCCTTGTTACCACACTGGGGTACGGTAGCCCCTTGTTACCCTCAAGGGTACGGTATCTCCTTGTTACCACACTGGGGTACGGTAGCCTCTTGTTACCCTCAAGGGTACGGCAGACCCTTGTTACCACACTGGGGTACGGTAGCCCCTTGTTACCCTCAAGGGTACGGTATCTCCTTGTTACCACACTGGGGTACGGTAGCCCCTTGTTACCCTCAATGGTACGGTATCTCCTTGTTACCACACTGGGGTACGGTAGCCCCTTGTTACCCTCAAGGGTACGGTAGCCCCTTGTTACCCTCAAGGGTACGGTATCTCCTTGTTACCACACTGGGGTACGGTAGCCCCTTGTTACCCTCAAGGGTACGGTATCTCCTTGTTACCACACTGGGGTACGGTAGCCCTTGTTACCCTCAAGGGTACGGCAGACCCTTGTTACCACATTGGGGTACGGTAGCCCCTTGTTACCCTCAAGGGTACGGCAAACCCTTGTTACCACACTGGGGTACGGTAGCCCATTGTTACCCTCAAGGGTGCGGCAGACCCTTGTTACCACACTGGGGTACGGTAGCCGCTTGTTACCCTCAAGGGTACGGTATTTCCTTGTTACCACACTGGGGTACGGTAGCCCCTTGTTACCCTCAAGGGTACGGCATCCCCTTGTTATCACACTGGGGTACGGTAAACCCTTGTTACTCTCAAGGGTACGGCAGACCCTTGTTACCTCACTTGGGTAGGTAGCCCCTTGTTACCACACTGGGGTACGGTAACCCCTTGTTACCACACTGGGGTACGGTAGCCACTTGGTACCCTCAAGGGTACGGCAGACCCTTGTTACCACACTGGGGTACGGTAGCCCCTTGTTAATCTCAAGGGTACGGTATCCCCTTGTTACCACACTGGAGTACGGTAAACCCTTGTTACCCTCGAGGGTACGGCAGACCCTTGTTACCACACTGGGGTACGGTAAACCCTTGTTACCCTCAAGGGTACGGCAGACCCTTGTTACCACTCTAGGGTATGGTAAACCCGTGTTACCCTCAAGGGTACGGCATCCCTTTGTTACCACACTGGGGTACGGTAGCCCCTTGTTACCTTCAAGGGTACGGCATCCCCTTGTTACCACACTGTGGTACGGTAGCCCCTTGTTACCCTCAAGGGTACGGCAGACCCTTGTTACCACACTGGGGTACGGTAAACCCTTGTTACACTTAAGGGTACGGCATCTCCTTGTTACCACACTGGGGTACAGCATCCCCTTGTTTCCCCTACGGTAAACCCTTGTTACCCTCAAGGGTACGGCATCCCCTTGTTACCACACTGGGGTACGGTAAACCCTTGTTACCCTCAAGGGTACGGCATCTCCTTGTTACCTCACTGGGGTAGGTAGCCCCTTGTTACCACACTGGGGTACGGTAGCCCCTTGTTACCACACAGGGGTACGGTAGCCACTTGTTACCCTCAAGGGTACGGCAGACCCTTGTTACCACACTGATGTACGGTAGTCCCTTGTTACCCTCAATGGTACGGCAGACCCTTGCTACCACACTGGGGTACGGTAGCCCCTTGTTACCCTCAAGGGTACGGCATCCCCTTGTTACCACACTGGGGTACGGTAAACCCTTGTCACCCTCAAGGGTGCGGCATCTCCTTGTTACCTCACTGGGGTAGGTAGCCCCTTGTTACCACACTGGGGTACGGTAGCCACTTGTTACCCTCAAGGGTACGGCAGACCCTTGTTACCACACTGATGTACGGTAGTCCCTTGTTACCCTCAATGGTACGGCAGACCCTTGTTACCACACTGGGGTACGGTAGCACCTTGTGAACCTCAAGGGTACGGTATCCCCTTGTTACCACACTGGGGTACGGTAAACCCTTGTTACCCTCGAGGGTACGGCAGACCCTTGTTACCACACTGGGGTACGGTAAACCCTTGTTACCCTCAAGGGTACGGCAGACCCTTGTTACCACTCTAGGGTATGGTAAACCCGTGTTACCCTCAAGGGTACGGCATTCCTTTGTTACCACACTGGGGTACGGTAGCCCCTTGTTACCCTCAAGGGTACGGCATCCCCTTGTTACCACACTGTGGTACGGTAGCCCCTTGTTACCCTCAAGGATACGGCAGACCCTTGTTACCACACTGGGGTACGGTAAACCCTTGTTACACTTAAGGGTACGGCATCTCCTTGTTACCACACTGGGGTACGGCATCCCCTCGTTTCCCCTCTGGGGTACGGTAAACCCTTGTTACCCTCAAGGGTACGGCAGACCCTTGTTACCCCTCTGGGGTAGGGTAACCCTCCGTCACCCCTATGAACACATCACCCACCCTCCTGGCGGTTCCGTCACCGTAATGGCCTGCGGAGCGATCCATTCTGCAGCCGTTCACGCTGAATGACATGTCGACTTGACCTGCGATGACCCTCCTCCCCGGGATTCAAGGACGTGTAACCGCTCACGCAAGCTTTCAGGGACGACCTTTTAGCGGTAAATGCCCCCTCTTTGGACCGCTGGAGACGTCACGCGAACCTCGGTGGACCACCAGGCGTCACTACCAGTACTAAGTGACGTCTCTGGGACTGACCCACCGCCTGGCTGTCAGCGACTTGTCTACAATTGGCGAGGAAGTGACATGTCGGTGTTTCCGGCCACTTATGTGCACTTGAAGGCTACATATTGGGCCAATGGAATATCGCGGGGCAGTGATATGAGGAGATGAAACATACCCCAGATGTAGGAGTCAGGATGCGAACCCACGACCTGTTGTCGGGCTCTGACTAGTTGAATGGTAGATTGGTTTGCGGGAGTTATTATTACTGTTACGCATGTCTGGTTCAAAATGATGTCAGATTAACCTTCGCTAAATCCAATATGGCGCGCATATGATCCCCAACACAAGCAATAGAACCCGAGCACGTGGTCTGGCCGAGCACGTGGTCTGGCCGAGCACGTGGTCTGGCCGAGCACGTGGTCTGGCCGAGCACGTGGTCTGGCCTGACTAGGCTACTGGTAAGCGCGTATCCACGGTCGAACTAGAGTGAACTTTGACCTGTATGCATGTCGTCGCCATGATAGCGAAGTACTATATCACAGTATGCATTTCACTGAGAACTTTGTCAAAACCCTAATCAATATTAAACAAGTTAATAACTAATTATTCAGACTGTGAGATTATAGCATATTATATATCCAACTAGCTACGCATGTGAGGAAACGGAGCATAAGGCATCATATCCATGTCATCATGAGATGGTTCGCGCCCCGCTGTGGCCATGTCTGTGGGGTCGCAGGATAAAGATCACATGTCCTTCGTCGTAAAGAGCAGGGGGCTACCCCCGGGGACATAGCTCCACTCTCCATTCATCCTCCCATTGACGTGATATGACCTAAAGTGGTTAGAGCGTCCTGAATATACAACCAACCAACCAGGTCACCATTACAGGCGAGCGTTGGTACAAGAAAGAGACCTAGTTGGGGTGTTGTACCGTGGAGTTGGTATGACCTCGTGGCGCACCAAACACTATTAAGGATATCACGATATGTATAAGATGTATATGTCTTTTTTATGAATATTTTTTAAATGCGTAATAAAGGGACGGTTTCTCCCGAGATATTTACTCGCATTGTGGACTCATGGCGTAAATGTCGTGGTGAGTGACTTTAACGGCCGACGCCGTGTCACCACTTGTAACACGAGCCCTTCCTTTATAGCTGCGCGCCTCCACCCTCAAGTCGGTACCTTAACCCGCATATTCATACATCTGCAAGAATACCCATAATAGGGAATGTTTTTCCCTTAAATGCTTAGAAAAATATATGCACCGGTAAAATGTGCGTAAATAAACATAAATGGCTTGGCCAATGTACCGACGAGTGGCGGAGGAGGTGGGTTGTTATCTTTTTATTATTTGTTGTCTTTTTCTTATTATGCGTCTGTTGACGTGCCCGGGCGCTCTGTGCCAGCAGTCTTATCTGGCTGAACGCTGCATTCATCATCCCACCAACGAGTTACCCTATTACTAGAGCGCTGCGAAGATTCAACCCGCTATTTAGGTTTTTATACACCTTGCTGCGAGCTTTCTTTCTTGGAGGTTTTAGACGATATTCATATAACTTAAATTGATTGGCCTGTGGCATGAAGTGACTGTTTATGTTCTTATGGGCGTGGAATGTCTGCAACGTGATGATAGTTACTGGGGGTGGGCGTAGGGAGGAGCCGTGCGTGACCAATCCGCGACCCCGTGCATGTGGCGTCCACGGCTTTACCGCTTCCGGTCTGAGCTGAGATGGATAAGAATCGACTGGTGTTTTAGGCCACATATGGGCACACATTACGATAAGATAAGGCAAAGTTTTATTTTGACGTCGGTATGTACAAGTCAATAACAAACATTAGCACAAGTGCTATCAAAATAAATGTAAGTATGATAAAGGAAATATAGCAATCATCCCATCATCTATTTAAACCTTACCCGCTAGCTACGTTTTTTTCAATATAAACTTTGTTTATTTTACGAGGTTCACAACAGCGAATTCACATATTAATGTTCACCTCGGGTTAGCTATGTTGCAAAATCTGCAGGAATTATTGGTTCATTGGACCAACCTGAGACACCTCCGGTGGCATAAACTTAACTGATATATCCGAGCGTCACCCGGGATCAAACCGCGGCCTCGCAGCTCGGTGTACTACCTACTGAGCTACGGATTATGGCTCGCAATGGCCTCAGCAATGACAACATCACAAACACAATAGGCGGCTGTTTAATGCAGCTCATAGCGAAATTAGGAACATTGACTTTTTTTGGCGAAGCATATTTAATCATGTCAACTATTACAAATGCGTGACATTTCAATGTTCTGTGTCTTTGTTCGCCGGCTTGCGCCAGTTTGAAATGGTATGCGGCTACTCTCAGCAGGGGTCGCCCTAGCGACTCGAGATGACATCGACATTCATCAACGTCGCCAAGCTGCACGTCGCTTTGGGTTTTATTATCTGGGAGGAAGGGTTCATTAATCACCATTACATAGTCGCTGACTGGCCCTCTGCTGGCGCGAGAATCATTGCTGCTTGCTGGGAGGGGTTGGTGTTCGTGGGGGGGGGGAGGGCTGTGTCTAATTAAGTCCACCTGTATCAGGGCGTCACGTGACTTTGCGGGCAATGCCCCTAGGCATTGGTCTCACGTAAACTAATGAACAATGCTTTTGAAGCAGGTATGAATCTATTCGTGTGGGTGTCGCTTCATATTTCGTATGTCGTCGGTAGGCTTCGGCAATGTCCGTCAATGTGGAGGTTAGCATACTGTGGCCAGCCGAGCGAGTTGCGTGAGCCTTTGGCTTCGCTTTCCTGTCATGTCGCTTGGCAGTCGTCGCTGCCTGACCTGATCGCCTTGTTAAACAAGGCAATTGTCTCTTGTCATGTGGACTTCTTCCTCTTGACTATCTCTTTCTTCTGTGTCACGTGATACAACAACGGTGACAGAGTAGTGTGGTCTGAAAAGGGTGAAACAAGTGTAAAAAAAAACCTCAGTGTAACAAATGTCGGTCACGACTTGCGACATGTTTGGTGTCGGAATTTGGATGCTAAAATACCGGGTGTCAATTTTTCAGACACGGCAACTTACCCCTTCCAGACCCCTATAAAAGTCAGATCCGTAACTGTACGGTGCGTATATATACCACAGGGACTTGCTCCGTGCCTATTCCTTGAATACAAATGGCGTATCAATGTGAGGGGGCACTAAGTGGGTATGGGTCGAGAGGTGGACAATTAACCCCAGCTGCAGTGAATATAATCGTCTCGCTGGAGGCACATTGGGACGGTGAGTGGGGGCTCAGACCTCATAGTTAATATAATCGGCAGCAGCTATACTCAGCAGGTCTCAGCATGCAGCATGCGCGTGAGTGTGAGTGGGGGAGGGTGAGTGGCGGTGGGGGGGGGTGGAGGGAGGTAGAGGTTGCACAATTGTTGTAACTTACGGCTATACTCAGCGGCATTCCGTGTAAACGGGGCACAGGTGGCGGGATGGATATTTACAGGGGTACGCCCTTACTTGTAAACGCTACACCGGTGGGTTATACCCCTGTATATAGTAAACTTCTGGCACTGCTCTCGGGCCCGTCACGCCCGTGATAACCAAGGGAGGGGTGGGGGGAGGGGAGAGATGGGGGGGGGGGGGGGAGGGAGGATCTGGGGGCAGCATGCATCTGGGGTGGGGAGGAAGGGTGGGGGGCGGCATGCATTTTGTACCGCTGCAGGCCGGCCTCGTGCACTGCCCGCCACCTAATGCATCGTTATGTCATTAGTTCTGTGACACGCCGCTTACACCTTAGGGCGCTGACTGATGACGACCTGTACTGGTGTCTGAGAGTGAAGCAAGCGGAGGGGGAGGCGTGGGGTTGGGGGTGGGGGGCATGCACGTTAGGGTGGGACGGGACCTACAAGAGGGTAGAGGAAGGGTGCGTCGGGGTCGGGGATGGCTGGAGTTGGATGGGAGTGGGTGTCACGCCAGTGTGGAACGGTGCCGAGGTGAGGGGAGAGGAGGGTAGGGTGGGGTGGGGTGGGGTTGGGACTTTTTACTTTGTTACTTTAGGGTGGAACGGGAGCGAATGTAGGGGACGGGGTGGGGGGGGGGGGTGGGAGGAGTGAGGAGCTTCGAGGCTGGGAGGGGGTGGTGGGGATCGGGTGTCGCGTGTAGCTGAGGGGGCTATGCAGATTGCAGGTTATCTCACCTGGTGTGTGAGTGTGGTGTGCAGTCTCGTTTTCTATGGCGGTTCACGTCAATTGTCATTTTTGTCATATTCTGGTCACCGTATTCCTGACGCTCTTGCACTTTTTATTGCTCCGTCAACTTTACAATTATCTACGCTTCTGACTGCGTGCTTTCTCGCCCTTTTTCTATCTTGCCATGTTTCTCTTTCACTTTCTCTGCTTCTATCTCTCTCTCTCTCCTGCTCTGTTTCTCTATCAGTCTTACTATATGGGTCTGGATGGGGTAATTGGCGACACACGGCACAGGCATGTTTGAAAAATCGACATTCGATATTGACCCCCAAATTCCGACACTGAGGATCTGGACATCGACACAGATAGTGGCAGTTTAGAAGAAAAAAACGACACTGAAATTAGCAAAAAAGCGACACGGGACGTCGAGAAAAATCGCCATTCGGCACTGAGAATTTTGCAACCCCCCCCCCCGCTTCCAGACCTCTTACCC